>CM039673.1:483059898-483750366 GCA_022496015.1 Hordeum marinum
CAAAGGGGATATCAATTTCCGAACCATCAGAAGCTGTCAGCAAATGTTTTGCCACTCCAGATGATAACGAGTAGAATTTCATCAGCAAGAAGCTTCCGCTAACTTTTGAATTTTCCATGGCATGTGATGCATCCACATCATCATGCTCTTCCTGAGAATCAACTCTGCAATCCTTCTTAAAGCAATATATCATCATGCTCACATCCCAAACCATAGGAACCTCCAGTTTCCTGTTACCACAAAAAAGGAGACAAAAATAAGAAGAATGTCTACAAGCAACTCATTTGTAAGCATGAGTATTTACAGACATTTCATTCAAGCATTAAAGGCAAAAGAACATGAGGAACCAGAGAATAGTCCAGTAACAATGAACAAAACATACCCGAGTGTCTGCACTCTTCTGCAATGATCCAGGTAATCATCTGTGTACATGGAAAAAACAACCTCGAGATGTTGAACGGTTCTTGCAACATGTTGTTGTGAGAGTAGGTCCCAATTTTTTATTATCTGGATATACTTTCTTTCCCTTTTCTCCTCTCCACATCAATATTCCAAATAAGATAAAGGTCCCTGATCTTGTATACTTTTGCATGATTAGAAACACCAGGTATATCTAAGTTTCTAACTGTTGTCCTCCAACCACTGCTAAGTTTGATAAGCTTTTGGAGTACTTCCCTCCTGAGCTGTGACAACTTCAGTTTGGTAAAAGACTTTCTAAACTCGTCGCTAATAATGACCTGTTGAAGTTACCAATACACAAATTAGAGCCTGACAGAATGAATTCAAGAAACCAAGAAGAACAGATATATTCTCAAAAAAAAAGTTAAAGGGATTCACACATGGCCTTTTAATACGTAGAAAGAACCATATATTTACATAGCATGTGCAAAGTAGCACATGTCCCTGTAAATCTTAATGACAAACCTCCCCAATTACAAACTGCGTAACAGAGACAAGTGGACCACATGGATGATCCCAAGAACTAAAGACACTTCATGGTCACACAAAAGTCAAATGCTAAAATGGAATTGTAAATTCAATAAGCCCACACCTGCGTACATGTGGTGTGCATTCCAGTAAACTAAAGGCACATCACAAACCTACTTAATTTTGTTCTGGGACATGCACCCAAACATGATAAAATGGCGCAAAATGGCACGGCCACACAAGATGAAGCCAAGCAAACTAAGAGTGGGAAAAACTACAAAACTAAACTACTAGTAAAAAGGAGGAAAAGAAATGCACATAGAGGGAGCACATGAAAGTATGGTTAAAGTAGCTGACTAAACATCAATATGTTATTTACCTTCCATTTGGAATTGCTGAAAACCGCCGAATCAGCATTAAGAAGATCATCAAGTTCATCAAGCTCTTGCTTTACTTGCAAAACCAACTTACATATGGACGCATCATTAGTGGCATTGAAAACACATTTACGTCTTTGAGCATCAGCAACAAGGTCTGTCCAGACAGTTCCACTTTTATACAGTGTATGAGCATTCCCAACAATCCAAAGACAGTGCCTGCATCAAATAAAGAATCATTGGATGAATTATATTAACAACACGACATACTTTAAACAGTAATAAAACAAAGGCCTGAAAAAAATGCTCACTTTGCTCTAGTAAGAGCAACGTTTGTTCTTCCGTTATCAGCAAGAAATCCAACAACTCCGTTCCCGTTGGATCTAACCGTTGATAGTATTATAATATCATCCTCTTCTCCTTGGAAACCATCAATGGACTTGACCCGCACATGAAAGCCATCACATGTGTTGTATTTTTTGCCAAGTCTGCCTTTAATTGCATCAACTTGAGAAGTATATGGAGAGACCACACCGATGCTGAGCCCTTTGCCTGTACTTTTCCAACCTGCAGAAAATACTAAGCTAGTAAGTTTACTGATCTTTCAGGGTTGATTCGCACAAGGTTAGTTAGAGAATTTTCTTTAGCGAACTGAAGTTGACTATGTATTAGCTTATAACTAACACATCATTACCTTTTCACTCTGGAGATAGAAACAAATACCTAAAAGTGGGTAAATGTAGCGGACCACAACTCTAATAGAGCATGATGTTTCATCTTTCAAGTCATCTACTTAATGTTCTCAGTTTTCTAAGTAAAACATGTAGCATTACCTATTAAACAGGAAGACACAGGGAATTGAATTTTCATAAACCCAGATTGATGGAGTTAACACATCACAAGATACACAAGTAAAAAACTGGATTGTTGAACATAAATTATTGCAGTGATCAACTTTATTTATATAAATGAAGGTTACACAACATGTAATACAAGAAAGGAAGAGACTATAAGCTTCTAAAGTTGCATCTTATATCAGCCAAGTAGCTTCATATAGAAACAATAACTACCAAGGAGACTGAGGCAGGATATTAAGGTTGCGAGAAAAGATAGGTTTCAGATTAGACATACATTTAAAGATGGTTTGGATCAGGTGCACAACAACAACAACTTCAACCATGTTTTCTTCGACTGTTTCCAGTGCTTTCTTTGTCTTCCCTTCCATCCTTGACATTTATAAGAGTGTAGCTACCGAATAGGAGGCACGTATAATCCTTGTTATAGCTAGGAGACAAGACATTTGAACCATCTAAAATCTTCCTCTCATAAAACTGAGCATTTGGAAACTGGCTAATACAAGGATTCATTCGATACTGTATATTCAGCAAATGTTTATCAAATTTCAGTGTAACCAATCTCCCAAAAAGACTTGTACCGAAGCCAGCTTCTCTGCACACCTAAAGAGAAGCAATGAAAGGTAAGAACTACAATTATCATGAACATATCCAGCTTGTTTCCAAATGAAAGGTAAGAACTAAGATTATCGTGAACCAAACTCCCAAAAAGACCTATACCAAATATCCCCAAAATACTTGTATCAAATCCAGCTACTTTTTGAGCCATTTGAACTGTATATGGATTGTGTTATCCATCCAACTTGAAGAGAAATATTTAAATTATCCAATGCAGACATTTCCATGTTTGGTTAATTTTGATGTTTGCAACTTTTATGGTCTAAATCTTCATTGACTTTCCAATGTTAAAAAGAACATTGTACGGTAAAATTGTTTTTTTATTAATTTATGTTACACAAGACGTGCATTCACGTGCGTGATTACTAGGGTTGTGGACAGGTGCACCAATAGCTAAAAAGGTGTTGTAGCATTTTAGTATCAGAAGTTGATGTTGTAAACAGCTGCACCGATGACTATGGAATGAAATTATGACACCATATATACAGTATAAAGAGGGTAAGACGAAACTTACTTGACTTTTAGCTATTGCACTCAGCTGACAGTCATCTCCTACCAAAACAACATGCTTCAACCAATGCAAACGTAGTGGGATCACCAACTCACACTCCCGCACCTGAGCAGCCTCATCAACAATTAAGACGTCGAGGGGTGCAATCTCCATGTAATGCAACAGATAAGAGCTAGAGGTAGTACAGAACAGAAGTGTGGCATTACGTATGCAGTAGCTCTGGAGCCAGTTTTTGTCTACTCCAGTGGGTAAATTAAGAGAGTGTTGTAGATCTTTAAGCAATTTAAGGCATGTACACCTTGCTCCATCCAGTTCTTTCTCAATAAAAGATATAGGCTGTGCACAAACAGAGTTTTCAGTTGATAAACAACGAAAGACCCTTTTCAAGCCCTCGTTGGTCAAGTCTACGTCGCACAGAAGGGTGCCAAATTTTCCCAGCATATTAAGCAACGTAGATATATTTATGGCACTATTGCGAGAAAAGCACCTTCCAGGAAGGTGAACCCACAACTTCATTATGCATTTTTTCAGAGCTACTGCTGTCACATCAAACTGCTTCTTTATGAAGTCCAGAAAGCTCGCAGGATCAGTATTTTCTTCATCCTCAATGAGCATATCGTAACGTGACACGGAGTCATCAAAAAAGGATACCATTGAAGCTATTCTGTACTTCCATCCAGAAAACAATGAAAAGCACTCAAGAAGTTCGTCCACACGAAAATCCAAGAAAACTTCCTGAAGATCCTTGGTGATGTCCATTCTCTGCTTGTTCCCAAACAGCACGACATCTCCAAGAGAAAAGGGTAGACCATTTTCATCAATGTGCCGGTTGAAATCCTTCAAGTTTTGAAGGAAACGAGTGCAAACTCCAACGACAGCAACATTAGTCGGGGCACAAGTAACAGTTCTCAATTTCATGCACGCCAAAGCCCATAGTAAAGCACTAACAGTCTTGGTCTTTCCAGTACCTGGTGGACCCCATATAAGCTTCAAGAGGTTCATATGCCTACATCGTACAGCTGAGATCACAGATTCAATAGCATCTACTTGTGATTGATTAAGGTTAATCGAAAGTAATCGCTCTGTCAAATTAGGCAAACAGCCCCCATCCTGTTCAACACAGATACTACATACATCATCACCCTGCAGAAGACCCAACAGAGAGGAGATCAAAAAGTTAGAGACCGATTTCTAGTGGTCAAGAAAAAAGCAAGTAAAACTAAAAAACAACTATCCAGGTCATATTACCAAATTTGTTGGGGCTAACAACGACTTGATTACTGTGAAATTAGCATTCATGCGCGTGTCAAAGGAAAGTGCTTTCCATATCCGCATGCTTGTCGTGATATTAGTGATAAATATTGCATGCTTGAATTTACTTAGGTCTTGTTGTTCCAAGCCAATATCATTTGCAACTTTTAACTCTGAAACCCTTCTGGTATTCATCATCCAAAGAAACCTCAGTAACCATTGCCAAGCAATATGTGACTCCGTAGCGGTTCAAGTCCTCCGCAGCTTCGGGTTTCAAGCTAGACAAAATGAATATGTCACCATTCTTTGCCGTATATGCCTCGGTAGAAAAACCAGCATCATTGTCCCCAAAGTCCACATCCATGTAGTATAATCCTGATTTTCCTGCTACCTGCAAGGAAATTAGGACGCTTCATTGATGAGTTCAAGGCATGAGCACAGATATGCCCTCGTTTCTTCGATCAGTGGAACGCAATACGACTGGAGATAGTGATCAAGTGACTTGAATTTGCAGGGAATAGTCTCAACCTACATAAAAAGGGTATAAACGAAGATACAGTTATAGGTAGCAAAAGATTCTTTCATAATTGCTTGAGCGCAGAAATGGCGCGCAACTAATTACGGCAAGTTCTAGAAAAACTAATGCTGGCAGAAGAGCGCTATGTGGTCAATTTCATCTGCAGCAAGATCAAGCAAGGATAAATAGTTAAATACAGGGCACAGGCTGCTTGCATCGCCTAGGAGCACAACTGCCTATGAGGTTGCGCTAATAAACCAGAGACATGACTTGTCATAAATAGAAGTGTCACCAACTGACGCAACATCACAACACTTGACAAATGATGGTGCATCATGGGCATAGCAAATCAGTGCGTAATTAGTATTTTGAACAGCAGTGGACTGGACACCTCCCCCGGTGATTCAGAAATCATGCATGTGATTTACAGATCGGACACAAATGGCACCAACAAGCAACAAGCAGCATGCAATTTCCTGAAACGCCATGTGTCTGCCTGTCACCCAGTGCGCGTGATGAGAGACTGTCTAAACATCCTAGCTGAACTTCCCTGACACTGGCATCAGAGATTCAGAATGGCCAACTTAATTGGGTTGAACATTAACAAGCAGTAAAGGAACAATGCACTAGAAGCGACTAATCAATCACGGAACCACCAGATTAAAGCTGGCGTGCATACGGTAGGCTAGTTGCGGGGTCCGTCCGTACGCACGCACGCACGCACGCACAGATTGGAAAACGAAAATGGCTCAAGCTGGCAACGGCGGAAATCATATCAGGCCGGAAGTAGCAGCGCACGCACGCACGCACGTACGTACCTTGGCCCTGTAGAGACCGTCGTCGTTGATGTCCCGGACGGACCAGGAGAGCACGACGTCGCCCAAATCTGTCTCCGCCATGCCGCCGGAGACCGGGGCTGCCGCCGTCGCAGTAGTAGCTATCCCCCGGCCGCCCTCTCGCGCTCGCGCCCTGGTCGCCGGCTCACGCGCGAAGAGCCGAGCGAGCAGCATGCGGCATTTGCATTGCGAGGAAGATGGGGAAGAAGGGGGGGGCGTGGAGGAGTCGCCCCGAGTCAAAGGCGGACGGCGGGGTGGAGAGAAGCAGGAGCGGTCGACGCGTCGACGGGACGTGGGATGGGGGAGGGGTGTTTACTGCCGCGCAGGCGGAGGCAGAAATCTTTTGCTTCTGGGAGAAGATACTACGTACTAGGGGACTAGGCTTCTGGGGTTCTAGGGAGGGAGGGAGGGAGGGAGTGATGATGAATGGGAGGCTTGGGAGTCGGGCCCCTTTTTCTCTCCTCTCACGGGGCGCGGTGAATGGACTGCGGCGCAGGCGCACATTGCGCGGAGTGGGGGGAGTGGCTCCGGTTTTACGGAGCGGACTGGTGCGGTGTAGTAAAATGTACATACGGGTAGAACGTTGTCTTCTCGGTTTGGTCTTGCTCAGTCAGCCTGACTCCCATTTTATTTTTATCGTTATCGCTCACGTACACGAACATTAGTACAATTCATTCCTACGAATACACGCACACGCATTCTATTTATATAGAAATATAAGCAATAACGTCAAGTCTACAACTTAAACTTTGATGAACGGAGAATACTGCATTTCTAATCATCTAATTACATGTTGGTTTGCGAGTTTATTTTTTTATCGACGGATATTTCGAGAAAACAGATTTTGTCCTGTGAATGATGTAATCTTTTAAGTTGTTTTCCTTTAAGATTTGAACCTCGATGGACTGAAATACCACTGTCCCGTTAACCATCCAACCACATGTTAATTTGCATATAATCATTCCAATTGAAAACACTTTTTAAGCATCTTACTGGGTGTTAGTTCCTGGACAATGAGACGAGACCTGACCATTCAATCCTTACATGCGTTTTCATATAAACTTAAAAATAGCATCAAACATCTTCCGTTCAATTAGTAGTCTTTCATCAACCGTCAATGTGCGGTTGCGCCAAAAGATTCTGCTAAAATACACCATAATTACTTATGTTAAAAAGATTCCTTCCACCAAAGTGTACGTTCTTGAGCCTGTGCACGTCCTTCCATGAATTTAAAAAATGCATGCCCCATCCTTAGGCCAAATACACATTTAGTGTACACAACCTTTCGTCATGCAAAACATGAAAAAATGATTAATAGCTTCCACCAAGTTGGCAGCGTCCTTTCACCAAAGCCTAAGAGCATCCACGGTGTGGGAAATATCCGTCTCTATAGCTGCCTCTAAGGCTTTAGAGACTGTCTCCAAACACTGTACCAGTTGTCTCTAAGTCCAAATTGCTTAGTATCGCCTCTATGACTAGAGACTGCCTCCAAGCCTTTCTAAACATTAAAATAATTGGTTGGTCCTACATGTCATATAGTAAATGAAGACTAAAAGCGAGAAGCGTTGGTGTGCACTTCATATATCCAGCATTCTTTAATTCAAGGTGGGCTTTATGTTAAAGGCAACGCCACACTGCGGCATTTTAGGCAAAGTTTAGAGGCACTTCATGGGCCCCGGCTTAGAGGCAGCGCCGTCTGTAACACACTGCTGATGCCCTAATAGCAACTTAGTAGTGGCAAGTGGAGAGGGATACGTGGTGTTTATTGGCTAGGTGGGCTCCTGCAAATCGTCCACTAGTTTGTTTTTGATTTGCAAGAAAATGAGCGTCCGAGCGTTGGATGGCAAACCGTGTTCAGACAGGTCGATCCGGACGGATGCGGACGATTTAGGGGTCCACTTTGGAGATGCCCTTATAGAACAAAATATGTTACATATATCATATAAATAAGGTTACAATATGGTTCGAGATACGGTCTTGTCTACACCCGCGCACTATATTGCTAAAAATTACCCCTCATGCGTGCAACAACCGTTTTGCGAAAAAAATGCTTTTCGTGTAATCAACTTGCGCCCCACAGTTCCAACAACGCCTATAGAGCCCGAATCAGATGCAAAATTGTTCCAAATTGACGATCGCCCTGTCCGTCCCCAAATCAGCCCATGGCCTCGCCTCGTGCCAAGGACGCCTGGCGGGTGAGGGGGTGATAGCCCCCCCCCCCCAGTTACACACGAGAGGTTGATTAGTTGTAAATTCTCGACGTTTGTAACCTCTTCTGATATAGTGAAATTTCATGGACTGGTGTCCGTGATTTTTCCCCTTTCGCATTGGAGAGGCTTTCCAGTTTAATTGTGTGCCCCCTGTGTTTGTTTTCACTCTTTGTTGTTTGATATTGTGTGTCATGTCTCTAACACAAGAAGTGTGGATGCGTGGTGAATCAGAGATGCGGTCGGAGTTTGGCAATGTGCCCCTCGTGCGCACGATAGGGACGAATGCGTTGAGGAGGCCCGTTCCTAAGGGGGGCGAACGGGGCGGCCACCCCGGACCCCCCGAAACCAAGGGGCCCTAAGGTCCTGTATATGCTCAGCTTTTTATAGGTTGTGACTGGCCCAAAGGCATGTTGTGACTAACTTGAACACGATATATCAAGCCCGAAAGAGAAGCCCTAGATCGATCGTACGAGGTGATCTCTTATTCCCATGGTTAGCCGCCAGGTCTGCCTCCTATTTTCCCTATCGCGACATGGGCTGAATCTCTACTCCTACTCTCTAATCCTAAAGGAGTAGTTTGTAAGTTGTTTGTACCCAGCCTTTAATGCAAAAACAATAAAAATGAGCACTGAATCAACTTGGAAATCAAGCCAATAATAAAATTAATAGTCAAACATTTACTTACGCTTGCAATTAATTAAGTTTGATTAAGTAGGGATTTTTTATGTCAAATAAATTATGAAATCGAGTCATTAATGCAAAAAACAATAAAGAAACCGAGCACCGAGTCAATTTAAAAATCAAGCCAATAATGCAATTAAGAGGGAGACAATTAATTATGCGTGCAATTAATTAAATTTGTTTAAGTAGGAAATTTGCACCCCAAATCAATTATGAAATCGAGTCGTTAATGCGAAAAATAGTAAAGAAACTGAGCACATAATCAATTTAGAAATGAAGTCATTAATGCAATTAATAGGCAGACATTTAATTGTGCATGCAATTAATTAAGTCTGTTAAGTAAGATTTTTTCACGCCAAATTAATTATGAAATCGAGTCATTAATGCAATTAATTAATTAGTCACGCACTTAACTAGAGATGCAGATAATTAGTAGTAGGAGTTTTTTTAACCGTATGCATACTATTAAAGAGGGATTGTGGATTGTATGTGGTACGTCCAACTCCCTCCCCACGATCCCCTCTATGAAAAAAAAACATCTGCTTCCACCTCCCCACATGCACATAAAAACAACCTCCCTTGTCTCACGCAAAAAACAAAAGGAAAATAGAAAAATAGATCGTCCTCCTCCCAATCTTCCCATCACCATGATCCGCTACCTGCCGCACCACTAGGCTAGCATCCTTTGAAATAACGACATGCCTCGTGGTTGATTCGGCCGCTGTCGTGCATCATCAGAGGTGCTCCCAAGGAGCGCGCCTCTGGGTCGATCCGGTTGTCGCCATGCATCATCCTTATGGGTCCGGTGTGGAAAGAGAGGGGGTGCCAGGACATGAGCATTGGGTCATCGGCGTAGCTATGGGGAAGTGGGGATGCGATGATCGAGAGGGAGGTCGCCCTCGGGTGACGCATCTTGAGGTAGGGATAGGCTGCTGCCAGGGCTGTGGTGTGCTTATCTCCTTGGATCTCGTGGTCATGGTCGGAGCCATGTCAGGAACAGTAACCCCACGATCGATCTAGAGCGATGTGAGTGGAGCAGCCAAGTGGGATCCCACCCCACTGCCTCTAATGATTGAAACTAGCGGGTGAAAGAGGGACGATGAGGAGGGCTATGATGGTAGGAGGACGAGGCACAGTGAGCTAGGTCGTGTCGGTGTCCGTGGAGTGGTAGTTGTGAGAAGAGTCCTCACACATGCAACTTTCTTCACCCAATCGACCCCCCTCGTACCATCATCTTCCTATCCATGCATTATTTCCATCATGGGACGAGTGCTGCTGCGGACGGCCGGACGAGTATAGATCGATCAGCCCAACAACCACCACCTTGAGAGCACAAAGTGAGTTGTGGGGAGTATGCACATGCCGGTGTGACACCATCGGATGAGCTCATGTGTCGACACTCAGAAGGAGGCCTCCATGGACGTCCATTTCAATGACCTTCCTTAAAATTTACCATCACACACGTCTCCTAGCAGACCTCTATCTAAAACTACTAGTAAACTGAAATGTCAATATAAAATAGAACAATTGTGTAATAGGGTTATCCAGCATTAGAACTATTTATTGTGTAACATTATGATCCATTCTATTGATCGTGTTTGAAAAGAACACCATTTCTGACAATGAGGCTGGTGAAGTCACAAGGTAAGAAAAAATAGATATTGCTTATTACCACTCATTTTCTGTTTGAATGTGTTGAGATATTTACGTATCACATGTAGCCTTTATATATATGCTCCAAAATTACTTCACCCAATATGATTAGCTAGACAAGTAATTGATTTAGGGAGTTAAGTTGCGGTTGTACGTGTTTCAATCCTTGTATCATATATTATCTATTCAACCTTACGATTTAAGTTAATGTATCAAACTTTGAAAACACACACAGGAAAGCAGCATAGAAAATACATAGGAGAATTGTGTTTTCATTGATAGAGGAAGGGCGAGAAAACGCCAATTGTACATGAAAAGAAAGAAAATGGAAACTAAAATGAAAAATTAAAAGAGAGGAATGTTATGATATCATTATAAGATGTCAGCCACTAGCCACCGCCCACAGAATCACTCCTATAGTAGGTCCTAAGACACATATTTTTTTGATTAATACTAGTATGCATGGCAATCAAGGTCACATGCTCTGTCTAACATGTAATGCTTGATATGTCATTTTTTGCCTATAGTTTATCATTTCTATCCAATTATGCAATTTAGAAAACTAGTATGTTATTACCCAATTATACTATGTCAGTATAGATATGAAGGACAGTGAAGTGATTCTTAGTTAAAAAGCATAGGCCAAGCATGATATGTTCTAATCTGTAGTAACCTAACCTCTACTATAAAGTAGTCCTACATGTTGTGATTATCAAGCTTCAATTGAATGACACTTTTGTTGACTAATTTCATCTTATATAGGTTCGTCATAAGCAAGGATGCCCTCATATAGTTGCGGTAGATGATGTCCATTGATTCTGCCAGCCGACAACTATCTAGGTTGTAGGGCATATCGGAGAAGACATTCATAAGAGAAGAGTGGGCATGTATTATTGATTTGCATTGGCAACTCTTGCATGCTATCCCAAAGAAATCAAAAGATTAGTTATGTCATCTCATTAGTAAATGACTTCCTATAGAAAAAAGTATTTCACAATTACATGTTAAACCGCATACATTCAGAAATTGTGCAAACTCTTAGATTTTTGTCAATATAAATATTGTTTGTTTTTTAAAATGGAAATGTGTGGCAACACACGCTCCAAAAAATATGTAAGTAATCATTCTTAATACCATGGTCATGTATGTCTAATTAGTGAATTATATATTTCATAGCTCAAGTTTTTTCCATGATATACCAGCAACTAGCGCCACCGACGTTTCCATGATATACCAACAACTAGTGCCGCCGACGTCCAGTCACACCCTAAAACACATTGTCATCGTCCATGTCACGACTATGGTTTACCATGGAGAGATAATGACCAAAGATTTGATAGACGCATACCACCCTAATGAAGGTGAATACATGAGCCATAAACATGAGTCCTTGTGTTGGCGCCGATGGGTTGACAGCACCAGACATGGAGACGACTTTGGCCCCTCTAGACAGTGGAAAAGTGTGTTGTTGTGCTCTCTTCGTTCTGTGTGTTTTAAGTTTAGTTAAATTTAGTTGAAATGTGTGCTCCAAACTATGTTAAATTGAGTTTAAGTTTGATGTAATTTTTGAGAATTGGTTTGTAGTGCTTTTAAGTGATGTTTGTAGTGAATTGTGATGTATATGTGTGCTTTGTAGTTTGAACTTAAGTGTTGGCAGTTTGTAGTTTGGAGAACCGATTTGACTGATTTGGACAGTTGATTTGAGTGTGTGCAACTTATGTGTCTGCTTTCAAATGTTAAATGAAGGAGTGGTTAGTAAGATGTAGTGTGTGCAATCAAACATTAACTAAAGAAGTGTTGGAAGTTAACCGAAGAAATGATCGGTAAGATGCACTTTTGTCAGAATGAGAGTAAGATGGTCTAAATACCCTATAACATCTATCATACACCAACAACATAACACATGTCACTTTTTTGTCATACATCAACATCAACGAAGTTGTACTACATCATCATCACCATAAATTGATCATGCATTTTCTATCATCACTACATGTTCATGACCATATGAAAGACCAAATGATCACAAAATACATCACTCTCAACCTGCTTGACTAATCTACTGCCTTGGACAACTATTCGGAAAATATCGAACATGCTTGACTTTTAGGGGTTTAAAAACCCTCGGGTGATCATTGAAATATCTTTTTGGTTGTTCGTGGTGTTGCACAGGTGAGTACTCACAATGATTCTTCAAAATGATTTGCCTCATCTTCCTCTTTTCCTTGCCCCGACTTCTCTCTAAATGCAATAGAAAATAGAAAAAGTCTTACAGCTCATACTCCCATATCACTATGAAGACGCATACAGGTTTGATCGGGTCGTTAACAACTTTGAGATGCAACGAAAGAAGAGTTGGTGTAGATCGTTTATGAAGTCCCTCAAATTGTTCATGAACGATCCCTCGAATGAAGATCGAAAACACGATATTTCTATGGAATGCATGCTTACGAGCTTCATGATTCGGCAGTGCTTCGTTGTCCAAAGCTTTGTGATCTCTATTATGGGGGCTAGATAAAACTAGCACTAGAACTTTTTGAGATCAAAACTAAAGAGATAGGGGCACCCGGATCAAGGGACTTGTCTCTTTAGAGAGGGCGTCCCTCTGTATCTCTCTCTCTCTCAGACACACACATGG
Organism: Hordeum marinum; assembly: GCA_022496015.1. Classification (NCBI taxonomy): domain Eukaryota; kingdom Viridiplantae; phylum Streptophyta; class Magnoliopsida; order Poales; family Poaceae; genus Hordeum; species Hordeum marinum. The sequence goes on from CM039673.1 coordinate 483,072,972, forward strand.
TGTGTGGAGGGAGGAGGGCCACCAACTTGTGGAGGGGGACTCCGCTTGGCACGTCCTCCAATGGATATAATTCCCTCTCCAACTCCAATTTAGCCTCAAAGCTTGTCCTAGAAGATAGGGGGCGCCCCACCTTATTGAGCCCATAGGATCCATTAACTTTCCCCTATGAGGCCTTTAGCAAATTCTATTGGCACATAGCCCCTAAATAATTCCTCACCGACTTCTGGTAATTACTGGAGCCCTCCCATATTTATTCGGCATTGCCCGGTATTCCCCAAAATTGTTCCAGTAGATTTGAAACGCTTTTGGTCTTTCTCAAACTATTTTCTTTATTACTTAAACATTTTTGGTAATGTTTTCTCATATTCCTAACTCACGTAGGACTCAAAAGATCCTAATTCCTTAAGCGTGTGTGACCCTATAGGTTCGATGAAATATAGATATGAACAAAACTTCCATTCGTTCAATGATTAACAGTGAAACCATGGACATCCATGTTGACCTCTAGATTCACATGAATGATATTCTAGTGAATCTTTGGTTATCATGTTGTTCCTTTTGCTTTGTGGTACTTTACAAAATCCAAGGTGAGATATATAATTATCCCCGTGAGTCATACTCATGCTCACTATACGGTTCTCCTTGTTACCTATTTTATTCTTGTTTCTCGTTATCACGTTCCAGCATCCCTGCCAGTAACTCACTTGTGTCTGACCAGGCGATGATGGATGTTGTCAAATGGAGAGGTCCCTAAGAATATCTCTCCATCGTCAGAGGAGAAAATCGCACTCTTGAACTATCTAGACCCATGTCATACATTTTTTATAAACCCAAAAGTTTTCACTATGATCATCATTTTACAAATGACGTTGGGACAACCCAAAAAGTGTATCGTCTAGTATGAAGTGACTCGATACTCTCATCGTCTAAGGAACTAGGCATACACTAACTCTCTGTGTTATTGTCTATAGACTTTTGACGATAACATCTCTAAGAATAACAAATAATATGGGCCAGTTCAATATGATCGTTCTACTAACAATATACTCTCAATTATGTTGACATCCTTGTTATGCTTACCTAATGTATATGATCAAGAAAACATAACCATCATGCAAAACTTGAGCTAGTCCTAGAGGCGAGACTAGCAATAAGGTTTTACTATTTATTATTCCGCATGTGCTTTGGAGTTTTCATCAGAAACACACATTCAAGAACCATAGCAGTTATAGCGTAAAATACAAACATCTAATTACAAATGTGTAAATAAATAATAAAATTATTACTGCCTATAGGGCATATTTCCAACAAACCCCCACTTGCACTAGAGTTAATGACTTAGTTGCTTTAGCTTCTCTAACACTAATAACTAGTTGGTGTTGCTCATGCTTTGCTCGTGGTAGAGGCTTCATCATCGGTTTTGACACATTCAAATCCGTTTGAATCTTGAGTACTTCCACATAACCCATCTTGACATGATGTCGGATGATATGATACTTACGTTCAATATGTTTGGACTTCTGATGGGACCTTAGCTCATTTGCTTGAGCCACATGGCCGATATTTTCACAAGAGAGATCCATTGGGTTCAATGTACTTGAAACCACACCAACTTCTTGAAGAAACTTTCAATCCAAACCACCTCCTTCGAAGCTTTTGAAGTCATGATATACTTTGCTTCCTTTGTAGGATCTGCAATAGTATTTTGCTGTAAACTTTTCCAAACCACTTCAGTGATGAGTCCAAAATGTATGGCATTGTTATGGTTATTTGGTGCCTACACAGTAGGCTTCGAGTAATGTTATCGTGTTTGCACACTACTTTTTGTCAACTTTCCACATGATACGTCTTTTGGAGCAAATCAAATGCTATGGAATGAATCCTAGAAAATTATGGCGGAATCACGTCAGTTAATATGATTATTACCTACATAAAAATAATAAAATATTTGGAGGCATTTGGAGCATGTGCAGCTCACCCAGAGCACATGATAGCCAACCATATGAGCGCATGCGCTCGTATGCATGGTCGTACGAGGCAGCGCCGCCCCACTGGTCAATTACTTTCACCTTGCATGCTCAGATAAGATAACAGACGCATCCGCACACCAGAAGCTTATCCAGAACGGAGAACCCTAACCTCTGGAAGGCATTCGAAGGGGGAATTGTCAAAAAAGAGATGGCCATCTTCTGTTGGAAATATGCCCTAGAGGTAATAATAAAATGATTATTATCATATTTCCTTGTTCATGATAATTGTCTATTGTTCATGCTATAATTGTATTAACCGGAAACCGTAATACATGTGTGAATACATAGATCATAACATGTCCCTAGTGAGCCTCTAGTTGGCTAGCTCGGTGATCAATAGATGGTCATGGTTTCATGACCATGGACATTGGATGTCGTTGATAACAGGATCACATCATTAGGAGAATGATGTGATGGACAAGACCCAATCCTAAGCATAGCACAAGATCGTGTAGTTCGCCTGCTAAAGCTTTTCTAATGTCAAGTATCATTTCCTTAGACCATGAGATTGTGCAACTCCCGGATACCGTAGGAATACTTTGGATGTGCCAAACATCACAACGTAACTGGGTGGCTATAAAGGTCCACTACGGGTATCCCCGAAAGTATCTGTTGGGTTGGCACGAATTGAGACTGGGATTTGTCACTCCGTGTGATGGAGAGGTATCTCTGGGCCCCCTCGGTAATACATCATCATAATGAGCTCAATGTGACTAAGGAGTTAGTCACGGGATCATGTGTTACGGAACGAGTAAAGAGACTTGCAGGTAACGAGATTGAACAAGGTATAGGGATACCGACGATCGAATCTCAGGCAAGTAACATACCGATCGACAAAGGGAATTGTATACGGGATTGATTGAATCCCCGACATCGTGGTTCATCCGATGAGATCATCGTGGAGCATGTGGGAGACAACATGGGTATCTAGATCCCGCTGTTGGTTATTGACCGGAGAGGTGTCTCAGTCATGTCTACATGCCTCCCGAACCCGTAGGGTCTACACACTTAAGGTTCGATGACGCTAGGGTTATAGGGAAATTGTGTACATGGTTACCGAAGGTTGTTCGGAGTCTCGGATGAGATCCCGGACGTCACCAAGAGTTTCGAAATGGTCCGTAGGTAAAGATTCATATATAGGAAGTGAGGATTTGGTCACCGGAAGCGTTTCGGGCATCACCGGTAATGTACCGAGACCACCGGAAGGGTTCTGGGGGTCCACCAGGAGGGGCCATCGGCCCCGGAAGGCTACATGGGCCAAGAGTGGGAGGGAACCAGCCCCTAGGTGGGCTGGTGCGCCTCCCACCTCATCCCAAGGCGAAACAAAGGGTGGAGGGGGGCAAACCCTAGGCATGGAGGGGCCCTAGGCCCACCCTAGGGCGCCGCCCCTCCTCTCCACCTTCATACCTGCCTGGCATCTAATTCGAGCCCAGATTACCATCTTGATTGTTTGGCACGCTCATCAGGGCGTTTCATATTTGAGACAATTATGACTATGTTGACAGACAAGGATATGCTCTTGCAGTGGGTACAGAAGACGTCAACTCCTAGTTCATACTCTGAAGTCCTTCTGAGGCTAGTGGTCACACTTTATCCACTGATTCTAACTCAGCGGGATTGTTATAAAGTCACAAATACTCTTGTGCGGTGCGGAGTCTTTGAGGATTTACCTTTGGAGTTTTCTGAGAAGATGATCCGTGTTTTGCAAATAAATTATCGCACGCCGAGCAACTTCATAAGAGTGCTTGCCGATGCACTGGACGCAGTTGGAGATCCTATGGTAGTTATGGTGGGCTCACCCAAAGTCGTCCCATCAATCTGTCGAAACATTAATGCTTATATGATTATTAAGGAGGATTTGTATGATGTTCCGAAGATAATGGCTCTTCTTGGTTCTGAAGAGCCAAGTTGTGTAAAGCAAGAGGCTGCACTGCCAAAAAGATCTTCTGCCATCGAAATCATTCCTAAGGCTGTACAAGATACTAATAAGGCGAAGAGTACAAGTGAAATGGATTTAAGTGATGAGAATGCTCCCTTCTGGTATAAGTTGGAGATGTTTCAGGTCAACAAACAAGACCAGGCGAGTTTCCTGTTACAATGCTTGTTTTGTTATTTTCCCCTTTGTCCCATTGCTCTGCAGTTTCCAACTTATTCTAAAAGCTAATTTTCTCCAGAAAGATGCAAGGGTTATTATTCAGTTCCTTAGAAGTGCCGTTCGATGGCTGGAGCAAACAGGCTTTGAAGAAAAGATTGATGGACAATTGTTGGAAGAGGTCAGGCACATGTGCCGTCAGTTCGGAGAACGTTCTGCCAGGTAAGCTAATGCTAAATTAGCACCAGCTCTGGTGGTCTTGTAAATGGCAGCATAAATACAGTAGTGTAGAACGTGACCATGACTAGGTGATCCCCATTTCTTGTGGAAATTCACCCTTTGCGCAGGACGGAGAAGACATCTTGTCTGACCGTGGAGGATCTACACTCAATGTGGCAAGATGGTGAGAAGAAATTGCAGACGATCATCGGCTTCCTGTGTTCCGTGATGGCGTCCACCAAGAAGGAAGACGGCAGGAGGAACGAGGCCCAGTCGCAGGCTGATGAAGCAGACGAATGGACTGAATGCTCAGACAGCGAGACCGACGCCCAGTCGCAGACTGATGAAGCAGAGGAATGGGCTGGATGCTCAGGCAACGGGGCGGAATGGGCGGAGGAGGAAGAAGCGGTCGCGCAAAAGGGGGCTCGGAGGAAGAAGGGCAACAAGAAACCCAAAAACCCGCACAAAGGCCATTTCAAGAAGTGAGCTGCTGTAGTAGATCAGATGTAGTCACAGCTGCACAGTCGCCATGGCCTTGGGGCTTGTTTTTGCTTGGATGTATGTATGTATCAATGTATGTATTTTTTGCTGCTTTGGTGCTACTGGTTGTGCATTTCGTTTTTTTCTTTCTGGGAAGGACCAGCTCGGAGGTTTTTCTCGTTCTTTTTTGCTGCAGCGGGATCTCGGCGGCACATCGGGCAATGCTTCCGAAACGTATGTGGTGTTGCGGCAACTGGTCTATGTTTTTAAATAAAAGAGTGGTTTCATGGATGGCTATGTTTCTGAAACATACGCAACTGAGATTATGTTTTTGAAACATAAACGGTGTTTCAAAAAAAAAACGGTTCCACAAGTACTGCAACAGGGCTCGCGTTGCAAAGCGTCGAGCACAGCAACACGAGCCTTGTTGCAAAGGCTGGTGCACATTCACATGAAGGAGATCGGACTGCTGTCAAGCTCGCCATCCAACAGCTACTGAAGCGACAGATCATTTTTAAACATCATCCGGCCGACGCGTAGCATGACCCCAACATAAGCCTTTCCCATACGCTAGTTTTACAGTGACGGTACAAAACAAGTTTCTCCAATGCAGCCGACGGTTTGCAGGTGAGAAACTACACCGCGGGGTACAGCTACAGCGGCTCACTTCCTGCCACGGCCTTTACATTTCTTCGATTTCTTCCTGCCCTTCTGCTTCTGTGTCCCCTTCTGCGAGGTCAAGGCGGCGGATGCCGCTTCTCCCTTCACTGGTTCCACCGCGTTGCTTCCTCCCGTACCAGGAACATTGGTCCGTTCGCCCGCTCCGTCAGTCTGCGGCTGGACAGCGGCTGCAGCTTCATTCCTCATTTCATCTTCTTTCATGGACGCCCTTGTGGAGCGCAGAAAGCTGATGATCGTATGCAGTTTGTTCTCGCCATCTTTCCACATTGAGAATAGATCCTCCACGGTCAGACAAGCTGCCTTCTCCGTCCTGCGCAAATGGTGATTTTTCAGAAGACCTAGGGATGACCTAGTCAGGTTTTACAAGATGTCACTCATACCTGTCTATCAATTGCAGTACGGCATGTGTACTACCATTACAAAATTTTAGAGTTGGCCCTAATTTAACATTTGCTTACCTCGCAGAGTTCGAGCGCTCTTCAAACTCGCTGCAAACGTGACTGGCCTCTTCCAGCAACTGTGCATCAGCCAGCCATGGGACGGCACTCCTAAGGAACTCAATAATAAAACTTACATCTTTCTGCAGACAATCAGCTTTTAGAATAACTTTGGCAGCTGCGAAGCAATGGGACAAGGTGGAAAATAACACAACAGGCGTTATAACATATGAAACTCACCTGGCCTTCCTTGTTGACTTGAAAAGTCTCAAGCTTCTCCCAGAAGGCAGCACTCTCATCACTTAAATCCATCTCCCCTCTATTCTCCATCTTAGTATCTTGTACAGTCTTCGGAACGTTTCCAGTAACATTGCCACGTCGCCGGCTGGAATGGCGGCTGATTCGGTGGCGCAGCTTTATGGCAACAGAGCCACGGCGGCTTCCAGCCCAGTGGTGCAGCAAACAAGTACCATGGTGGCCGCTCTGACGTCTCCTGCTGTAATGACCGCACCGGAGTCACCGACCCCCTCGGGTGAACAGCCCGAGAGTGGCATTGTGGATGCCTTGGGGCCCAGGGCGGAGAGGGACGCGTCAGTGCCCAGCTTGGCGGAGCAACATGTTGGCACGGTGGTCATGACGGAACCAAGCTCGGTGGTGCAGCAACAGAGTGGCAAGGCGGACGCGTCGGCCTCTTCAGCGGTGGTGGCCGCAAGGGCGTCCAGGTCGCCGTGTTCACGGCCTTGTGACGCGACTTCACTTCATTCTCACCTTATGGCCGGTACGGATCCAACGTCAGGTGAGCGTTCGGGTCTAGTGGACAGCGTTTCAGGTACAGCGGCTAGTCGGGTTCAGGTGGCTCCTCACTAGCGGGCCGCACCACGGCTGAGGTGGTGGAGTTCGGGGGCATCCCGGATCCCAGTGCTGGGAATAGGCGGATCAGCAGCCACCTATAGGACCAGCCTGACGCCGATGACCTCGTCGTGGGACGTGCCATGAGGGCGGCAAAACTTCGCGATATTTAGACATCAACAGGTATGTCAGTTAATACACTTGTTCTATTCTTCACTTTTCAGATGATGATATTTTATTAAAGGCCAATCAACTAGGAGTATCTTTAGGTAGCAATGCTACTGAAGTTTCAAAATCTGTTAATACACTCTTAGACTTAGAGGCAGAGAGAGCAATGACAAGGTTGAGAAATATTGCGGCTGTCAAACCGATAGATGATGATGAGTTTAATGATCTTGGGTTGGAGGCGATGGAACGTCTATGTGAGGATTTAGTACCATCGTCCCTGATGACTCAGGAGGTAGATGACATGAGTAACGAGGGGTTTCAGGCCACTTCTACTTTCACTGATCGTTCACTGGTAGCGACTGGTTATGTGGACCAGGTCGTTACGCAAGACAAGCCTAAGCGGTCTTGGAAGAGGAAAGTATATCCGGTGTCGGCGGTTCGACGTAGTGCAAGATTTAAGACTGCAAAGAAATTTCATGATGAACGATGAAAGGCATATTTTGGAATAGCAAAGGTCTTGGTGACTTGGCTAAAAGGAGATTTCTTGCAGAAACTACTATCGAGAATAAGCTCGATTTTATCGCACTAATGGAAATCGGGATGAATAACTTCACTTCGCAGTTTCTCAGTACGATTTCAGGAGGTACTGACTTCGACTGGCACTGTCTACCTCCAAGAGGAAGGTCTGGCGGGATCTTAATTGGGGTGCGGTGTGAGACACTAGAAGTTAGACAAGTTGTTTTAGGTGATTTTGCTGTCAAATTTAGAGTTAGATCCAAGGGGGATGGGTTCCAGTGGGCACTTGTGGCTGTCTATGGGGTGGCGCAGCCTGAGCTCAAAATGGATTTCCTCATGGATTTGGTTCAAGTTTGCGGGAATGAGAGGTTAGCTATCTTGGTGGGGGGTGACTTCAATATTATCAGGCGTAGGGACGAGAAGAATACTGATAACTTTGACGGCAGATGGTCCTTCATGTTTAATTCTATTATTGAAAGCTTGGACTTAAGAGAGATAGAGCTCACGGGTAGAAAGTTCACGTGGGCTAATACTTTACCTAATCCAACTTTTGAGAAATTGGATAGAGTACTGGCAAGTGCGGAGTGGGAACAAAAGTTTCCTAGAGTTACAGTGAGAGCACTGTCGAGGGTCATTTCTGACCACACCCCTCTTACAAAGACACCTTCTCGTTTGAGATGGCCTGGTTTGAGAAAGAAGGGTTCTCAGATATGGTGGCGAGGAAATGGTCAAGAGCTCCTGGGGGTAGATCAAACATGGATAGATGGCAAAATAAGATTAGACATCTTAGACAGTTCCTTAGGGGTTGGGCAAAACATGAAAGTGGTTTATATAAGCTAAAGAAAGAAAGGCTTATGCAAACTATAAATGGCCTAGATATTAAGGCTGAATCCGTGCTGTTGGATGACGATGAGAGGGCATCTAAAGCGGAGGCAGAGCATAACCTAAAACTTCTACTCAGGGAAGAAGAGTTAAAATGGGCACTAAGAGCAAAGGTGCGTCAAGTTATCCAAGGGGATGACAATACGCAATTTTTTCATCTCATTGCAAATGGTAAACATAGGAAGAAAAGGATTTACCAATTGGAGCAGGATGAGAGTACAATCGTTGGGCAAGAGAACTTGAAGTTGTACATCACAGATTACTATAAGAAACTATTTGGAGTCCCTGAGGATAATACAGTTAACATGGATGAACGGGCAGTAGGGGATATACCTCAACTTGATACGGACGAGAATGAGCTATTAACCGCACCTTTCACCGAGAAAGAGGTGTTTGAGGCCATTTCTCAAATGAAGAATAATAAGTCACCTGGTCCAGATGGGTTTCCAACAGAGTTTTATAAAAGGTTCTGGCATACTATTAAAGGGGACCTCATCCCGATGTTTCAGGAGCTGTTTGAAGGATACCTGCAGTTGCACCATCTGAACTTTGGAACTATAACGTTGTTGCCAAAGAAGGAGGGGGTTGTGCGTATTGAACAATTCAGACCTATCTGCCTTCTAAATGTGAGTTTTACGATTTTTACTAAGGTTGGAACGAATAGGCTCACGAAGATTGCCCACGAGGTGGTGCAACCGAGTCAATCAGCGTTTATGCCTGGTAGGAATATTCTGGAAGGGGTAGTTGTACTCCACGAAACTCTTCATGAAATTCACACGAAGAAACTAGATGGGGTTATCTTCAAGGTGGATTTTGAAAAGGCATATGATAAGGTCAAATGGTCCTTCTTACAACAGGCCTTGAGGATGAAGGGTTTCGATGAGCTGTGGAGAAAGAAAATCCAGGCCTTTGTACAAAAAGGGAGTGTTGGAATTAAAGTTAATGACGATTTGGATCATTTTTTCCAAACTCATAAAGGTCTCCGGTAGGGCGATCCTATGTCTCCCATCCTCTTTAATGTAGTCGCGGACATGTTAGCAATCTTGATAGGGAGAGCTAAACACGAGGGCATGATTGGTGGCCTAGTGCCCCACCTCGTGGAGGATGGGGTGTCCATCTTACAATATGCTGATGATACGATACTCTTCATGGAACATGACATTGCAAAGGCCAGAAACATGAAACTCATCTTATACCTATTCGAACAGATGTCGGGTTTAAAGATTAACTTTCACAAGAGTGAGGTGTTCTGTTTTGGAAGAGCCAAAGAAGAACAAGAATCCTATAAGCAACTGTTCGGATGCGAATTAGGTAGCTTACCATTCAGCTATCTGGGCATCCCTATCCACCACCGAAAACTGTCAAATAACGAGTGGAAGAGGATTGAAGATCGGTTTGAAAAGAAGTTGAGTTGCTGGAAGGGCAAGTTATTGTCATATGGGGGGAGGCTCATATTGATTAACTCGGTCCTCACAAGTATGCCTATGTTCCTATTATCATTCTTTCAGATACCAATAGGAGTTGGTAAGAGATTGGACTTCTTCAGGTCACGGTTTTTTTGGCACAGCGATGAGCTCAAGAAAAAATAGACTCACGAGATGGGATATTATCTGTCGCCCTAAAGACCAGGGTGGTTTAGGAATTGAGAATCTAGAGGTCAAGAATAGATGTCTGCTTAGCAAGTGGCTATTTAGACTGTCTACGGAAACGGATGGAATGTGGGCACAAATTCTACGTAATAAGTATTTGAATTCCAAAACGCTAGCACAGGCCTCCGCTAGACCGACTGATTCTCCTTTTTGGAAAGGCTTGATGAAGGTTAAAGCCAATTTTTTCTAGCGAACTAAGTTTGTTGTGGGTAATGGAGAGACCACTAGATTCTGGGAAGATACGTGGTTAGGGGACACGCCCCTGGGTATACAGTATCCATCGCTGTATAACATAGTGCAACATAAAGAAAGATATGTTGCCACCATTATGCAGACAATCCCACTAAATATTTAGTTCAGACGCTCGTTGATTAGACATCGTTGGGCTGAGTGGTTGCACTTAATTAATAGACTGATGGACATTCAACTATCAGGAGGCCCTGACAGAGTGCTTTGGAAACTCACGAAGTCTGGTACCTTCACAATAAAATCGATGTATCTTGACCTTATTGACACGATGGCCGTGCCTAAGTCAATTCATATTTGGAAGGTTAAGGTCCCTCTAAGAATTAAGGTATTCATGTGGTTCGTGCACAAGAGGGTGATTCTTACTAAGGACAACCTAGCTAAACGATATTGGCCTCGGAGTGTACGTTGTACCTTTTGTGATCACCAGGAGTCGATCCGATACTTATTTCTAGATTGCCCACTTGCGAAACTTTTATGGCAAACGGTCACTGTCGCTTTTAGTATTAACCCTCCAGATAGCATTGATACGTTGTTTGGTACGTGGCTAGATGGAGTGGACATTAAGCTGGCAAGGCATATACGCATAGGTGTATCTGCACTACTTTGGGCAATATGGAATTGCAGGAATGACTTGGTATTTAACAAGCAAACACATATTCATTTCTTGCAGGTACTACACAGGGCGGCGGCCTCGATCCGTATGTGGTTGTTACTCACTCCTGCGGAAACTAGGGAGCCTTTGGTTACTGGATCTGTCCGGTGGGAGATGGTAGCGCGGGATATATTCAACCGGTTTGGATAGCGGTCCAATAATAGGATAGGTGGTTAGGCATCTAGTTCTATTTTTGCCGGTTGTGGCCATTTATTTCTCTCTATTTCGGTTCAGACTTGGTATTGCTTTGCAACTTGGCAGAGATGGACAACTATTTGTTTTGATCTTGTTTAATAAAGAGGTTGTATGCATCATGCTGATGCAGAGGCCGGAGGTAACGCTCCTTTTCTAAAAAAAATCAGATTCTTCTGGCAGTGTGGCATCTTGATTTACAGAACTTGCCTCTTCACAACAAAGAAGGGCCATTACCTTCTGAACATCACTCAAATCCTCTGTGTTAATCACATAAGCGTTTATGTTTTTACACATTGGAGTTGCTAGGCCTTCAGGTGAACCCATAACTACCAGACCATCTCTGATTGCAGCAAATGCATCAGCAACCACTCTTATGAAGTTGCTTGGTGTGCAGGACTTCATTTGCAAAGCATGTACAATCTTCTGAGAGAACTCCACAGGTAAATCCTTAAAGACTCCACACTCCATAAGAGTATTTGTGAGCTTATACGAATTCTCCAGATCATGAGTAAGGATCAGTGGATAAAGTGTGACCACTAGTCTCAGGAGGACAAATTTGTATGAACACCCAGGAGTTGAAGTCTTCTGGACCCACTCCCGAAGCATTTTCTTCTCTGTCAAGATAGTCATGATTGTCTCTAATATGAAATGGCCTGATTCAAATGACGTATGAGCACGATCGTAATCTGGGCTTGAAGGACATACCAGGTAGGTGTCAAGGTAAACCTTGCTAGTACGGCACTCCAGCATATTGACCAACTGAGACTTCGTGCAGTACACACAAGCTTTCTGTAGAAGGTCTGCTGAAGATAAAAAACCAAGGCACTCCATCAGACCCAAATAGCATACTGGGGATATGTAGTCCAGTTCATTCCTCCAATTCACACAATTGAAGGTAAAATCAAGAGCAAGCCTAAAGTTTGAGATCAAGGAGGTATCCAAGACACCAGTATCAAGAAATGTCTTCAAACATCGATAAAAATCTTCCCACTCGGAATCATTGTCAAGGTACTGTAGCAGCCTTGAGATTAGTGCATCGTCCAATCGTGTTGCGTGGAGCAAAAGTATGGTTGTCCTCCCAAGATGCCCATGAGTTAAATTTGTATTTGTTGGTTGAAGATTTGCACCAAGGGAATCGACAATCAAACCATATGAAGTTGGTGAGTCAAGTATATGCAAGAGGGTCCTCCTTGGCCCATCTCTCCAGACAAGAAAAATTAACTCGAAGAAGCGACGTTCCCAAAGAACAGAGAAGCTTCTTAACTTCATTGTACTTTTCGGTGTACTGTGTTAAGCTTCATGCACTAGCCAACGCAACCAAAAGTCCGAACTGATGGAAAGGGCTAGTGCAATCCACATATACTGTAACAACCCCTCTCACGTGTGACGGGGAAGACAAGTCAACACGTGCAACCGGAAGAGAGCGACTGCGCGCGAAACTAACGTATGACTCAAGAGGCCTCTACGTGGACACAAAGGGGGGCTACAACAATTTTTAATAAATTGCGAAAGCCAGGACTTGAACTCAAGACCTTAGCTCCGATACCATGTTAAGCTTCATGCACTAGCCAACGCAACCAAAAGTCCGAACTGATGGAAAGGGCTAGTGCAATCCACATATACTGTAACATACTGAACTCTGGTTCTTCCAAAAAGTTAGCTATCTCTTTTACAATAAGGATGGTTCTCACCAGGGCATATGAAGATGATGGATTTGGAGAAATCTAACTAATGGACTGCAACTTTTAAGTACACTGAAACCAACAGCAGACAACTCATTCATCAAGAAAGACTAGGCACATGAATGACACTGAAGGACATCCAGCCAACATCTGTTGCCATCTTGCTGCAAAGAATTTCTGCCTGCGTTAGAGAGCCAACTTGAGTTCATGTTAAGCAAAACATATCGGGCATCTTCATCATCTTTCCTCAACCCAAAGTACTTAACACAAAGATCTTCATATTCATTTAATTCTGGACCATCAGTGTGGCGAAGATGAGATAGTACTTTGATTATGATTGCCTTCCAGTGATTCCAAGCATATGCTAGGGTTTGGGGCAATATCTGGTTACGAGTCACCATATCATTACAACTACTTTCATCTTCAGCTCCAGGCCCTAATTCCAAATTGTATCCAGAGGCTTCAGACTGAAGATGAACATGAAGAATAGAACGGGAAGTGATGAATTCAACAAACAAGTTTCCAGATTTTCTGCCTTCAAGAAAAGTGCAATTTAAACTGGTAAGAGACTTGTTCATATCTGACAGTGCTTCAGCTTGCAGGCAAGCAAAGCAGTAGAAGCACTCAGAGACCTTTTTTGCCATCTCTTTGGTTTTTGCAAGGAACTGTTCCTTCTCTGGATATCTTTTGGGAGGCCACCCTCTGCTATTTGAAGACCAAAAAGAATCTACAATGATATGGAGGAGGAGAAGCCATGTTGCGTCCTCAAACAAATCTGCCTTCTCAAGCATGTCTACCTCCCGCAAGACATCTCCACGTAGCATCCGAATAGGCCTGAAGCTGTAAAGAATTGGAGCTAGGAAAAAATAGACGGTGAGAGATCGTGCCCCGAAGATACCGGAGAACACGAAGGAGGTGACTATAGTGAACTGAAGTGGGAGCAGAGACAAACTGACTCAGAATATGAACCGGATAAAAGATATCCGGACGAGTGACAGCTAGATAGACAAGACTCCCAACAAGATGACGATAACGCGTCAGATCAGGCAAGGGGTCACCATCAGTATCACGAAGGTGAACATTGAGCTCCATGGGAGTCTCAACAGTGCGCTCATCAGTAAGAGCAGCACAAGCAAGAAGATCATGTATATACTTTTCCTGAGATATAAAAAATCCATCAGAGGTAGAAGAGATTTCAATCCCAAGAAAGTAGCGAAGAGGTCCACGATCTGACATAAGAAACTGCTCACTAAGACGGGCCTTTACAAAGGCAATATACTCGGGGTCGTCACTAGTGATGATCATGTCATCAACATAGAAAAGAAGAAGAGTCCATCCACGAGGTGAAAGGTGGACAAACAACGCTAGATCATGAGCACTCGCTGAAAAACAAGCGGCAGTCACCACAGAGGCAAAACGCTCAAACCAGGCGCGGGGGGGCTTGCTTAAGGCCATAGAGAGAGCAACGAAGACGACATACCATACCATCAAGAACAGAATACCCAGGTGGTGGTTGCATGTAGACCTCCTCACGCAGCTCACCATTAAGGAAGGCATTCTTAACATCAAGTTGAGATACAGACCAGTGACGTGTAGAGGCCGCTGCAAGGAGGGTACGAATAGTGGTCATATGTGCCACAGGAGCAAAAGTTTTGTCGTAATCACGACCATGCTCCTGTTGAAGCCACGAGCCACAAGACGAGCTTTGTAACACTCAAGAGAACCATCGGAGCGAGTCTTAACCTTGTAGACCCACTTACAAGTGATGGGACGAACACCTGGAGGAAGAGAAACAAGATCCCATGTACCGGTGCGTTCAAGAGCAGCAATCTCCTCTGCCATCGCACACTGCCATTCAAGATGAACAATAGCCTGGCAATAAGAAGTCGGCTCAAGAACAGCAACACCAGCGGTTGAAAAACCATAGCGATCAACGGGCGAAAGCGGACGAGAACGTAAGCCATAGGTAGGCTGAGACGAGGAGGGCACATCAGTAGATGCATCCATATTACGTGATCGACGAGTATAATACTGAGGAAAAGATGGAAGAAGACGAGGAGGAATCGTCGAGGTAGAATCAGGGGATGGAGACGAAGAAGGCACCGGGGATGAAGGTGTAGAATCCTGTGATAAGTTAGGTGTGGAAACCATGGGGGATGATGGCGTCGAATCTGCAGCAGTCGAAGAAGCAGGAATAGTAGGACGGACGGCAAGGACTCAATAGGAGAGATAGGTGTGTCAGGAAAAGTGAGGAAAGATATATCCTCCATTGCAAAGCTCGAGGAAGATGGACGCGGATAGAAGGGACGAGACTCATCAAAAGTCACATCGCGAGAAATACGCATCCGACGATCGACAAGATCCCAACAACGATATCCCTTATGCTCATCACTATAACCTAAGAAGACACACTCAACTGACTGAGCGGATAGTTTGGTGCGTTCACGAGGGGCAAGAAGAACATAACAAACACAACCAAACAAACGAAGCGCCGAGTAATCGGGAGAACGATCAAAGAGACGCTCAAAAGGAACGTCACCCTACAAAGGAGTGGACGGTTGAAGGTTGATGAGATACGTGGAAGTGGAGACAGCCTCAGCCCAAAAGTGAGGCGGAAGAGAGGCGGCGATCATCATCGCACGAGCCGTCTGAAGAAGGTGACGATGCTTGCGTTCAGCCACGCCATTCTGAGCATGAGCACCAGGACAAGAGAACTGAGCAAGAGTACCCTGCTCAGCAAGAAATCCACGCAACATCTTGGAGATATACTCTCCAGCAGAGTCAGCACGAAACACACGAATAGGCGTAGAGAACTGAGTGTGAACCATGGCAGCAAAACGCTTATAAATAGATAAGACCTCACTACGAGAAGACATGAAATATATCCACGTGTGTCGAGAGAAATCATCTATAAAGATAATATAGTAGCGATGGCCTCCTTTCGAGGCAAAGGGAGCTGGACCCCGGACATCAGAGTGAACAAGGTCAAAAGGACGCTGAGACACAGTGTCGCTATGAGGATAAGGTAACTGAACCTGTTTACCAAGCCGGCAACCCTGACAGTCTAAAGACACACCGCCGGAGACGGATCCAAGAAGACCACGTCGAACTAAGGATGAGAGACGAGAGCCACATAAGTGACCAAGGCGATGATGCCACTGCTGAAAAGAGCTGGTAGACAAGGCAACGGAGGCGGAGAGACTGGCGGCAGTGGCAGCGGATGGAAGGTGAAGCCAGTCAAGCTCCCAGAGGCCCTGAGAGTCACGGCACCGGGGGCCAGCACCAAGAAGAGCACCAGTGTGACGGTCCAGAATGGAACATGAGTCAAAGTCAAGAATGATCCTGCAACCAAAGTCAACAATCTGACCACCAGAAAGGAGCTGCATGGTAAGCCGAGGAACATGAGCAACATCGGGAACATGAAAAGATGAAGTACTAAGAGTGCCTCGGCCAGTAACCGGGAGAGAGGTACCATCAGCAATAAGAACATGAACAGGAGAATCAAGAGGTCGAGAAGATGACAGAGTGGATGAATCATGAGTCATATGAAAAGATGCGCTGGTATCAAGAATCCATGGAGATGTACCTGGTTGTGTAGATGGTGGTCTCACAATGCCAGAAGAGTCCGTAGCAGAACGAGCAGAACCTGTCGATGGAGAACCAAAAGATGGAGCTAGCAGGTAGCGAAATCGCACAATCTCCTGCTCAGTCAGGGGCGCAACTGAAGATGTCGATGTAGATGCACCCATCAAGAGAGAGTCGGAGGCAAGCAGCAGAGCCCGAAGTCGCGCAACCTCCTCGATGAAATACACAGCTGAAGTAGGCACCGTAGGAGCACCGAGAGATGAGCGGCCACCACCACCTGTGGAAGCCGATAGATGTGACGGTGTAGCATGACCAATAGCGTCCGTAAAGGCCGGTGAAGGAGACGATGCCGCATGTAGACAAGCACCAGACGTCAAGGAAAGACGCGGGTGCAAGACACAATCGATGGAGTCATATGCACCAGCACAGCCGGTGGAAGTCACGAGAGGTGTCGGTGTAGAACGACAATCACCATGTGCGGAGGTCGCAGTAGGAGTGGCGTAAGAGAAACCACTAAGACTGTCTGTAGAGAACGGTGTAGAACAACCATCACCATCTGAAGAAGTCACCTGAGATGATGACTGCACAGACGGACGAGCACCAAGCACCGAGGAAAGGCACACGTGCGAGACGGGGTCAGTTTAGGGAACACCGAAAACACCGTCAAAAACCACCGAGGAGCGGGCAAGAGACACCATTTGTTTTTTTTTCAAGCAACAGGACCAGATGGAACTGCACCAACGATCCTGCGGGAGATCAACGCTCGATGCAATTCAGGAATCCAGCGGGGCGGGGTGACCCGATTGGAGAGGCCTCGGCCACGCAGGAAGCAGCGGAGAACGGCGAGGACAAGCCTGCAGCCGGTTGTCGGATCCGAGCGGAACGGGCCGGCAGCCGTGACCCGAGCTCGAGCAGAAATCGGACTGCGATCACGACGGCTTCAATCGGGAACTCGAGGGGCAGTCGACGCTAGATCCGAGCGGAACGGGCCGGCAGCCGTGACCCGAGCTCGAGCAGAAATCGGACTGCGATCACGACGGCTTCAATCGGGAACTCGAGGGGCAGTCGATGCTAGATCCGAGCGGAACGGGCGGGTGGCGTCCAACCAAAGTCGAGCAGAAATCGGGCAGGGAGCTAGTGGGTGGGCAACTGCGACCCGGCGGCTTCGCGTCGAGCAGAGATCGAGGAGACCTGCTTCGCGGCGATGCAGTCAACGGGGAAAGAAGGGAGCGGCTGTGGGGGACCAGCAGCGACGGCGGAGAGAGAAGCAGTCGCGGCGTCACGAGAGGATCAATCACACGAGTTGCGGCGTGTAAAAAAATTGACCTAGCTCTAATACCATGTTAGGAAATATGCAACTTGTATTCCCAGGAGGCCAAAGGCCAGTATATATACATGTACAGGTGTGTAATATATGTAGGAAACCCCTTATACAATAGTGTAAATACAAAAAGGTCACATAACTATATATAATACTCTTAACATTCCTCATCATCTTCGGCTCCAAAGCTTCCATGGACCGCATGCGAGGAGATAAATTCATCCGCTGCAGGCGCTTCACCCTATCGCTCCGCTCATGGTGCAAGTTGGCCCATGCCGGCTGTGGGGGGGTTGAACACTGCGTTGAGCTGGAGCTCCGCGACATCCGACGCGCCTCTACGCTCGAAATTGTCGAGCAAATCCCAGCCCTCTCCGGCTCCAGTGCTCTGACCGTTCGCAACCTCACGTGTCCCGTCACCATCGTCGTGGCAAAGACTGAGGTGGACCGCGCCCCTGCTCACGACGCGCACGGAGCTAGCCGGTGTTAGGAAATATGCAACTTGTATTTCCAGGAGGCCAAAGGCCAGTATATATACATGTACAGGTGTGGAATATATGCAGGAAACCCCTTATACAATGGCGTAAATACGAAAAGGTTACATGGCTATATATGTAATACTCTAACCCCCCCCCTCAAACTCATGGTGGATTAACAACACTGAGTTTGGAGAGATAGAAGCCATGTTGCGCTCGAGTTTGGGCCTTCGTCAGAAAATCCACCAACTGTAACTCGGAAGGCACATACTGAAGAGCAATAACCTGATCCTGCACATTAGCACGCACATAGAAAGCATCAACACCAATATGCTTGGTGAGCCCATGCTTCACGGGATCGCGCGCAATGCTAATAGCACCTGTACTGTCGGATAAAAGCAGAGTAGGTGTAGTGACAGAAACACCAAAATCCTAAAGTAACCACCATAACCAAGTCACCTCTGTCGTCAAAAGAGCCATAGCTCGTAACTCAGCCTCTGCACTCGAACGGGAAACTACAGTTTGTTTCTTCGTCTTCCAGGCAATGAGAGAACCACCAAGAAAAACAGAGTAAGCAGAAAGTAAACGGCGATCGGAGGGATTGCTAGCCCACGTAGCATCCAAATAGGCCTGAAGCTGTAAAGAACTAGAGCTAGGAAAGAATAGACGGTGAGAGATCGTGCCCCGAAGATACCGGAGAACACGAAGGAGGTGACTAGTGAACTGAAGTGGGAGCAGAGACAAACTGACTTAGAATATGAACCGGATAAAAGATATTCGGACGAGTGACAGCTAGATAGACAAGACTCCCAACAAGATGACGATAACGCATCGGATCAGGCAAGGGGTCACCATCAGTATCACGAAGGTGAACATTGAGCTCCATGGGAGTCTCAACAGTGCGCTCATCAGTAAGAGCAACACGAGCAAGAAGATCATGTATATACTTTTCCTGAGATATAGAAAATCCATCAGAGGTAGAAGAGACTTCAATCCCAAGAAAGTAGCGAAGAGGTCCAAGATCAGACATAAGAAACTGCTCACTAAGACAGGCCTTTACAAAGGCAATATACTCGGGGTCGTCACCAGTGATGATCATGTCATCAACATAGAAAAGAAGAAGAGTCCATCCACAAGGTGAAAGGTGGACAAACAACGCTGGATCATGAGCACTCGCTGAAAAACCAGCGGCAGTCACCACAGAGGCGAAACGCTCAAACCAGGCACGGGGGGCTTGCTTAAGGCCATAGAGAGAGCGACGAAGACGACATACCATGCCATCAGGAACAGAATACCCAGGTGGTGGTTGCATGTAGACCTCGTCACACAGCTCACCATTAAGAAAAGCATTCTTAACATCAAGCTGGGATACAGACCAGTGACGTGTAGAGGTCCACTGCAAGGAGTGTACGAATAGTGGTCATATGGGCCACAGGAGCAAAAGTCTCATCGTAATCACGACCATGCTCCTGCTGAAAGCCACGAGCCACAAGACGAGCTTTGTAACGCTCAAGAGAACCATCGGAGCGAGTCTTAACCTTGTAGACCCACTTACAAGTGATGGGACGAACACCTGGAGGAAGAGAAACCAGATCCCATGTACCAGTGCGTTCAAGAGCAGCAATCCCCTCTGCCATCACAAACTGTCATTCAGGATGAACAACAGCCTGGCGATAAGAAGTCGGCTCAAGAACAACAGCACCAGCAATGGAAAAACCATAGCGATCAACACGCGGAAGCGGACGAGAACGTAAGCCATAGGTAGGCTAAGACGAGGAGGAGGGCACATGAGTAGATGCATCCATATTACGTGATCGACGAGTATAATACTGAGGAAAAGATGGAGGAAGACGAGGAGGAATCGTCGAGGTAGAATCAGGGGTGGAGACGAAGAAGGCACCGGGGATGAAGGTGCAGAATCCGGTAACATGCGAGATGAAGAAACCGTGGGAGATGGTGGCAGCAAATCATCGGCAATAGGTGGAGAAGCAGAGTTAGCAAGACTGATAGATAAAGGCTCGGTGGGGGTGATAGGTGTGTCAAGAAAGATGAGGAAAGAGATATCCTCCACTGAAAAAGTAGAGGAAGATGGACGCGGATAGAAGGGACGGGACTTATCGAAAGTCACATCCCAAGAAATGCGCATCCGACGAACGATAGGATCCCAACAACGATAGCCCTTATGTTCATCACTATAGCCTAAGAAGACACACTCAACAGACTGAGCAGTCAGTTTGGTGCGTTCGCGAGGGGCAAGAAGAACATAGCAAACACAACCAAACAACCGAAGCGTCGAATAATCAGGAGAACGATCAAAAAGACGCCCGAAAGGAACACCACCCTGTAGAGCAGCGGATGGCTGGAGATTGATGAGATAGTGGGAGGTGGAGACGGCCTCAGCCCAAAAGTGAGGAGGGAGAGAGGCAACGATCATCAATGCACGAGCCATCTCAAGAAGGTGACGATGCTTGCGTTCAGCCACGCCATTCTGAGCATGAGCACCAGGGCAAGAGAACTGAGAAAGAGTTCCTTGCTCAGCAAGAACACCACGCAACATCTTGGAAATATACTCGCCAGCGGAGTCGGCACCAAACACATGAATAGGCGAAGAGAACTGAGTGTGAACCATGGCAGCAAACCGCTTATATATGGAGAGAACTTCACTGCGAGAAGTCATAAAGTATAGCCAAGTGTAACGAGGGAAATTATCTATACAAATAATATAGTATCGATGACCCCTTTCAAAGCGAAGGGAGCCTGACCCCATACATCAGAGTGGACTAAATCAAAAGGACGTCAGGACACTGACTCACTAGTAGGATACGGTAACTGAATCTGTTTACCAAGTCGACAACCCTGACACTCTAAAGAGACATCTCCTGAGACAAGCCCCAGAAGGCCTCGACGAACTAAAGACGACAAACGAGAACCACAAAGATGACCAAGTCAATGATGCCACTGCTGGAAGGACCCGGTAGCTGAAGCGACAGAAGCGGATGGACTGGCAATGGTGGTGGCAGCGGAAGGAACATGAAGCCAATCAAGCTCCCAAAGACCCTGAGAGTCACGGCGGCGAGGGCCGGCCCCAACCAAAGTGTGCGTTCGACGATCCTGGATAGAACAAGAGTCAACGTCACACGCGACAACCAGAATCAATAAGTTGACCAGCAAAAAACAGATTCATGGTAAGTCGAGGAACATGAGCAACATCAGGAACAGTATAAGAAGTTGTGGTAAGATTGCCTCGACTAGCAACAGAAAGAGGAGTACCATCAGCACTGAGTACATGAACAGGAAAATCAAGCGATTTAAGAGAGGACAAAGGGGAAGAATGAGAAGACATATGAAAAGAAGCTCCGGAGTCCAGAACCCACGAGGATGTACCTGACTGTGAAGAGGGTGGTTGCTCAGTGCGGGAAGCATCAGTCACAGAACCTGTAGTACCCGTCAAAGGAGAACCTGAAGCGGCAAGCAGACACTTTAGTCACAAAATATCTTGCTCAGCCAAAGCGGTGGCTGAAGATGTCGAAGTAGAAGTCCCTCAAGCTGATGATCGTGCCTTACGCAGGTGTTTCTTCTTCTGGAAGCACTGGGACTCAACATGACCATCCGTATTGCAGTAGCCGCAGTGAGGACGAGAGCGACCCTGACCGCCCGTAGGAGTAGGAAAGAGTGGCGGAGAACTGGAGCGGGAAGGAGTCGATGGAGCATGCGGCTGAGCAGGAAACCGGGCAGCGAGCACAGAAGGAACCTCACGTAAACCAGTGCCACGTAGGCGAGTCTCCTCAGCACGAATCTCAGAAAGCACCTCCATGAGGGAGATACGACCACGAGCAAATAACTGAGCACGCCGGGGCTCAAACTCCCTACGGAGCCGAGACAAGAACTCGTAGACACGATGAAACTCCAAAACAGCCCGCACAGCCTGGCAGCACTGGCAATTACGACAACCAGCAGTGCGGAGAGAATCAAGCTGACGCCATATAGCAGAACTCTGTGCATAGAAATCATCAACGGTAGAGTCACACTGCTGAAGAGCATGTTCCTGGCGAACCACAGACAAGTATAAGGCATCACCAGAGGGCTGACAACGCTGACGAAGACGGGTCCACATCTCAAAGACTGTAGGAAGGCCTAGAAACTCAGAGGCAAACTGAGGTAGAACACTAGCAGTGAGAACGGCTACAACGCAAGCATCATCATCGAGCCACTGGGTGTAAGCAGACAGAGCCTGATGATAAGTAGAAAGAGCCTCCTCATAAGTCGAAACCCGCTCATCATAAGCACTGACAGCAGCCTCGTCAGCAAGCTTAGTTGTATCCTTCGTAGCCTGAGTAGCATCCGCTGGAAGAACCAGTGGCGTCGGCAGAGTAGGAGCCATAGGAGGAAGCGGACACGGCGGACTGGGGACCTCGCCAAAAAGAACGCCCCAAAGACGAAGACCACACATATGGATGCGCATGAAGCCAATAAACTCAGTGTAGTTGGTACCATCAAAGATCAGCGGACAGCGAGGAACAGCAACATAGCCTGACGACGAAGACATTTTTTTCCTTTTTTTTCTTTTTTTGCGATCAATGATCAGTAGAACAAAAAAAACACCCATGAGAGCAAGCAGGATCCGGCAAGAGCACCAGCAGCCGATAGCAAGATCCGTCCCAGACAGTGGATGGCGGCTGGATCTGCATGTGTGGATCGGGCAGGGGTGCACGAGACGGCGGCAGGAATCAGTGAAGAGCAAACCCGAAGTAGCCAGCCAAACAGAGAGGAGCAGCGGCGGCCGATTCCGTCAGCTTCGATCGAGAGCGGAGGCGGAGGAGCAGCCTGGATCCTGGTGCGGCTTCGATCGAGAGCGGGGCCAGCGGATGCGAGCGAGAGCAAGCCCGCAGCTTCAATTGAGACGTGAGCGGGGCCGGCAGGAGCGATCGAGAGAGGGGCCTTGTAGATGCGATCCAAGAGGGCGGGAGCGGTGGGTTGACCCGACGACAGTGGACCCGGCGGCAGTTGACGCAGAAGCGGACGAAGGCGGGGGCGAAGACTGGATCGGGAGAGGAGGAAACCGGACTAGAGCGAGGGCCAACGGAGACGAGCGACGGCCACGGACGAAAGTGTTGGAAATATGCCCTAGAGGCAATAATAAAATGGTTATTATTGTATTTCCTTGTTCATGATAATTGTCTATTGTTCATGCTATAATTGTGTTAACCGGAAACCATAATACATGTGTGAATACATAGACCACAACATGTCCCTAGTGAGCCTCTAGTTGACTAGCTCGTTGATCAATAGATGGTCACGGTTTCATGGCCATGGACATTGGATGTCGTTGATAACGGGATCACATCATTAGGAGAATGATGTGATGGACAAGACCCAATCCTAAGCATAGCACTAGATCGTGTAGTTCATTTGCTAAAGCTTTTCAATGTCAAGTATCGTTTCCTTAGACCATGAGATTGTGCAACTCCCGGATACCGTAGGAATGCTTTGGGTGTGCCAAACGTCACAACGTAACTGGGTGGCTATAAAGGTGCACTACGGGTATCTCCGAAAGTATCTGTTGGGTTGGCACGAATCGAGACTGGGATTTGTCACTCCGTGTGACGGAGAGGTATCTCTGGGCCCACTCGGTAAGACATCATCATAATGAGCTCAATGTGACTAAGGAGTTAGCCACGGGATGATGTATTACGGAACGAGTAAAGAGACTTGCCGGTAACGAGATTGAACAAGGTATAGGGATACCGACGATCGAATCTCGGGCAAGTACCATACCGATAGACAAAGGGAATTGTATACGGGATTGACTGAATCCCCGACATCGTGGTTCATCCGATGAGATCATCGTGGAGTACGTGGGAGCCAACATGGGTATCCAGATCCCGCTGTTGGTTATTGACCGGAGAGGTGTCTCGGTCATGTCTACGTGTCTCCCGAACCCGTAGGGTCTACACACTTAAGGTTCGATGACGCTAGGGTTATAGGGAAAAGGTATACGTGATTACCGAAGGTTGTTCGGAGTCCCGGATGAGATCCCGGACGTCACGAGGAGCTCCGGAATGGTCCGGAGGTAAAGATTGATATATAGGAAGTCCAGTTTCGGTCACCGGAAAGTTTTCGGGCTCATCGGTATTGTACCGGGAGTGCCGGGAGGGTGCCGGAGGACCCCCGGGAGGGGTGTGACGACCAGAGGACTTCATGGGCTGTTAGATAAAGTGTGTCAGCCCTTATTGGGCTGGGAAATACTTTTGCTAAAGGCCCATGTGGCTGGAGATAAGGAGATAAGGCAAAAAGGATTTAAAAGGAGGAGATCCACCTCCCTTGTGGGAGGTGGACTCTCCCTTTAATTCGGCCGACCCTCTCCTCCTTGGAGGAGGGGCCAAGCCAGCCCTTCCACGTCCCTCCTCCTATATATACTTGAGGTTTTGGATGTTTTGAGACAGGATTTGATCTCTCTCTCTCATGGCGAAGCCCTACCTCTCTTCTTCCTCCTCCGCAGCGCTTAGGCGAAGCCCTGTCGGAATACCTTGCTACTCCACCACCACCACGCCGTCGTGCTGCTGTTGGAGCCCTTCCCCAACCTCTCCTTCCTCCTTGCTGGATCAAGGTGTTGGAGACGTCACCGGGCTGCACGTGTGTTGAACGCGGAGGTGCCATCCGTTCGGCACTTGATCGGATCTACCGCGATCTGAATCTCTGCGAGTACGACTCCATCAACCGCGTTCTTGTAACGCTTCCGCTTAGCGATCTTCAAAGGTATGAAGATCCAATCTCTCCCCACTCGTTTGCTGGTTTCTCCATAGATAGATCTTGGTGACACGTAGGAAATTTTTGATTTACTACTACGTCTCCCAACAGTGGCATCATGAGCTAGGTCTATGCGTAGAATCTATGCACGAGTAGAACACAAAGCAGCTGTGGGCGTCGATTTTGTTAATATGCTTGCCGTCACTAGTCTTATCTTGATTCGACGGTATTGTGGGATGAAGCGGCCCGGACCAACCTTACACGTACGCTTACGTGAGACCGGTTCCACCGCCTGACATGCACTAGTTGCATAAGGTGGCTAGCGGGTGTCTGTCTCTCCCACCTTAGTCGGATTGGATTCGATGAAAAGGGTCCTTATGAAGGGTAAATAGCAATTGGCATATCACGTTGTGGTTTTGACGTAGGTAAGAAACGTTCTTGCTAGAAACCTATAGCAACCACGTAAAAACTTGCAACTACAAATTAGAGGACGTCTAACTTGTTTTTGCAGCATATGCCGTGTGATGTGATATGGCCAAAAGGATGTGATGTGATGCATTGTGATGTATGAGATTGATCATGTTCTTGTAATAGGGTTCACGACTTGCATGTCGATGACTATGACAACCGGCAGGAGCCATAGGAGTTGTCTTATATTATTGTATGACCTGCGTGTCAATCATAAACGCCATGTAATTACTTTACTTTATTGCTAAACGTTAGCTGTAGTAGTAGAAGTAATAGTTGGCGAGACAACTTCATGAAGACACAATGATGGAGATCATGATGATGGAGATCATGGTGTCGTGCCGGTGACAGTGATGATCATGGTGCCCCGAAGATGGAGATCAAAGGAGCAAGATGATATTGGCCATATCATGTCACTATATTGATTGCATGTGATGTTTATCATGTTTACATCTTATTTGCATAGAACGACGGTAGTAAATAAGATGATCTCTCAATAAAATTTCAAGAAAGGTGTTCACCCTAACTGTGCACCGTTGCTAAGGATCGTCGTTCCGAAGCACCACGTGATGATCGGGTGTGATAGGTTCTAACGTTCGCATACAACGGGTGTAAGCCAGATTTACACATGCGAAACACTTAGGTTGACTTGACGAGCCTAGCATGTACAGACATGGCCTCGGAACACGGAAGACCGAAAGGTCGAACATGAGTCGTATAGAAGATACGATCAACATAGAGATGTTCACCATGGATGACTAGTCCGTCTCACGTGATGATCGGACACGGGCTAGTTGACATGGATCATGTATCACTTGGAAGACTAGAGAGATGTCTATCTAAGTGGGAGTTCATTAATAATTTGATTAAATGAACTTAATTATCATGAACTTAGTCTAAAAATGTCCTTGCAAATTATGTCGTAGATAGCTCGCGCTGTAGCTCCACGGTTTTATTGATACAATCCTAGAGAAAAGTAAGTTGAAAGTTGATGGTAGCAATAATGCGGACTGGGTCCGTGATCTGAGGATTGTCCTCATTGCTGCACGGAAAGCTTATGTTTTTGATGTACCGCTAACTACACCACTCCCTCAAGCGTTGTCTGTAGATGTTGTGAACATATGACAGGCACTTTTTGGTGACTACGTGATAGTTCAATGCGTCATGCATTACGGCTTAGAATTGAGGCTCCAAAACGTTTTGAACGTCGCGGAACATATGAGATGTTCTAGGAGCTGAGATTGTGATCTCAGGCTCGTGCCTATGTTGAGAGGTATGAGACCTCCAACAAGATTCTTTGTCTACAAGATAAAGGAGATCGCCTGAGCGTGTGCTCAGATTGTCTGGGTGCTACAATCACTTGAATCAAGTGGGAGTTAATCTTCCAGATGAGATAGTGATTAATGCAGTTCTCCAAGTCACTGCCACCAAGCTACTAGAGCTTCGTGATGAACTATAACATGCCAGGGATGGATAAGATGATCCCTGAGTTGTTCGTGATGTTTGACACCACGAAGGTAGAAATCAAGAAGGAGCATCAAGTGTTGATGGTTAAGTGAAACCACTAGTTTCAAAAGGGGCAAGGGCAAGAATGGAAAACTTCAGGAATGGCAAGCCAGTTGTTGCTCTAGTGAAGAAACCCAAGGTTGAGCCTGAACCCGAGACTAAGTGCTTCTGTTATGAGGAGAATGTTCGCTGAAGCGGAAAACCCCTAGATGCTTGGTAGATAAGAAGGCTGGGAATGTCAATGGAAGTATATTTGATATACGTGTTAGTGATGTGTACCTTGCTGGTACTCCTAGTAGCACCTGGGTATTGGATACCGGTTCGGTTGCTAAGTGTTAGCAACTCGAAATAAAAGCTACGGAGTAAATGGAGACTAGCTAGGTGAAAGGTGACGATGTGTGTTGGAAGTATTTCCAAGATTGATGTGATCACCATCGCACGCTCTCTCTACCTTCAGGATTTGTGATAAACCTAAATAAATGTTATTTGGTGTTTGCGTTGAGCATGAACGTGATTAGATCATGATTAGTGCGATACGGTTATTCATATAAGTTAGAGAATAATGGTTATTCTGTTTACATGGATAATGCCTTCAATGGTCATGCACCCACTCGAAATGGTTTATCGAATCATGATCGTAGTAGTACACATATTCATAACATTGGTACCAAAAGATACAAAGTTAATAATGATAGTACCACATGCTTGTGGCACTGCCACGTAATGTCATATTGGTATAAATCGCATGAAGAAACTCCATGATGATGGATTTTTTTTTTGACTCACTCGATTTCGAATCGGTTGAGACATGCGAGCCATGCCTCTTGGGCAAGATGACTGAGACCCCGTCATCCAATATGATGGAGCGGGCAAGTGGCTTATTGGAATTAATACATGTTGATGTATGTGGTCCAATGAGTGTTGAAACACACAGTGGATATCGTTGTTTTTCTTTACCTTCACTGATGATTTGAGTAAATATGGGGATATTTACTTAATGAAACACGAATCTGAAATGTTTGAAAGGTTCAAGGAGTTTCAGAGTGAAGTTAAAGATCATCGCGACAAGAAGATAAATGTCTATGATATGATCATGGAGGTGAATATCTAAGTTACGAGTTTGGTATGCAATTTTAGACAATGTGGAAATTGTTTCACGGCTCACGCCTCCTGGAACACCATAGTGTGATGGTGTGTTCGAACGTCGTAGTCCTGCTCTATTGGATATAGTGAGTACTATGATGTCTCTTATCGTTTTACCACTATCGTTATGGGGTTATGCATTAAAGACAAATCCATTCACTTTAACAGGGCACCATCTAAGTCTGTTGAGATGACACCGTGAGAATTATGGTTTGACAGAAGCCTAAGTTGTCATTTCTTAATGTTTGGGGCTGCGACGCTTATGTGAAAATGGGTTTTTCACCTAGCGAGCTCGAACCCAAAGCAGACAAATGCATCTTCATAGAATACCCTAATGAGACATTGGGTATACCTTCTATCTCAGATCCAAGCGCAAAAGGTGTTTGTTGCTAAGAACGGGTCCTTTCTTGAGAAAGAGTTTCTCTCGAAAGAATTGAGTGGGAGGAAGATAGAACTTGATAAGGTTGTTGAACCTTTGTTTCAACCAGAGAATAGCGCAACACAGAAAGATGTTTCTGTAGAGCCTACTCAGTTGAAAAGGAAGTTAATGATGATGATCATGAAGCTTCGGATCAAGTCACTATCGAACCTCGTAGGTCGACAAGGACGCGTACTGCTCCTGAGTAGTACGACAACCCTGTCTTGGAAATCATGTTGTTGGACAACGATGAACCTACGAACTATGGAGAAGCGATGGTGGGCCCGGATTCCAACAAATGGCTAGGAGCCATGAAATCCGAGAAAGGATCCATGTATGAAAACCAAGTATGGACTTTGGTAGCCTTGCCTATTGAATGGCGGGTCATTGAGTACAAATGGACCTTTGAGATAAACATAGACGCTAATGGTGAATTGTCACCGTTTATAAAGCTCGACTTGTCGCAAAGAAGTTTCCGCCAAGTTCAAGGAGTTGACTGCGATGAGATTGTCTCATCTGTAGCGATGCTAAAAGTCTATTAAATTATGTTAGCAGTTGCTGCATTTTTCGATTATGAAATCTGGCAGATGGATGACAAAACAAGGTTTCCGTAATGGTTTCTATGAGGAAGAGTTGTATGTGATACAACCAGAAGGTTTTGTCAATCCTAAGGATGCTAATAATATGCAAACTCCAGCGATCCTTCTATGGACTGGATCAAGCATCTCGGAGTTGGAATATATGCTTTGATGAGGTGATCAAAGTGTTTAAGTTTATACAAAGTTTATGAGAAACTTGTATTTGCAAGAAAGTGAGTGGGAGCACTATAGAATTTCTTATAAGAATATGTAGTTGACATATTATTGATCGGAAATGATGTAGAATTTCTGGAAGAGCATGAAGGGTTGTTTGAAAAGAGTTTTTTCAAAGGAAGACCCAGATAAAGCTGCTATTTTATTGAGCATCAAGATCTATAGGGATAGATCAATTCGCTTGATAAGTTTTTTCGACGAAGACATACCTTGACAAGTTTTTGAAGGAGTTCAAAATAGATGGGTCAAAGAAGGAGTTCTTGACTGTATTGTAAGGTGTGAAATTGAGTAAGACTCAATACCCGACCACGGCAGAAGATAAAGAAGAGATGAGTGTCATCTCCTATGCTTTAGCCATAGGCTCTATATAGTATGCCATGCTGTGTACCGCACCTGTGTGTGCCTTGCCATGAGTCTGTCAAGGGGTACAAGAGTAATCCAAGAGTGGATCACTGGACAGCGGTCAAAGTTAGCCTTAGTAACTTGAGAACTGAGGAAATATTTCTCGATTATGGAGGTGATAAAGAGTTCATCGTAAAGTGTTACGATGATGCAAGCTTTAAAACCAATCCGGATGACTCTTAGTAGAAATCCAGCTACGTATAGTGGAGCAGCCATTTGGAATAGCTCCAAGTGGAGCATGGGAGTAGTATCTACAAATATGACATGGAAAGTTTGCAAGGTACACACGGATCTAAATGTCGCAGACCCGTTGACTAAAAACCTCTTTCACGAGCAGAACATGAACAAACCCCAGAACTTATTGGGTGTTAATCACATGATGATATGATCATATGGTGATGTAAGTGTTAATCACATGGTGATGTGAACTAGATTATTGACTCTAGTGCAAGTGGGAGACTGTTGGAAATATGCCCTAGAGGCAATAATAAAATGGTTATTATTGTATTTCCTTGTTCATGATAATTGTCTATTGTTCATGCTATAATTGTGTTAACCGGAAACCATAATACATGTGTGAATACATAGACCACAACATGTCCCTAGTGAGCCTCTAGTTGACTAGCTCGTTGATCAATAGATGGTCACGGTTTCATGGCCATGGACATTGGATGTCGTTGATAACGGGATCACATCATTAGGAGAATGATGTGATGGACAAGACCCAATCCTAAGCATAGCACTAGATCGTGTAGTTCATTTGCTAAAGCTTTTCAATGTCAAGTATCGTTTCCTTAGACCATGAGATTGTGCAACTCCCGGATACCGTAGGAATGCTTTGGGTGTGCCAAACAGTCACAACGTAACTGGGTGGCTATAAAGGTGCACTACGGGTATCTCCGAAAGTATCTGTTGGGTTGGCACGAATCGAGACTGGGATTTGTCACTCCGTGTGACGGAGAGGTATCTCTGGGCCCACTCGGTAAGACATCATCATAATGAGCTCAATGTGACTAAGGAGTTAGCCACGGGATGATGTATTACGGAACGAGTAAAGAGACTTGCCGGTAACGAGATTGAACAAGGTATAGGGATACCGACGATCGAATCTCGGGCAAGTACCATACCGATAGACAAAGGGAATTGTATACGGGATTGACTGAATCCCCGACATCGTGGTTCATCCGATGAGATCATCGTGGAGTACGTGGGAGCCAACATGGGTATCCAGATCCCGCTGTTGGTTATTGACCGGAGAGGTGTCTCGGTCATGTCTACGTGTCTCCCGAACCCGTAGGGTCTACACACTTAAGGTTCGATGACGCTAGGGTTATAGGGAAAAGGTATACGTGATTACCGAAGGTTGTTCGGAGTCCCGGATGAGATCCCGGACGTCACGAGGAGCTCCGGAATGGTCCGGAGGTAAAGATTGATATATAGGAAGTCCAGTTTCGGTCACCGGAAAGTTTTCGGGCTCATCGGTATTGTACCGGGAGTGCCGGGAGGGTGCCGGAGGACCCCCGGGAGGGGTGTGACGACCAGAGGACTTCATGGGCTGTTAGATAAAGTGTGTCAGCCCTTATTGGGCTGGGAAATACTTTTGCTAAAGGCCCATGTGGCTGGAGATAAGGAGATAAGGCAAAAAGGATTTAAAAGGAGGAGATCCACCTCCCTTGTGGGAGGTGGACTCTCCCTTTAATTCGGCCGACCCTCTCCTCCTTGGAGGAGGGGCCAAGCCAGCCCTTCCACGTCCCTCCTCCTATATATACTTGAGGTTTTGGATGTTTTGAGACAGGATTTGATCTCTCTCTCTCTCACGGCGAAGCCCTACCTCTCTTCTTCCTCCTCCGCAGCGCTTAGGCGAAGCCCTGTCGGAATACCTTGCTACTCCACCACCACCACGCCGTCGTGCTGCTGTTGGAGCCCTTCCCCAACCTCTCCTTCCTCCTTGCTGGATCAAGGTGTTGGAGACGTCACCGGGCTGCACGTGTGTTGAACGCGGAGGTGCCGTCCGTTCGGCACTTGATCGGATCTACCGCGATCTGAATCGCTGCGAGTACGACTCCATCAACCGCGTTCTTGTAACGCTTCCGCTTAGCGATCTTCAAAGGTATGAAGATCCAATCTCTCCCCACTCGTTTGCTGGTTTCTCCATAGATAGATCTTGGTGACACGTAGGAAATTTTTGATTTACTACTACGTCTCCCAACAGAAAGTGGCGGCGCGGAGCGGATCAACGGCACGAGTTGAGACGTGCAAAAAGTTGACCTAGCTCTAATACCATGTTAGGAAACATGCAACTTGTATTTCCAGGAGGCCAAAGGCCGGTATATATACATGTACAGGTATGGAATATATGCAGGAAACCCCTTATACAATGGGGTAAATACGAAAAGGTTACATGGCTATATATGTAATACTCTAACAGTCGGGACGGGGATGGCAACGACAGCCCCGAGCAAGCCCTCGGCCCCGGGCCTGGGCCAGACCTTGGCCGCCAGAGACGGCGTGGCCGCAAGCATCGCCGCTATGTAGCACAGCCCTCGGGACGGGCTGACGGCATGGCTATGGACTCCCTCGGCTGGCACGCTGACCGGAGCTCTGTTCAGGCCGACGGCGTTTCCATGGCCTCCTCCTGGGAGGGAGCACCGCCGCCCGTACGCCGGCTCGAAAAGTAGATGCTTCCCTGGCCTGGGCAAGGTGGACCGCGTCGACCTCGTCATCGTGCCAGAAAAGGAAAAGGAAAAGCAAGAAAGGAGGAAAGACCGCTTCTGGAGGCAGGCCCTTCCTACAAATATGCACCTGCCACTGCCGCGGGCCCGGTCGGATGCCACCCTCCACGGTTGGCTGGATGTGCTGCCGGCTCCCCATTGGCTGAGAAGGTGCCAGAACCATCCCGGCCATTCGGCTCTGCGTTGGTTGGCGCACGTGAAGCCACCAATGCAAGTTGCAGCTCTGCCCCGGCCAATCGCAGCCCACATTGGGATCCAGAGGCTTTTGCTTTGGACAGCGAAGTGCCAGACTCGCAGCCATCCCCTCCCCCAGACCATGACGATCTCCTGTCAGGGGAAAGTGGCGCTACCCAGCCGACAGTTGCTAGCGCTGGTTTGGAGGTTTCTGCTGACCAGCCTCCTGCCGCGGCCACGACGACCATGCTTGGCGCGAACGCGCAAATTTTGGCGCCCCTCCCCAACGTCTCACCCAGTTGCCAACAAAGCCCAGATGTCAGGCCGTAGCCCGAGCGGCCCATCACGCTGTTGCGGCGCCCCACCACGCCCACGGCCACTCCGGACCGCGTCGGGCCGCCGCCAAGGCCCACTCCGCCCATGGCCGAGCCCAACATGGATGCACAGGGAGCCTTGCCTGACCTCACATCTCTGCGTGCGGCTGTTGGTCGATTCGCCTCGCCGCCAATAACGCTACGTCGCTCCACAACTCGTGCCTTCACGAACAGGACTTGGACGCTTGGCGACTTCCTGGCTGCAGCAACTAAACAGATCGATGCCACCCTTCAAGCGCCAGGAAAATGGACATGAAGACACTTGAACTTCTCCCCTCGTCGGGGACGTTCGACCTCCGCGCCACGCTCGCCCACAACGGTGCCGCCAACTGCTGAACGACAGGCGGTTGTGCACGTCCTTCGCACACTCGAAATCGTGGGGACCGACCAGCTGATCACTGCATCAGAGATGAAGGCGTACGATGGCATCTTTGTCGCGCCTATCCCGCTCGCCGTCCTCTCGGCTATTGCCGCTGCTTGTCGACTGCGAGCTCCCTGTCGATGTGGCGCCCCCCCCAGTTGTCTCCACACGCAGCGTCACGACTGGCAAGACTTAGCCCTCGTGCTCCGACAACTCTTGTACCGTCGACCACTTCTTTATGGATCAAGGCCTTAAGATTGTTATTTGGAATGTCCGTGGACTGAATGCCCGCACACGCAGATTCGGCGTTCGCTCTTTGCTAGCTTCCACTGACGCGTCCATCATTTGTCTTCAAGAGACAAAGATGGCCTTGATTTGCTCCTCCGTGATCTTGGACACGCTTGGTTCAGAGTTTGACGAGTACGTCTACCTACCAGCGACCGGCATGAGAGGCGGCATCCTCCTCGCCTGGAAGAGCAGGGCCGTGACTATCACCGCCAAGGTTGCCACTGCTGCCGCTACCCCCTGGTGGATGACGGTCGTCTACGAACCCGCCCATTTGGCACCGCAAGGGGCTCCGACAGGGTGATCCTGCATCCCCACAGCTCTTCGTGCTCGTCGTCGACATCCTGGGCAGGCTCATCAAGCACGCTACCGACACCGGAATCTTGGCAAAGCTACACCCGAGGCGCACGATCCCTATAGTGTCCCTGTACGCGGATAACGTGGTGCTTTTCTGCCATTGCTCGACCAGCGACATCATCGCCGTGCGCGAGGTTTTGGCACTCTTCGGCCGTGCCTCCGGCCTGGTGGTCAACTACGCCAAGAGCTCCGCGTCGCTGCTACACTGTGACATGGACGAGGCGACAGCTGCACTTGCAAACCTTGGCTGCCCGATCATCGACATGCCGATCACCTACCTCGGGATCGCCCTCACCATTGGCCGACCTAGCACCGGTCAACTACAGCCCCTAGTTGATGGGATCGTAGGCCAGCCGCCCACTTGGAAGGCCAACCTGATGAACAAAACCGGGCGGCTAGCGCTGGTGAATTCGGTGTTGAGTGCCATCCCAGTGCATCAACTGCTCGCCTACGCGCCACCGAAGAAGACGCTTCGTCAAATTGAGAAGATCGAGCACGGCTTTCTGTGGGCTGGCCGCACCGCGGCAAATGGTGGCCACTGCCACGTCAATTGGTGCCGTGTTTGTTGACCTATATCGCATGGAGGCTTAGGAGTTCAAGATCTGGAGCGCGCCGGCCTCGCCCTGCGATTAAGATGGCTCTGGTTCTCGCGCACTGATCACGAGCACGCTTGGAGTGGCCTGGACCTCCAATTCTCTGTCGAGGAACGAGCACTATTCTTCGCGTCCACCACGATGACCATCGGGGACGGAACTTCGGCATATTTCTGGGAGGACCGATGGATTAATGGGCAATCCATTAGTGAGATCGCCCCAGCCCTCTACACCTGCGTCCCCAAGCGCCGCCGCAAAATCAGGACCGTCGATGAAGGGCTACATGGCAGCATGGACATAGCTGGGCTCGAGACATCTGCGGGACCATTGGTATCCACGAGATCGGTCAGTACCTACGTATATGGATGATGACCGAGCACATCACACTTTCCGACGCTCTGGACCAGCTTGTTTGGAAGTGGGCGGCCTCTGGTACATACTTTGCTAGCTCGTGCTACCGCGCCACCTTCCAAGGCTCCACAACTTGCTTCTCGTGGAAGCTCTTCTGGAAGAACTAGGCACCACCTAGAGTGAAGTTCTTCCATTGGTTAGCCAACCAGGACAGGTGTTGGACGGCCGACCGCCTGGCTAGACAAGGCCTCCAACACTAGCCATGATGCCCGCTCTGTGACCAAGCACCCGAGACGATGTGCCACCTACTCATGGATTGCCCCTTTGCTAGGCAGACTTGGCACGAAATCCTCTCCTAGCTATGGATGACCACCGCAGGACCAAGTCATGAAGACTCCCTCATGGATTGGTGGCTACAGGCTAGAGAAAACACACAGACACTGATGCGCAAAGGCCTTGCATCCATTGCCCTATTGACACCATGGATGATATGGAAGCAGCGCAATGCTACATGGTATCCAAGATCAAGGAAGAGGCCGAGCAGTGGGCAAGAGCCGGCGCACGCAGCCTACGCGTCGTTCTGCCATCCACTTGGGACGTGCATTAGTTTAATTATTCTCTTGGTTGTACCTGACCTCCTAGGAGGATTGTATCAAAACTCTACCTTTTCAATGCAATGAAACGGAAAGGTCTTTTGCGTTTTCTCGAAAAACAGAAAATGTACTTCAGATGTATAAAACCAAAAACATTTCGAAAGGGCATGACAAAGAATCTAAAGAGTTTGAAGTTATAAATACACTACCCTTGCAAAAAATATATTTTATTATCATAAATACAGCGGAATGGAGTACAGTGAAAAAAATATCTTGAACCAACTTCTGTACATATTTCTGTCCACTTTAAATGTATTACAACTTTTCGAAAATGCTGTGCTAGTTCGACAGATTTACCTTTTAAGTCCAGAAATGTGATTCTTTATGGCTGAACACAACTTTGGGCTTACAGTGATAAACACTTGTTTCACAAAACTTTCTCCTATGTCCTTCAGTGGCGTAATATTTTTGTCATCCGTCCCATATAAATCATCATCATCCAAATTTAGACCCTGGGAGGCAATCAATGACTGTTGCTCTCTTCGATACAGTTTCATTGTCAATACAGTGGTTTTTCCAGTGCCTGACCTCCCAAGTATAAAACTAGTGAGCGGGAATTGGATTATCACCTTTTCTTCATCAGTCAGTTCAAAGGGGATATCAATTTCCGAACCATCAGAAGCTGTCAGCAAATGTTTTGCCACTCCAGATGATAACGAGTAGAATTTCATCAGCAAGAAGCTTCCGCTAACTTTTGAATTTTCCATGGCATGTGATGCATCCACATCATCATG
The DNA here is from genome assembly GCA_022496015.1 of Hordeum marinum. NCBI lineage: Eukaryota > Viridiplantae > Streptophyta > Magnoliopsida > Poales > Poaceae > Hordeum > Hordeum marinum. Next base: position 483,109,242 of record CM039673.1, read on the forward strand.
CTCTTCCTGAGAATCAACTCTGCAATCCTTCTTAAAGCAAATAATATCATGCTCAACATCCCAAACCATAGGAACCTCCAGTTTCCTGTTACCACAAAAAAAGGAGACAAAAAATAAGAAGAATGTCTACAAGCAACTCATTTGTAAGCATGAGTATTTACAGACATTTCATTCAAGCATTAAAGGCAAAAGAACATGAGGAACCAGAGAATAGTCCAGTAACAATGAACAAAACATACCCGAGTGTCTGCACTCTTCTGCAATGATCCAGGTAATCATCTGTGTACATGGAAAAAACAACCTCGAGATGTTGAACGGTTCTTGCAACATGTTGTTGTGAGAGTAGGTCCCAATTTTTTATTATCTGGATATACTTTCTTTCCCTTTTCTCCACATCAATATTCCAAATAAGATAAAGGTCCCTGATCTTGTATACTTTTGCATGATTAGAAACACCAGGTATATCTAAGTTTCTAACTGTTGTCCTCCAACCACTGCTAAGTTTGATAAGCTTTTGGAGTACTTCCCTCCTGAGCTGTGACAACTTCAGTTTGGTAAAAGACTTTCTAAACTCGTCGCTAATAATGACCTGTTGAAGTTACCAATACACAAATTAGAGCCTGACAGAATGAATTCAAGAAACCAAGAAGAACAGATATATTCTCAAAAAAAAAGTTAAAGGGATTCACACATGGCCTTTTAATACGTAGAAAGAACCATATATTTACATAGCATGTGCAAAGTAGCACATGTCCCTGTAAATCTTAATGACAAACCTCCCCAATTACAAACTGCGTAACAGAGACAAGTGGACCACATGGATGATCCCAAGAACTAAAGACACTTCATGGTCACACAAAAGTCAAATGCTAAAATGGAATTGTAAATTCAATAAGCCCACACCTGCGTACATGTGGTGTGCATTCCAGTAAACTAAAGGCACATCACAACCTACTTAATTTTGTTCTGGGACATGCACCCAAACATGATAAAATGGCGCAAAATGGCACGGCCACACAAGATGAAGCCAAGCAAACTAAGAGTGGGAAAAACTACAAAACTAAACTACTAGTAAAAAGGAGGAAAAGAAATGCACATAGAGGGAGCACATGAAAGTATGGTTAAAGTAGCTGACTAAACATCAATATGTTATTTACCTTCCATTTGGAATTGCTGAAAACCGCCGAATCAGCATTAAGAAGATCATCAAGTTCATCAAGCTCTTGCTTTACTTGCAAAACCAACTTACATATGGACGCATCATTAGTGGCATTGAAAACACATTTACGTCTTTGAGCATCAGCAACAAGGTCTGTCCAGACAGTTCCACTTTTATACAGTGTATGAGCATTCCCAACAATCCAAAGACAGTGCCTGCATCAAATAAAGAATCATTGGATGAATTATATTAACAACACGACATACTTTAAACAGTAATAAAACAAAGGCCTGAAAAAAATGCTCACTTTGCTCTAGTAAGAGCAACGTTTGTTCTTCCGTTATCAGCAAGAAATCCAACAACTCCGTTCCCGTTGGATCTAACCGTTGATAGTATTATAATATCATCCTCTTCTCCTTGGAAACCATCAATGGACTTGACCCGCACATGAAAGCCATCACATGTGTTGTATTTTTTGCCAAGTCTGCCTTTAATTGCATCAACTTGAGAAGTATATGGAGAGACCACACCGATGCTGAGCCCTTTGCCTGTACTTTTCCAACCTGCAGAAAATACTAAGCTAGTAAGTTTACTGATCTTTCAGGGTTGATTCGCACAAGGTTAGTTAGAGAATTTTCTTTAGCGAACTGAAGTTGACTATGTATTAGCTTATAACTAACACATCATTACCTTTTCACTCTGGAGATAGAAACAAATACCTAAAAGTGGGTAAATGTAGCGGACCACAACTCTAATAGAGCATGATGTTTCATCTTTCAAGTCATCTACTTAATGTTCTCAGTTTTCTAAGTAAAACATGTAGCATTACCTATTAAACAGGAAGACACAGGGAATTGAATTTTCATAAACCCAGATTGATGGAGTTAACACATCACAAGATACACAAGTAAAAAACTGGATTGTTGAACATAAATTATTGCAGTGATCAACTTTATTTATATAAATGAAGGTTACACAACATGTAATACAAGAAAGGAAGAGACTATAAGCTTCTAAAGTTGCATCTTATATCAGCCAAGTAGCTTCATATAGAAACAATAACTACCAAGGAGACTGAGGCAGGATATTAAGGTTGCGAGAAAAGATAGGTTTCAGATTAGACATACATTTAAAGATGGTTTGGATCAGGTGCACAACAACAACAACTTCAACCATGTTTCTTCGACTGTTTCCAGTGCTTTCTTTGTCTTCCCTTCCATCCTTGACATTTATAAGAGTGTAGCTACCGAATAGGAGGCACGTATAATCCTTGTTATAGCTAGGAGACAAGACATTTGAACCATCTAAAATCTTCCTCTCATAAAACTGAGCATTTGGAAACTGGCTAATACAAGGATTCATTCGATACTGTATATTCAGCAAATGTTTATCAAATTTCAGTGTAACCAATCTCCCAAAAAGACTTGTACCGAAGCCAGCTTCTCTGCACACCTAAAGAGAAGCAATGAAAGGTAAGAACTACAATTATCATGAACATATCCAGCTTGTTTCCAAATGAAAGGTAAGAACTAAGATTATCGTGAACCAAACTCCCAAAAAGACCTATACCAAATATCCCCAAAATACTTGTATCAAATCCAGCTACTTTTTGAGCCATTTGAACTGTATATGGATTGTGTTATCCATCCAACTTGAAGAGAAATATTTAAATTATCCAATGCAGACATTTCCATGTTTGGTTAATTTTGATGTTTGCAACTTTTATGGTCTAAATCTTCATTGACTTTCCAATGTTAAAAAGAACATTGTACGGTAAAATTGTTTTTTTATTAATTTATGTTACACAAGACGTGCATTCACGTGCGTGATTACTAGGGTTGTGGACAGGTGCACCAATAGCTAAAAAGGTGTTGTAGCATTTTAGTATCAGAAGTTGATGTTGTAAACAGCTGCACCGATGACTATGGAATGAAATTATGACACCATATATACAGTATAAAGAGGGTAAGACGAAACTTACTTGACTTTTAGCTATTGCACTCAGCTGACAGTCATCTCCTACCAAAACAACATGCTTCAACCAATGCAAACGTAGTGGGATCACCAACTCACACTCCCGCACCTGAGCAGCCTCATCAACAATTAAGACGTCGAGGGGTGCAATCTCCATGTAATGCAACAGATAAGAGCTAGAGGTAGTACAGAACAGAAGTGTGGCATTACGTATGCAGTAGCTCTGGAGCCAGTTTTTGTCTACTCCAGTGGGTAAATTAAGAGAGTGTTGTAGATCTTTAAGCAATTTAAGGCATGTACACCTTGCTCCATCCAGTTCTTTCTCAATAAAAGATATAGGCTGTGCACAAACAGAGTTTTCAGTTGATAAACAACGAAAGACCCTTTTCAAGCCCTCGTTGGTCAAGTCTACGTCGCACAGAAGGGTGCCAAATTTTCCCAGCATATTAAGCAACGTAGATATATTTATGGCACTATTGCGAGAAAAGCACCTTCCAGGAAGGTGAACCCACAACTTCATTATGCATTTTTTCAGAGCTACTGCTGTCACATCAAACTGCTTCTTTATGAAGTCCAGAAAGCTCGCAGGATCAGTATTTTCTTCATCCTCAATGAGCATATCGTAACGTGACACGGAGTCATCAAAAAAGGATACCATTGAAGCTATTCTGTACTTCCATCCAGAAAACAATGAAAAGCACTCAAGAAGTTCGTCCACACGAAAATCCAAGAAAACTTCCTGAAGATCCTTGGTGATGTCCATTCTCTGCTTGTTCCCAAACAGCACGACATCTCCAAGAGAAAAGGGTAGACCATTTTCATCAATGTGCCGGTTGAAATCCTTCAAGTTTTGAAGGAAACGAGTGCAAACTCCAACGACAGCAACATTAGTCGGGGCACAAGTAACAGTTCTCAATTTCATGCACGCCAAAGCCCATAGTAAAGCACTAACAGTCTTGGTCTTTCCAGTACCTGGTGGACCCCATATAAGCTTCAAGAGGTTCATATGCCTACATCGTACAGCTGAGATCACAGATTCAATAGCATCTACTTGTGATTGATTAAGGTTAATCGAAAGTAATCGCTCTGTCAAATTAGGCAAACAGCCCCCATCCTGTTCAACACAGATACTACATACATCATCACCCTGCAGAAGACCCAACAGAGAGGAGATCAAAAAGTTAGAGACCGATTTCTAGTGGTCAAGAAAAAAGCAAGTAAAACTAAAAAACAACTATCCAGGTCATATTACCAAATTTGTTGGGGCTAACAACGACTTGATTACTGTGAAATTAGCATTCATGCGCGTGTCAAAGGAAAGTGCTTTCCATATCCGCATGCTTGTCGTGATATTAGTGATAAATATTGCATGCCTGAATTTACTTAGGTCTTGTTGTTCCAAGCCAATATCATTTGCAACTTTTAACTCTGAAACCCTTCTGGTATTCATCATCCAAAGAAACCTCAGTAACCATTGCCAAGCAATATGTGACTCCAGTAGCGGTTCAAGTCCTCCGCAGCTTCGGGTTTCAAGCTAGACAAAATGAATATGTCACCATTCTTTGCCGTATATGCCTCGGTAGAAAAACCAGCATCATTGTCCCCAAAGTCCACATCCATGTAGTATAATCCTGATTTTCCTGCTACCTGCAAGGAAATTAGGACGCTTCATTGATGAGTTCAAGGCATGAGCACAGATATGCCCTCGTTTCTTCGATCAGAGGAACGCAATACGACTGGAGATAGTGATCAAGTGACTTGAATTTGCAGGGAATAGTCTCAACCTACATAAAAAGGGTATAAACGAAGATACAGTTATAGGTAGCAAAAGATTCTTTCATAATTGCTTGAGCGCAGAAATGGCGCGCAACTAATTACGGCAAGTTCTAGAAAAACTAATGCTGGCAGAAGAGCGCTATGTGGTCAATTTCATCTGCAGCAAGATCAAGCAAGGATAAATAGTTAAATACAGGGCACAGGCTGCTTGCATCGCCTAGGAGCACAACTGCCTATGAGGTTGCGCTAATAAACCAGAGACATGACTTGTCATAAATAGAAGTGTCACCAACTGACGCAACATCACAACACTTGACAAATGATGGTGCATCATGGGCATAGCAAATCAGTGCGTAATTAGTATTTTGAACAGCAGTGGACTGGACACCTCCCCCGGTGATTCAGAAATCATGCATGTGATTTACAGATCGGACACAAATGGCACCAACAAGCAACAAGCAGCATGCAATTTCCTGAAACGCCATGTGTCTGCCTGTCACCCAGTGCGCGTGATGAGAGACTGTCTAAACATCCTAGCTGAACTTCCCTGACACTGGCATCAGAGATTCAGAATGGCCAACTTAATTGGGTTGAACATTAACAAGCAGTAAAGGAACAATGCACTAGAAGCGACTAATCAATCACGGAACCACCAGATTAAAGCTGGCGTGCATACGGTAGGCTAGTTGCGGGGTCCGTCCGTACGCACGCACGCACGCACGCACAGATTGGAAAACGAAAATGGCTCAAGCTGGCAACGGCGGAAATCATATCAGGCCGGAAGTAGCAGCGCACGCACGCACGCACGTACGTACCTTGGCCCTGTAGAGACCGTCGTCGTTGATGTCCCGGACGGACCAGGAGAGCACGACGTCGCCCAAATCTGTCTCCGCCATGCCGCCGGAGACCGGGGCTGCCGCCGTCGCAGTAGTAGCTATCCCCCGGCCGCCCTCTCGCGCTCGCGCCCTGGTCGCCGGCTCACGCGCGAAGAGCCGAGCGAGCAGCATGCGGCATTTGCATTGCGAGGAAGATGGGGAAGAAGGGGGGGGCGTGGAGGAGTCGCCCCGAGTCAAAGGCGGACGGCGGGGTGGAGAGAAGCAGGAGCGGTCGACGCGTCGACGGGACGTGGGATGGGGGAGGGGTGTTTACTGCCGCGCAGGCGGAGGCAGAAATCTTTTGCTTCTGGGAGAAGATACTACGTACTAGGGGACTAGGCTTCTGGGGTTCTAGGGAGGGAGGGAGGGAGGGAGTGATGATGAATGGGAGGCTTGGGAGTCGGGCCCCTTTTTCTCTCCTCTCACGGGGCGCGGTGAATGGACTGCGGCGCAGGCGCACATTGCGCGGAGTGGGGGGAGTGGCTCCGGTTTTACGGAGCGGACTGGTGCGGTGTAGTAAAATGTACATACGGGTAGAACGTTGTCTTCTCGGTTTGGTCTTGCTCAGTCAGCCTGACTCCCATTTTATTTTTATCGTTATCGCTCACGTACACGAACATTAGTACAATTCATTCCTACGAATACACGCACACGCATTCTATTTATATAGAAATATAAGCAATAACGTCAAGTCTACAACTTAAACTTTGATGAACGGAGAATACTGCATTTCTAATCATCTAATTACATGTTGGTTTGCGAGTTTATTTTTTTATCGACGGATATTTCGAGAAAACAGATTTTGTCCTGTGAATGATGTAATCTTTTAAGTTGTTTTCCTTTAAGATTTGAACCTCGATGGACTGAAATACCACTGTCCCGTTAACCATCCAACCACATGTTAATTTGCATATAATCATTCCAATTGAAAACACTTTTTAAGCATCTTACTGGGTGTTAGTTCCTGGACAATGAGACGAGACCTGACCATTCAATCCTTACATGCGTTTTCATATAAACTTAAAAATAGCATCAAACATCTTCCGTTCAATTAGTAGTCTTTCATCAACCGTCAATGTGCGGTTGCGCCAAAAGATTCTGCTAAAATACACCATAATTACTTATGTTAAAAAGATTCCTTCCACCAAAGTGTACGTTCTTGAGCCTGTGCACGTCCTTCCATGAATTTAAAAAATGCATGCCCCATCCTTAGGCCAAATACACATTTAGTGTACACAACCTTTCGTCATGCAAAACATGAAAAAATGATTAATAGCTTCCACCAAGTTGGCAGCGTCCTTTCACCAAAGCCTAAGAGCATCCACGGTGTGGGAAATATCCGTCTCTATAGCTGCCTCTAAGGCTTTAGAGACTGTCTCCAAACACTGTACCAGTTGTCTCTAAGTCCAAATTGCTTAGTATCGCCTCTATGACTAGAGACTGCCTCCAAGCCTTTCTAAACATTAAAATAATTGGTTGGTCCTACATGTCATATAGTAAATGAAGACTAAAAGCGAGAAGCGTTGGTGTGCACTTCATATATCCAGCATTCTTTAATTCAAGGTGGGCTTCATGTTAAAGGCAACGCCACACTGCGGCATTTTAGGCAAAGTTTAGAGGCACTTCATGGGCCCCGGCTTAGAGGCAGCGCCGTCTGTAACACACTGCTGATGCCCTAATAGCAACTTAGTAGTGGCAAGTGGAGAGGGATACGTGGTGTCTATTGGCTAGGTGGGCTCCTGCAAATCGTCCACTAGTTTGTTTTCGATTTGCAAGAAAATGAGCGTCCGAGCGTTGGATGGCAAACCGTGTTCAGACAGGTCGATCCGGACGGATGCGGACGATTTAGGGGTCCACTTTGGAGATGCCCTTATAGAACAAAATATGTTACATATATCATATAAATAAGGTTACAATATGGTTCGAGATACGGTCTTGTCTACACCCGCGCACTATATTGCTAAAAATTACCCCTCATGCGTGCAACAACCGTTTTGCGAAAAAAATGCTTTTCGTGTAATCAACTTGCGCCCCACAGTTCCAACAACGCCTATAGAGCCCGAATCAGATGCAAAATTGTTCCAAATTGACGATCGCCCTGTCCGTCCCCAAATCAGCCCATGGCCTCGCCTCGTGCCAAGGACGCCTGGCGGGTGAGGGGGTGATAGCCCCCCCCCCCCCCGTTACACACGAGAGGTTGATTAGTTGTAAATTCTTGACGTTTGTAACCTCTTCTGATATAGTGAAATTTCATGGACTGGTGTCCGTGATTTTTCCCCTTTCGCATTGGAGAGGCTTTCCAGTTTAATTGTGTGCCCCCTGTGTTTGTTTTCACTCTTTGTTGTTTGATATTGTGTGTCATGTCTCTAACACAAGAAGTGTGGATGCGTGGTGAATCAGAGATGCGGTCGGAGTTTGGCAATGTGCCCCTCGTGCGCACGATAGGGACGAATGCGTTGAGGAGGCCCGTTCCTAAGGGGGGCGAACGGGGCGGCCACCCCGGACCCCCCGAAACCAAGGGGCCCTAAGGTCCTGTATATGCTCAGCTTTTTATAGGTTGTGACTGGCCCAAAGGCATGTTGTGACTAACTTGAACACGATATATCAAGCCCGAAAGAGAAGCCCTAGATCGATCGTACGAGGTGATCTCTTATTCCCATGGTTAGCCGCCAGGTCTGCCTCCTATTTTCCCTATCGCGACATGGGCTGAATCTCTACTCCTACTCTCTAATCCTAAAGGAGTAGTTTGTAAGTTGTTTGTACCCAGCCTTTAATGCAAAAACAATAAAAATGAGCACTGAATCAACTTGGAAATCAAGCCAATAATAAAATTAATAGTCAAACATTTACTTACGCTTGCAATTAATTAAGTTTGATTAAGTAGGGATTTTTTATGTCAAATAAATTATGAAATCGAGTCATTAATGCAAAAAACAATAAAGAAACCGAGCACCGAGTCAATTTAAAAATCAAGCCAATAATGCAATTAAGAGGGAGACAATTAATTATGCGTGCAATTAATTAAATTTGTTTAAGTAGGAAATTTGCACCCCAAATCAATTATGAAATCGAGTCGTTAATGCGAAAAATAGTAAAGAAACTGAGCACATAATCAATTTAGAAATGAAGTCATTAATGCAATTAATAGGCAGACATTTAATTGTGCATGCAATTAATTAAGTCTGTTAAGTAAGATTTTTTCACGCCAAATTAATTATGAAATCGAGTCATTAATGCAATTAATTAATTAGTCACGCACTTAACTAGAGATGCAGATAATTAGTAGTAGGAGTTTTTTTAACCGTATGCATACTATTAAAGAGGGATTGTGGATTGTATGTGGTACGTCCAACTCCCTCCCCACGATCCCCTCTATGAAAAAAAAACATCTGCTTCCACCTCCCCACATGCACATAAAAACAACCTCCCTTGTCTCACGCAAAAAACAAAAGGAAAATAGAAAAATAGATCGTCCTCCTCCCAATCTTCCCATCACCATGATCCGCTACCTGCCGCACCACTAGGCTAGCATCCTTTGAAATAACGACATGCCTCGTGGTTGATTCGACCGCTGTCGTGCATCATCAGAGGTGCTCCCAAGGAGCGCGCCTCTGGGTCGATCCGGTTGTCGCCATGCATCATCCTTATGGGTCCGGTGTGGAAAGAGAGGGGGTGCCAGGACATGAGCATTGGGTCATCGACGTAGCTATGGGGAAGTGGGGATGCGATGATCGAGAGGGAGGTCGCCCTCGGGTGACGCATCTTGAGGTAGGGATAGGCTGCTGCCAGGGCTGTGGTGTGCTTATCTCCTTGGATCTCGTGGTCATGGTCGGAGCCATGTCAGGAACAGTAACCCCACGATCGATCTAGAGCGATGTGAGTGGAGCAGCCAAGTGGGATCCCACCCCACTGCCTCTAATGATTGAAACTAGCGGGTGAAAGAGGGACGATGAGGAGGGCTATGATGGTAGGAGGACGAGGCACAGTGAGCTAGGTCGTGTCGGTGTCCGTGGAGTGGTAGTTGTGAGAAGAGTCCTCACACATGCAACTTTCTTCACCCAATCGACCCCCCTCGTACCATCATCTTCCTATCCATGCATTATTTCCATCATGGGACGAGTGCTGCTGCGGACGGCCGGACGAGTATAGATCGATCAGCCCAACAACCACCACCTTGAGAGCACAAAGTGAGTTGTGGGGAGTATGCACATGCCGGTGTGACACCATCGGATGAGCTCATGTGTCGACACTCAGAAGGAGGCCTCCATGGACGTCCATTTCAATGACCTTCCTTAAAATTTACCATCACACACGTCTCCTAGCAGACCTCTATCTAAAACTACTAGTAAACTGAAATGTCAATATAAAATAGAACAATTGTGTAATAGGGTTATCCAGCATTAGAACTATTTATTGTGTAACATTATGATCCATTCTATTGATCGTGTTTGAAAAGAACACCATTTCTGACAATGAGGCTGGTGAAGTCACAAGGTAAGAAAAAATAGATATTGCTTATTACCACTCATTTTCTGTTTGAATGTGTTGAGATATTTACGTATCACATGTAGCCTTTATATATATGCTCCAAAATTACTTCACCCAATATGATTAGCTAGACAAGTAATTGATTTAGGGAGTTAAGTTGCGGTTGTACGTGTTTCAATCCTTGTATCATATATTATCTATTCAACCTTACGATTTAAGTTAATGTATCAAACTTTGAAAACACACACAGGAAAGCAGCATAGAAAATACATAGGAGAATTGTGTTTTCATTGATAGAGGAAGGGCGAGAAAACGCCAATTGTACATGAAAAGAAAGAAAATGGAAACTAAAATGAAAAATTAAAAGAGAGGAATGTTATGATATCATTATAAGATGTCAGCCACTAGCCACCGCCCACAGAATCACTCCTATAGTAGGTCCTAAGACACATATTTTTTTGATTAATACTAGTATGCATGGCAATCAAGGTCACATGCTCTGTCTAACATGTAATGCTTGATATGTCATTTTTTGCCTATAGTTTATCATTTCTATCCAATTATGCAATTTAGAAAACTAGTATGTTATTACCCAATTATACTATGTCAGTATAGATATGAAGGACAGTGAAGTGATTCTTAGTTAAAAAGCATAGGCCAAGCATGATATGTTCTAATCTGTAGTAACCTAACCTCTACTATAAAGTAGTCCTACATGTTGTGATTATCAAGCTTCAATTGAATGACACTTTTGTTGACTAATTTCATCTTATATAGGTTCGTCATAAGCAAGGATGCCCTCATATAGTTGCGGTAGATGATGTCCATTGATTCTGCCAGCCGACAACTATCTAGGTTGTAGGGCATATCGGAGAAGACATTCATAAGAGAAGAGTGGGCATGTATTATTGATTTGCATTGGCAACTCTTGCATGCTATCCCAAAGAAATCAAAAGATTAGTTATGTCATCTCATTAGTAAATGACTTCCTATAGAAAAAAGTATTTCACAATTACATGTTAAACCGCATACATTCAGAAATTGTGCAAACTCTTAGATTTTTGTCAATATAAATATTGTTTGTTTTTTAAAATGGAAATGTGTGGCAACACACGCTCCAAAAAATATGTAAGTAATCATTCTTAATACCATGGTCATGTATGTCTAATTAGTGAATTATATATTTCATAGCTCAAGTTTTTTCCATGATATACCAGCAACTAGCGCCACCGACGTTTCCATGATATACCAACAACTAGTGCCGCCGACGTCCAGTCACACCCTAAAACACATTGTCATCGTCCATGTCACGACTATGGTTTACCATGGAGAGATAATGACCAAAGATTTGATAGACGCATACCACCCTAATGAAGGTGAATACATGAGCCATAAACATGAGTCCTTGTGTTGGCGCCGATGGGTTGACAGCACCAGACATGGAGACGACTTTGGCCCCTCTAGACAGTGGAAAAGTGTGTTGTTGTGCTCTCTTCGTTCTGTGTGTTTTAAGTTTAGTTAAATTTAGTTGAAATGTGTGCTCCAAACTATGTTAAATTGAGTTTAAGTTTGATGTAATTTTTGAGAATTGGTTTGTAGTGCTTTTAAGTGATGTTTGTAGTGAATTGTGATGTATATGTGTGCTTTGTAGTTTGAACTTAAGTGTTGGCAGTTTGTAGTTTGGAGAACCGATTTGACTGATTTGGACAGTTGATTTGAGTGTGTGCAACTTATGTGTCTGCTTTCAAATGTTAAATGAAGGAGTGGTTAGTAAGATGTAGTGTGTGCAATCAAACATTAACTGAAGAAGTGTTGGAAGTTAACCGAAGAAATGATCGGTAAGATGCACTTTTGTCAGAATGAGAGTAAGATGGTCTAAATACCCTATAACATCTATCATACACCAACAACATAACACATGTCACTTTTTTGTCATACATCAACATCAACGAAGTTGTACTACATCATCATCACCATAAATTGATCATGCATTTTCTATCATCACTACATGTTCATGACCATATGAAAGACCAAATGATCACAAAATACATCACTCTCAACCTGCTTGACTAATCTACTGCCTTGGACAACTATTCGGAAAATATCGAACATGCTTGACTTTTAGGGGTTTAAAAACCCTCGGGTGATCATTGAAATATCTTTTTGGTTGTTCGTGGTGTTGCACAGGTGAGTACTCACAATGATTCTTCAAAATGATTTGCCTCATCTTCCTCTTTTCCTTGCCCCGACTTCTCTCTAAATGCAATAGAAAATAGAAAAAGTCTTACAGCTCATACTCCCATATCACTATGAAGACGCATACAGGTTTGATCGGGTCGTTAACAACTTTGAGATGCAACGAAAGAAGAGTTGGTGTAGATCGTTTATGAAGTCCCTCAAATTGTTCATGAACGATCCCTCGAACGAAGATCGAAAACACGATATTCCTATGGAATGCATGCTTACGAGCTTCATGATTCGGCAGTGCTTCGTTGTCCAAAGCTTTGTGATCTCTATTATGGGGGCTAGATAAAACTAGCACTAGAACTTTTTGAGATCAAAACTAAAGAGATAGGGGCACCCGGATCAAGGGACTTGTCTCTTTAGAGAGGGCGTCCCTCTGTATCTCTCTCTCTCTCAGACACACACATGGTGTGTGGAGGGAGGAGGGCCACCAACTTGTGGAGGGGGACTCCGCTTGGCACGTCCTCCAATGGATATAATTCCCTCTCCAACTCCAATTTAGCCTCAAAGCTTGTCCTAGAAGATAGGGGGCGCCCCACCTTATTGAGCCCATAGGATCCATTAACTTTCCCCTATGAGGCCTTTAGCAAATTCTATTGGCACATAGCCCCTAAATATTTCCTCACCGACTTCTGGTAATTACTGGAGCCCTCCCATATTTATTCGGCATTGCCCGGTATTCCCCAAAATTGTTCCAGTAGATTTGAAACGCTTTTGGTCTTTCTCAAACTATTTTCTTTATTACTTAAACATTTTTGGTAATGTTTTCTCATATTCCTAACTCATGTAGGACTCAAAAGATCGTAATTCCTTAAGCGTGTGTGACCCTATAGGTTCGATGAAATATAGATATGAACAAAACTTCCATTCGTTCAATGATTAACAGTGAAACCATGGACATCCATGTTGACCTCTAGATTCACATGAATGATATTCTAGTGAATCTTTGGTTATCATGTTGTTCCTTTTGCTTTGTGGTACTTTACAAAATCCAAGGTGAGATATATAATTATCCCCGTGAGTCATACTCATGCTCACTATACGGTTCTCCTTGTTACCTATTTTATTCTTGTTTCTCGTTATCACGTTCCAGCATCCCTGCCAGTAACTCACTTGTGTCTGACCAGGCGATGATGGATGTTGTCAAATGGAGAGGTCCCTAAGAATATCTCTCCATCGTCAGAGGAGAAAATCGCACTCTTGAACTATCTAGACCCATGTCATACATTTTTTATAAACCCAAAAGTTTTCACTATGATCATCATTTTACAAATGACGTTGGGACAACCCAAAAAGTGTATCGTCTAGTATGAAGTGACTCGATACTCTCATCGTCTAAGGAACTAGGCATACACTAACTCTCTATGTTATTGTCTATAGACTTTTGACGATAACATCTCTAAGAATAACAAATAATATGGGCCAGTTCAATATGATCGTTCTACTAACAATATACTCTCAATTATGTTGACATCCTTGTTATGCTTACCTAATGTATATGATCAAGAAAACATAACCATCATGCAAAACTTGAGCTAGTCCTAGAGGCGAGACTAGCAATAAGGTTTTACTATTTATTATTCCGCATGTGCTTTGGAGTTTTCCTCAGAAACACACATTCAAGAACCATAGCAGTTATAGCGTAAAATACAAACATCTAATTACAAATGTGTAAATAAATAATAAAATTATTACTGCCTATAGGGCATATTTCCAACAAACCCCCACTTGCACTAGAGTTAATGACTTAGTTGCTTTAGCTTCTCTAACACTAATAACTAGTTGGTGTTGCTCATGCTTTGCTCGTGGTAGAGGCTTCATCATCGGTTTTGACACATTCAAATCCGTTTGAATCTTGAGTACTTCCACATAACCCATCTTGACATGATGTCGGATGATATGATACTTACGTTCAATATGTTTGGACTTCTGATGGGACCTTAGCTCATTTGCTTGAGCCACATGGCCGATATTTTCACAAGAGAGATCCATTGGGTTCAATGTACTTGAAACCACACCAACTTCTTGAAGAAACTTTCAATCCAAACCACCTCCTTCGAAGCTTTTGAAGTCATGATATACTTTGCTTCCTTTGTAGGATCTGCAATAGTATTTTGCTGTAAACTTTTCCAAACCACTTCAGTGATGAGTCCAAAATGTATGGCATTGTTATGGTTATTTGGTGCCTACACAGTAGGCTTCGAGTAATGTTATCGTGTTTGCACACTACTTTTTGTCAACTTTCCACATGATACGTCTTTTGGAGCAAATCAAATGCTATGGAATGAATCCTAGAAAATTATGGCGGAATCACGTCAGTTAATATGATTATTACCTACATAAAAATAATAAAATATTTGGAGGCATTTGGAGCATGTGCAGCTCACCCAGAGCACATGATAGCCAACCATATGAGCGCATGCGCTCGTATGCATGGTCGTACGAGGCAGCGCCGCCCCACTGGTCAATTACTTTCACCTTGCATGCTCAGATAAGATAACAGACGCATCCGCACACCAGAAACTTATCCAGAACGGAGAACCCTAACCTCTGGAAGGCATTCGAAGGGGGAATTGTCAAAAAAGAGATGGCCATCTTCTGTTGGAAATATGCCCTAGAGGTAATAATAAAATGATTATTATCATATTTCCTTGTTCATGATAATTGTCTATTGTTCATGCTATAATTGTATTAACCGGAAACCGTAATACATGTGTGAATACATAGATCATAACATGTCCCTAGTGAGCCTCTAGTTGGCTAGCTCGGTGATCAATAGATGGTCATGGTTTCATGACCATGGACATTGGATGTCGTTGATAACAGGATCACATCATTAGGAGAATGATGTGATGGACAAGACCCAATCCTAAGCATAGCACAAGATCGTGTAGTTCGCCTGCTAAAGCTTTTCTAATGTCAAGTATCATTTCCTTAGACCATGAGATTGTGCAACTCCCGGATACCGTAGGAATACTTTGGATGTGCCAAACATCACAACGTAACTGGGTGGCTATAAAGGTACACTACGGGTATCCCCGAAAGTATCTGTTGGGTTGGCACGAATTGAGACTGGGATTTGTCACTCCGTGTGATGGAGAGGTATCTCTGGGCCCCCTCGGTAATACATCATCATAATGAGCTCAATGTGACTAAGGAGTTAGTCACGGGATCATGTGTTACGGAACGAGTAAAGAGACTTGCAGGTAACGAGATTGAACAAGGTATAGGGATACCGACGATCGAATCTCAGGCAAGTAACATACCGATGGACAAAGGGAATTGTATACGGGATTGATTGAATCCCCGACATCGTGGTTCATCCGATGAGATCATCGTGGAGCATGTGGGAGACAACATGGGTATCTAGATCCCGCTGTTGGTTATTGACCGGAGAGGTGTCTCAGTCATGTCTACATGCCTCCCGAACCCGTAGGGTCTACACACTTAAGGTTCGATGACGCTAGGGTTATAGGGAAATTGTGTACATGGTTACCGAAGGTTGTTCGGAGTCTCGGATGAGATCCCGGACGTCACCAAGAGTTCCGAAATGGTCCGTAGGTAAAGATTCATATATAGGAAGTGAGGATTTGGTCACCGGAAGCGTTTCGGGCATCACCGGTAATGTACCGAGACCACCGGAAGGGTTCTGGGGGTCCACCAGGAGGGGCCACCGGCCCCGGAAGGCTACATGGGCCAAGAGTGGGAGGGAACCAGCCCCTAGGTGGGCTGGTGCGCCTCCCACCTCATCCCAAGGCGAAACAAAGGGTGGAGGGGGGCAAACCCTAGGCATGGAGGGGCCCTAGGCCCACCCTAGGGCGCCGCCCCTCCTCTCCACCTTGGCCACCGGCCCTCCTGGCCATCTAGGGCTGCCACACCCCTAGAGTGAGAATCCTAGGGGTGCGCACCCTCCTCCTCCTCCTATAAATAGTGGAGGGTTTTGGGGCTGCCAACACACAACTCTCTCTCTCTCTCTCTCTCTCTCTCTCTCTCTCTCTCGGCGCAGCCCTACCACTCCCCCACTCGTTACTGGTTTCTCCATAGATTGATCTTGGTGACACGTAGGAATTTTTTTTGAATTACTACTACCTTCCACAACAATGGTATCAGAGCCAGGTCTATGCGTAGAATCTATGCACGAGTAGAACACAAGTTGTTGTGGGCGTCAATTTTGTCGATTTGCTTGCCATTACTAGTCTTATCTTGATTCGGTGGCATTGTGGGATGAAGTGGCCCGGACCGACTTTACACTTACGCTTACATGAGACTGGTTCCACCGCCTGACATGCACTTGTTGCATAAGGTGGCTAGCGGGTGTTTGTCTCTCCCACTTTAGTCAGATCGGATTCGATGACGAGGGTCCTTATGAAGGGTAAATAGCAATTGGCATATCATGTTGTGGTTTTTGCGTAGGTAAGAAACGTTCTTGCTAGAAACCTATAGCAGCCACGTAAAAACTTGCAACAACAATTAGAGGACGTCTAACTTGTTTTTGCAGCATATGTCGTGTGATGTGATATGGCCAAACGATGTGATGTGATATATGTGATGTATGAGATTGATCATGTTCTTGTAATAGGATTCATGACTTGCATGTCAATGAGTATGACAACCGGCAGGAGCCATAGGAGTTGTCTTGATTTATTGTATGACCTGCGTGTCAATCAAAAATGCCATGTAATTACTTTACTTTATTGCTAACCGTTAGCCATAGTAGTAGAAGTAGTAGTTGGCGAGACAACTTCATGAAGACACGATGATGGAGATCATGATGATGGAGACCATGGTGTCGTGCCGGTGACAATGATGATCATGGTTCCCCGAAGATGGATATCAAAGGAGCAAGATGATATTGTCCATATCATGTCACTATAGGATTGCATGTGATGTTTATCATGTTTTACATCTTATTTGCTTAGAACGACGGTAGCTTAAATAAGATGATCTCTCACTAAAATTTCAAGAAATTTGTTCCCCCTAACTGTGCACCCTTGCTAAGGTTTGTTGTTCCTAAGCACCACGTGATGATTGGGTGTGATAGGTTCTAACGTTCGCATACAACGGGTGTAAGCCAGATTTACACACGCAATACACTTAGGTTGACTCGACGAGCCTAGCATGTACAAACATGGCCTCGGAACACGGGAGACCAAAAGGTTGAACATGAGTCGTATAGAAGATATGATCAACATGGAGATGTTCACCATTTATGACTAGTCCATCTCACGTGATGATCGGACACGGGCTAGTCGACGTGGATCATGTGTCACTTGGATGGCTAGAGAGATGTCTATCTAAGTGGGAGTTCATTAAATAATTTGATTATGTGAACTTAATTATCATGAACTTAGTCTAAAATGTCTTTACAATCTATCTTGTAGATCCAATGGCCCACACTAATGTTGCCCTCAACTTCAACGCGTTCCTAGAGAAAACCAAGCTGAAAGGCGATGGAAGCAACTATACGGATTGGGTCCGTAGCTTGAGGATCATCCTCATAGCTTCCAAGAAATTATATGTCCTTGATGCACCGCTAGGTGACGCACCCATTTTCCCAGCAACTCAAGACGTTATGAATGCCTGGCAGTCGCGTAGTGATGATTACTCCTTGGTTCAGTGCGGCATGCTTTACAGCTTAGAACCGGGGCTCCAAAAGAGTTTTGAGCAACACGGAGCATATGAGATTTTCCAAGAGCTGAGAATGGTTTTCCAAGCTCATGCCCGGGTGTCGAGATATGAAGTCTCCGACAAGTTCTTCAGTTGTAAGATGGAGGAAAATAGTTTTGTCAGCGAGCACATACTCAAAATGTCTGGGTTGCACAACCGCTTGTCTGAGCTGAGAGTTAATCTTCCGGATGACTCGGTTATTGACAGAATCCTCCAGTCGCTTCCACCTAGCTACAAGAACTTTGTGATGAACTACAGTATGCAAGGGATGGAGAAGTCCATTCCTGAGTTGTATTCGATGCTGAAATCAGCGAAGGTGGAAATCAAAAAGGAACATCAAGTGTTGATGGTCAATAAGACCACTAGTTTCAAGAAAGGCAAGGGTAAGAAGAAATTCAAGAAGGACGGAAAAGAAGTTGCCGCGCCCAGTAAGCAAGATTCTGGGAAGAAGAACAAGAATGGACCCAAACCTGAGACTGAGTGCTTTTATTGCAAGGGTACCAGTCACTTGAAGCGGAACTTCCCGAAGTACTTAGCGGATAAGAAGGTCGGCAATGTTAAAGGTATATGTAATATACTTGTTATTGATGTGTACCTTACCAGCGCTCATAGTAGCTCCTGGGTATTTGATACCGGTGCAGTTGCTCACATTTGTATCTCCAAGTAGGAGTTGCAGAATAAGCGGTGACTGGTGAAGGACGAGGTGACGATGCGCGTCGGGAATGGTTCCAAGTTCGATGTGATCGTCATCGGCATGCTACCTCTACATCTACCTTCGGGGTTAGTCTTAAACCTTAATAATTGTTATTTAGTACCAGCTTTGTGCATGAACATTGTATCTGGATCTTGCTTGATGCGAGATGGCTACTCATTTAAATCTGAGAATAATGGTTGTTCTATTTATATGAGAGAAATGTTTTATGGTCATGCCCCGCTGGTCAATGGTTTATTTTTGACGAATCTTGAACGTGATGTTACACATGTTCATAGTGTTAGTTCCAAAAGATGTAAGGTTGATAACGATAATCCCACTTACATGTGGCACTGCCGCCTTGGTCATATTGGTGTCAAACGCATGAAGAAACTCCATGTTGATGGACTTTTGGAGTCTCTTGATTTTGAATCATTTGACACGTGCGAACCATGCCTCATGGGCAAGATGACCAAGACTCCGTTATCCGGAACAATGGAGCGAGCAACTGACTTGTTGGAGATAATACATACCGATGTATGCGGTCCAATGAGCGTCGAGGCTCGCGGTGGCTACCGTTATGTTCTCACCCTCACTGATGACTTGAGCAGATATGGGTATGTCTACTTAATGAAACACAAGTCTGAAACCTTTGAAAAGTTCAAGGAATTTTAGAGTGAGGTAGAGAATCAACGTGACAGGAAAATAAAGTGCCTACGATCTGATCGTGGTGGAGAATATATGAGTCACGAGTTTGGCACACACCTAAGGAAATGTGGAATTGTTTCACAACTCACGCCGCCTAGCACACCTCAACGAAATGGTGTGTCTAAACATCGTAATCGCACTCTATTGGATATGGTGCGATCTATGATGTCTCTTACCGACTTACCGCTATCATTTTGGGGATATGCATTAGAGACTGCCGCATTCACTTTAAATAGGGCACCGTCTAAATCCGTTGAGACGACACCGTATGAGTTATGGTTGGAAAGAAACCTAAGCTGTCGTTTTTGAAAGTTTGGGGATGTGAAGCTTATGTGAAGAAACTTCAACCAGAGAAGCTTGAACCCAAAGCGGAAAGGTGCATCTTCATAGGATACCCCAAAGAAACTGTTGGGTATACCTTCTACCTCAGATCCGAAGGCAAAGTCTTTGTTGCCAGGAAGGAATCCTTTCTAGAGAAAGAGTTTCTCTTGAAAAAAGTAAATGGGAGGAAAATAGAACTTGATGAGGTATTTGTACCTCCACTTGAACCGGAAGCACATGAAGTTGTTTCTATGGAGCCTGCACCATCTGGAGAGGAAGTTAATGATGATGATCATGAAACTTCAGATCAAGCTGCTATTGAACCTTGAAGGTCCACAAGGACACGTTCCGCACCAGAGTGGTACGGCAACCCTGTCCTGGAGATCATGTTGTTGGATAACAGTGAACCTTCTAACTATGAAGAAGCAATGGCGGGCCCGGATTCCAACAAATGGCTTGAAGCCATGAAATCCGAGATAGGATCCATGTATGAGAACAAAGTATGGACTTTGGTGGACTTGTCCTATGATTGGCGAGCCATAGAAAATAAATGGATCTTTAAGAAGAAGACTGACGCGGATGGTAATGTGACCATCTATAAGGCTCAGCTTGTCGCTAAGGGTTATCGACAAGTTCAAGGAGTTGACTACGATGAGACTTTCTCACCCGTAGCGATGCTGAAGTCCGTCCAAATCATGTTAGCAATTGCCGCATTTTATCATTATGAGATCAGGCAAATGGACGTCAAAATGGCATTCCTTAATGGTTTCCTTAAGGAAGAACTGTATATGATGCATCCGGAAGGTTTTGTTGATCCTAAAGATGCTAACAAAGTATGCAAGCTTCAACGCTCCATCTATGGGCTGGTGCAAGCATCTCGGAGTTGGAACATTCGCTTTAATAAGGTGATTAAAGCGTTTGGATTTATACAGGTTTATGGAGAACCCTGTATTTACAAGAAAGTGAGTGGGAGCTCTATAGCATTTCTCATATTATATGTGGATGACATATTGTTGATGGGAAATGATATAGAACTTTTGGAAAGCATAAAGGCCTACTTGAATAAGTGTTTTTCAATGAAGGACCTTAGAGAAGCTGCTTACATATTAGGCATCAAGATCTATAGAGGTAGATCGAGATGCCTCATAGGTCTTTCACAAAGCACATACCTTGATAAGATATTGAAGAAGTTCAATATGGATCAGTCTAAGAAGGGGTTCTTGCCTGTGTTACAGGGTGTGAGATTGAGTATGACTCAATGCCCGACCATGGTAGAGGATAGAGAAAAGATGAGTGTCAGCCCCTATGCTTCAGCCATAGGCTCTATTATGTATGCCATGCTGTGTACCAGACCTGATGTGAACCTTGCCATAAGTTTGGTAGGGAGGTACCAAAGTGATCCTGGAGCGGAACACTGGATAGCGGTCAAGAATATCCTGAAGTACCTGAAAAGGACCAAGGACATGTTTCACGTATATGAAGGTTCCGAAGAGCTCGTCGTAAAGGGTTACGTCGACGCTAGCTTCGACACAGATCCGAATGACTCCAAGTCACAAACCGGATACGTGTATATTTTGAACGGAGGGCAGTCAGCTGGTGCAGTAGTAAGCGAAGAATCGTGGCGGCATCTACGTGTGAAGTGGAGTACATAGCTGCTTCAGAAGCAGCACCGGAAGGAGTCTGGATGAAGGAGTTCATCACCGACCTAGGAGTGATTCCCAATGCGTCGGGCGTGATGACTCTACTCTGTGACAACACTAGAGCTATTGCCCTGACCAAGGAGCCCAGGTTTCACAAGAAGACAAGACACATCAAGAGCCGCTTCAACTCCATTTGTGGATATGTCCAGGATGGAGATATAGACATTTGTAAAGTACATACGGATTTGAATGTCGTAGATCCGTTGACTAAACCTCTCTCACGAGCAAAACATGATCAACACCAGAACTCTATGGATGTTTGATACATCACAATGTAACTAGATTATTGACGCTAGTGCAAGTGGGAGGCTATTGGAAATATGCCCTAGAGGTAATAATAAAGTGATTATTATTATATTTCCTTGTTCATGATAATTTTCTATTGTTCATGCTATAATTGTATTAACCGGAAACCGTAATACATGTGTGAATACATAGACCACAACATATCCATAGTGAGCCTCTAGTTGGCTAGCTCGTTGATCAATAGATGGTCACGGTTTCATGACCATGGACGTTGGATGTCGTTGATAATGGGATCACATCATTAGGAGAATGATGTGATGGACAAGACCAATGCTAAGCATAGCACAAGATCGTGTAGTTCGTCTGCTAAAGCTTTTCTAATGTCAAGTATCATTTCCTTACACCATGAGATTGTGTAAATCCCGGATACCGTAGGAATACTTTGGGTGTGCCAAATGTCACAACATAACTGGGTGGCTATAAAGGTACACTACGGGTATCCCCGAAAGTATCTATTGGGTTGGTATGAATCGAGACTGGGATTTGTCACTCCGTGTGACGGAGAGGTATCTCTAGGCCCACTCGTTAATACATCATCATAATGAGCTCAATATGACTAAGGAGTTAGTCACGGGATCATGTGATACGAAATGAGTAAAGAGACTTGTCGGTAATGAGATTGAACAAGGTATAGGGATACCGACGATCGAATCTCGGGCAAGTAACATACCGATGGAGAAAGGGAATTGTATATAGGATTGATTGAATCCCCGACATCGTGGTTCATCCGATGAGATCATCATGGAGCATGTGGGAGACAACATGGGTATCTAGATCCCGCTGTCTCGGTCATGTCTACATGCCTCCCGAACCCGTAGGGTCTACACACTTAAGGTTCGATAACGCTAGGGTTATAGGGAAATTGTGTATGTGGTTACCGAAGGTTGTTCGGAGTCCCGTATGAGATCCCGGACGTCACGAGGAGTTCTAGAATGGTCCTAAGGTAAAGATTCATATATAGGAAGTGAGGATTTGGTCACCGGAAATGTTTCAGGCATCACAGGTAATGTACCGGGACCACCGGAAGGGTTCCGGGGGTCCATCGGCCCCGGAAGGCTACATGGGCCAAGAGTGGGAGGGAACCAGCCCCTAGGTGGGCTGGTGCGCCTCCCACCTCAGCCCAAGGCACGACAAAGGGTGGAGGGGGGCAAACCCTAGGCGTGGAGGGGCCCTAGGCCCACCCTAGGGCGCCGCCCCTCCTCCCCACCTTGGCCGCCGGCCCTCCTGGCCATCTAGGGCTTCCGCACCCCCTAGGGTGGGAAACCTAGGGGTGCGCACCCTCCTCTTCCTCCTATAAATAGTGGAGGGTTTTGGGGCTGCCAACACACAACTCCCTCTCTCTCTCGACGCAGCCCTACCACTCCCCCCACTCGTTGCTGGTTTCTCCATAGATTGATCTTGGTGACACGTATGATTTTTTTGAATTACTACTACGTTCCCCAACATCTTCATCATCACATGCAAGGAGACTTCAACACAATTCATCTTCACCAACCACCATCATCAACATACATCTCCATATCATTGTAATACCAAAACCCTAGTGGATAATCATGTGTATTAGTCGTCCATATCATCCATGTTTATCATTATCGGTTCATGATGTTTGTTGTCCCTATGTATGAGTAAACCCCCTAGTTCTCGACGATATGTATGAACCTTGGTATGTATAGGAGATGAAACGTTAATAAGAATATGAGATTCTTTGTTGAATGATTTAGTTTAATAACTTCATGGATGTTTTGAAGGTTCCCCACTCAGCATTATCGCCACAAAGCCACAAAGTGTATCATTGTCATTGTAAAGGTTAGGAAGTGAAGGTAATTCGAGGTGGAAGTAAAAAGCCTTCACCCTAGCTTCTACAATTGATAGGGGAATCATGGAAAACCGCTGCGAGGTCGCGTCCGCGAGCAAACCCTCAATTACGATAGTTGTAACCTCCTAGGGAGACTATGGTGGTGAAGTGTGTGCCAAGAGGTCTACCTAAAGTAGAACGCATTATGTACTCGGCTCCACCCACATAAACTTCAAGAGTACCTCAAGTATCAAGTTAGTTATGTTGTAGCATATGTAATAATAGACATGTACCAACGGGAATTCCAAACTCCATGAGAACTCCTTCCTCCTCTATGAGTGAACTTATTATTGATACTACTGCTCTCATTTATTTCTATTTATGATATTTACTTTAAGTTCATGCTTCAACAAAACCAATATTTATATCCACCCTCACTTTTCTTTGAGTCTACAATTATTTGTATACACAATCACATAAGTCACTATAAGAGACAAAACCCAATTACCGTGCTCCATGTGGGATCGATACTCTTACTTTGAAAAAGCTAAAAGTAAACCTTGTTCACTTGTAGGCCATCAAGCTTTTTTGGCGGCGTTGTTGGGGAGCTGAGCGATTTTGGGCTTTGTTGTAAGTTTTTATTGACTTTGTGTTCTAATAGTCTTTGTACGTTCCAGGAAACCATGGTCATGCAAGAACAACTTTATGAAACGTCTCCATCGTATCTACTTTGCCAAACACTTCTGCTCTTATTTTGGACTCTAATTCCTGCGTTCAACATAATTTGGGCTCTAATTTGCATGATTTGAACATCACCTCGTCCATTATTTTCACCCCGTGAGATCGGATCGGGGATCAGGCGCATAGAGAGATCAAAAACTCGTCTAGAAGGAGGAACACCAGCCTCTGGAGCGACCCGAAGGGAGAAATCGACAACGAGGAGGCCCTGCCTCCATCGTCATCATCAGGAAGGCTTCAACATCATCACCATTGCCATCATCATAATTTTTTATTGTTCCATGCTATAATATTATCATTCTAGGATGCTTTTTGGGTGATTATTCATCAATTCATATTATTTTTGAGTACTAACCTATTAACCCATTGCCTAGTGCTATTTGTTGTTTTCTGCATTTTTGGAATTTTCAGGTTTACAATTCCAAACGTAGTCCAATTGCCTCGAAAATTTTATATGATTTTTTCTAGACCAAAAGAAGACCTGGAAGCTTCAGGAGGAGACCAGAGGCCACATGAGGGAAGGAGCACACAACATGGTGCGCCCAGGGGGAGGTCGCGCCTTGTTACATGTTGCCTCCCTCGGGTGGCCCCCGACGCCCGTCTCTAGCCTATAAATTATAATAAATCCCAAAAACCCTAGAGAGCCTCCCGAAACACTTTCTCTGTCGTTGCAAGTCTCTGTTCTGCCGTGTTCCATCTGGAGCCTTGTTTCGGTGCCCTCCAGAGGGGGGATCAATCACGGAGGGCCTCTACATCAACCTTGTTGCTCCAATGGTGATATGTGAGTAGTTCCCTACAGATCTACGGGTCTGTAGTTAGTACCTAGTGATACTTGTGATCTGTGTTGGGTTTTCATTGAAGAGGAACGGGTGATGCAACACAGTACGGGTAAGAATTTCCCTCAGTAGAGAACCAAGGTTTATCGAACCAATAGGAGTAACGGTCAAGCACCGTCTTCAACGACTGCACACAAAAGAGCAAACACCCATTGATAAAAAAATTATAGGGGACCATAGTTTTCCCTAGTGGCATCTCTCATATAGTAAGCATACGATGGGTAGAAAAATTATTGTTGGGAAATTGATAGAAAAGAACATAGTTATGCAATCTTTATTCACGACAATGATCATTTATATACAGGCATCACGTACATAAGAAAATAAAGCGACTCTTGCCTACACCTATTACTATTACTCCAACCATTGACCGCTATCTGGCATGCATCTAAAATATTAAGTAAAACAGAGTACTGCTTGGAGAACAATGATATGATGTAGACAAAGATAATTCAATCAATATGAATTAACCCCGTCGTTTCATACTTAGTGGCAACAAGACAAAGACATATCTTGCCCCCTACTTTGTCATTGGGATATAGAAAACCGTTAGATTGAACCCACTAACGCACCCCTCTCACTGAAGAAATATCAATCTAGTTGGCCAAACTATTTCAATAGATCGGAAAGATTTATGAAGCTATAATAATGATGAAATACGAATCATAATAGAAATCATAGAAGACTCAAATCTTTTTCATGAATAATCTGAAAAAGATTTCTCTGATGTATGCCTACTACAGTAATTTGTTTACCCATTGTATGCCTACTACATGAGAGAAGACACTAGAGAACAGTACGGATCCCGGGTCTATTCACTTATAAAATTACAAAAGCTTTCATTACCTTGCTGACAGTATTTCTCTTTTTTTGCAATTTACAATATTCAACTTTCATCCATATACTGCACTAGCTTGCAATAACGAGTCCAAGGGGATTGGCAACCCTCTTCCTGCGTTGGGTGCAAGTGTTTGCTTCTTTGTGTGCAGTCGCTGAAGATGGGGTTTGCGTGCTACTCCTGTTGGTACGATAAACCTTGGTTCTCTACTGAGGTAAATACTTATCTATATTGTGTTGCATCACCCATTCCTCTTCATTGAAAACCCAACGCAAATCACAAGTATCAGGAAGGATTTCCGGTGCCGTTGTCGGGGGCTATCACCAACCTACTATCAAGTAACTTCACACAAATTACGATTCACTTGTTCTACTTTTTATTTGCTATTCTATGTTGCTTGCTTCAGAAAAAAAATCAAAAAATCAAAAATATTTATCTTTGCTAGGTTGCTCATTTGCTTGTTTTGCTTGCTTGAAAGTTGCTATCATGTCTGAGTTTGAAATAGTGATACTTCTGCCTCTAGTGCGAAAGCCTTAGAACATTCAACTTCACCTCTCAATGATAACGCTGAAAGAAATTTTGATGAAGTTTGTAAGGAAACAATTGATAATCTTGCGGATGATGATACTTCTAAGGTAGGACCTATTATGCAAACAAACAAATTATATATTGGTAGTGGTAATATTATTAGAACAAGTGTGATCCAAGAATTTTTCACTTGTGCTGGCTCTTTACCTTATATAGGAGGATCTATTCTTTCTAGAATCACTAGTTATGCGGATGCCATATCTTTTCTCATAGTTGAATTGGAAAGACAATTCGTTCATATGCATCCCTCCATACAATGGTTGTTTCTAGAGTTCTCTAATATTCAACATGCTTCTACTAAACGGTTGGCTACAATATTTCTCAGAATTATTCACATTATGTAGAAAGCAAGAGAAATATTTGCTCATTATAGGATCAACAGTGAGTGCGCACCAATAGAGGGAATCGTTTATGAGTTAGAAGAAATAAGGAGATTAAGATCAAGTGACTATGTTGCTTATAATGAAAACCTTAGGAAAAAGGTTTCGCCTAATGTCTTGATTGATAAATTTTCCAAATGAAATAATAAAATTATTGTAAAAAATCTTGGATTGGATTATCAGCTTGAGATGAAATTAAGGAAATATCTTTATCGGAACCTATACAATGAAGAATCCACTATAACTTTCGAAAAGTCTAAGGAGGAGCCTCCTCCTCCTCCAGAAATATATATCACGGATCCTTGTGTTGTTAAGTTTAGTCCTTTAAACTATTTTTGCTTACCCATTAGAAAACTTGCTGCTGATAGAAGGGAATATGATTATAGCATGATTAATCTCCCTCATGATTATGACAACACTTGCAATTATGCATTACGCCTAGCTACGGGCGTAAAACAATAGTGCTAGTTGGGAGGCAACCCAATAGTTATCTTTAAATTTTTATTGTTAATTTATGTTTGTGTGTGATAACATGATTATTGCCTCTGTAATTATTGTATTTTTATCTATAAATTAATGTTTGTGCCAAGTAAAGCCTTTGGGATGACTCACAAGATGAGTAGAATTGATACGTTACAAAAACAGAAACTTTAGCGTCCGGTGCAGAATTTATCTGATTTTGCTTGAATGTATTTTTAATCAGAATTTTTTACAAATTATTTCTAAACAAATTATGCAGTTTGTCCTAATTTTTAAGAATTTTTAGAGTTACAGAAGTATAGGTTCTCTACAGATGTTCACAAAATATGTTTTTGCTTGTTTTGATAATGCTATGGATTGTATCGAGGGGTATGATCCATGGAGAAGTTAGAATATAGTACCTTATGCAATGGTAAAGTTAGAATCAATTTATAACATTACCTAAAGTATTTGATATGTTTTCTATACTAACGGATCTCACGGAGTTTTTTTTGAGTTTTGTGTGCAGAGGTTTTCAAGTTTTGGGTGCTATCATGATGGAAGAAGGAATAAGGAGCGACAAAGAGCCTCAGATTGGGGATGCCCAAGGCCCAAGGTAATATTCAAGGAATATTCAAGTGTATAAGCTTGGGTATGCCTTGGAAGGCATCCCCTCTTTCGCTCAATCCATTAGTATGACACTTGTAGCTATATCTTTATTCATCACATGATATGAGTTTTGCTTGGAGCATCGTTTGCTTTAGTTTGTTTTTGTTTTAGTTTTACACAATCATTGTTTGTTGGACACACCCACTTGAGAGATACACAAGATCACCATAATTTATTAGAATACTCTTTGTGCTTTATGCATATATGTTGAGCTTAACAGTTGCTCTAGTACTTCACTTATATCTTTTAGAGAATGGTGGCGTATAGATTTTATAGATATAATTGCACTCTTGTTCTTCACTTATATTTGTTTGAGAATTAATAAATAGTGACGCTAATTTGCAAAAAAAATAAGACTAGTCTAGAAATAATAGGTATCCAATGAGTGCATAATCAAAACCACATGTAGCACATAAAAGAGAAATTATGGGTTAATGATATTGATGTGGTAATATGAAAGGGTATGAGTGCATGGTCATTGGTTAGTAAAAGTATTGTGAATTAGAGGGTGTTAACTAGTTGTTCATCTAAATATTTTTTAACATGGTGATGAGGTGTGAGCATACTTATTCCTCGTTGAAATCCTAGTGTTGTTTAAGTCGGAGGTGCGCAATTGTTAACTCCTCCCAACCTCCTCCCTAGGGGCATGCGAGTAATAATTTGCTTTGAGAGAGCTAATAAAATCTTTCAATAAGTATGCGAGTTCTTTATGACTAATGTGAATTCATGGATGTACGCACTCTCACCACCTCATATTTGCTAGCCTCTTCGGTACCGTGCATTGCCCATTCTCACCTCGAGGATCGGTGCAACCTTCGCCGGTGCATCCAAACCCCATGACATGATACACTCTATTGGACATAAGCCTTATTATATCTTCCTCAAAACAGCCACCATACCTACCTATCATGGCATTTCCATAGCCATTCTGAGATATATTGCCATGCAACTTCCACCATTACATATATGACTAGTACTTTCATTGTCATATTGCTTTGCATGATCATATAAGCTAAAATAGTATTTGTGGCAAAGCCACCATTCATCATTTTTTATACATGTTATGCTTGATCATTGCACATCCTGGTACACTGTCAGGGGCATTCATATAGAGTCATACTATAGCTTTCATGTTGAGTTGTAAGTAAATAAAAGTGTGATGATCATCATTATTAGGTCATTGTCTTAGTGAGGAAAGGGTGATGGATATAATGATTCCCCCACAAGTTGGGATGAGACTTTGGACGAAAAAATAAAAGAAAGAAAGAACAAAAGAAAAATAAAAACAGAAAAACAGAAAAAGAAAAAGAAAGAAAGAAAAAAGAGAGAGAAAAAGAAAAA
Source organism: Hordeum marinum (assembly GCA_022496015.1). NCBI lineage: Eukaryota > Viridiplantae > Streptophyta > Magnoliopsida > Poales > Poaceae > Hordeum > Hordeum marinum. The sequence goes on from CM039673.1 coordinate 483,138,795, forward strand.
GAAAAAAATGAGAGAAAAGAGAGAAGGGACGATGCTTAATACGTCTACATCGTATCTACTTTTCCAAACTCTTTTGCCCTTGTTTTGGACTCTAATTTGCATGATTTGAATGGAACTAACCCGGACTGACGCTGTTTTCAGCAGAATTGCCTTGGTGTTATTTTTGTGTGGAAATAAAGTTCTAGGATTGTCCTAAAAAATTATGGAGAATATTTTTGGAATTAATAAAAAATATTAGTGAAAGAATCAACCAGAGGGGGCCCACCCACAAGCCACAAGCCTGCTAGGCGTGGCCATCCCCCTAGCCATGCCTAGCAAGCTTTTGGGGCCCCTGTTGCTCCACCGACCTCAATTCTGCTCCTATATATTCCTATTAGAAGAGAAAAAAAGGAGAAGAGTTCATCGCGTTTCATGATACGGAGCCGCCACCACCTCCTGTTCTTCCTCGGGAGACCAGATCTGGAGTCTGTTTTGGGCTCCGGAAAGGGGAAACCAACGCCATCGTCATCACCAACCATCCTTCATCGCCAATTCCATGATCCGCCGTTCGTGAGTAATCCCATCATAGGCTTGCTGTACGTTGATGGGTTGGATGAGATTTATCATGTAATCGAGTTAGTTTTGTTAGGGTTTGATCCCTAGTATCCACTATGTTCTGAGATTGATGTTGCTATGACTTTGCTATGCTTAATGCTTGTCACTAGGGCTTGAGTGCCATGATTTTAGATCTGAACCCATTATGTTTTCATGAATATATATGTGTTCTTGATCCTATCTTGCAAGTTGTAGACACCTATTATGAGTTATGATCTGCATCCCCCAGGGTGACAATAACTAGGATTCTTTCTGGTGATTACCGTAGTTTGAAGAGTTCATATATTCACTAAGTGCTAATTCTTTGGTCAAGTTCTCTATTAAAAGGAGGCCTTAATATCCCTTAGTTTCCAATAGGACCCCGCTGCCACGGGATGGTAGGACAAAATATGTCATGCAAGTTCTTTTCCATAAGCATGTATGACTATATATGGAGTACATGCCTACATTACATTGATGAATTGGAGCTAGTTCTGTGTCATCCTATGTTATAACTATTGCATGATGAATGACATCCGACATAATTATGCATCACTGATCCATTGCCTATGAGCGTTCCACATATTGATCTTTGCTAAGTTACTTCTCCGTTGCTACTGTTACAATCACTACAAAACTGCTACTGTCACGTTTGCCATCGTTACCGTTACTTTCATATTACTTTGCTACTAAATACTTTCCTGCAGATATTAAGTCTTTCATGTGTGGTTGAATTGACAACTCAGCTACGAATACTCGAGAATATTCTTTGGCTCCCCTTGTGTTGAATCAATAAATTTGCATTGAATACTCTATACTCGAAAACTGTTGCGATCCCCTATACTTGTGGGTTATCAAGACCTTTTTCTGGTGCCGTTGTCGGGGAGCATAGCTCTATTCTCTAAGTCACTTGGGATTTATCATTAAAGGGTGATGCTAAGATATGGTTTAATAATCTTGCTCTTGTTTGTGTGCGTAGTCTCCCGGATATGATTTATTACTTCGCTGAAAGATATTTCCCTACTCATAAGAAACAAGCTTCCTTACATGAAATATACAACTTTGTGCAACTTGAGAAAGAGTGCCTCCCTTAACCATGGTAAGGATTCTCTAATTATTAAATGGTTTGCCTGATCATTGATGAGTCCAATTTATGTGATTGTTTTGTTAGTGTTTTTGTGCCTACTTGGTACATTTTGTGGAATTTTACTGCGTTCATGCACTTCCTTTTATCGTTTTTCCTTGGGTAACACTTTCTGGACCAAATAATGTTATATGGAAGAAGTCCCTAGAAATGGTAATGGAATCACGTGTTTAATGTCAAAATCACCTACCATAAAAGAATCAAGCAAGCATGCCAAACAGGAGACCATTGATGTGCTTCCAGATCAAAAGACGGCATTCCATACGACTGTGCCCGCTCGCATGGGCGGTCGTATGTCATGCAAACACCATGACCTCGTCCATTATTTTCACCCCGTAGAATCGTATCGGGGATCAAATGCACGGAGAGATCAAAAACTTGTCCGGAATGAGGAATCCTAGCCTCTGAAGCGATCCGGAGGGAGGAATCGGCAAGGAGGAGGCCTCCGCCTCCACCATCATCACCGGGAAGGCTTCAAAATTATTACAATTATCATCATCATCACCCCATCCTACTAATTGTAATATCAGGAACCCTGAGAGGGACAACTTGTGTTTTACATTTGTGAACCTTTCATGATCTCCAGTACTATCGTCAAGATGTTCGTTGCCTTCATGAGTGAGTAGTTCCCTTAGTTTTTGGGGATATGGATGAACCCTAGTGTCTTATAGATCATTTTGTATTAGGATTTAATATTTTCCATGCGCATGTTTATGTTAATAATCTTCTTGATGTTGGGTGAACTCAACCATCCAATATATGCCAACTTTGGATGGATGGTTATTACTGCTGGCGGAATGGTTGGTTGCGGCGGCGGGAGACGTGGTAGGCTCCATCTCCCTTCATCATAGATCATTGCAGTAGGGGGTAAAATAGGGACCACCTTTACACTGTGTCTATGGGGACCTCTTTCCTCTTAATCATCGTTTGGTAACTGAAGTGGGGAAGAACGGTGGTGGTGTATGTTATACGATGTTGTCGAGTGTATACAGCTATCTGTATTGGCTCTACCCACAAATAGAAATATGCAAAGTGGCTTAGGAAACTGCTGTAGCAATGTGTTTAAGCACCTCAATAGATGCACACGGATTCCAGACTCTTTGGGAATGCTTTAGTTTTATTTGTTTCAATACTCTCATCTGCAATACTCTTGTTTAATTTTATCGTAACATTTACTTTAATGCTTGTTGCACCCTTTTCAATATAATATTATTGCTTTGGGTCACTTACAACTTGCAGGCACAATATTGAGACCATCCAAGAGACAAAAGATTGAGTACAGTGCTCCCCGTGGGATCAATACTCTTACTTTGAAAAAGCTACAACTATACCTTTTGCACTTGTAGGCCAGCAAGCTTTTTCTGAGTGCTTTTGATCTTTTTCTTGAGTTTGGTTTGAATTTCTTGTAATAAGTTGTTTACACATCCGAAGCAACCATGGCTGAGTATGGATACAACTGTCAGCTATCAACCATGCGTCTTACTGGACCACCTATGCACGAAATGTGCACGCCATTGGGTCCTAACCCCACCGGTATAACTTATGAGTTGAACCCTGATGTCTACTATGCAACTTTATTCTTGTAGACTCTGTTGGGCCTCCAAACTATATTTACCTGCTGCAATTTATATCTCTACCACTATCAGATTTAATCCTTGCAATTAACGAGTGCAAGGGGATTGATCCATGCACAAGGATTTCTTTTTTGAGGGTTTTTTACATTTTCAAAATTGTGTTATTGCAAGTCTATGTTTTTTTCCAGTAACTAGTTCACACAAAAGGGCTCCATGCACAAGGATAAAATCATGACTATGTGCTTTTCTATCAATTTTTCGACAGTAATTTATACCCACCGTATGCTATGTGTTCGAGAGAGAAGTCTCTAGTGAAAACTTCGGCCCCGAGGTCTACTTAATTATATTGCTAAAATCAAAACATACCTTGATGCAATTTATTTACTTTATTTTTACGTTTTTTATCTATCTATCACTATCATAATTAATCCTTGCAAATAACGAGTTTAAGAGGATTGACAACCCTCTTGCCCACGTCGAGTGCAAGTATTTGTTTTTGTGTGTGCAGTTGCTGAAGACAAGAATTTACGTGGTTCTCCTATTGGTTCGATAATCTTGGTTCTCACCGAGAGAAATACTTATCCGCTACTATATTGCTTCACCCTTCCTCTTTGGGGAAAATCCCAATGCAAATCACAAGTAGTAGCGGACACGGTCATCCGAAACACCATCAAACAATCTATGAAGTAAGAAGTCGACCGAAGGAATCCATGCAACCACTCGTATGAACGGACGCATTTGTATGCAAGGTCGTCAATCGTGATTTATCTCTGATTCTCAATAGGATTTTCCCGATTTTGTATGGTTTTTTTATGATTCTTTTTAACTTCCTTATCTCGTTAAAACCTGCGCCTCTAACCTCTTATACACAAAGCCCTTGCCTCCTTATTCATCAAAGCTAACAAACAATCTAGCCCAAGTCTCTTTGATTTTTGAAGTGCATGAAGCGATGGCTCGTTCGTGGGATGAGAGGCAAACCTCCTCACAAGAGGAGGAGGATCTGGAGAAAGAAGGTTATGACTCTCCATCAAGTAACAAATAGAGGACCCGTCGTGTTCGCGATTGGTCATCCTCAGAGGAAGAATCGGAGGAGCCATCCTTCGATGAGGAGGATGAAGGAGAAGAGAAGGAGAAGAAACCGGAGGTAATCCCCATCGAATCACTCAAGATCATCATCACCATGAACATGGTCGAGTTAATCAAGGATACTTCCATCACCACTTGGAAGTTTGGGTTCAACAACAGCACTATCCATGAAATGATGGGAGAGTCCGAAGAGATTGACCCCAAGGCACACGAGATGCACACCATTGGTTCTCACATAACGGTGGGAGGGCGCAAGAGGGGATGCTTCATCGACCCTTCATCATCTGCTCGAATTCAGGTACAGGGTGTAAATCCTAAAGCTCAAAATAAAGTTTTAACTCAGAAAATTAGGGAGATTAAGGTGGCCCTTGCTGCCAATACTCGTGATGCACTGAGTACAAACATGGAAATTATCGCCACCAAGATGAAACATTGTGCATGTATCGGTCTCGCATCACGGACTTGGAGGTCGCCAACAAGCTCCTCATCGACGCACTCACCGGTGTCAATGAAACCCCATCATAGAAAAACACCGGTACCAAAAAGACGAGACTAAATAAATCTAACCATCTTAGCATGTTAAGCTTGGGGGGGGGGGATTTTGAGGCCCTTTGCATCCCCTACTACTTTATTAGTTTTGCATTGATCCAAAGTTTCTTTTTCGTTTGAATAAATGAGGACAATCATGCTTTCCTGATACAGGAAAGAATTTTATCCAATCAGTTGTGAATAGTTTAAATGGATATTCTATTATGAAATTTTTGTCTGAATGTTAGGCCTTGTTGTGTGCTAAATAGTCCTGCTCTTAGATGATGATAATAAGTCTTCTACATCTTTAGTATCGATCGGGAAGTAGAGGTCAACAACTTGACAGGATAAGTCACCTTTATTTCAGTTTCTCTAATTATTGCTTGGTGAATGCTTGAAACTAATGATCCAGGTACAAAAAAGAGCAAGTCTCTTTCATGGTGAAAATAAACATGGAGGCAAAGAACTGAAATAACTCTGCAAAACCCCCGCTATTAATCATGCCTCAAAAAGGGGAAATGAAAAATTTCAGTGACATGGGATAGACCTGATTCTTCAAGAAAAAAGGGAGATAAGAAATAATTGTGTTTAAATAAAAGTCCGGGGAAACTTGTTCAGCTAAAAGAACGACGTAATTATCGCTTAAAGTTGAGGAATGTCTTCTTAACAATAGATAGTAAGGTGTGGAAGCCTTCATGCTCATCTGATTAAAGCATAGATATGGTAAAGCACATAAGAGTTGATCATATAATGTAAATTCTGAAATTACATGATGGACTCATTCATTTTCAACCATCCATATCTCATACCAAATTGTTGGGTTGACCCTGGATACCGCGAAGCATCCTTAGAGCATCTCTAGCAGATCCTGTATCTCTCCGTCTCCTAATTTTCAGTTGCGGGATTTTTCAAAACCAATTTGCGGGAATGCACAAGGTTGCGCAGCACAGATCCGATATAAATATACTGTAAATTTAAAGTCAGCTAAAACTAGATAGTCCGCGCCACATAGTTTGTCGAAGTTCATACAAACGTACACACAAAATAGATAAAACATAGATTAAACTAGCTAAGAACTAGATAAACTTGATGTCGTCGGAGACACCGTCTACTCCTCGCAGGAGCCGCTGTCCTCGTCCTCTGGAGATGACCTCGGCGAGCAGCGGCTCGCCTCCGTGCAGTGTATTGTAGATCAACGCACAAGCGTCGGAAGCTCCGCAGCCATAGCCGCATCTCCATCGGCGACGGTGGCCCTTGCCGCTAAGAATGCCCGCTCGGCCGCGCATTGCCGCTGGATCGCTGGGTCGAAGAGCCGGCCACAGCGGCGGAAGGTCTTCCACGTCCGCGACCTCTCGTCGCGCTTGCGTGTCTCCTCCATTTGCTTGTCCGACACGGGAGGGCGGAGGGTGGAGCCGCCAGTCTCGTCATCATGGAGGCGCTTGCCGTCGGCAAACCCTTCGCGGTCGCGACATCCGAATCCACCTCGGCGGTCAAAACCCCCACCGCCTCCATGACCGGAGCCCGCAGACGACATTTCCGACGAGAAAGGACGAAGAAATGGGACGGAAAACGTGGCTGGAGCCGAGCGGACTTGACTGCCAGAGGAGGAGGATTGCGACAGAGGCGACGAAGGATTTGTGGGACGGGAACCCAAAATCCCGTCGGCGCCCACATATATGGAGGAACCGGGGGCATTTTACAGGCCTTCTCTTAAAATTTTACGGACCGAACCATTTTCTACGGATTTGATCGGGCCGTTTTTTTGACCCGGCCTGTATGATGCATTTCACCGGAGTTTTGCTGAATATGCTAGAGATGTTCTTAGACACCCATTCGGTAACACTGAGTGTCTGACCTATTTAGAGAAGGGACCATTCAATGGAATGAAGAATTGATAAGGAGAATTTTTTTTCCACATGATGCCATGGATATCTTGTAAATTAAGGTCGGCCAAGGAGGGGGCGAGGACTTCCGGGGATGGAACCTCACCAGATCTGGTGTTTTTTCATGCCAAAGCCATCAATAGGTCGGGCAAGGATAAAGGAAATACCTCACAAGAGTTGATTAATCATCACAAAGGTTGATTAAGATTATGGAGTGTGTCTACCCAACACAAGTATAAAGCTCACGCCTGGAGACTAATGCATAAGGGTGGCTGTCGGACACGAACTTCAGAAAAGACGTACTCCCTCTGTTTTAAAATAAGTGTCGTCGTTGATCTAATACAAAATTTATGCTAATTTAGTATAAATCTGCGATACTTATTTTAAGATGAAGGGGTATCAAAGATGGAATCAGGTGTATATTTTGTTCGCAAGAGGAGTCTACCATCCATCGGTTCCGGACATGTCCGTATTCCCGTGATATTTGGCGTCAAACTGAGACAATTTGTGGAGTGCAAATGCCTCGTCCTCGACAAACATCCTTGACACTCAGATGGTGGATGCTTGAAGCTCTGGAGGCCAACGAAAGAGAATGTGGCGCAAGTTTTTCTCACATCTTTATATGAGATTTGGGCAGCTCGAAATGCAGCTGTGCATGAAGACATACCAAACGCTCCAATTTCAGTAGCTCACAAGGTTCATCATCTTTTATCGAAAGAAGTTTTCGTCCCGCTTTATAGATAAAGCAACCCAAGGTTCATCATGTTTTGCAAGAGTGGGAGAATCTGCAGCAAACCACAGCTCAAAAGAACACGCGACCTGTGATAAGATGGTCAAAACCATCAAGTGGATGGGCCAATGCAAATACTGATGGCGCCATGAAGCTGGGTGAAAGATTAGGAGGCTGTGGTGCCATTCTCTAAGATCGACAATGTCACAGATGTGGAGACGGTCGAGTTGATGGCATGACGTTGATCCAGTCAACAACTTAAGCCAAAACGAGCACCTGCCATACGTTTGTTTTACAGACATGGTACAAAACGAGTTTCTCCAATGCAGGTGGGAGACCACGCCACGGGCTACAGCTACAGCGGCTCACTACCTGCCACGGCCTTTACATTTCTTGGACTTCTTCTTGACCTTGTGCTTCTGCGCCGCGGCGGCAGCCACTGCTTTCTCCTTCATCGGTTCCAACTCGTTGCTTCCTGCCGTGTCAGGTTCAATGTCTGAACATCCAGTCCGTTCGACCACTCCGTCAGTCTGCGGCTGGACATTCCTCCTGTCATCTTCTTTCATGGACGCCCTTGCGGAGGACAGAAAGCTGATGACCGTCTGCAGTTTCTTGTCACCATCTTGCCACATTGAGTGTAGATCCTCCAGAGTCAGACAAGCTGCCTTCTCCATCCTGTGCAAATGGTAAATTTTCAGAAGACTGGGGATGGCCTAGTCATGTTTTACAAGATGTCACTCACACATCTGCAAATTGAAATTCGGCATTTATATTGCCATTAAGAAATTTAGAGTTAGCATTAATTTAGCATTGGCTTACCAGGCAAAGCATTCTTCGAATTCACTGCGGATGCGCCTGATATCTTCCAACAGTTGTGCATCAACCTTTCCTGTAAAGCCTGTTTGCTCCATCCATCGAACAACACTTCTAAGGAATTGAATAATAACCCTTGCATCTTTCTGCAGAAAATCAGCTATTTAGAAGGGAGTGAAGTAAGGGGACAAAGTGAAAAATAACAAAACAAGCACCATAACATATGAGACTCACCTGGGCTTCCTTGTTGGCTTGAAAATTCTCAAACTTATCCCAGAAGGGAGTATTCTCATCACTTAAGTCTATTTCACTTGTATTTCCCACCTTATTGGCTGGTACAGCCTTAGGAATGTTTTTGTTACCACCAGATTTTTCTGGCAGTGCGGCCTCTTGCTTTACACAACTTGCCTCTTCAGGACGAAGAAGAGCCATTACCTTCTGAACATCACTCAAATCCTCTGTGCTAATCATATCAGCATTTATGTTCGGGATGTTTGCTATTTTTTGGGGTGAACCCATAACTACCATAGGGTCTCCGATTGCAACAAGTGCATCAGCAAGCACTCTACTGAAGTTGCCCATCGTGCGAGACCTCATTTGCAGGACACGCACAATCTTCTGAGAGAACTCCAGAGGTAAATCCTTAAAGACTCCACACTTCAAAAGAATATTTGTGGCCTCATAGCAATTACCCACACCATCATGAGTTAGGATCAGTGGGTAAAGAGTAACCACTAGTCTCAACAGGACTGCAGTGTATGAACAACTAGGAGTTGAAGTCTTCTGTACCCACTCCCAGAGCATACTCTTGTTTCTCAAGATACTCATAATCGTCTCAAATATGAAACGCCCTGATAAGAATGTCATCTCGTCAAGATCAGGATCTGGGCTCGAATTAGATACCAGGCAGGTGTCAAGGTAAATCTTGCTGGTACGGCAGTCCAGCATATTGAGCAACAGAGATTTTGTGCCGTATATACAACGTTTCTGTATAAGGTGCGATGAAGCCAAGAAACCAAGGCACTCCATCAGACCCACATAGCATATCGGGGATATGTAGTCCAGTTCATTCCTCCACATCACACCATTGTAGGTAAAATTAAGAGCAGCCCTAAAGTTCTTGATCAAGTAGGATCTATCAACACCAGTATCAAGAAATCTCGTCAAATGTTGGAAAAAAATTGCCCACTCAGAATCATTGTCGAGGTACTGTAGTAGCCTTGAAACGAGCACATCATCCAGTTGTGCTGCATGAAGCAGAAGCATGGCTGTCCTCCCAAGATGCCCGTAAGTCAAATTTTTATTTCTTGGCCGAAGATTTGCACCAAGGGAATCAGCAATCAAACCATATGAAGCTGGTGAGTCAAGTATATGCAAGAGGCTCCTCATTGCCCCATCTCTCCAGACAAGAAAAACTAACTCAAAGAAGCGACGCTCGCACAAAGCAGAGAAGCTTCTTAACTTCATGGTACTTTTCGGCATATTGAACTCTGGTTCTTCCAAAAAGTTAGCTATCTCTTTTATAATAAGGGTAGTTCTCACCAGGGCATATGAAGATGCCAGATTTGGATAAATTTGAACAATGGTCTCCAACTTCTTAAGTACACTCAAACCAACAGAAGACAACTCATTCATCAGGAAAGACTGAGCACATGAATGACACTGAAGGACATCCAGCCAACATCTGTTGCCATCTTGCTGCAAAGAATTTCTCCCTACATTAGAGAGCCAACTTGAATTCATGTTAAGCACAACATATCGGCCATCTTCACCATCTTTCCTCAACCCAAAGTACTTAGAGCAAAGATCTTCATACATAACTTCATAATCATTTAATTCTGGACCATCAGTGTGGCGAAGATGAGATAGTACTTTGATTATGATTGACTTCCAGTGATTCCAAGCATACACTAGAGTTTGGGGTGATATCTGGTTACGGGCAACCATATAATTGCAATTACTGTCATCTTCAGATCCTGGTCCTAATTCCAAATTATATTCAGAAGCTTGGGACTGAAGATGAGACTCAAGAATCGAACGGGAAGCAATAAATTCAACAAACAAGTTTCCACATTTTCTGCCATCAAGCAAAGTGCAATTTAAACTGGGAAGAGACCTATTCATATCTGACAGTGAATCAGCTTCCAGGCAAGCAAAGCTGTAGAAGCACTCAGAGACCTTCTCTGCCATCTGTTTGGCCCTTGCAAGCAACCGTTCCTTCTCTGTGTATCTTTTGGGAGGCCACCCTCGACTGTTTGAAGACCAGAAGGAATCTACAATGATATTGAGTAGGAGAAGCCTCGTTGCATCCTCAAACAGATCTGCCTTCTCGAGCATGTCTACCTCCAGCAAGACATCTCCTTTATGCTTTGCCATTTCTGCAGCTTCAAGGAAATTACCCTTTTCCATCTCTAAACTGAACAGTTCATCAACAAGATTTCTAGACTTTAAGAATGCCCGCACATGATCCATAGAACTGAAAGCCTTGACAAAATGCATCATATGCTTTATGTCACGGCACACAAAATAATGCTGAGCACAATTTTCAAGATACGTTTTTCTGATTGCAGAAACCTCCAAGGATTTTGAATTCTCAGGCAAATGGTCCTCCAACTGTTGCAGGAACTGCAAGCCAAGATTGAATAATTGTTTTCCTTTCGAACACATCAAGAAACATTTGGTGTAACATTTAGCTTTGAAGTACACTTCAGCTGCATCTGACCAGCTTTCAGTCATGGCAAAACAGTCACCAGCATCCTCGAGTCTGGAAGAACCACATTTTCGCATATAGACCATACCTATGGCAGTGCAATGAAAATAGTGTTTAGTCAGATAGAGCTGCGTGGAGTGTGATGAAAAGACCTTAAAAATGTTTTAAAAATTAAGACCTTATACGGTAACTCTTTAGGAACAACTTGTTTGATAAACGTTATGGAATAAAAATCTCAGAGGTATGGATACAGATTGAATATTATGGAGAATTAGCAGACCTGCTCTTTTGTAGTCACCTAATTTGATATAGCAGGTAGCAGCTTTCTCATGCATGCCTATGGACTCATAGATTTCTGATGCTGTTTGCAACTGAGCGTTGCCCTTCTCCAAATTTGAGGACATGGCACGTTCCGCAGTTGCTACAAGTCCGGCAGCTCTTACCCACTTCTCTCTGTGTGTATCACCAGCTTTCTCGAAACACATTGTAGCCATTTCAAATTGCCCTTCATTGAATAACTGCAAGAAAAAAATGAGCACTTCTAAGATGGAATAACAACTTCAAAGAGAAGTACACTAAAACTGTAAGTAGGCATGCACAATTACACCTAAAATATTTCTGTACACATAGACCAAAAAAGGCCATGAATTTCAGGAAAATAAAAGGTCAAAAGTGGTAAACTGGTTTCCCACAGCAAACAAGTAAAGATCACTGACCTTTGTTCCCCGTAGCCTCCAATCATCAGCACTGCTTCCTGTCTGCATTGCTTGAACAAGGGTAGAATCAAGTAATCTAACCTCTACAAGACACAACTTCTTCCAGTAGTCAAACATTGGTCGACAGTAATCATCTGTGTTCTCACATATCCACAGCCTTTGCCTGGTGCGTGTGATTGCAACATAGAGTTGCTTCAACTCTGAGCAGAGAAGATGATGCTTGCTTCTGTCGAAACCGGGATGAGAGATCTCTTCAGATTGTGCTATAATATCTTTATCTTTCATGTAGCCGTACAGAACTCTCCATTTGTTTCTTAAGGGCGACGAGCCGAAGAAGTTGTACAACAACACATCCTACACAATGTATTCAAAGTAAGAATGCTCAAAATCTTATAACATGACATTTAACAGCTCTTTGGCAAAATGGACACAAATTTAGTGAACTTAGATGCTCATACCTGGAACTCAAGGCCCTTACATTCAACAATGGTCAAAACAAGAGCCTGTTTACCAACAAGATCAACAATTTGTTTTTTGGTAGCATCATCACGAACTAATATGACTTGCTCAGCACCAAACCCATGCATGCTACCATGCTTACTTTTGATTTCTCCAAATATAGTCATAATTGCATTTTCATCATTATCAGACTCCAGCAGCACGGGTGCTTCTCCGTACACAAGCCCAGTCTCTGGATTAAGCTTGTCAACACTTGACGGGAAAAAGAAGTACAAAAGGCTCATTATACTTTGTGCCATGTGAAGGATGCCACAATGTGTGCGGAAATTTTGAGTAAGTTGGAACATATCAGAGAGTTTGATTTGTTTTCCATGTTGACGTCCTTGATTAGATGCTTCTGTTTCTGAGAGAAATGCAGTATAGAAAAGTGAACGGATATCTTCAAACCTGAAATCAATACCCCTTGCTATAGTCTGTGCAGTGTCACCAGCAAAAAGGAAGCCTTCCTTGAAGTTCCTGCAGACGTACTTAAGAAGTGCTATTTGTGTCATGGTTAGATCCTGCACCTCATCTATGTAAACGAAGTCCAGTAGATCTCCATTGTAGCCCTCGGATACAAGACTGGTGTGAAGGCTATTGACAAAATCTGACAAATCAAACTCTCTGGCAGTGGATTTCATACTCTCATAATCAACAAAAATATTGTAAATCCTATCTCTCTTCTCACTGTTCAGAGATGAAAATCTTTTATCTGAGAGTATCACATAATCTTGCCTTCCAAGCTTGCTGATATAAGGACTGCTTGCTTGATATCTACCCTTTATATGAGAAACTATTTCAGTGAAGACAGTGGATGCGTCAAGGTTCTTGGTCAGGTCTGCATTGAAACGAGGCCAATAGGCAGCAGCAAATTTCTCATAGGTAACTTCCTTCGATTCAATAAAAGTTTGCAACGCGCGAGAGTTTGAATGCCCTCTATCAATGCTAGACTGCAGTTCACCACAAAACACATCAAAAAATGATGTCCGGCATGTTCCATCAAGCATCATCAAGAACTTCCGATATGTTATAGTAAGAGGATAGTGCTCATGAGGTAGATTGCTAAAACTGTCGGGTATATCTGTAAACTCTTCCTGGTCATCAATGATGTCATGCATGTGAAGAATGCTAGGCTGATCAGAGACGTCACCAGAGCCAAACCTACAGGTTTGAAATAACTAATTAAGTAATATGCAGGTCATGGTTGATATAATCATATAACTAATAGAAGAATCAGTAAATATCATTTGAAACTAGTGTCTAGTCACATGGGTGCATGCCCGGCCAACCAACCATGTTCAAGGACTCGCCTACGAAGTGGAGTTCATGGTTGCCGTTTCTTTCAATACAAATCGGACGAGGGTTAGTCCCCATAAGTAAAGTGTTTTTTATAACTATTCAAGTACCCAGAGAAATGTACTTCATATGGATAAAAATGTTAACCCTTGAAAGGGCATGAAAAGGAAGAATCTAAAGAGCATGAACTTATAAATACAGTACCCCCACAAGTAAAAAGAAGTTATAAGTACAGTAGAATGGAGACATTTAAAAAATATATCTTGGACCAACTTGCACACATATTTATGTACAAAAATAATTTCAAAGATGCTAAACACATGTAAACTTCAAATAGGGCTCTAGTTCAACAGAATTACCTTTTAAGTCCAGAAATGTGATTCTTTATGGCTGAACACAACTTTGGGCTTACAGTGATAAACACTTGTTTCACAAAACTTTCTCCTGAATTCCTCAGTGGCACAATATTTTTTTCATCAAGCCCTGATGAATAATCTCCCTCCAGATGTAGACCTTGGGAGGCAATCAATGATTGTTGCTCTTTCTGAATCAGTTTCATTGTCAATATAGTTGTTTTTCCGGTGCCTGACCTCCCAAGTATAAAACTAGTGAGCGGAAATTGGATTATCACCTTCTCTTCATCAGTTAGTTCAAAGGGGATATCGATTTCAGAACCATCAGAAGCTGTCAGCAAATGCTTTGCCACTCCAGATGATAACGAGTAGAATTTCATCAGCAAGAAGCTTTCACGAACTTTTGAATTTTCCATAGCATATGATGTATCCACTAGATCATGCTCTTCCTGGGCATCAACTCTGCAATCCTTCTTATAGCGAATAATATCATGCTCAACATCCCAAACCATCGGAACCTCCAGTTTCCTGCAAACCATCAAAAAAGGAGGCAAGAAATTAGAAAAATATTATTCAAAATAATAAGAAGAAGAATGTCTACAAGCAGCCCATTCAAAGCATGACTATTTACGAACAGTTCAATTTCAAGCCTCAAAGGTAAAAGGATCCTAGGAACAAAGAATACCCAATAAAAATGAACAGCGCATACCCAAGGGTCTGCACCCCTCTGCAGTGATCCAGGTAATCATCTGTGTACATGGAAAATAGGCTCTCGAGACGTTGAACGGTTCTTGCAACATGTTGTTGTAACAGTAGGTCCCAAATTCTTATTATCTGGATATACCTTCCTTCACTTTTCTCCACGTCAGTGCTCCAAATAAGATAAAGGTCCCTGATCTTGTATACTTTAGCAAAATTGGAAACACCAGGTATATCCAAGCTCCTAACTGGCGTCCTCCAACCACCGCCAAGTTTGATAAGCTTTTGGAGTATTTCCCTCCTGAGCTGTGATGATTTTAGCTTGGTGAAAGACTTTCTAAACTCGTCGCTAACAATGACCTGTTGAATTTACCAGTACAAAAAATAGTCTGAGAAAGAACGAACTCAAGAATATATCAACAGGTATGTTCTTTCAAAAAAGTTGGGAGTTACAAGATGGTCTGTAATCTAGAGAGAAAGAAAAACATATATTGGCATACCATGCTGCAAGGTAGCACATGTCCCTGCAAATCTTAATTACAAGCAGTATAACAGAGACAAGCAAACCACAAGGATTATACCAAGAAGTAGACACACATTTGTTCATGACCACACACAAAAAAACATGCTATAAAGGACTGTATATCAATAAACCCAATACTCCCTGATAACAAGCAGAGTCTTATCAGATTATTGTGCGTAAATGTGGTTTGCATTCCAAATTTCCAATACATTAAATGCACATAACCGAACCAACTTAAATTTTTTCTTGAGCATGCATCCAAACATGCTACAAAATGGCGCAAAATGGCACAGCCACCCTAGGTGAAGCCAAGCCAACCAACAGATGAAAAGGTTACGATCTAAACTACTAGCAAAAGAAAAGGAGGTAAATAAACGCACACGTAGAGGGAGTACACGAAAGTATGGTCAAAGTCAAACTGACTAACATCACTATGTTACTTACCTTCCATCTGGTATTGCTAAAAACGGCCGACTCGGCATTAAGAAGATCCTCAAGTTCATCAAGATCTTGCTTTACTTGCAAAACCAACTTACATAAGGCTGTGTCATTAGTGGCATTGAAAACACATTTACGTCTTTGAGCATCAGAAACAAGGTCAGTCCAGACAGTTCCACTTTTGTACAGTGTATGAGCATTACCAACAATCCAAAGACAGTGCCTACATCAAATAAAGCATCCATTAGAAAAACAATATTATCAATCTGACATACTTTGAACAGTAACAAAACAAAGGACCGGAAAAAAAAAGCTCACTTTGCCCTGGTAAGTGCAACGTTTGTTCTTTGGTTATCAGCAAGAAATCCAACAACTCCTCTCTTGTTGGATCTAACTGTTGATAGTATTATTATATCATCCTCTTCTCCTTGGAAACCATCAATAGACTTGACTCGCACATGAAAGCCATCACATGTGTCATATTGTTTGCCAAGTCTACCTTTAATTGCATCAACTTGAGAACTATATGGAGAGACCACACCGACACTGAGCACTTTGCCCATACTTTTCCAACCTGCAGAAGAAACTAAACTTCTAAGTCTTTATTGAGCTTTTGGGATCGATTTTGCATAAGGCAGGTGAGAGAATTTTCTTTAGCAAACTGCAGTTGATTCTGTATCAGCTTACAATTGACATAGCATTACTTTTCAGCTCTGAAGGTATAAACAAATACGAGTAAGTGAGTACATGTAGTGGCCAACAACTCTAACAGAACATGATGTCTTCATATCATCTACTTAATTTTCTCAGTTTAGTAAATAAAAATGTAACGTTATTCTATTAAACAGGGAAGTGGATAACAGTGGACTTGCTGACAGACATATGTAGGGAATTGAATTTTCATAAACCCAGATTGATGGAGTTAACAAATCACAAGATATACACAGGTACCAAACTGATTGTTGAACATAAACTATTACAGTGATGACATTTCTATCAATGAAGGTTATGCAATATGTAATACAAGAAAGACCCTATAAGCTTCTAAAGATGCATGTCATATCACCCAAGTAGCTTCATATAGAAACAAATTAGTAACCACTACCACCATCCGGGTTTATTAGGGCCCCTTTTATTTTAGGCTAAAGTTTGACCATAAATTTGACTAACAGAAGTAAACTATATGACATAAAAATTATACTATGGGAAAGCACTTTCAGATAGAAATCCAACCGTGTACTTTTTGTATCATATAATTTATACTCCGTCCGTTCGGAAATAACTGATGTGGTCCACGTCAGCTTGACATGGTCATGAACAGAGGTAACGTTTTCTTAGTTTTATAGATGGTCAAAGTTTGACCCAAAATACGAGAGGGGGGGCAATAAACCCGGACGGAGGTAATACCAAGGATACTGAGGCAGGATATTAAGGTTGGAAGAAAAGATAAGATTCAGCTAACATACATTTAAAGATGGTTTGGATCAGGTGCAAAACAACAGCAACTTCAACCATGTTTCTTCGACTGTTTCCTGTGCCTTCTTTGTCTTCACTTCCACCAGTGACATTTATAAGCGTGTAGCTATCAAACGGGAAGCATGTATAATCCTTGTTATACCTAGGAGACAGGACATTTGAACCATCTAAAATCTTCCTCTCATAAAACTGAGCATTTGGAAACAAGCTAATAATAGGATTCATGCGATACTGTATATTCAGCAAATGTTTATCGAATCCCAACATAACCAATCTCCCAAAAAGACTTGTACCAAAGCCAGCTTCTTTGCATACCTGAAGATAAACAATGAAACATAGGAAGTACGATTATCATGAACAGATCCAGCTTGCTTCCAAATGAAAGGTAAGAACTAAGATTGTCATGAATCAATCTCCCACAAACTTATACCAAATATCCAAAAAAGACTCACACCAAATCCAGCTTCTTTTTTTAGCCACCTAAACTGTTGTATAGATTGTGTTATCCATCAAACTTAAAAAAAACGAAATTACCCAATGCAGCCATTTCCAACTCAATTTTAACGTCTGCAGCATTTATGGTCTAAAACTTCATAGGCTTAGCAGCGTTAAAAAATCAATGTAAGGTAAAATTTCTTTTTTTAAAAGAAATATGTTATACAAGACATGCATTCACATGCATGATTACTACTTCCTCCGTTCCTAAATATAAGTCTTTTTAGAGATTCCACTATAGGGACTACATACGGAGCAAAATGAGTGAATCCACACTCTAAAGTATGTCTATATATATCCATATGTAGTCCACTAGTGAAACTTCTAAAAAGAATTATATTTAGGAACGGAGGGAATAGTGCTGTAGAGAGATACACCAATAACTGAAAAGTTGTTGTAGCATTTTAGCATTAGAAGTTTGCAGCCAACTGCACCGATGGCTGGATGACACCATATAGTATAAAGAGGGTAAGGTGATACTTACTTGACTTTTAACCATTGCACTCAGCTGACAGTCATCTCCAACCAAAACAACATGCTTCAACCAATGCAAACGTAGAGGGATCACCAACTCACACTCCCGCACTTGAGCAGCCTCGTCAACAATTAAGACATCAAGGGGTGCAATCTCCATGTGATGCAACCGGTAAGAGCTAGAGGTAGTACAGAAAAGAAGTGTAGCATTACGTATGCAGTAGCTCTGGACCCAGTTTTTGTCTACTCCAGTGGGTAAATTAAGCGAGTGTAGCAGATCTTTAAGCAATTTAAGGCATGAAGACCTTGCTCTGTTGAGTTCCTTCTCAATAGAAGATATAGGCTGTGCACAAACAGAGTTTTCAGTTGACAGACAACCAAGGGCCCTTTTCAAACACTCTTCAGTCGAGTCTGCATTGCACAGAAGGGTCCCAAATTTTTCCAGCATATTAAGCAATGAAGATATATTTATGACACTATCACGAGAAAAGCACCTTCCAGGAAGGTGAACCCACAAATTCATTATGCATCTTTTCAGTGCTACTGCTGTGGCATCAAATTGTTTCTTTATGAAGTCCAGAAAGCTCACGGGATCATTTTTGCCATCATCCTCCAGAAGCATATCATAACGTGACACACAGTCATCAAAAAAGGATACCATCGAAGCTATTCTGTACTTCCATCCAGACAACGATGAAAAGCACTCAACAAGGTCGTCCACCCGAAAATCCAAGAAAATTCCCTCAAGATCATCGGTGATGTCCATGTTATACTTGTTCCCAAACAGCAAGACATCTCCAAGAGAAAAGGGTAGACCATTTTCATCAATGTGCTCGTTGAACTCCTTCAAGTTTTGGAGAAAATGAGTGCAAACTCCAACGACAGCGACATTAGTGGGAGCACAAGTAAGAGTTCTGCATTTCACACACGCCAAAGCCCATAGTAAAGCACTAACAGTCTTTGTCTTTCCAGTACCTGGTGGACCCCATATAAGCTTCAACAGGTTCGTATGCCTACATCGTACAGCTGAGATCACAGATTCAATAGCGTCCAGTTGCGATTGATTAAGTTTGGTTGACAGTAATTGCTCTGTCAAAGAAGGCAATAAGCCCCCATCCTGTGCAACACAGATACCACATACATCATCGCCCTGCAACAGACCCAAAAATGAGGAACTCAAAAGGTTAGAGACCAATTCATACTGGCAAATAAAAAAGCAAGTAACTGAAACACAACTATCCAGGTGAACTTACCAAATTTGTTGGGGCTAACAGTGACTTGATTACTGTGAAGTTGTTATCCATGTGCGAGTCAAAGGAAAGGGCTTTCCATATACGTATATTTGTCATGATATTAGTGACAAATATTGCATGTCTGAATTTACTCAAGTCTTCTTCTTCCAAACCAATATCCTTTGCAACTTTAACTCTGAAACCCTTCTGGTATTCATCATCCAAAGAAACCTCAGTAACCATTGCCAAGCAATATGTCACACCGTGACGGTTAAGGTCCTCTGCAGATTCGGGTTTCAAGCTAGACAAAATGAATATATCACCATTCCTTGCTGTATATGTCTCAGTGGAAAAACCAGCACCATTGTCCCAAAAGTCCACGTCCATGAAGTATAATCCTGATTTTCCTGCTACCTCCATGGAAAGTATTTTCGACGAGGGTGCTTCATTGATGAGTTCAAGGCATGAACACAGATCTGACCTCGTTTCTTCAATCAGAGGTGGACGATACGATTGGAGATAGTGATCAACTGACTTGAATTTGCAGGGAATAGTCTCAACCTAGATAATAAGGGTATAAACGAAAATATGGTTATAGCTAGCAATAGATCCTTTACTAATTGCTTGAGCACAGAAATGGCATGCAATTAATTGGCACCCTTTACAACAAACTAATGCTCCTTACACACCATAAAAAAAAGTAATGCTAGCAGAACAGCTATGTGGTCAATTTCATCTACTGCAAGAACAGCAAGGATAAATAAAGAGCATAAGAATCACCTAGGAGGTAACTGTAATCAACCGAATTCTCAAGACATAACATCCCAACATATATCTGTCACGTTCGAAAACCTGTCTCGCTACATGTATTATCTTGCTACTTCCAGTTTTCGGGATGCGACCAGGTCGATTATGCTACGACCACCGTAACACTTGTCAAAAATGATCATGCATCGTGGGCATAGCACCAAACTAATGTGTCATTATTTTGAACAGCAGCAGGCACCGATGTGAATCAGTTACAAATGACACCAGCAGGCAACGTGCAACATGCAGATTTCAGAAGTGACATGTGTCACCAGGTGTTCAACGATTTGGTGAGCAGAGATTGTCCAAACATGCAAACTGCACTGCACATCCCTGACGCGTGCATCCAAATGATAAACTTCAGTTGCACTACAAGCGACTAATCAATCAACAGATTTTGCAAACCTAGCACGCATACACTTGGCACGAACCGCACGCTCCGGAGCCCGTATGTAAGTACAGATTCGAAAAATAAATGGCCCAAGCTGGCAACCGCACAAATTATCAAACCAGAACTAGCAGCGCCAACTGAGGGATGGATCGATGCGGCACTTACCTTGAGCACAGAAATGGCATGCAACTAATTCTGGCATCTTCTAGAAAAAAAAACTAACGCTAGCAGCCTAGCAGAGCAGCGCTATGTGGTCAATTTCATCTACGCCAAGATCAAGCAAGGATAAAATGCAGGGCATAAGCTGCTCGTGTCTCCAATCAGCTTGTTCGAAGACAGAACTTGTCATAAAACATGGTTTCAGATCTGTGTCGCCAACGTACAGAAACATCTGGTAACTTATACTACTACAAATATCGTGTTATCTACAGTTTTCGGAATGGGACATTGTCAATTGTGCTACGAGTAGGTTAGCGCGTCGGTGTTTCCAACAGCAGCGGGCACCAATTATGAATTATGAATTATGAATCAGACACGGCTGGCGCCAAACAAGCAACAGTAACATGCAATTTCCTGAAGCAGGGATTGCACGAACGTGCCAACTGCACTTGCCTGACGCGTGCGTCCAGATGACAGCTTCAGTTGCACATTACTAACAACCAGTGCGCTACAGCCTACAGGCGACTAATATTCAGTCAACGGATTTTGGAAACCTAGCATGCATACGCACGCTTGGCAACGCGCCGCGCGCTCCGGAATCCGTACGCGCGCACAGATTCGGAAGAGAGGAAAGAAACGGGTCAAGCTGGCGGCAACCGCGGAAATCATCATCCGGAATTACTGGCAGCGGCAACAGAGGGACGGGATGGATCGATGACGGACGCACCTTGCCCCTGTAGAGGTCGTCGTCGTTGATGTCCCGGATGGACCAGGAGAGCACGACGTCCCCCAAATCCGTCTCCGCCATGCCGCCGCGCGCGCCGCCTCCCCGGCCGCCCTGGTCGGTCAGTCACGCGCGAGCGCCCGAGCGGACAGCAAGCGGCATTCGAGTGGAGGAGGAGGGGGGCGTCGGACGAGACGAGCCGTCGCTCCGAGTCAAAGGCGGCGGTGGGGTGGCTGCTGCTGCGTGGAGAAAAAAGCGAGCAGGGACGGTCGACGGGACGTGGGAGGACGGGGATTACTGCTGCTGCTGCTGAGCGGGCGGAAATCTTTTGCGTCTGCGGGAAGATGCTGCTGCGTCAGGAGGCTTTTGGGGGTTCTAGGGAGGGAGGGAGCGATCAATGGGATGGGATGGCTCGGGCTCGGGCTCGGGCTCGGGAGTCGGGCCCGTTCTTCGCGGGGAAGGTAAATAGGACGCCGCGGTGAATGGACTGCTGGTTCGCAGAGTGGGGGGAGTGCCTTCGGTTTTACCGTGCGGACTGGTGCGGTGAAATCGTTCGTGGCGGTAAAAATAGAGGTGCGGTAAAAACGTGTTCTCGCTTCCTCCTCTTTTCTCTCCCCGGTATCCGGGCATATCTCCCGCAAATTGGATTCACTATTCGATCGTGTCACTGGGCATAGATTTTTTTTTTCGAAGCCTCTCGACTACAGTACAATTGTAGTATCTGAACTTAAGTACTAAGAGCATCTCCAGCCGCAGTCTTAAAGGATCCCCAGGTCTTTTTTTATCGTCGGCGGGCGAAAAAAACCAGTCGCGGCTTCAAGACGTCGTTTTTCGCCAGTTGAGGCCATTTTTTGGTCCGGCGAACCCAGGGCGCTGGGGTCTCTTGGGGCTCCAGCGGTAACAAATCGGCGTGTGGGACACCATTGTCAGGCGAATCTCGTCCCTTTTTCCTAGCGTCGAGCCACTCCCCCGCTGTTGACCTCGGTTGTTCACGACCCCTGCGCTGCCGCTAAAAGACCCCACTTCGCCCTCCCTCGTCGGATTTCGCTTCCCCGACCCTCGCCCAAGCCACGCCGGGCGGGGCGCCGGCGTCTGCTCGCCTGCTTGCTCGTCACGCCGACAAGGTGTTCGACGTTTTGCCTACTCGGCCATGGACTCGGACGACGAGGAGGCGTTCGCGGCCCTGTTGGAGGAAGAAGTCGAGGCCGACACCGTCGACGAGGAGCACCTCATGATATTGTCCTCGCTGGTCGGCCTGTTCATCAACAATGACAAGCCCTGGCGAGGTGGCTCGACGCCGGGGCGGCGCAAGAGCAAGCAGAGGCATCGGATGGAGGGGTATTGCATGCTCTACGCCGACTACTTCGCCGACTCTCCATTGCATGGTGAGAAAGTATTTCGACGTTGCTACCGGATGAGCCGGAAGCTCTTCCTCGGAATTGTTAATTCCGTCCGGGAGTTCGACAACTATTTCGTTTGCAAGAAGGATCTCCTCACTTCAGAAATGCACCCAAGCTATGAGGATGCTTGCATACGGAGCTCTCGCGGACATACAAGAATACTATGGGCGAATGGCCGAGTCCACCACCATTGAGTGTCTGTACAAGTTCTGCAGAGCAATGATGGCAGTGTTTGGACCACAATATTTGCGATCACACAATGCCGAAGACACTACTCGAATCCTGGCACAGAATGCAGCAAGAGGATTTCCAGGGATGCTTGGAAGCATCAACTGCATGCATTGGTCATGGAAAAACTGTCCATTTGCTTGTCAGGGGATGTACAAAGGCACCAAAGGTGGTTGCGGTGTGGTACTTGAGGCAGTAGCCACACATGACCTATGGATTTGTCACTCCTTCTTTGATATGCCACGAACTCACAATGATATCAACGCTTGCAGTGCTCGAATGTCTTCGTCAAGCTTGTTGAAGGTCATGCTCCTTCGGTGAATTTTGAGGTCAACGGACGCCAATACAACAAGGAATACTATCTAGCAGATGGTATCTATCCGGGATGGTCCACATTTGTGAAGACTATCTCAAAACCTGTGGCGTCAAAGAAGACACACTTTGCTAAGTGTCAGGAGGCTTGGCTTGCAGAAAAGATGTCGAGCGAGCATTTGGTGTGCTCAAATCGCGATTTGCTGTTGTCAGGTACCCACCCCGCTATGACCTAGTCCAAAAAGCAAATATGGGAGATCATGAATTGTTGCGTCTGCTTGCACAACATGATCAGTGAGAGCGAGCAGGAAGAGCCGGTGTTTGATCCTGAACCATATCACAAGATGAGACCTCTTGCAATTGTTGATCTGGAGGCTTAAGGACAACGCCTAGCTCGATTTGTTTTAATTTATGTTAGAACTACTGGACCGATTCTACACCGATAATAAACCGAAAGCGACGGTTATGAGGTGACCCCGAGGGTTCGACTAGGAAAACGAGTCCCACATTTTATCATCAGCTCAGCTTCAAACGAAGCTATTTGGACGACCCGGTGATACAGCCCAAAATTCGTCCCCAGAAAGGATCGAACCTGGGTGGGCGGGGTGCACACCGGCAGCCTCCACCACTGCGCTATAGCGCAGTCCTCACTGGGCATAGATATGGAGTCGGTCATTTAATACTATATCTTTTTTTAGGAAATTAATACTATATCTTAAATATTAGTTCCACTTATTTAGCTTACAAAATAGCCTTTCATCAAACGTCGTATATGGCTGGTTAAGCACGTGAAAAGCAAGCCGTCATTACTCGCTCCCACTAAAATTGGCTAGTGGCTTCCGCAAAACACTAACATGTTTTAATTAGCATGCTTCACTTGATTACTGGCTTCCGTAAAAAATGATTAGTGGTTTTCGACAAACGCTGACATGTTTTACCTAGTGTGTTTCAATGATTGCTAGCACGTGAAGCAAGCCTTATTAGCTTCCATCAAAGATGAAGCACATTGTTTAGTGGTTTCCGTCAACATCAAGCATGTTATTAGTGACTTTCGACAAATAAGCTAAACATGCTAGTAACATTTCATCACACGCTTGAATGCTAATCACCTTCCTTTTACGTGCGGCGGCTTGCATGCTAATCACCTTCATTTCATCGGCGGCGGGTTGCATGCTAATCACCTTTCTTTCATCCGCAACGGCCTTCCACCATGTGGACAAAGAGCATAGACGAGTACACGGTGCCTTTTTATTGGCCGGACTCCCGCAAAAACTTCTCCAAGTTTGCTTTCCGATTTATGAAAATTTTAAAACGCAGGTGCATCCACGGACATTTGTGGCCCCGCGTTGAATGTCAAAAAATGTTTGGACATTTGGGGCCGATTTGAGGGACGACATTGGGATGCCTTAATTATTTTCTTTTTAACATTGTAGAAAATGAATTTCCCCTAAAAAATTGTAAACATGAAGAATATTATAACAATACTAGATAACTATATGTGCATTGCAACGGGAAACTCCATGATTTAACAATCATTTTATTGTTAATGTAATTGTGTATCAAAAATAACTTTAGTTACCAATTAAATCATTAACTTCCCAGAGAAAACACAATATTATTTGGCAAACCAATTGGACATAAGGCAGTTAAGGCGGGTTTTAAGGAAACCCGTTAAAAGACAGTAAAACAGAAAACATAGGTGCCTGGGAAGGGAGAAACAAAGAAAGGAACATAAGACGGAACTTGTCTATTTTGTAAGGTAAGGAGATGTTTGAGCTAAAATCTACTCAGAATATGGAATCACATATATTTGGGATCAAACATATAAACATAGAGTTATCGTCAAATAAGAAAGTGCTTTCAAGTGAGGAATCTTTTTTCGAACCATCTTTCGCCCTTTTCATTACTTGCATAGCGGAAGTACATTGTTTGGACAACAAGAGATACATGAGGAGATAAAGGGAAAACGCAAGCTCGAGCATTATCAGGAAACTCGTTGCACCCACCGGCAATTGGCTCGTGCACTGTGGGGGTGAAAACTGTTGGGGAACGTTGCGTGAGAAACAAAAAAATCCTATGGACATGCAAGATCTATCCATGATGACGAGCATCTACGAGAGGGAGAGTGGATCTACATATCCTTGTATATTGCTAAGCGGGAAGCGTTAAGAAACACGGTTGATGTAGTCGAATGTCTTCGCAATCCAGATCGCAAGTCATCCCGCAATCCAATCACGATTTGTCCCGATCTAGCGACGAACGGACGGCACCTCCACGTTCAGCACACGTACAGCTCGATGACGATCTCCGCCTTCTTGATCCAGCAAGAGGGGACAAAGAGGTATATGAGTACTCCGGCAACACGACGGCGTGGCGACGGTGGTGGTGGAGCTGATCCGGCAGGGCTTCGCCAAGAACCGCCGAACCAATCTAGAGGAGGGCACTATCTAGTGGGGAGATAGAGGGTTGCACTATGGCTTGGGTGCGGCTAACTCTTTACTGTCAAGTCTCTTTACTCGTTCCGTAATACAAGATCTCGTGGCTAACTCTTTAGTCACTTTGCTTGCAAGGCTCATTGTGATGTTGTATTACCGAGTGGGCCCTGAGATACCTCTCCGTCACACGGAGTAACAAATCCCAATCTTGATCCATGAACACTCAATGGACACCCTCGGAGATACCTGTAGAGCATCTTTATAGTCACCCAGTTACGTTGCGACATTTGATACACACAAGGTATTCCTCCGGTGCCAGTGAGTTGCATGATCTCATGGTCATGGGAACATATACTTGACATGCAGAAAACTATAGCAATAAACTGACATGATCACATGCTACGTTCATAGTTTGGTCTTGTCCATCACATCATTCTCCTAATGATTTGATCCCATTATCAAATGACATCTCATGTCTATGGCTAGGAAACCTTGACCATCTTTGATCAATGAGCTAGTCTATTAGAGGCATACTAGGGACACAGTGTTGTCTAGGTATCCACACATGTCTTTGTGTTTCCAATCAATACAATTATAGCATGCACTACTGGAATTAGAACATTTGCCGTCTGCCATGTCTTTGTCGTCGGCTGGAGGACGACAAAGAAGGCGTTTGCCATCAGCTAGCAAAAAACTGACGACAAAGGTGGGGCGGACGACAAAGGTTTTGTTTGCCATCAACCTACTCCTTTCCTTCGGCTAGCCGACGTCAAAGATGGGGCAGGCAGGCGGCAAAGGTCACGGGCAGGCCCCACTGCACCGTGGGTTCAGAGGACAACCTTGTTGCCATCGGCGATGTAGGGGAACGTTGCATGGGAAACAAAAAAAATTCCTACGCACAAGCAAGATCTATACATGGTGATGAGCATCTACGAGAGGGAGAGTGGATCTACATACCCTTGTAGATCGCTAAGCGGGAAGCGTTAAGAAACGCGGTTGGTGTAGTCGAACGTCTTCGCGATCCAAATCATCGAGCGTCCCGCGATCTCATCACGACCCGTCCCGCGATCCAATCGCGATCCGTCCCGCGAACTCATCACGATTCGTCTCGCGATCTTGATCACAGTCCTTCCGATCTAGCGCCGAACGGACAACACCTCCGCGTTCCGCACACGTACAGCTCGATGATGATCTCCGCCTTCTTGATCCAGCAAGAGGGAGCGGAGAGGTAGAAGAGTTCTCCAACAGAGTGACGGCGTTGCGGCGATGGTGGTGGAGTAATTCCAGCAGGGCTTCGCCTAAGCGCTGCAGAAAACCGATCTAGAGAAGAAACTGTGCACTGGAGGAACGGGCAGCACGTGGCAGAAAATTCTGTCCAAAACCCTAAAACCTCCAGTATATATAAGAGGAATAGAGGAGGAGGCTTGGCCCAAGGGCCAAGCCTCTAGGAGTCGGCCGAACCAAGGGGAGGAGGTGGAATCCACCTCCAATCCTAGTAGGACTGGGATTCACCCTATTTTTGCCTTTTTCCACCTTTTCTCTTTGGGCCTTTTCTCCCTAGCCGCATGGGCTTTGTGTGGAACTTCCACCAGCCCACTAAGGTCTGGTATTCACTCTCCCACAGCCCATGTAGCCTCTTGGGTCGAAATACCCCTCCCGATGGTCTCCCGGTACACTACCGACACTCTCGGTACACTACCAATGAGCCCGAAACTTTTCCGGCGACCAAAACAGAACTTCCTATATGTGAATCTTTACCTCCGGACCATTCCGGAGCTCCTCGTGATGTCTGGGATCTCATCCGGGACTCCGAACAACCTTCGGTCACCACCATACATAACTCTATACTACCGAAACGTCACCGAACCTTAAGTGTGCAGACCCTGCGGGTTTGAGAACTATGTAGACATGATCGAGACACCTCTACGGTCAATAAACAATAGCGGGACCTGGATGCCCATATTGGTTCGTACATATTCTACGAAGATATTTATCGGTCGAACCTCTATGTCAAGGATTCAGTTAATCCCGTATGATGTTCCCTTTGTTCTTCGGTATGTTAGTTGCCCGAGATTTGATCGTCGGTATCTCCATACCTAGTTCAACCTCGTTACCGGCAAGTCTATTTACTCGTTCCGTAATACAAGATCCCGTGACTAACACTTAGTCACATTGCTTGCAAGGCTTGTTGTGATGTTGTATTACCGAGTGGGCCCTGAGATACCTCTCCGTCACACGGAGTAACAAATCCTAGTCTTGATCCATGCCAACTCAACAGACACCCTCGGAGATACCTGTAGAGTACCTTTATAGTCACCCAGTTACGTTGCGACGTTTGATACACACAAGGCACTCCTCTAGTGTCAGTGAGTTGCATGATCTCATGGTCATAGGAACATATACTTGACATGCAGAAAACAGTAGCAATAAACTGACACGATCATATGCTACGTTTGTAGTTTGGGTCTTGTCCATCACACCATTCTCCTAATGTTGTGATCCCGTTATCAAATGACATCTCATGTCTATGTCTAGGAAACCTTAACCATCTTTGATCAACGAGCTAGTCTATTAGAGGCATACTAGGGACATGGTTTTGTCTATGTATCCACACATGCATCTAAGTCTCCGATCAATACAATTATAGCATGGATAATAAATGATTATCATGAACAAGGAAATATGATAATAACTAATTTATTATTGCCTCTACGGCATATTTCCAATAGTCTCCCACTTGCACTAGAGTCAATAATCTAGTTCACATCACCATGTGATACGCATTGTTATGAATCTAACACCCAATGAGTTCTGGGGCTCAATCATGCTTTGCATGTGAGAGAGGTCTTATAGTCAACGGGTCTGCGACATCCAGATCCGTGTGTACTTTGCAAATCTCTATGTCAAACTGTAAACAGTGCTACCACACTCCACTTGGTACTATTCCAAATGGCTGCTCCACTATACGTATCTGGATTGCTACCACGAGTCATACGGATTGGTGTTAAAGCTTGCATCAACGTAACTCTTTACGACGAACTCTTTATCACCTTCATAATCGAGAAACATCTCCTTAGTATTTTAGTTACTAAGGATAATCTTGACCGCTGTCCAGTGATCCACTCCTGGATCACTCTTGTACCCCTTAACAGACTCATGGCAAGGCACACACCAGGTGCGGTACACAACATGGCATAATATAGAGCCTATGGCTAAGGCATAGGGGATGACATTCATCCTTTCTCTTTCTTCTCCCATTGTCGAGCTTTGAGTCTCACTCAACTTTCACACCTTACAAATCAGGAGAGAACTCTTTCTCTGACTGATCCATTTTGAACTCTTTCAAAATCTTGTCAAGGCATGTACTCATTGAAAGTCTCATCAAGCATCTTGATCTATCTATATAGATCTTGATGCTCAACAATTAGGTAGCTTTATCCAGGTCTTCCTTTGAAAAACTCTTTTCAAACAACCGTTTATACTTTCCAGAAATTCTACATTATTTCCGATCAACAATATGTCAACCACATATAGTTACCAGAAACTCTATAGTGCTCCCACTCACTTTATTGTAAATACAAGTTTCTCATAAACTTTGTATAGACTCAAAAACTTTGATCACCTCATCAAAGTGTATATTCCAACTCCGAGATGCTTGCTTCAGTTCATAGAAGGATCACTAAAGCTTGCACACCTTTTAGCATCCTTAGGACTGACAATACCTTCTGGTCGCATCACATACAACCTTTCCTCAAGTAAACCGTTAAGGAAACGATGTTTTGACATCCATCTGCCAGATTTCATAATTGAAAAATGTAGCAACTGCTAACATAATTCCAACAGACTTCAGCATCACTACGAGTGAGAAAGTCTCATCATAGTCAACTCCTTGAACTTGTCATAAACTTCTTTGCAACAAGTCGAGCTATACAAATGGTAACATTTACCATGAGCGTCTGTCTTCATTTTAAACATCCATTTGTACTCAACGACCTGCCGTCCAACGAGCAAGTCTACCAAAGTCTATACTTGGTTTTCATACATGGATCCTTTCTTGAATTTCATGGCCTCTAACCATTTGTCGGAATCCGGGCCCATCATCGCTTCTTCGTAGCTTGTAGGTTCATCATTGTCCAACAACATGACCTCCAAGACAGGGTTGTCATACCGCTCAGGAGCAGTACAGGTCCTTGTCGACCTACGAGGTTTGATAGTAACTTGATCCGAAGCTTCATGATCATCATCATTAACTTCCTCTTCAACTAATGTAAGCTTCACAGAAACGTCTTCCTGTGCTGCGCTACTCTCTGGTTGAACAAAGGTTCAACAACATCATCAAGTTCTATCTTCCTCCCACTCAATTCTTTCGAGAGAAACTCTTTCTTGAGAAACGACCCAGTTTTAGCAACAAACATTTTATACTTGGATCTGAGATAGAAGGTTTACCAAACCGTCTTTAGGGTATTCTATGAAGATGCATTTGTCCGCTTTGGGTTCAAGCTCATTAGGTGAAAACCCTTTTTCGCATAAGTGTTGCAGCCCCAAACATTAAGAAATGACAGCTTAGGTTTCTATCAAACCATAATTCACACGATGTCATCTCAACGGATTTAGATGGTGCCCTATCTAAAGTGAATGTAGTTGTCTCCAATGCATAACCCCAAAACGATAGTGGTAAAAGGATAAGAGACATCATAGTTCGCACCATATCCAATAGAGCACGACTATGACGTTCGGACACACCATCACACTATGGTGTTCCAGATGGCGTGAGTTGTGAAACAACTTTCACATTGTCTTAAGTTGTATACCAAACTCGTAACTCAGATATTCACCTCTACGATCATATCGTGGACATTTTATCTTCTTGTCACGATGATCTTAAACTTCACTCTGAATTTGCTTGAACTTTTTCAAACGATTCAGACTTGCGTTTCATTAAGTAAATATAGACTGTTATCTACTCAAATCATCAGTGAAGGTAAGACAATAACGATATCCACCGCATGCTATAAGACTCATTGGATTGCATACATCAACATGTATCATTTCTAATAAATCACTTGCCCGCTCCATCAAACCAGAAAACGGGGTCCTTAGTCATCTTGCCCAAGAGGCATGGTTCGCATGTCTCAACCGATTCGAAATCGAATGAGTCCAAAGATCCATTAGCATGGAGTTTCTTCATGCGCTTTATACCAATATGACATTTAGCGGCAGTGCCACAAGTATGTGGTACTATCATTATTAACTTTGTATATTTTGGCATCAATGTTATGAACATGTGTTTTACTACGATCAATATTCAACAAACCATTCTCACTGGGTGCATGACCATTGAAGGTATTATTCATGTAAATAGAATAACCATTATTCTTTAACTTAAATGAATAACCGTCTTGCAATAAACATGATCTAATCATGTTCATGCTCAACGCAAAACACCAAATAACATTTATTTAGGTTCGTCACTAACCCGAAGGTAGAGAGAGCGTGCGATGTTGATCACATCAACCTTGGAAACATTTCCAACACACATCGTCACCTCACCCTTAGCTAGTGCTCCGTTTATTCCGTAGCTTTTATTTTGAGTTACTAACATTTAGCAACCGAACCGGTATCCAATACCCAGGTGCTACTAGGAGTACTAGCAAGGTACACATAAATAACACGTATATCAAATATACTTCTATCGACGTTGCCAGCCTACTTATCTACCAAGTATCGAGGGTTGTTCCGCTTCAGCGACCGCTCTCCTCATAATCGAAGCAATTAGTCTCGGGTTTGGGTTCAACTTTGGGTTGCTTCACTGGAGCAGCAACTGACTTGCTATCCACAAAGTTTCCCTCCTTGCTCTTGCCCTTCTCGAAACTAGTGGTTTGACTAACCATCAACACTTGATGCTCCTTCTTGATTTCTACCTTCGCGGTGTCAAACATTGCGAACAGCTCAGGGATCATCATTTCTATCCCTGGCATTTTATAGCTCATCACCAAGTTCTAGTAGCTTAGTGACAGTGACTTGGAGAACTATATCAATCACTATCTTATCTGGAAGATCAACTCCCACTCGATTCAAGCGATTGTAGCACCCAGACAATCTGAGCACATGCTCAATGATTGAGCTATTCTCTTTCATCTTGGAGGCAAATAATCTTGTTGGAGATCTCATATCTCGCAACACGAGCACAAGCTTGAGATCCTAATTCCAGCTCTTAGAACATCTCATATGTTCTGTGACGTTCAAAACGTTTCGGAGCCTCAATTCTAAGCCGTAATGCATGACGCACTAAACTATCCAGCAGTCATCAGAACGTGTCGGTCAGATGTTCACAACATCTACAGACGACGCTAGAGGGGTTGGCGCACCGAGCGATGCATTAAGGACATAAGCCTTCTGTGCAGCAACGAGGACAATCCTCAGATCACGGAGCCAGTACGCAATATTGCTACCATCATCTTTCAACTCTATTTCTCTAGGAACATATAAAAATTCAAGGGAGCTACAACGCGAGCAAGTAATCTCCAACATAATTTGCAAAGACACTACTGACTATGTTCATGATAATGAGTTCAATTAATCATATTACTTAAGAACTCACACTCAAATTGACATCCCTCCGGTCATTCGAGTGATACATGATCCAAATTCACCAACTCAAGTCCGATCATCACGTGAGTTGAGGTGGTTTCAATGGTGAACATCATTATGGTGATCATATATACTATATGACTCATGTTTGACCTTTCGGTCTATTGTGTTCCGAGGCCATGTCTGTACATGCTAGGCTCGTCAAGTTTAACCCGAGTGTTCTGCATGTGCAACACTGGCTTGCACCCGTTGTATGTGAACGTAGAGTCTATCACACCCGATCATCACGTGGTGTCTCAACACGACGAACTTTCGCAACGGTGCACACTCGCGAAGAACACAATTCATCTTGAAATTTAAGTGAGGGATCACCTTATAATGCTACCATCGTCCTAAGCAAAACAAGGTGCATAAAAGGATTAACATCACATGCAAATCATAAGTGACATGATATGGCCACGAACTTGTGCTTTTGATCTCCATCTTGAAAGCACCGACATGATCTCCATTGTCACCGGCAAGACACCATGATCTCCATCAACGTGTCACCATCGGGATTGTCGCGCCCAACATGCTTCTACTACTATCGCTACCGTTTAGCGATAAAGTAAAGCATTACATAGCGCTTACTGATTGACACGCATGTCATACAATAATTAAAGACAACCCTATGGCTCCTGCCGGTTGTCGTACTCATCGACATGCAAGTCGTGATAATCTATTCATCACATGATCATCTCATACATCACATCTATCACATCATGTAATTGGCCATATCATATCGCAACATGCCCTGCAAAAACAAGTTAGACGTCCTCTAATTGTTGTTGCATGTTTCACGTGGCTGCTACGGGTATCTAGCAAGAACAATTCTCATCTACGCAAAAACCACAACGGTGATACACTAGTTGCTTTTCAACCTTCTCAAGGACCGCCTTTGTCGAATCCGATCCAACTAAAGTGAGAGAAACTAGCACCCGCAAGCCATCTATGCAACAAGTTATGGTTGAGGGAACCGGTCTCTTGTAAGCATACGAGTAATGTTGGTCCGGGCCGCTTCATCTCACAATACCGCTAAAACAAAACACGGACAAGGGAGGAAGCAATTTAAGCATCAATGCCCACAAACTCTTTATGTTCTACTCGAGATCTCATCTACACATAAACCTGGCTCTGATACCACTGTGGGGGAACGTTGCATGGGAAACAAAAAATTTCCTACGCACACGCAAGATCTATTCATGGTGATGAGCATCTACGAGAGGGAGATTGGATCTACATATCCTTGTAGATTGCTAAGCGTGAAGCGTTAAGAAACCCGGTTGGTGTAGTCGAACATCTTCGCGATCCAAATCACCGAGCGTCCCGCGATCCAATCACGATCTGTCCCACGAACTCATCACGATCCGTCCCGCGATCCAATCACGATCCGTCCCGCGAACTCATCACGATCCCTCCCACGATCCAATCATGATCCGTCCCGCGAACTCATCATGATCCATCCCACGAACTCATCACGATCCGTCTCGCGATCTTGATCACGGTCCTTTCAATCTAGCGCCGAACGGACGGCACCTCCGCGTTCAGCACACATACAACTCGATGACGAACTCTGCCTTCTTGGTCTAGCATGAGGGAGCGGAGAGGTAGACGATTTCTACGAAAGCGTGACGGCGCTACGGCGATGGTGGTGGAGTAATTGTGACAGGGCTTCGCCTAAGCACTGCAAAAAACCGATCTAGAGAAGAAACTATGCACTGGAGGAACGGACAGCACGTGGCAGAAAATTCTGTCCAAAAACCCTAAAACCTCCAGTATATATAAGAGGAAGAGATGAGGAGGCTTGGCCCAAGAGCCAAGCCTCTAGGAGTCGGCCGAACCAAGGGGAGGAGGTGGAATCCACCTCCAATCCTAGTAGGACTAGGATTCACCCTATTTTTGCCTTTTTCCACCTTTTCTCTTTGGGCTTTTTCTCCCTAGCCGTATGGGCTTTGTGTGGGACTTCCACCAGCCCACTAAGGGCTGGTATTCACTCTCCCACAGCCCATGTAGCCTCTTGGGTCGAAATACCCCTCCCGATGGTCTCCCGGTACACTACCGACACTCCCGGTACACTAGCAATGAGCCCGAAACTTTTCCGGCGACCAAAACAGGACTTCCTATATGTGAATCTTTACCTCCGGACCATTCCGGAGCTCCTCGTGATGTCTGGGATCTCATCCGGGACTCCGAACAACCTTCGGTCACCACCATACATAACTCTATACTACCGAAACGTCACCGAACCTTAAGTGTGCAGACCCTGCGGGTTTGAGAACTATGTAGACATGATCGAGACACCTCTACGGTCAATAAACAATAGCGGGACCTGGATGCCCATATTGGTTCGTACATATTCTACGAAGATATTTATCGGTCGAACCTCTATGTCAAGGATTCAGTTAATCCCGTATGATGTTCCCTTTGTTCTTCGGTATGTTAGTTGCCCGAGATTTGATCGTCGGTATCTCCATACCTAGTTCAACCTCGTTACCGAGTGGGCCCTGAGATACCTCTCCGTCACACGGACTAACAAATCCCAGTCTTGATCCATGCCAACTCAACAGACACCCTCGGAGGTACCTGTAATGCACCTTTATAATCACCCAGTTACATTGCGACGTTTGATACACACAAGGCACTCCTCTGGTGTCCGTGAGTTGCATGATCTCATGGTCATAGGAACATATACTTGACATGCAGAAAACAGTAGCAATAAACTGACA
The DNA here is from genome assembly GCA_022496015.1 of Hordeum marinum. NCBI lineage: Eukaryota > Viridiplantae > Streptophyta > Magnoliopsida > Poales > Poaceae > Hordeum > Hordeum marinum. The sequence continues at coordinate 483,173,848 of CM039673.1, forward strand.
CGATCATATGCTACGTTTGTAGTTTGGGTCTTGTCCATCACACCATTCTCCTAATGATGTCATCCCGTTATCGAATGACATCTCATGTCTATGGCTAGGAAACCTTAACCATCTTTGATCAACGAGCTAGTCTATTAGAGGCATACTAGGGACATGGTTTTGTCTACGTATCCACACATGCATCTAAGTCTCCGATCAATACAATTATAGCATGGATAATAAACGATTATCATGAACAAGGAAATATGATAATAACTAATTTATTATTGCCTCTAGGGCATATTTCCAACAGTGGACCTCTTTGTCGTCCGCCTCATCTCTCTTTGACGTCCGCTAGCGGACGGCAAAGAGGATGTCCCCCCTTAACGGTCACGGCGGATCTCCATCCCCTCATTCTCTCCCCCCCCCCCGTGATCCACATCACTCTCTCTCTCTCCCAGCACCGGACGACCCCTCCCCGCGGCTCCCCCCTCCCACCCCCTCCCCACCACGCTGCCCCCACCACCAGAACTCCCTAGTGCCGCCCCTCCCTAGCACCGCCCCTTCCCTCTAGTCACCCCTCCCCAACGCCGCCCTTCCCCTGTCGTCGCCCCAGGCGACGAGCCTCCTCCCCGCGACGAGCCCCCTCCCCGTGACGAGCTCCCTCCCCATGGCGAGCCCCGTCCCCCCTCGTCGCCCCTTCCCCGCGCCGCCCCCACCACCGCGGCAAGCCCCCCACCCGTGCCGCCCCTCCCCCATGTTGTCCCTCCTCCACCCACGCCTCCCCGTGACACCCACCCGTTGGAGCTCGACGCGATGTCGGCCCCCTCTCCGTGGCCTTCCTCCCCTGCGCCGACCCTCCTCCATCGGCCCTGCAAGGTGATGTTTTTTCTTTTTTTCTGTTTTTACTTTTCAGTTTATGTTACTAGTGTTTTTTTCCTGTTTAGTTTAGGTTACTTTAGGTTAGTTCTAGTGCTAGTTTAGTTTGTTTAGTGTTTTCTCTGTTTTTATTGTTTAGTTTAGGTTAGTGCTAGTGCTAATTTAGTTTAGGTTAGTCCTAGTATTAGTGTTAGTGCTAGTGCTAGTGTTTAGATAATAATAAGGAAAATAAGAAGAAGGGAAAAAATGAAGGTCAAGGTGTTGGGGAACGTTGCATGGGAAACAAAAAAATTCCTACACACACGCAAGATCTATCCATGGTGATGAGCATCTATGAGAGGGAGAGTGGATCTACATACCCTTGTAGATCGCTAAGCGGGAAGCGTTAAGAAACGCGGTTGATGTAGTCGAACGTCTTCGCGATCCAAATCGTCGAGCGTCCCGCGATCCCATTACGTTCCATCCCGCGATCTCATCACGATCCGTCCCGCGATCCAATCACGAATCGTCTCGCGATCTTGATCATGGTCCTTCCGATCTAGCGCCGAACGGAGGGCACCTCCGCGTTCAGCACACGTACAGCTCGATGACGATCTCCGCCTTCTTGATCCAGCAAGAGGGAGTAAAGATGTAGATGAGTTCTCCAGCAGCACAACGGTGTTGCAGCGATGATGGTGGAGCTATTCCGGTAGGGCTTCACCTAAGCATCGCTGAAAACCGATATAGAGGAGAAACTGCGATCTAGAGGAGAGGTAGCATGTGGCTATTAGGGTTAGCTCTTCCCTCTAAATCCTCTAGTATATATAGGAGGGAGGGAGGGGACGAGGCAGACTCAAACCCTCAAGGTTTGGTCAAAATTGGAGGTGGAGGAGTCCTACTCCAATCCTATTAGGAGTAGGATTCCTCCTTTCCACTTGGAAACTCTTTCCACCTCTTCACCTTTGGATTTTTTCCTTCTCAAACCACTCCAGCCACATGGGCCCTTAGAGGAGGCTTCGTCCAGCCCACCAGGGGCTGGTTTACCTCCTCCCACAGCCCATGTAGCCTCTTGGGTCGAAATACCTCTCCCGATGGTCCCCCGGTACACTACCGACACTCCCGGTACACTACCGATGAGCCCGAAACTTTTCCGGTGACTAAAACAGGACTTCCTATATATCAATCTTTACCTCCAGACCATTCCGGAGCTCCTCGTGATGTCCGGGATCTCATCCGGGACTCCGAACAACCTTCGTTCACCACCATACATAACTCTATACTACCGAAACGTCACCGAACCTTAAGTGTGCAGACCCTGCGGGTTCGGGAACTATGTAGACATGACCGAGACACCTCTACGGTTAATAACCAATAGCGGGACCTGGATGCCCATATTGGTTCCTACATATTCTACCAAGATCTTTATCGGTCGAACCTCTATGTCATGGATTCTGTTAAACCCGTATGATGTTCCCTTTGTTCTTCGGTATGTTACTTGCCGAGATTCGATCGTCGGTATCTCCGTACCTAGTTCAACCTCGTTACCAGCAAGTCTCTTTACTCGTTCCGTAATACAAGATCCCGTGACTAACACTTAGTCACATTGCTTGCAAGGCCTATTGTGATGTTGTATTATCGAGTGGGCCCTGAGATACCTCTCCGTCACACGGAGTAACAAATCCCAGTCTTGATCCATGCCAACCCAACAGACACCCTCAGAGATACCTGTAGAGCACCTTTATAGTCACCCAGTTATGTTGCGACGTTTGATACACACAAGGTACTCCTCCGGTGTCAGTGAGTTGCATCATCTCATGGTCATAGGAACATATACTTGACATGCAGAAAACAATAGCAATAAACTGACACGATCATATGCTACGTTTGTAGTTTGGGTCTTGTCCATCACGTCATTCTCCTAATGACGTGATCCTGTTATCAAATGACATCTCATGTCCATGAATAGGAAACCTTAACCATCTTTGATCAACGAGCTAGTTCACTAGAGGCATACTAGGGACATGGTGTTGTCTATGTATCCACACATGTATCTGAGTTTCCGATCAATACAACTCTAGCATGGATAATAAACGATTATCATGAGCAAGGAAATATGATAATAACCAATTTATTATTGCCTCTAGGGCATATTTCCAACACAAGGAGGTCGAGGAGGTCATAGTTTTGTAAATTATGGGTTAGGTCACATATTTTCTGATGTTTTGTATAAAAACATCATATTTGTGTTGATCGGGTGAATTTCAATGTGCAGTTGTTCGACGACCTCCCCGTACGTTTGACGAGCACCCCTGCTGCGTTCATTGGTGAGCACAAATGACATCTCCTCCCCCGCCCCCCTTAATTTGCTCGGTTCCGGTCTTCGTGCCGATGAAACTTGCTAGCTATAGATTTCTTGAATCATCAGTATGCATGACCAGTATGCGTCTCCCGTTCGAAAGGGCGCCATCTATAAATATGCATGTCTTTGCATATTTATAACCGCCATCCTTTCAAATTGTCCAACATTATCCATGGACAGCCTAAGTATGTGTAGATTGGGTTCGTTTTCCTGTATGCTCTGCTCCAGATCTGATGCGGAATTTCGTCAGTGCCTCCGTGTTGTTCTCCGGGTACACAACCTCTTTGCTTATTGCCGAGACGTGTATCAGGAGAATAGCGGGGTGGTGCTGCCGAAATTTTGCGTCGGATCCGGAGCAGAACATATGGGAAAACGAACCCAATCTATAGATAGTCAGGTGGGATTAGGACCTATCTCTACCTATTAGCGTGTAGTTTGCATGGACGTAATAAAACTGACAAACTTGATTAACGGATGAATATAGATGATGAATTATATATATATATAATTCTTGTGTGTTTACTAGGTAGGGAAGATGAGTGATCGTGCTTGGATGTACACCGGTCACCCTAGTCAGAAAGAAATGGCCATTGAATGGTTAACAAAAACCAAGGGGTTTCTGAGCGCCGCATTTGCAAATGGCCAGTAAATAACCTGGTGCCCCTGTGTCCGGTGCGACAACCATAGAAAGTGGACACGGGATGAAATGGGTAAACACTTGAAGAACTGGGGTTTTACGCCTGATTATACGGTATGGAGATTTCATGGTGAGTCTACCCAACGTGCCAGAGGTGAGGTTGTTTGTCTTTGCACCGACGAGCATGGTACCGGGATCGAAGACATGGTGCAAGACTTTGATGATGCTCGGGATTCGTACGATGAGATGGAGGAATCTGCAAAGGGCTTCTATGAAATGTTGGAGTCTTCAAAACATCCTCTCCACGAGCACACTGAGCTTTGTCAGCTGGATGCCATCGCGCAAGTAATGGCTATGAGGCTCAGTTCAACCTAGGCAGAGAATGCTACGACGCGATGATGATGATATTTGGACGCTTTCTACCCAAAGGCCATGTATTGCCAGCAAACCTGTACCAGTGTGACAAAATCCTACGTGCGCTTAAGATGCCCTATGAGAAGATAGATGCTTGTGAGCATGAATGTGCCTTATTTAGGCTTGAGTATGCAGGCTTGAACTATTGTCCCATTTGCAAGTCTTCCAGGTATGTTGTGGTAGATAACGATATGGATGATAAGAGTTAGACCAAAATCCCAGTTAATGTTCTTCGGTATCTGCCAATCATATCAAGACTTCAATGTCTTTTCATGGTCGAAGAGACGGCCAGACAGATGACATGGCATAAATTGGGCAAAAGAACCGAACTAGATGCAGATGGGAATCCGGTGTTGGGACACACTTCAGACGCTTTTGCGTGGAAGCACTTCGATGCATTACATAAGGATAAAGCGGCAGATCCAAGGCATCCTCGAGTCACCATCAGCACAGATGGGTTCCAAGAGTTTGGTATGACGGCAACCCAATACAGTTGTTGGCCTGTATTTGTCATTCCACTCAATCTCCCCCTAGAGAGATTATGAAAAGAAAGAACATTTTCTTGACGTTGATAATTCCAGGGCCCAACTATCGGGAAGAATATGAATGTGTACATGCAGCCACTTAAGGATGAATTGCAAGAAGCTTGGGATAATGGGATCAAGACATATGATGCCACTTCCAAAAAAACTTCATAATGCATGTCTGGTACATGTACTCGACGCATGACTTGCCAGTGTATGCACTATTCATTGGCTGGTGTGTGCATGGAAGATTCCCATGCCCCACATGCAAGGCAACTCTTGAGTTCTATTGGCTGCAGGTGGGTCGCAAGTATTCTTGCTTCTACTTGCACAAACAGTTCCAGGATCCTCGCCATAAGTTCAGAAAAGACAAGAAGAATTTCATGAAAGGTACAATTGTCAAAAACTCTGCACCACCTGCGTTGACAGGCCAACAGACCCTGGATCAGATAAATGCTCTCGAGCCGGATCCAAAAGGTTCAGGGTATTTCAAAGGGTATAATATGAAACACGCCTGGACTCACAAGATATGCTTGTGGGATCTGCCTTACTTTAAAGACCTCCTTTGCCCACACAACATCAACGTGATGCACGCTGAAAAGAATATCGCTGAGGCCCTTTTTGGTACATTATTCGACATAGAGGGAAAGACAAAGGATAATCCTAAGGCTAGAGTCAATCAGGAGGCTCTATGTGATAGACCGTTACAAAACATGCGACAACCGTTAGCAAAGAAGAACTGGAGGAAGCCAAAGGCATGGTTCAATCTTGGAACTATTGGGGAACGCAGTAGAAAACAAAAATTTCTGACCTACGCACTAGCCCAAGACCACTATGGAGACTGCATACAAGGTTTGATCTTTTTCGTTACCGACTCGTAGCGCAGCGGAAGTAGAGTCGACGATGATCGGCGGTGCAGATCCCTGCAGCTAGGATTTTACAACGTCCCAACCGCGAGGATGTATACCCTCATCCGCCCCTCGAACAGTCCTCCGGGAGGCTGTCGGACAGTCCCTCAGACGGTGTCGCGGAGAGCCCTTCGGGAGGACCATCGAAACTCGAACGGTCACTCGGACAGCCCTTCGGGAGGACCATAGAAACTCGAACGGTCACTCGGACAACCCTTCGGGAGGACCTTGAAAACTCGGACAGTCACACGGACAACCCTTTGGGAGGCACTCACGAACTAAGACCGAAACTATGATCTCTCTACAGAGTTGCACACATACGGTGTCATCTATCCGGTAGGGCTTCGTCGTCCAAAACTAGTTCCTATTGGAACGCAGACAGCCTTTCGGCTCTACGAAACTATTTCGTGGGAGGGAGAGAGAATGCCAGATCATGCATGGCTTGTGTGAGAGAGTTGGAGTGAGGATGGAGAGCTCCTCTCCACCTCCTTATATAGTGGTGGAAGGGTTGAGGGGGGCTGAAATTCAGCCCACAAAACATGCACCCACCAAACAAGGAAAACATGTTACGAGCAAACATGGAGAAACATGTCCCCTTGTCCATGGTGCTCCCCCATGGGGCCCCACCTTTCTCCCAACACTCTCCACCTTATGTGGGGGCTGCCCCCCACAATGTCCCCCCCAACACTTTGTCCAGCCACAAGGGGGCTGCCCCCTAAAGGGGGCGCCCCCAAAAATAGCCCCAAAACAGCCCCCACGTAACGTGGGATCTTGTCCCCTCACGCTGGGACAAGATGTTTTCCACGACTATTACTCCTGAAAAATTCCGAAAGGTCCAAGAACATTTCCGACACCCTCTCAAATTATTTGGACGCGCTCCGGAACATTTCTGGTATGGTGGTTTAAGTTAAAACCATCTTCGTTTACCCGGTAAACAATTCTGGCAGCTCCAAAAATCTTTTTTCGTTTTTTTCTTTGGAAAAATTCTAGAAATTACCAGACCAATCTGGCAACCTCCAAAACATTCCCGGTGCTTGCCGAAACCTTTTATGATCAATGCTTTTATCCGAAACAACTTTTTGGTTTTACCGAAACTTTTTCGGTGTTCTCTCCGGAACTTTTCCGTTGTCTCCGAAACTTTTCCAGTGACTTTCTCTCGGACTCCTTGTCTAGTATTCAATAGATTGATGACCCTTAAGCGTGTGACCCTATAGGTTCGGTGAAGTATAGACATGACCGGAACACTTTCCGATCAATGATCAGCATCGGAGCCATGGACACCCATATTGACCCCTATACCCACACGAATGAATATTCGAGTGAACCTCCAGTTGACGTGAGCTTTTCCTGTTGCTTCATGATATGTTACAAACACCCGAGGTGAGATATTCTGCATCCCCGTGGATCAATGACTTGTCCACTATGCAAGTTACCTCGTTACCGGTTTTGTTCTCTTTTCTCGTTTTCGTGTTCCGGCATCCCTGTGATCAAATTACACTGTGTCTGGCCAGACGATAATGGATACCGTAACACTGAGAGGGCCTGAGAATATCTCTCCATTATCGGAGGATCAAATCCCAATCTTGAGCTATCAAGTTACTTTACATACTTTTCCATGAACCCGTAAGCCGCCGTAATAGCCACCCATTTACGAATGACGTTTAACAAACCCCAAAGTTCATGAAGCAAGCATGCAGAAACTCGATACTCTCATGGTCTGAGGAATCATGCAAACATTAAACATCTATGTGTTATTAACCATTAACTTGTGACGAATGTATCTCATAGTATAACATCAATTCGGGTCGATTCAACACAAATGTTCTTCTAACATTGTGCCCTCAAAGTTGCTGGCATAGACATGCCCATGATCAGGAAAACAGAACCATCATGCAACACTTGAGATAGTCTTAGAGGCCAGACTAGGAATACATTTTACGTGCATATGAGTGTTCCTCCGAGCCTCGTGGTTATTGTAGACTCGAGAACCATAGCAGTTATAGATGGAACATAAACCTAATTATGAACAGAGAGATAATAAATAACATTTATTATTGCCTCTAGGGCATATCTCCTACAGACTCCCACTTACACTAGAGTCAATAATCTAGTCAATGCTAATGCACTTTACACCTATGGCATACTGGTGTAAAATATGCTTCGCTTGTGGTATAGCCTGATGTCCAACGGATCCGACGACTTCAGCTCCGTGTGTAACTTTGCATATCCTTGCGTTTTCACGCTTTCACAAGAATCATATTTTGTGTGGACTTGGCTTTGCATATGTGTGAATCATTGGTCGAAACATGATTCCTTAGACTAAGCTATGGAGCAGCTATTTATAATAGTGTCCCCTAGACCAAAGCCATCTTGGAACCATACAAAGTTCATGAATGAACTATATGATTCAACAACTCCTTTATCGCTTCTAAAGCGTCAACACATTTAGCTTTTGTTATAGCATTCACCACAGTATCTTGTTTGGAACATCTTCCAACTACCGTGCCACCATATTGTGTACTACACAAAACCCTTAACTTAAAATCGAAAATCGCATGGAGCATTGATGAAGATTATCGATGTAATTACTTACAACGAGCACTTCATAATCTCTGCTTGCGAGAAAACATGTCATCAGTACTACTCTAGTACTCAATGACATTTTTCACTATTGTCCTATGATCAGTACTTTCATCACATTGGTATCCATACTCGCAATAACTTTGGAGTATCGGACATATCTGGTTGTTTTATATACCATGGAATACATGATTAATCCAGACACAAGAGTTTGTGGAATCTCCATCATGTATTTCACTCATCAGTGTTTTGGGACACTAAGTCTTGCAAAAACTCTTTCCATGTGACTTCAGCAAGAATAACTCCTTGGCGTTTTAAATGCTAAAAGGTTTTAGCATGTTGTCAATATGTATCTTTGTTCAACCCTATTAGGTAAATCTATCTCCATAGATCATCATGCCTAATATCAAGGCTATTTAGCCCAAGCACTTCATCGAAAAAACTATTTTCAAATGAAGTCCTAATTCGTGTCAAGAAATTTATTTCCAATTAACAATGTGTCAAGCACACAAGGTTTTTAGAAAAATTATTATGCTCCCACTTACTTTCTTGAATCACAAGCACCTTCGTTACCCATTGATGAAGTCAAAACCCTTTTGACCATTTCATCAAAACACAAAGATCCCAACTCCATTTTGCCCTCTTCTGTCCATCGCTAGAACTCTAAAGTTTGCATACTTACTAGCATCCTTTGGACTGACAAAATACTTTGGACTGTAATGCATGCAAGTCCTTGGTTACATTTCCATCAGATGGAAATCCTTTCATCATCCATGTTTCATATCTCATGATTGAAATATGTATTAATTGCTAGTTCAACCCGAATCGACTTTAAGCATCGCTACGGTGAAACAACCTCATCGTAGTCAACTCATTGAATTTATTATTTCAACAATTCGAGCTTTATGGATAAAACATTTTATCCACATCAGTTTATAGTTTCATAAATATTCGTTAGACTCTAAGTCCTTCGAAAGGTGTATCAAGGTTTTAATCTTGAATCAGTTATATGGAAACTATCTCGGATTGTATTGGCATTTAGCCAATACCGGAGTCAGGGCCCATCAACGCTTCCTTGTGTATCGTAGGTATACTATTGTCTAACAACAATATCTCGTATGGGCACCTTAGAGGTTTGCATGAGTTTTTCCTACGTGGTTCAGCTGCAAGTTCGATCGAAGTCCATACATTTTATTGTAGAGACTTGCGTATCAGTCATAGTAGGAAACTCTAGAATCACTTCCAAGGTTCCTTTCCTTTGACCCGATGACGAAGATACTGGTTATCTCATCGAGTTGCACTATCCTCCCACTCACCTTTTGTAAGAACTATTCTCTTTATAAGCATACCGTTTTGTGGCAAAATCCTTTGCCTCGGTATAGTGGTGGGGGAATACCCAATGACTTGGGATAACCTACAAAGCAGCACTTGTCTGATTTGGAATAGGTTTGTAACCTTTTACACAAGCCCCATATTCCAAATGTTAAGAAAATATATAACATGGTTGGGCGTACCAGACCATGGCGTCATTTCAACAGACCTGAGGGAGCTCTTTTCAGTGTAAAAGCCACAGTCTCTAAAGCATCACTTTAAAAGGGATAATGGAAAATTTATTTATGTCATCTTTGATCTTACCATGTCATAAATGGTTCGATTACATCTTCACGGACTTTCCACTTGTAGTGGTGTTCCGGGATATGCAAGTTATGAAACTCTTTTCACAACTCATCAGACATTCGCTAAACTTGTGACTCAAATATTCCTTTCCGCAATCAAATTGCAGAAACATAATTTTCTTGTTACAACAACTTCTACTTCATTTTTGAAAACCTTTCGAATGATTTCAAAAGATCCAGACTTATGTCTCATCAAGAAAATATCCATATATCTACTTGAGTCATTTTTGAAGGTAGACAAATCCACTGTTTGCAACAACATTTATCGGACTACATACATCAAAATGTATGATCACCAATAAGTTCTTTGCTCGTTCCTTATGGCCTATGAATGGTATTTTAGTCACTTCACCTTTTGGAGGAAAGTTGCAAGTGTCAGATGATTCAAAATCAAACGACTTCAAAATCCACCATAATGGAATTTTCCATGCGGGTTTCTCCAATGTGACCAAATGCAGTGCCACACATATGTGGAATTTTTTTAGTCTTGCGACATTTAGCATCAGTGTTATGGATGTATCATATTTCCATCCATATTCATAACATATATCCCATCCAGAATGGAAGTATGTCCCTTCATGTTATTCATAATACTGAACAACAATTGTTGTTTTTATGAACAGCTATTTTGCAACAAACATTGTGCAATGGGCTAGAGTGTATGAAACTCTAAAATGAATTATGAAAGTAAACCCAAAGGTAATGTATTATTATCAACATTCATAACATACATCCCATTCATAATGAAAGTATGGTCCTTATGTTATTTATGACACCGAACATCAAAAGTTCTCTTATGAACAACCTTCTTGCAAGATACCTTATGCAATGGGCTAAAGTGTGTAAAACTCTAAACGAATTATGAAAATAAATTCAGACGGTAATAAACCAATGGAAGGTATAGTAACTTTTACTATGTTCCCTGTGTATATCTAAACATCATTCCTGGCTAGTCTTTCAGGCCATAGTAGTTCTTACATTGAGTTGCAACAAAATGCAATCGAGCGGGTATCTTTGTGATTAACTCACAATACCCAAGAATTAGTGATTAACATGTTTAACCATAATTCTCGTGAAACAATTGTTCGAAATATGCCCTAGAGGCAATAATAAATTAGTTATTATCATATTTCCTTGTTCATGATAATCGTTTATTATCCATGCTATAATTGTATTGATCGGAGACTTAGATGCATGTGTGGATACATAGACAAAACCATGTCCCTAGTATGCCTCTAATAGACTAGCTCGTTGATCAAAGCTGGTTATGGTTTCCTAGCCATGGACATGAGATGTCATTTGATAACGGGATCACATCATTAGGAGAATGGTGTGATGGACAAGACCCAAACTACAAACGTAGCATATGATCGTGTCAGTTTATTGCTACTGTTTTCTGCATGCCAAAGTATATGTTCCTGTGACCATGAGATCATGCAACTCACGGACACCGGAGGAGTGCCTTTTGTGTATAAAATGTCGCAACATAACTGAGTGACTATAAAGGTGCATTACAGGTATCTTCGAGGGTGTCTGTTGAGTTGGCATGGATCAAGACTGGGATTTGTTACTCCGTGTGACGGAGAGGTATCTCAGGGCCCACTCGGTAACACAACATCACAATAAAGCCTTGCAAGCAATGTGGCTAAGTGTTAGCCACGAGATCTTGTATTACAGAACGATTAAAGAGACTTGCTGATAACAAGGTTGAACTAGGTATACAGATACCAACGATCGAATCTCGGGCAAGTAACATACCGAAGAACAACGGGAACATCATACAGGATTAACTGAATCCTTGACATAGAGGTTCGACCGATAAATATCTTCGTAGAATATGTAGGAACCAATATGGGCATCCAGGTCCCGCTATTGGTTATTGACCGTAGAGGTGTCTCGGTCATGTCTACATAGTTCTCGAACCCGCAGGATCTGTACACTTAAGGTTTGGTGACGTTTCGGTAGTATAGAGTTATGCATGGTGGTGACCGAAGGTTGTTCGGAGTCCCAGATGAGATCCCGAACTTCACGAGGAGCTCCGGAGGTAAATATTGATATATAGGAAGTCCTATTTTGGTCGCCAGAAAAGTTTCGGGCTCATCGGTAGTGTACCGAGAGTGTCGGTAGTGTACCGGGGGACCATCGGGAGGGGTATTTCAACCCAAGAGGCTACATGAGCTGTGAGAAGGTGAATACCAGCCCTTTGTGGGCTGGTGGAAGTCCCACAAAAGGCCCATGCGGCTGGGAAGAAAAGCCCAAAAGGAAAAAGGTGGAAAAAGGCAAAAAAGGGCCAAATAAGGAAGGAGTCCTAATCCTACTAGGAGTGGAGGAGGAGGACTCCTCCCTCCTTGGTTTGGCCGACCCAAGGGCTGCCTTTTGGGCAGCCAAGACTCCTCCTCCTCTCCTCCTATATATACTAGATGATTTTAGGGTTTTGGCACAAGATTTTCAGCCACGTGCCATCCGTTCCTCTAGTGCATAGCTTCTCCTCTAGATCGGTTTTCTGCAGTGCTTAGGCGAAGCCCTGCCGGAATAGCTCCACCACCATCGCCGCAGTGCCGTCACACTACCGGAGAACTCTTCTAACTCTCCGCTCCCTCTTGCTGGATCAAGAAGGCGGAGATCGTCATCAAGCTGTACGTGTGCTGAACGCGGAGGTGCCGTCCGTTCGGCGCTAGATCGGAAGGACCGTGATCAAGATCATGAGACGGATCGTGATGAGTTTGCGGGATGGATCGTGATGAGTTCGCGGGATGGATCGTGATGAGATCGTGGGACGGATCGTGACGAGTTCGTGGGACGGATCGTGATTGGATCGCGGGACGGATCGTGATGAGATCGCGGGACACTCGGCGATTTGGATTGCGAAGACGTTCGACTACACCAACCGCGTTTCTTAACGCTTCCCGCTTAGCGATCTACAAGGGTATGTAGATCCACTCTCCCTCTCGTAGATGCTCATCACCATGGATAGTTCGTGCGTGTGCGTAGGATTTTTTTTGTTTCCCATGCAACGTCCCCCAACAGTGGTATCAGAGCTAGGTCTATGTGTAGATGAGATCTCGAGTAGAACACAAAGAGTTTGTGGGCGTTGATGCGTAGATTGCTTCCTCCCTTGGTTGTGTTTTGGTTCAGCGGTATTGTGGGATGAAGCGGCCCGGACCAACATTACTCGTACGCTTACGAGAGACTGGTTCCCTCGACGCAACTTGTTGCCTAGATGGCTTGCAGGTGGCAGTTTCTCTCACCTTAGTTGGATCGGATTCAACAAAGGCGGTCCTTGAGAAGGTTGAAAAGCAAATTATGTATCACCGTTGTGGTTTATGCATTGGTGACAATCGTTCTTGCTCGAAACCCGTAGCAGCCACATAAAACATGCAACAACAATTAGAGGACGTCTAACTTGTTTTTGCAGGGTATGTTGTGATGTGATATGGTCAATTACATGATGTGATATATGTGATGTATGAGATGATCATGTGATGTATAGAGTTTCACGACTTGCATGTCGATGAGTACGGCGACCGGCAGGAGCCATAGGGTTTTCTTTAATTATTGTATGACCTGCGTGTCAATCATTAAGCGCTATGTAATGCTTTACTTTATCGCTAAACGGTAGCAATAGTAGTAGAAGCATGTTGGGCGCGACAACCCCGATGGCGACACGTTGATGGAGATCAAGATGATGGAGATCATGGTGTCTTGCCGGTGATGATGGAGATCATGCCGGTGCTTTCAAGATGGAGATCTAAAGGACAAGTTCATGGCCATATCATGTCACTTATGAATTTCATGTGATGTTAATCCTTTTATGCACCTTGTTTTGCTTAGTACGACGGTAGCATTATAAGGTGATCCCTCACTTAAATTTCAAGAAAAATTGTGTTCTCCGCGAGTGTGCACCGTTGCGAAAGTTCGTCGTGTTGAGACACCACGTGATGATCGGGTGTGATAGACTCTACGTTCACATACAACGGGTGCAAGCCAGTGTTGCACATGCAGAACACTCGGGTTAAACTTGACGAGCCTAGCATGTACAGACATGGCCTCGGAACACAAGAGACCGAAAGGTCGAAGATGAGTCATATAGTAGATATGATCAACATGATGATGTTCACCATTGAAACCACCTCAACTCACGTGATGATCGGACTTGAGTTGGTGAATTTGGATCATGTATCACTCGAATGACTGGAGGGATGTCAACTTGAGTGGGAGTTCTTAAGTAATATGATTAATTGAACTCATTATCATGAACATAGTTATTAGTGTCTTTGCAAACTGTGTTGTAGATTACTAGCTCACACTGTAGCTCCCTTGAATTTTTATATGTTCCTAGAGAAATAGAGTTGAAAGATGATGGTAGCAATATTGCGGACCGGGTCCGTGATCTGAGGATTGTCCTCGTTCCTACACAGAAGGCTTATGTCTTTAAGGCACCGCTCGGTGCGCCAACCCCTCTAGCATCGTCTGTAGATGTTGTGAACATCTGACAGGCACGTTTTGATGACTACTTGATAGTTTAGTGCGTCATGCATTACTGCTTAAAATTGAGGCTCCGAAACATTTTGAACATCACGGAACATATGAGATGTTCTAAGAGCTGAAATTAGGATCTCAGGCTCATGCCCGTGTTGCGAGATATGAGATCTCCAGCAAGATTCTTTGCCTGCAAGATGAAGGAGAATAGCTCAATCATTGAGCATGTGCTCAGATTATCTGGGTGCTACAATCGCTTGAATCGAGTGGGAGTTGATCTTCCAGATAAGATAGTGATTGATATAGTTCTCCAAGTCACTGTCACTAAGCTACTAGAACTTGGTGATGAACTATAAAACGCCAGGGATAGAAATAATGATCCCTGAGCTGTTCGCGATGTTTGACACCGCGAAGGTAGAAATCGAGAAGGAGCGTCAAGTGTTGATGGTTAGTCAAAACCACTAGTTTCGAGAATGGCAAGAGCAAGGAGGGAAACTTCATGGATAGCAAGTCAGTTGTAGCTCCAGTGAAGCAACCCAAAGTCTAACCCAAAACCCGTGACTAAGTGCTTCGATTATGAGGAGAACGGTCGCTGAAGCGGAACAACCCTAGATACTTGGTAGATAAGAAGACTGGCAAAGTCGACAAAAGTATATTTGATATAGGTGTTATTGATGTGTACCTTGCTAGTACTCCTAGTAGCACCTGGGTATTGGATACCGGTTCGGTTGCTAAATGTTAATAACTTGAAGTAAAAGCTATGGAATAAACAGATACTAGCTAAGTGTGAGGTGACGATGTGTGTTGGAAATGTTTCCAAGGTTGATGTGATCAACATCGCACGCTCTCTCTACCTTCGAGATTAGTGACGAACCTAAATAAATGTTATTTGGTGTTTTTGCGTTGAGCATGAACGTGATTAGATCATGTTCATTGCAACACGGTTATTCATTTAAGTTAGAGAATAATGGTTATTCTATTTACATGAATAGTACCTTTAATGGTCATGCACCCAGTAAGAATGGTTTGTTGAAACTTGATCGTAGTAATACACATGTTTATAACATTGATGCCAAAAGATACAAAGTTAATAATAATAGCACCACATACTTGTGGCACTGCCGCTAAATGTCATATTGGTATAAAACGCATGAAGAAACTCCATGCTGATGGATCTTTGGACCCATTCGATTTCGAATTGGTTGAGACATGCGAACCATGCCTGTTGGTCAAGATGACTAAGGACCCCGTTTTCTGTTTGATGGAGCGGGCAAGTGATTTATTGGAAATGATACATGTTGATGTATGCAATCCAATGAGTCTTATAGCGTGTGGTGGATATCGTTATTTTCTTACGTTCACCGATGATTTGAGTAGATATAGTGTATATTTACTTAATGAAACACAAGTCTGAATCGTTTGAAAGGTTCAAGCAAATTCAGAGTGAAGTTTAAGATCATCATGACAAGTAGATAAAAATGTCCATGATTTGATCGTGGAGGTGAATATATGAGTTACGAGTTTGGCATACAACTTTAGACAATGTGAAAGTTTTTTCACAACTCACGCCACTTGGAACACCATAGTGTGATGGTGTGTCCGAATGTCATAGTCGTACTCTATTGGATATGGTGCGTGCTATGATGTCTCTTATCGTTTTGCTACTATAATTTTGGGGTTATGCATTAGAGACAACTACATTCGCTTTAAATAGGGCACCATCTAAATCCGTTGAGATGACACCATGAGAATTAGGGTTTAATAGAAACCCAAGCTGTCATTTCTTAATGTTTAGGGCTGCGACGCTTGTGTGGAAAATGTTTTCACCTAATGAGCTCGAACCCAAAGCGGACAAATGCATCTTCATAGAATACCCTAAGAACAGTTGGGTAAACCTTCTATCTCAGATCCAAGCATAAAGTGTCTGTTTCTAAAACTGGGTCCTTTCTCGAGAAAAAGTTTCACTCGAAAGAATTGAGTGGGAGGAAGATAGAACTTGATGAGGTTGTTGAACCATTGTTGAACGAGAGAGTAGCGCAGCGCAGGAAGTTGTTTTCTGTGAAGCCTACGTTAGTTGAAGAGGAAGTTAATGATGATGATCATGAAGCTTCGGATCAAGTTACTATCGAACCTCGTAGGTCGACAAGGATGTGTACTGCTCCTGAGCGGTACGACAACCCTGTCTTGGAGGTCATGTTGTTGGACAATGATGAACCTACGAGCTATGGAGAAGCGATGATGGGCCCGGGTTCCGACAAATGGTTAGAGGCCATAAAATCCGAGAAAGGATCCATGTATAAAAACCAAGTATAGACTTTGGTAGACTTGCTAGTTGGACGGTAGGTCGTCGAGTACAAATGGACCATTAAGATGAAGACAAACACTGATGGTGAATGTCACCATTTATAAAGCTCGACTTGTCGCAAAGAAGTTTTGGCAAGTTCACGGAGTTGACTGGGATGAGACTTTCTCACTCGTAGCGATGCTGAAGTCTGTTGGAATTATGTTAGCAGTTGCTGCATTTTTCAATAATGAAATCTGGCGGATGGATGTCAAAACATCATTTCCTTCCTCAAGGAAAGGTTGTATGAGATACAACCAGAAGCTTTTTGTTAGTCCTAAGGATGCTAAAAGGTGTGCAAGCTTCAGTGATCCTTCTATGAACTGAAGCAAGCATCTCGGAGTTGGAATATACACTTTGATGAGGTGATCAAATTTTTGAGTCTATACAAAGTTTATGAGAAACTTGTATTTATAATAAAGTGAGTGGGAGCACTATAGAGTTTCTGGTAAGCATATGTGGTTGACATATTGTTGATCGCAAATGATGTAGAATTTCTGGAAAGCATGAAATGGTTGTTTGAAATGAGTTTTTCAAAGGAAGATCTGGATAAATCTACCTAATTGTTGAGCATCAAGATCTATAGAGATAGATCAAGAAGCTTGATGAGACTTTTCAATAAGTACATACCTTGACAAAGTTTTTGAAAGAACTCAAAATGGATCAGTCAGAGAAAGAGTTATTGCCTGATTTGAAAGGTGTGAAGTTGAGTAAGACTCAATGCCTAGTGCGTGAAGAAGATAGAGAAAAGATGAGTGTCATCCCCTATGCGTCAGCCAAGGGCTCTATCATGTATGCAATGCTGTGCACAAGACCCGATGTTAGCCTTGCCATAAGTATGGCCAGAAGGTTTCAAAGTGATCCTGGAATGGAGCACTGGACAGCGGTCAAGATTATCCTTAGTAAATAAAAGACTAAGGAGATGTTTCTCTATTATGGAGGTGATAAAAGAGTTCTCCGTAAAGATTTACATCGATGCAAGCTTTAAACACCAATCTGGATGACTCGTAGTAGCAATCTGGATACACATAGTGGAGCAGCCATTTGGAAATAGTACCAAGTGGAGTGTGGTAGCAGTGTTTACGGTTTGACACAGAAATTTGCAAAGTACATACGGATCTGAATGTCGCAGACCCGTTGACTATAAGACCTCTCTCACATGCAAAGCATGATCAAGCCCCAGAACTCATTGGGTGTTAGATTCATAACAATGCGAATCACATGGTGATGTGAACTAGATTATTGACTCTAGTGCAAGTGGGAGACTATTGGAAATATGCCCTAGAGGCAATAATAAATTAGTTATTATCATATTTCCTTGTTCATGATAATTGTTTATTATCCATGCTATAATTGTATTGATCGGAGACTTAGATGCATGTGTGGATACGTAGACAAAACCATGTCCCTAGTATGCCTCTAATAGACTAGCTCGTTGATCAAAGATGGTTAAGGTTTCCTAGCCATGGACATGAGATGTCATTTGATAACGGGATCACATCATTAGGAGAATGGTGTGATGGACAAGACCCAAACTACAAACGTAGCATATGATCGTGTCAGTTTATTGCTACCGTTTTCTGCATGTCAAGTATATGTTCCTATGACCATGAGATCATGCAACTCACGGACACCGGAGGAGTGCCTTGTGTGTATCAAACGTCGCAATGTAACTGGGTGATTATAAAGGTGCATTACAGGTACCTCCGAGGGTGTCTGTTGAGTTGGCATGGATCAAGACTGGGATTTGTTAGTCCGTGTGACGGAGAGGTATCTCAGGGCCCACTCGGTAATACAACATCACAATAAAGCCTTGCAAGCAATGTGGCTAAGTGTTAGCCACGGGATCTTGTATTACGGAACGAGTAAAGAGACTTGCTGATAACGAGGTTGAACTAGGTATACAGATACCAACGATCGAATCTCGGGCAAGTAACATACCGAAGAACAAAGGGAACATCATACGGGATTAACTGAATCCTTGACACAGAGGTTCGACCGATAAAGATCTTCGTAGAATATGTAGGAACCAATATGGGCATCCAGGTCCCGCTATTGGTTATTGACAGTAGAGGTGTCTCGGTCATGTCTACATAGTTCTTGAACCCACAGGGTCTGCACACTTAAGGTTTGGTGACGTTTCAGTAGTATAGAGTTATGCATGGTGGTGACCGAAGGTTGTTCGGAGTCCCAGATGAGATCCCGAACATCAGGAGGAGCTCCGGAGGTAAATATTGATATATAGGAAGTCCTATTTTGGTCGCCAGAAAAGTTTCACGCTCATCGGTAGTGTACCGGGAGTGCCGGTAGTGTACCGGGGGACCATCAGGAGGGGTATTTCGACCCAAGAGGCTACATGGGCTGTGGGAAGGTGAATACCAGCCCTTTGTGGGCTGGTGGAAGTCCCACAAAAGGCCCATGCGGCTGGGAAGAAAAGCCCAAAAGGAAAAAGGTGGAAGAAGGCAAAAAAGGGCCAAATAGGGAAGGAGTCCTAATCCTACTAGGAGTGGAGGAGGAGGACTCCTCCCTCCTTGGTTTGGCCGACCCAAGGGCTGCCTTTTGGGCAGACAAGCCTCCTCCTCCTCTCCTCCTATATATACTAGAGGATTTTAGGGTTTTGGCACAAGATTTTCAGCCATGTGCCACCCGTTCCTCCAGTGCATAGCTTCTCCTCTAGATCGGTTTTCTGCAGTGCTTAGTCAAAGCCCTGCCAGAATAGCTCCACCACCATCGCCGCAGCGCTGTCATGCTGCCGGAGAACTCTTGTACCTCTCCGCTCCCTCTTGCTGGATCAAGAAGGCGGAGATCTTCATCAAGCTGTACGTGTGCTGAACGCGGAGGTGCCGTCCGTTCAGCGCTAGATCGGAAGGACCGTGATCAAGATCGCTAGACGGATCGTGATGAGTTCGCGGGACGGATCGTGATGAGTTCGCGGGACGGATCGTGATGAGATCGCGAGACGGATCATGATGAGTTAGTGGGACGGATCGTGATTGGATCGCGGGACGGATCGTGATGAGATCGTGGGACACTAGGCGATTTGGATCGCGAAGACATTCGACTACACCAACCGCGTTTCTTAACGCTTCCCGCTTAGCGATCTACAAGGGTATGTAGATCCACTCTCCCTCTCGTAGATGCTCATCACCATGGATAGATCTTGCGTGTGCGTAGGAAATTTTTTGTTTCCCATGCAACGTTCCCCAACAACAATATCTTTTGACCATCCTTCTATACATCAAAAACTTGTATGACTTTCATACATGAGCTGGATATTCCAGTCTTCTTTCTTTCTGCCTTTATAATTCTAACAGTTTAACTTTTAGTATTTCTTCTACTCTCAGAAGAAGCATCCAACTTAAGAATGGCGTTAGCCCCGGACTTCCTAGGCGTGAAAGTCTTACTAACACCCTTCGGACACTTCCTTTCTCTTTAAGTTGTTGTTTTATTCACCTTTCATCATATGACAAGTGTTCTCCTTGATCCCTCTCTTATCAGTCTAATGCATAGTAAACTCCTTTACTAATAGTTTGCAAACAAACATCACTTTGGATATCTCATATCTTTTAGCCTGTGTCTGTCTCTGAAAATGATTTCTAGATTCCATGAATATCACATAACTATCCAAACTTTCGAAGTTCGGGTCTCATGAAAGCAAACATATTGCACTTGACTGAAACAGAATTCTAGCTTTTGGATCGAAGGACGAGAGTCACATGATCCATAGCATAGTGGGAGAATACCGAAAGCATGCGATAGGACAAGTCCTTCTCAACACTCTTGAGGACAATCCTCACATTACGTTACCAGTCGTAAAGTTTTAACCAGATATTTAACAGCTATTCAATTTTAATAGGGAAGGTGGAAACGTGAGCCATTATTCTACAACTATTATGCAAACCACACTTAGACAGTGTTCAAAATTAATTGCACTGAGAATTAAACAAGTTAATTCTATAGTGCGCTCCCACTCAAATCAATATCTCTCATAATTGATTGTGAGTGATATAAGATCCACATTTCAATTCAATGCCATTGATGTGTACATCACTGATGACGAGAATTTCAATTGGTGGGCAAACATGCCGATCACATCTCTATGTGACTCATGTCCATCTTTCGATGGGCGTGTTCCAAGCTCAGGACGATCAAGCCAGAATGTCAAGACAACCAAGTGATCTCGCTGCGAGGTCTGACCTCACCCGCCTCATACTTCTCTAATCGTTCATACCCATGTGGACATGGCGCACCCCAAAAAGTTAGATGCCGTGACGGTGCTACACTTGGGAGAACACTAGATACTTGATATTTTTGTGAGAGATCACCCTAATAAAAAGCAAATACCGTGCAATCAAGAAGGGTGCATCATAAGGGATAAACATCTCAGGCAATTCATAATAGCATGATATGGTATAGCCCTTTCTGACGGAGAAGTCTTTTATTTCTTCGTCTTCGGCATTCGCGTCGGTGTTCACCTTCGAGAAGATTGCCACCACCTTGTCGATGCACCAAATAAAATTGCTATCTCTATAGCTAATAAAATCAGTGCATTACTTAAGGGTTACACGCAGGTCATTACAGTGACAATCATATGGCTCCAGCCATCATGCCGAATCATGACACGAGGTCATGTTAATATTACATCATATAGTCATCTCGTACATAATCAAATTAATATGAGCACTGCTATACCACATCATATGCACATGCAAACCATCCTGCAAAATGAAGTTAGATGCCTCTAGTCGGTTCGTGCAAAAACTTGTTTTACGTGGCTTCTAAGGATTCAAAACAAACCGAAGCTACCAACGTCCATCATCAAGCATGATAATCCAAGTTGCTAGATTAACATTGCAGGGTGTATGAAGCATGAGATAATAAAATCTCGAGACCCATACTAAACTTCGTCATACGCATGACCCCCGTGCTGATCATATCTACATTGCCCTTTTGTCTGCGAAACATCCATCTTTCTTTAACTATGGTGGAACCCAAAGAACTGTTAGCACTTCGTTGATCTGTCAATCAGCATACTCTGGAGCAGCATGAAAGGATCGTGACTTGCCAGAACTTTGTGAGATTCCACTATGCCGTCAAGATTAGGACTACGTGAATTCAAGGGAAGCAACAGGAACATCGGGTAACAGATTTCATCTGCTACATACATAAATAATTTTCAGCAATAGATCTCATCTACTCCAAAATTATATTATGCAACACCCATACATCTCCATGTATTCTAGATCGTAACTTGCATCTACGCATAGCACGGCTCTGATACCACTGTTGGGGAACGCAATAGAAAACAAAATTTTCCGACCTACGCACTAGCCCAAGACCACTATGGAGACTGCATACAAGGTTTGATCTTTTTTGTTACCGAGTCGTAGCGCAACGGAAGTAGAGTTGATGACGATCGGCGGTGCAGATCCCCGCGGCTAGGATTTTACAACCTCCCAACCTTGAGGATGTATACCCTCATCCGCCCCTCGGACAGCCCTCCGGGAGGCGGTCGGACAGTCCCTCAGACGGTGTCGCGGAGAGCCTTTCGGGAGGACCATCGAAACTCGAATGGTCACTCGGACAGCCCTTCGGGAGGACCTTCGAAACTCGGATAGTCACACGGACAGCCGTTTGGGAGGCACTCATGAACTAAGACTGAAACTACGATCTCTTTACAGAGTTGCACACATATGGTGTCATCTATTCTGCAGGGCTTCGCCGTCCAGAACTAGTTCCTATCGGAACCCAGACAACCTTTCGGCTCTACGAAACTATTTTGTGGGAGGGAGAGAGAATGCCAGATCATGCATGGCTTGTGTGAGAGAGTTGGAGTGAGGATGGAGAGCTCCTCTCCAACTCCTTATATAGTGCTGGAAGGGGTGATGGGTGGGGGGGCTGAAATTCAGCCCACAAAACATGCACCCACCAAACAAGGAAAACATGTTCCCACCAAACATGGAGAAAACATGTTCCCTTGTCCATGGTGTTCCCCCATGGGGCCCCACCTTTCTCCCAACACTCTCCACCTTTTATGGGGGCTGCCCCCCACAATGCCCCCCAACACTTTGTCCAGCCACAAGGGGGCTGCCCCCTAAAGGGGGCGCCCCCAAAAACAGCCCCAAAACAGCTCCCACGTAACGTGGGATCTTGTCCCCTCACGCTGGGACAAGATGTTTTCCACGACTATTACTCCTGAAAAAGTCCGGAAGGTCCCAAAACATTTCCGGGACCCTCTAAAATTATTTGGACACACTCCAGAACATTTTCGATCTGGTGGTTTAATTTAAAACCATCTTCGTTTACCCGGTAAACAATTCCGGCAGCTTCGAAAACCTTTTTTCGGTTTTTTCTCCAGAAAAATTCCAGAAATTACCAGACCAATCTGGTAACCTCCAAAACATTCGTGGTGCTTGCCGAAACCTTTTATGATCAATAGTTTTATCCGAAACAACTTTTCAGTTTTACCAAAACTTTTTCGGTGTTCTCTCCGGAACTTTTCCGTTGTCTCCAAAACTTTTCGAGCGACTTTCTCTCAGACTCCTTGTCTAGTATTCAGCAGATAGATGTGTTGGAAATATTCCCTAGAGGCAATAATAAATTAGTTATTATCATACTTCCTTGTTCATGATAATCGTTTATTATCCATGCTATAATTGTGTTGATCGGAAACTCAGATACATGTATGGATACATAGATAACACCATGTCCCTAGTAGGCCTTTAATAGACTAGCTCGTTGATCAAAGATGGATATGGTTTCCTAGTCACGGACATGAGATGTCATTTGATAACGGGATCACATCATTAGTAGAATGATGTGATGGACAAGACCCAAACTACAAACGTAGCATATGATCGTGTCAGTTTATTGCTACTATTTTCCGCATGTCAAGTATATGTTCCTATGACCATGAGATCATGCAACTCATTGACACCGGAGGATTACCTTGTGTGTATCAAACATTGCAATGTAACTGGGTGACTATAAAGGTGCTCTACAGGTATCTCTGAGGGTGTCTGTTGAGTTGGCATGGATCAAGACTGGGATTTGTTACTCTGTGTGACGGAGAGGTATCTCAGGGCCCACTCGGTAATAAAACATCACAACAAGCCTTGCAAGCAATGTGACTAAGTGTTAGTCATGGGATCTTGTGTTACGAAACGAGTAAAGAGCCTTGCCGGTAACGAGGTTGAACTAGTTATGGAGATACCGACGATCGAATCTCGGGCAAGTAACATACCGAAGAACAAAGGGAACATCATATGGGATTAGCTGAATCCTTGACATAGAGGTTCGACCGATAAAGATCTTCATAGAATATGTAGGAACCAATATGGGCATCCAGGTCCCGCTATTGGTTATTGACCATAGAGGTGTCTCGGTCATGTCTACATAGTTCTCGAACCCGCAGGGTTTGCACACTTAAGGTTTGGTGACGTTTTGGTAGTATAGAGTTATGTATGGTGGTGACCTAAGGTTGTTCGGAATCCTGGATGAGATCCCAAACGTCAGAAGGATCTCCGAAATGGTCCGGAGGTAAAGATTGATATAGAGGAAGTCCTATTTTGGTCACCGGGAAAGTTTCGGGCTCATCGGTAGTGTACCGAGAGCGCCGGTAGTGTACCGGGAGACCATCGGGAGCGGTATTTCGACCCAAGAGGCTACATGGGCTGTGGGAGGATGAATACCAGCCCTTAGTGGGCTGGTGGAAGTCCCAGACAAGGCCCATGCAGCTGGGAAGAAAAGCCCAAAAGGAAAAAGGTGGAAAAAGGCAAAAAGGGCTAAATTAGGAAGGAGTCCTAATCCTACTAGGAGTGGAGGAGGAGGACTCCTCCCTCCTGGTTCGGCCGACCCAAGGGCTGGCTCCTTGGGATGCAAGCCTCCTCCTCCTCTCCTCCTATATATACTAGAGGGTTTTATGGTTTTGACACAAGATTTTCAGTCACATGCTACCCGTTCCTCTAGTGCATAGTTTCTCCTCTAGATCGGATTTCTGCAGTGCTTAGGCGAAGCGCTACCAGAATAGCTCCACCACCATCGCCGGAGCGCCATCGCGCTGCTAGAGAACTCTTCTACCTCTCCGCTCCCTCTTTCTGGATCAAGAAGGCGGAGATCGTCATCGAGCTGTACGTGTGCTGAACACGGAGGTGCCGTCCGTTCGGCGCTAGATCGGAAGGACCGTGATCAAGATCGCGAGACGGATCGCGATGAGATCGCGGGACGGATCATGATGAGTTCGCGGGACAAATCATGATTGGAACGTGGGACGGATTATGATGAGATCGCAGGACGCACGGTGATTCGGATCGCGAAGATGTTCGACTACACCAACCGTGTTTCTTAACGCTTCCCGCTTAGCGATCTACAAGGGTATGTAGATCCACTCTCCATCTCGTAGATGCTCATCACCATGGATAGATCTTTTGTGTGCATAGGAAATTTTTTGTTTCCCATGCAACGTTCCCCAACAGTGGCATCATGAGCTAGGTCTATGTGTAGATGATATCTTGAGTAGAACAGAAAGAGTTTGTGGGTGTTGATGCTTAGATTGCTTCCTCCCTTGGTCGTGTTTTGGTTCAGCGGTATTGTGGGATGAAGCAGCCCGGACCAACCTTACTCGTTCGCTTACGAGAGACTGGTTCCATCGACTGACGTGTAACCTTGTTGCACAAAGATGGCTGGCGGGTGCCTGTTTCTCCTACTTTAGTTGGATCGGATTCGACTAAGGCGGTCCTTGAGAAGGTTGAAAAGCAACTTATGTATCACCGTTGTGGTTTATGCATAGGTGAGAATTGTTCTTGCTAGATACCCGTAGCATCCACGTAAAACATGCAACAACAATTAGAGGACGTCTAACTTGTTTTTGCAGGGTATGTTGTGATATGATATGGCCAATTACATGATGTGATATATGTGATGTATGAGATGATCATGTGATGTATAGATTATCACGACTTGCATGTCGATGAGTACGACAACTGGCAGGAGCCATAGGGTTGTCTTTAATTATTGTATGACCCGCGTGTCAATCATTAAGCGTTATGTAATGCTTTACTTTATCGCTAAACGATAGCAATAGTAGTAGAAGCATGTTGGGCGTGACAACCCCGATGGCGACACGTTGATGGAGATCAAGATGATGGAGATCATGGTGTCTTGCCGGTGACGATGGAGATCATGCCGGTGCTTTCAAGATGGAGATCAAAAGCACAAGTTCATGGCCATATCATATCACTTATGATTTGCATGTGATGTTAATCCTTTTATGCACCTTGTTTTGCTTAGGACGACAGTAGCATTATAAGGTGATCCCTCACTTAAATTTCAAGATGAATTATGTTCTCCCCGAGTGTGCGCCGTTGCGAAAGTTCATCGTGTTGAGACACCACGTGATGATCGGGTGTGATAGACTCTACGTTAACATACAACGGGTGCAAGCTAGTGTTGCACATGCAGAACACTCAGGTTAAACTTGACTGGAGGAATGTATCACTCGAATTGGTGAATTTGGATCATGTATCACTCGAATGACTGGAGGAATATCAATTTGAGTGAGATTTCTTAAGTAATATGATTAATTGAACTCATTATCATGAACATAGTCAGTAGTGTCTTTGCAAACTGTGTTGTAGATTACTAGCTCACGCTGTAGCTCCCTTGAATTTTTATATGTTCCTAGAGAAATAGAGTTGAAAGATGATGGTAGCAATATTGCGGACTGGCTCCGTGATTTGAGGATTGTCCTCATTGCTGCACAGAAGGCTTATGTCCTTAATGCACCGCTCGGTGCACCCTCTAGTGTTGTTTGTAGATGTTGTGAACATCTGTCAGGTACGTTCTAATAAGTACTTGATAGTTTAGTGTGTCATGCATTACGGCTTAGAATTGAGGCTCCAAAACGTTTTGAACGTCACAGAACATATGAGATGTTCTAAGAGCTGGAATTAGGATCTCAGGGTCATGCCCGTGTTGCGAGATATGAGATCTCCAGCAAGATTCTTTGCCTGTAATATGAAAGAGAATAGCTCAATCGTTGAGCATGTGCTCAGATTGTCTGGGTGCTACAATCTCTTGAATCGAGTGGGAGTTGATCTTCCAGATAAGATAGTGATTGATATAGTTCTCCAAGCCCTGTCACTAAGCTACTAGAACTTGGTGATGAACTACAAAATGCTAGGGATAGAAATAATGATCCCTGAGCTATTCGCGATGTTTGACACCGCGAAGGTAGAAATCAAGAAGGAGCGTCAAGTGTTGATGGTTAGTCAAACCACTAGTTTCGAGAAGGGTAGGAGCAAGGAGGGAAAACTTCATGGATAGCAAGTCAGTTGCTGCTTCAGTGAAGCAACCCAAAGTCGAACCCAAACCCGAGACTAAGTGCTTTGATTATGAGGAGAGCGGTCGCTGAAGCGGAACAACCCTAGATACTTGGTAGATAAGAAGGCTGACAACGTCGACAGAAGTATATTTGATATACGTGTTATTTATGTGTACCTTGCTAGTACTCCTAGTAGCGCTTGGGTATTGGATACCGGTTTGGTTGCTAAATGTTAGTAACTCGAATAAAAGCTACGGAATAAACGGAGCACTAGCTAAGGGTGAGGTGACGATGTGTGTTGGAAATGTTTCCAAGGTTGATGTGATCAACATCGCACACTCTCTCTACCTTCGAGATTAGTGACAAACCTAAATAAATGTTATTTGGTGTTTTGCGTTGAGCATGAACGTGATTAGATCGTGTTTATTGCAACATGGTTATTCATTTAAGTTAAAGAATTATGGTTATTTTGTTTACATGAATAATACCTTCAATGGTCATGCACCTAGTGAGAATGGTGTGTTAAATCTTGATCGTAGTAATACACATGTTCATAACATTGATGCCAAAAGATACAAAGTTAATAATGATAGTACCACATACTTGTGGCACTGCCGCTAAATGTCATATTGGTATAAAGCGCATGAAGAAACTCCATGTTGATGGATCTTTGGACTCATTCGATTTCGAATCGGTTGAGACATGCAAACCATGCCTCTTGGGCAAGATGACTAAGGACCCCGTTTTCTGGATTGATGGAGCAGGCAAGTGATTTATTGGAAATGATATATGTTGATGTATGCAATCCAATGAGTCTTGTAGCATGCGGTGGATATCGTTATTTTCTTACCTTCACTAATGATTTGAGTAGATAATAGTGTATATTTACTTAATGAAACACAAGTCTGAATCGTTTGAAAAATTTCAAGCAAATTCAGAGTGAACTTTAAGATCATCGTGACAAGAAGATAAAATGTCCGCGATATGATTGTGGAGGTGAATATCCGAGTTACGAGTTTGGTATACAACTTAAGACAATGTGAAAGTTATTTCACAACTCATGCCACCTGGAACACCATAGTGTGATGGTGTGTCCGAACGTCATAGTCGTGCTCTATTGGATATGATGCAAATTGTGATGTCTCTTATCCTTTTACCACTATCATTTTGGGCTTATGCATTAGAGACAACTACATTCACTTTAGATAGGGCACCATCTAAATCCGTTGAGATGACACCGTGTGAATTATGGTTTGATAGAAACCTAAGTTGTCATTTCTTAATGTTTGGGGCTGCAACACTTATGTGAAAAAGGGTTTTCACCTAATGAGCTCGAACCCAAAGCGGAGAAATGCATCTTCATAGAATACCCTAAAGACAATTGGGTAAACCTTCTATCTCAGATCCAAGCATAAAATGTTTGTTGCTAAAACTAGGTCCTTTCTCAAGAAAGAGTTTCTCTCGAAAGAATTGATTGGGAGGAAGATAGAACATATGAGGTTGTTGAACCTTTGTTCAATCAGAGAGTAGCGCAGCGTAGGAAGATGTTTCTGTGAAGCCTACGTTAGTTGAAGAGGAAGTTAATGATGATGATCATGAAGCTTCAGATCAAGTTACTATCGAACCTTGTAGGTCGACAAGGACGTATACTGCTCCTGAGCGGTACGACAACCCTGTTTTGGAGGTCATGTTGTTGGACAACGATGAACCTACGAGCTATGGAGAAGCGATGATGGGCCCGGATTCCGACAAATGGTTAGAGGCCATGAAATCCAAGAAAGGATCCATGTATGAAAACCAAGTATAGACTTTGGTAGACTTGCTCGTTGGACGGAAGGTCGTTGAGTACAAATGGATGTTTAAAATGAAGACAGACGCTCATGGTAAATGTCACCATTTGTAAAGCTCGACTTGTTGCAAAGAAGTTTACGACAAGTTCAAGGAGTTGACTATGATGAGACTTTCTCACTCGTAGCGATGGTCTATTGGAATTATGTTAGTAGTTGCTGCATTTTTCAATTATGAAATCTGGCAGATGGATATCAAAACATAGTTTCCTAAACGGTTTACTTGAGAAAGGTTATATGTGATACAACCAGAAGGTTTTGTCAGTCCTAAGGACGCTAAAAGGTGTGCAAGCTTCAGTGATTCTTCTATGAACTGAAGCAAGCATCTCGGAGTTGGAATATACACTTTGATGAGGTGATCAAAGTTTTTGAGTCTATACAAAGTTTACGAGAAACTTGTATTTACAATCAAGTGAGTGGGAGCACTATAGAATTTCTGATAAGTATATGTGGATGACATATTGTTGATCGGAAATGATGTAGAATTTCTGGAAATCATAAACGGTTGTTTGAAAAGAGTTTTTCAAAGGAAGACTTGGATAAAGCTACCTAATTGTTGAGCGTCAAGATCTATAGAGATAGATCAAGATGCTTGATGAGACTTTCAATGAGTACATACCTTGACAAGATTTTGAAAGAGTTCAAAATGGATCAGTCAGAGAAAGAGTTCTCGCCTGATTTGCGAGGTGTGAAATTGAGTGAGACTCAAAGCTCGACAACGGAAGAAGAAAGAGAAAGGACGAATGTCGCCCCCTATGCCTTAGCCATAGGCTCTATATAGTATGCCATGCTGTGTACCACACATGTGTGTGCCTTGCCATGAGTCCGTCAAGGGGTACAAGAGTGATCCAGAAGTTGATCACTGGACAGCGGTCAAGATTATTCTTAGTGACTAAAAGACTAAGGAGATAAAGGGTTCGTCATAAAGAGTTACGTTGATGCAAGCTTTAACACTAATCCGGATGACTCTTAGTAGCAATCCGGATACGTGTAGTGGAGCAACCATTTGGAACAGTACCAAGTGGAGTGTGGTAGCAGTGTTTACAGTTTGACATAGAGATTTGCAAAGTACATACAGATCTAAATGTCACAGACCCATTGACTATAAGACCTCTCTCACATGCAAAGCATGATCGAGCCCCAAAACTCAGTGGGTGTTAGATTCATAACAATGCGAATCACATGGTGATGTGAACTAGATTATTGCCTCTAGTGCAAGTGGGAGACTGTTGGAAATATGCCCTAGAGGCAATAATAAATTAGCTATTATCATATTTCCTTGTTCATGATATTCGTTTATTATCCATGCTATAATTGTGTTGATCGGAAACTCAGGTACATGTATGGATACATAGACAACAACATGTCCCTAGTATGCCTCTAATAGACTAGCTCATTGATCAAAGATGGCTATGGTTTCCTAGTCACGGACATGAGATATCATTTGATAACGGGATCACATCGTTAGTAGAATGATGTGATGGACAAGACCCAAACTACAAACGTAGCATATGATCGTGTCAGTTTATTGCTACTGTTTTTTGCATGTCAAGTATATGTTCCTATGACCATGAGATCATGCAACTCACTGACACCGGAGGAGTAGCTTGTGTGTATCAAACGTCGCAATGTAACTAGGTGACTATAAAGGTGCTCTATAGGTATCTCCGAGGGTGTCTATTGAGTTGGCATGGATCAAGGTATGGATCAAGATCGCGAGATGGATCGTGATGAGATCGCGGGACGGATCGTGATGAGTTCGCGGGACAGATCATGATTGTATCGCGGGACGGATCGTGATGAGATCGCGGGACGCACGGCGATTTGGATCGCGAAGATGTTCGACTACACCAACCACGTTTCTTAACGCTTCCTGCTTAGCGATCTACAAGGGTATGTAGATCCACTCTCCCTCTCATAGATGCTCATCTCCATGGATAGATCTTGCGTGTGCGTAGGAAATTTTTGTTTCCCATGCAACGTTCCCCAACAAGATGACCCTTAAGCGTGGGACCCTATAGGTTCGGTGAAGTATAAACATGACCGGAACACTTTGCGATTAATGATCAGCATCGGAGCCATGGACACCCATATTGACCCCTATACTCACACGAATGAATATTCGAGTGAACCTCTAGTTGCCGTGAGCTATTCATGTTGCTTCGCGATATGTTACAAAAACCCAAGGTGAGATATTCTGCATCCCCGTGGATCAGCGACTTGTCCACTATGCAAGTTACCTCGTTACCGGTTTTGTTCTCTTTTCTCATTTTTGTGTTCCGGCATCCTTGTGATCAAATCACATTGTGTCTAGACAGATGAGATGGATACCATAACACCGAGAGGGCCCGAGAATATCTCTCCATCGTCGGAGGAGCAAATCCCAATCTTGAGCTATCAAGTTACTTGACATACTTTTCCATGAACCCGTAAGCCACCGTCATAGCCACCCATTTACGGATGATGTTTAACAAACCCCAAAGTTCATGAAGCAAGCATGCTGAAACTCGATACTCTCATGGTCCGAGGAATCATGCAAAAATTAACCATCTCTGTGTTATTAACCATTAACTTGTGATGAATGTATCTCATAGCATAACATCAATTCGGGTCGATTCAACACAAATGTTCTTCTAACATTGTGCCCTCAAAGTTGCTGCCATAGACATGCCCATGATTAGGAAAACAGAACCATCATGCAACACTTGAGCTAGTCTTAGAGGCCAGACTAGGAATACATTTTGCTGTTTATTATTCCACATGTGCATATGAGTCTTCCTCTGAGCCTCGTGGTTATTGTAGACTCGAGAACCATAGAAGTTATAACATGGAACATAAACCTAATTATGAACAAGGAGATAATCAATAACATTTATTATTGCCTCTAGGGCATATCTCCTACAGACTCCCACTTGCACCAGAGTCAATAATCTAGTCAATGCTAATGCACTTTACACCTATGGCATACTGGTGTAAAATATGCTTCGCTTGTGGTATAGCCTGATGTCCAATGGATCTGATGACTTCAGCTCCGTGTGTAACTTTGCATATCCTTGCGTTTTCACGCTTTCACAAAATTCATATTTTGTGTGGACTTGGCTTTGCATATGTGTGAATCATTGGTCGAAACCTGATTCCTCAGACTAAGCTATGGAGCAACTATCTATAATAGTGTCCCCTAGACCAAAGCCATCTTGGAACCATACTAAGTTCATGAATGAACTATATGATTCAACAACTCCTTTGTCGCTTCTAAAGCGTCAACACATTTAGCTTTTGTTATAGAATTCGCCATAGTATCTTGTTTGGAACATCTTCCAACTACCGTGCCACCATATTGTGTACTACACAAAACCCTTAACTTAAATCGAAAATCTCATGGAGCATTGATGAAGACTGTATCGATGTAATTACTTACAATGAGCACTTCATAATCTCTGCTTGCGAGAAAACATGTCATCAGTACTACTCTAGTACTCAATGACATTTTTCACTGTTGTCCTATGATCAGTACTTTGATCACATTGGTATCCATACTCGCAACAACTTTGGAGTATCGGACGTATCTGGTTGTTTTACATACCATGGAATACATGATTAATCCAAACACAAGAGTGTGTGGAATCTCCATCATGTATTTCATGCATCATTGTTTTGGTACTTTTCCATGAACCCGTAAGCCGCCGTAATAGCCACCCATTTATGTATGACGTTTAACAAACCCCAAAGTTCATGAAGCAAGCATGCAGAAACTCGATACTCTCATGGTCTGAGGAATCATGCAAACATTAACCATCTATGTGTTATTAACCATTAACTTGTGACAAATGTATCTCATAGCATAACATCAATTCAGGTCGATTCAACACAAATGTTCTTTAACATTGTGCCCTCAAAGTTGCTAGCATAGACATGCCCATGATCAGGAAAACAGAACCATCATGCAACACTTGAGCTAGTCTTAGAGGCCAGACTAGGAATACATTTTACCGTTTATTATTACACACGTGCATATGAGTCTTCCTCCGAGCCTCGTGGTTAATGTAGACTCGAGAACCATAGCAGTTATAGATGGAACATAAACCTAATTATGAACAGGGAGATAATCAATAACAGGGCGTGCAAAATCGTTGGTGCTTTGGAATTGGGACGATGCAGAAGACGCTTCGAGCAAAATGTAAAAATAAACATAGAATTGAAGCATCGATGGCCGAGGCATTCATTACTGAGGAGGCAACAAACTTCGTGACAGCACACTACGAAGCCAAGAATCGTCATTTGCATAATCCGAAGCCTCGGTACAATAATGGCGACCTTGAAAAAGTTCGATCCAACCTCAGCCTATTCCAAGGGAAGCTCGCACCAGCCGGTGCTTCGAAAGCAATAACATTGGATGTCGAAGAATGGCAGACCATTTCGTTATATATCTTCAACAACCTAACAGAAGTGCGGCCGTACATCGAGTAAGTTCTTGGTACATTATTTTGCAACTTCTAATTCCTTTGAACTGCTCTTATTCCCGGATATGTGATACAGTCGATACGTCGCCAAATTCTTGGATGGAGCGATGATCCAAAACGATTCCATCGAAGAGTATGAGCTTCTGGCAAAGCATGGAAGCGGGTATCCCAGTTTCATCTCTTGGTTCAAACAAACGGTAATTTCCATTAGACCATTTCATTTTTTCTGTCTAGTTTGCGGCTAATGCAACAATCTTTTCGTATCAAACTTGTAGGCTAATTCAGAGTCTATGGACGCTGAATTGAGACAAGTCGCTAATGGTTTTGACTATAAGGTCCGTTCATTTGACAAATACGACATCAACAGGTATCACTTTCGTACTTTTGGCAAAGAGCTATCTATGGCCGACCAAAAGTCTACAAATTGTTGTGTCTCCACTATCTGCAAAGGAGGTGTCGAGTATTATGGAAGAGTTGAAGCAATTTATGAACTTATATTCTTTGGTGATAACATACCAAACGTCGTAGTCGTCAAATGTTATTGGTTCCAGCCGAAGGAGACTAGAAGGACTCATGAACATATAGGGCTAGTCGAAACCAAACAAAGAACCCATTTAGATGTTCCCTACGTCTATATTATGGCTCAACAGGCAACCCAAGTTTTCTATCTACCGTGGGTCTGCCAAACTGATCCAAATCTAAAAGGTTGGGATATCGTTTATGATGTGCCGCCAGATTTTAGACCACTTCCCCTCAATGAAGATGATTATGAACCTCACAATAACCCAGACACATATGAAGGAGAATTCTTCCAAGAAACACGTCTTTCCAAAAAACGTTTCAAGAACCGCTCTACTTCACCCCATAACATTGAGGTAGATAGCGAAAGTGAATCTGACTTCACCCCTGAGCCGGAACAACAAGAGACGGAAGAAGAAGAGGTTACTGTTGCAGATGACCTTTCAATGCTTGACCGATTACATAAAGGAGGCCTTCCACATGTTGCTCGCAATAGTGATGATGATGCACTTATTAATGATAGTGATGATGATGATGATGCATTTATTGATCCCGGAGCATATATAGATGATGAAGATTATTATTAGTTCATGTCAGGTATACATGATGATGATACACTCAAATTATATATATACATATTAGTATTCATGTCGGTATTCAATTTTTTTATGTTGTACTAGTTTCGTTTACTCTTTGTCATGGCAGGTGTTGAAATATGGTGGGCGCGAGTCGAGAGTGATCCGAGGAACCTTTATCGGCGTGTGCTGGGAGGGGTACTTCCATTCCACCCCAAACTCTCCAAAGAGTGTTGTACGACAATATTGGGTCACCCGAGGGCACTTCTTTGTCGGTGAAGTTGCCCATAGGGATAGGAGGTCGGGGAAAGAAGGAGCTCCTAAAGCTACACGTGGTGGCCGCGGGAGAGGTATGAAGGTTGCTACGCCTTCCTCGCCGCCGCCCCCAGCCGATTCACTAGAGCAGAGGACTGCTACGATGGACTCGTCTGAGGTGGAGGCTACAAGGACTCCTGTCCACGAGCCTCGGGTCGACGATCCTTCTGTCCCAGACGCTTCGACCCTCGAGACTCCTGTGCCAGACGCCTCATCACGCGAGACTCCTGTGCTAGACGCTTCGTCCTACGAGACTCCATAGGCTTCCACCAGATGGGATACCTGGCCAGATCTGCATCAGCCAGAGCCGAGTGGCCATGCTGATGGTGGCGGGGATCGACTTTCTAATAGCGGGGACAAGGTGGTTGAGGGAACCGTCTACCAGCGTGGGTGTACACGGCTCCCGCCCGTGCCGGCGACTCGCGAGCAGAGGTGGCTGATTAAGCCTGAGTCGGTGAAGTAAGTGCATTTACTCTTTTTAAACCTTTTGCCTTCATGTTTCTTCACATATCTAATGCATTGGCTTTATCATACTGCAGGGGTTGGATTCACACCAAGGATGTCCGGAGGCCCAACTCCGTCCTTGGTGTGATTTTACAGCATAACTTCCTTGGGTTTGTCATGTTGCCCGACGAGGGTCAGCAAGAAGAGGTAGGATTAAAATGGGAGCACTACTTGGCTGCCCCGGCCCCGCCGGAGGAGATGATCGACGGTGTGTTGTGCCACACGAGGGCTAACATGGTCATTAGGAAGTTCTGGGTAATTTCTCCTTTACACAATTAAAAATCAATAATAACTAGTTATTGTACTAACCAA
Source organism: Hordeum marinum (assembly GCA_022496015.1). NCBI lineage: Eukaryota > Viridiplantae > Streptophyta > Magnoliopsida > Poales > Poaceae > Hordeum > Hordeum marinum. The sequence goes on from CM039673.1 coordinate 483,209,456, forward strand.
TGTCGTCTCTTTTGATTGCATACCTTCTACAGGTGTGAGGAGGGATACGAGGAGGCGGCGGTAAAGCTTATCGATTACGAGTGCAGGCGCCTACTACAGAACTTACGGCGCGAGGCTCGGGTACAGGCTGTTCGAGACTACTACGCCTCGCAGCATATTAAGAAGGCCAAGTCATTGTCCCGTCAAAAGTTTCTGGACAAGGAGCAGTAGATGAAGGTAATTACCTATTCTTAAGGCCCTGTACTTAGTTTCCTTTGCTTTGATTCGTAGGTGTAGCTCTCAAATTCCTCTTTACTAACTTAGGAGCCCCAGAGATGGTGTGCGGATAAGATGGGTTGTTGGGAGGCGTTGGTGAATGAATGGTGCTCTAATCAATGGTGAGTCGTCCACGATGATGCCAAGGCACGACATGCCCAACTGGAAGGTGTGCCACACCATGAAGGCAGTGCCAACATTTATCAGTTCGGGCGGAACTGGGTATGTGTTTGCTTCATGATTCTTGCAATTCATTCTTGTAGTGCTAGGTTTACCCATTATCAATACTTTGTTCCTCTCTTGTAGGCTCATCACAATAAGATGGAGGTGCCAGAGGTGTACGACCTCTATGCCATGGCCCATACTGCCTCATACAAGAAGGTCAAGGCATTCTCTGATTCTGACCTCGATAATCCTGAGAACTTCACCAATATCTCCTCCCACCACAAGCTCGTGAGGTACATAGATGTGGGGAAGGCGGTGAATGAGGAGGACTTCAACCCTAGCCAGCAACCACTTGATCCAGACCTGGTGATGTTAGCTGGCCACGGGAGGCCCCATGGTTTGATAGCCATTGGAGATGGACATATACGGTCTTCGAGCACTTTCCGGCAGATCTAGGCACGCCAAACGAGCTCCTGTCCTAAGATGCCGCCTCGTCCACGGCCAGTCCAGCTCGCCATCGAGGTTAGTCATACAGACTCAGATAGCTTTCATCCATTACATTGTCTATGCGAACAAAGATGATTACAATGCTAACGAGGAGGTGTGTTGCAGGCTGCTCTAGATAAAGAGAGAGAGACAACCCAGGCGCTTCTGGCGGAACAGGCCCGGAAGGCGGCGGAGGATAAGAGGAATCTGGAGGAGAGGATGGCTAAGTTGTTGGAGGAGGAGAGGGCATAGAACAATGCGTCTCACCGATCCATGTACGAGCTCATCGTGGTAAGTTTCTTCTTCATATTAGCCAAATGATGCACTACATGTTCTATTCATTAATAACCAATATGATTGACTTGGCAAAACCAAATGTGCAAACTTTGTGCAAGAAGACCGGCCAGACCCTTCTGCCGATGCCAGTCATTACCATGACCAGAACAGTGAGTTTCATTTTTAATGTTCATTAGTTACTAGTCTTAACATTTCAGCATCATCATGCTAACGCAAATGATCTTTGGTACAACATAACTCCCGAGCCGCATCGCACGACCCGAGCAACCCCAGTGCTTCACCTCCGTGATGATGAGGAGGGTAAGCCCTAATATGCCACTTACTTGGCTCGTTTTCTCAAACAAAGACAAACATATCACTTAGACAAACTTAGCACTTAGACAAATGTCATATTTACGTAAGTTAGCTTTGTTTCCTCTAAAATGACATAGTAATCTTACTTACCTCCAAAATGACATATTGTACCTAAGTTAGCTATAAAATGACATATTGTACCTAAGTTAGCTCTAAAATGACCTATACTTAGCATTGTTTCCTCCACACTGATATATTAAGCTTAGTTAACTCAACAATGACATAATAGACTTGGTAATCTCATAGATGCCATGGACTTAGCTTATTGTCTTGCAAAATGACACAATAAGCTTAGTTAGGTAAAAATGTGATAATTACCTAGGTTATCTCTAAAATGACACAAGTAAGCAATAATAAGAAGAAAAATAAGAGAAGAAAGAGAAAGAGAAGAAAAAATCTTCTTCTTCTTCTTCTTCTTGGTAACCTCATAGATGCCATAGACTTACCTTATTTTCTTGCAAAATGACACAATAAGCTTAGTTAGGTCAAGAATGGCATAATTACCTAGGTTAGCTCTAAAATGGCACATATAAGCAATAAGAAGAAGAAAAACAAGAGGATAAAGAGACAGAGAAGAAAAAAACACTTCTTCTTCTTCCTCCTCCTCCTCCTCTTCTTCTTCTAGATATTCTTCTTCTTCTTCTTGGTAACCTCATAGATGCCATAGACTTACATTATTTTCTTGCAAAATGACAAAATAAGCTTAGTTAGGTCAAGAATGGCATAATTACCTAGGTTAGCTCTAAAATGGCACAAATAAGCAATAATAAGAAGAAAAATAAGAGGATAGGAGAAGAAAAACACTTCTTCTTCTTCCTCCTCTTTTTCTTCTTCTAGTTCTTCTTCTTCTTCTAGTATTCTTCTTCTAACTTTCTTATTTCCCATTTTGCAAATTTGATTCACTTCATGGAAGCTTGCATTGATGGAGTTCTTGTGTTTAATTTCTGTTTTGATTTTGCGTCGATGAACGTTGTGAAACTTTCTACCTATGGATGAAACTATGCATGTATGGATGAAACTTGCACTTTTGATTTGGTATGTTTGTTGGATGATCATATACATGTGCTTGTGATATGGCAGGGATATAGTTTCTATGAAATATATATATATATATCATATATGTGCTTGTGAAAATGATTGGATATAACAAAAAATAGAACAAAAAGGGACAATACAGGCACTTTGCCGTCTGCCACCGACGGTAAAGGGATCTTTGCCGTCTGCCCCGGAAGGCAAAGGTGCCACGTGGTGGCTACCTATGCAACCTGGGAAGACCAGACTGGGGACATTTGGTTTCTTTGCCGTATGCGGCAAACGGCAAAGGGGGAGGAGGCAGACGGCAAAGGGTGAGGAGGCAGGCATCAAAGAAGTGAGGGGGCAGCCACGGCAGAAGTCTTTGCCGTCTGCGGCAAACGTTAAAGGGGGAGGGGGCAGACGACAAAGGGCCGGGGAGGCAGATGGCAAAGGAGGCGGGGAGGCGGACGACAAAGCGGTAGGTCCGTTAGCCACCTCTAACAGCAACGCCATCAGTAGTTGCCTCCCATAGACTTTGCCGTCTGCGAGCTGATGGCGACGAATCTTTGCCGTTCGCTGGGCGAAAGCAGATGGCAAAGAACCCCTTTGCCGGAGCTAGCTGGGCCCAAAAATATGTCGTCTGCTAGCGGACGTCAAAGTCCTTTGTCATCCACCTTTGTGGCTTTGCCGTCTGCCATGGCAGACAGCAAAGTGCCTGATTCCTATAGTGATGGATAATAAACGATTATCATGAACAAGGAAATATAATAACAACCACTTTATTCTTGCCTCTAGGGCATATTTCCAACAGTCCCCCACTTGCACTAGACTTAATAATCTAGCTCACATCACTATGTGATTTACATTGAATGAATCTAACACCCATACTGTTCTGGTGTTGATCATGTTTAGCCCTTGGAAGAGGTTTAGTCAACGAGTCTATGACATTCAGATCCGTGTGGACTTTGCAAATATTTATGTCCTCCTCCTTGATGTAATTGCGGATCGAATTGCAACATCGCTTTATGTGCCTGGTTATCTTGTGAAACCTTGGTTCCTTGGCCAGAGCAATGGCACCAGGGTTGTCACAGAACAAAGTCATAAGGTTCAGTGAACTGGGCACTACTCTGAGATTTGTCATGAACTCCTTCATCCAGACACCTTCCTTAGCCGCCTCTGAGGCAGCGATGTACTCCGCTTCGCATGTAGAATCAGCTACCACGCTCTGCTTGGAACTGCACCAGCTTACTGCTCCCCCATTGAGAATGTATATGTGTCCGGTTTGAGACTTAGAGTCATCCGGATCAATGTCAAAGCTTGCATCGATGTAACCCTTTAAGACGAGATCTTGATCACCTCCATAAATGAGAAACATTTCCTTAGTCCTTTTTAGGTACTTAAGGATATTCTTGACCGTCGTCCAGTGCTCCATTCCTAGATCACTTTGAAACCTTTCCGGACATACTTATGGCAAGGCTGACATCGGGTCTTGTGCACAACATTGCATACCTAATAGAGCCTATGGCTCAAACATAGGGGATGACACTCATCTTCTCTCTATCCTTTGCAGTCACTGGCATTGAGTCTTACTCAACTTCACACCTTGCAATACAGGCAAACCTTCTTGGACTGAGCCATTTTGAACTTCTTCAAAACTTTGTCAAGGTATGTGCTTTGTGAAAGTCATATTAAGCGTCTCGGTCTATCTCTATAGATCTTGATGCCTTATATGAAAGCAACTTCTCCAAGGTCCTTCATTGAAAAAACTCATGTTCAAATATTCCTTTACGCTTTCCAACATTTTTATATTGTTTCGAGTCAGCAATATGTCATCCACATATAATATTAGAAACGGTATAGAGCTCCCACTCATTTTCTTGTAAATACAAGCTTCTCCGTAAAATTGTATAAACCCGAACGCTTTGATCACCTCATCCAAGCAAAGATTCCAACTCCGGGATGCTTGCACTAGTCCATAAATGAATCGCTGGAGTTTGCAAACTTTTTCAGCATTCTATGGATCGACAAAACCTTCTGGTTGCATCATATACAACTCTTCCTTAAGGAAATCATTAAGGAACGCTGTTTTGACATCCATCTACCAAATTTCATAATAAAAAAATGCAGCTATTGATAACATGATTCTAACGAACTTAAGCATCGCTACGGGTGAGAAGGTCTCATCGTAGTCAACTCCTTGAACTTGTGAAAAATCCTTTGCCACAAGTCGAGCTTTATAGATGGTGACATTACCGTTCGCGTTCGTCTTCTTCTTAAAGATCCATTTGTTTTGAATGGCCTTTCGTCCTTCAGGTAATACTTCCAAGGTCCCTACTTTGTTTTCATACATGGATCACATCTCGGATTTCATGGCCTCTAACCCTTTGTTGGGATCCGGGCCCATCATCGCTTCTCCATAGCTCGTAGGTTCATCGTTGTCCAACAACATGACCTATAAGACAGGGTTAATTACCGTTCCACTCAGGAGGAGTATGTGCCCTCGTTGACCTACAAGGTTTGCTAGTAAATTGATCTAAAGCTTCATGATCACTATCATTAACTTCCTCTTCAACTGATGCGGGCTCCACAGAAACATCTTTTTGTGCTACGCTACTCTTTGGTCGAAACAAAGGTTCAACAACCTCATCAAGTTCTATCTTCCTCCCACTCAATTCTTTCGAGAGAAACTCTTTATCAAGAAATGACCCGTTTTTAGCGACAAGCACTTTGCCTTCGGATCTGAGATAGAAGGTATACCCAACCATCTCTTTTGTGTATCCTATGAAGACGCATTTCTCCGCTTTGGGTTCCAGCTTTTCAGGTTGAAGCTTTTTGACATAAGCATCACATCCCCAAACTTTAAGAAACGACAACTTTGGTTTCTTACCAAACCACAGTTCATACGCGTCGTCTCAATGGATTTTGATGGTGTCCTATTTAAAGTGAATGCAGCCGTCTCTAATGCATAAGCTCAAAACGATATTGGCAAATCGGCAAGAGACATCATAGAACACACCATATCCAATATGGTTCGATTACGACGTTCAGACACACCATTAGGCTGTGGTGTTCCAGGTAGTATCTGTTGTGAAACAATTCCACATTGTCTTAAGTGACTGCCAAAATCATAACTCGCATATTCTCCTCCTCGATCATATCATAGGAATTTAATCTTCTTGTTACGATGATTCTCAACATCACTCTAAAATTGCTTGAACTTTTCAAACGTTTTAGACTTGTGTTTCATTAAGTAAATATACCATATCTACTTAAGTCATTAGTGAAGGTGATAAACTAACAATATCCACCATGCGCCTCGCTGCTCATCGGATCGTACACATCATTATGTATGATTTCCAACAAGTCACTTGCCCGTTCCATTGTTCCAGAGAACGGGGTCTTAGTCATCTTGCCCATGAGGCATGGTTCACATGTGTCAAGCGATTCAAAATCAAGTGACTCCAAAAAGTCCATCAGCATGGAGCTTCCTCCTGCATTTTACACCAATATGACATAAGCGACAGTGCCACAAGAAAGTGGTACTATCATTATTAACTCTACATCTTTTGGCATCAATGTTATGAACATGTGTATCATCACTATCGAGATTCAATAAGAATAAACCCCTCACATTGGGTGTGATACGTCTCTAACGTATCTATAATTTATGAAGTATTCATGCCATGTTTACAATAATTCTATATGATTTTGGTATGATTTTATTAGAAGTAACCCGGACTGACGTTGTTTTCAGTAGAACTACCGTGGTGTTTTTTTTGTGGAGAAATAAAAGTTCTCGGAATGGGATGAAAATTTACGAAGAAAATTTTTGGAAAATATAAAAAATATTGGAGTGAAGAGCTGGGCCAGGAAGTGGACGAGGAGGCCATAAGCCTGCTGGGCACGACCACCCCCCTAGGTCGCACCCCTGTGGCTTGTGGACTCCTCGAGCACCCCCTTGACGTGAGACAGACGCCAAAATTTCCTATAAATACTAAAACCTCCAGAAATAAACCTAGATTGGGAGTTCCGCCACTGCAAGCCTCTGTAGCCACGAAAAACCAATTGGGAGCCCGTTCCGGCATCCTGTTGGAGGGGGAAACCATCACCGGATGCCAACTTCATCATCCCGGCGGTCTCCATGACGAGGAGGGAGTAGTTCACCCTCGGGGCTGAGGGTATGTACCAGTAGCTATGTGTTGGATCTCTCTCTCTCTCTCTCTCTCTCGTGTTCTTGAGATGGCACGATCTTGATGTACCACGAGCTTTATTGATATAGATGAATCATATGGAGTTTTCCCCTCTCTATCTTCTTTTGATGAATTGAGTTTTCCCTTTGAAGTTTTCTTATCGGATTGAGTCTTTAAGGATTTGAGAACACTTGATGTATGTCTTGCGATGGGATATCCGTGGTGATAATGGGATGTTCTATTGATCCACTTGATGTATGTTTTTGTGATCAACTTGCGGGTTCCGTGACCTTGGGAATCTATGCATATGGGTTGGCACATGTTCTCGTCTTGAATCTCCGGTAGAAACTTTGGGGCACTCTTTGAACTTCATTGTGTTAGATTGAACATGATGAATCTGAAATTATGTGATGCATATCGTATAATCAAGCCCATGGGTACTTGTGGTGACATTGGAGTATCTAGGTGCCATTAGGGTTTTGGTTGATGTGTATCTTAAGGTGTTATTTTAGAACGAACTCTAGGGCTATTTGTGACACTTATAGGGATAGCTCATAAGATTGATCAGAAAAGATAACTTTGAGGTGGTTTCGTACCCTACAATAATTTCTTTGTTAGTTCTCCGCTAAAAGGTGGTTTCGTCCACTACAATAACTTTGACGTGGTTTCGTGCCCAAAACAGACTCCAAATCTGGCCTCCCGAGGAAGAGCAGGAGGTGGCAGCGGCTCCGTATCGTGAAATGCGATGAATTCCTATCTCTTATTTTTTTCCTCCACGAATAGGAATAAATAGTAGTAGAATTGAGGTTGATGGAGCAACTGGGGCCCCCACAAGCCTGCTAGGCGCGACCATGGGGTGGCCGCGCCTGGCAGGGTGGCCACCTGTGGGTGGCCCCCCCTCTGGTTGATTCTTTCACCAGCATTTTTGATTAATTCCAAAAATATTTTCCGTAAATTTTCAGGTCAATCCGAGAAATTTTATTTCTACACAAAAATAACACCAAGGCAATTATGCTGAAAACAACGTCAATCCAGGTTAGTTCCATTCAAATCATGCAAATTAGAGTCCAAAACAAGGGCAAAAGTGTTTGGAAAAGTGGATATGATGGAGATATATCGTCCCTCCTCATCATGGAGTGCGTCAGGATGATGAAGATGGCCTCCGGTGATGGTTTCCCCCTCCGGCAGGGTGCCAGAATGGGCTCCCGATTGTTTTTTCGTGGCTCTGGAGGCTTGCGGTGGCGGAACTCCCGATCTAGGTTTCTTTTCGGAGGTTTGTATATTTATAGGAATTTTTGGCGTCGATCTCACGTCAAGGGGTGCGACGAGGCGGTGGCAAGTCTGCTAGGCGGGACCAGGGGGTGGCCGCTCTGACAGGCTTGCCGCCTCCTCGTGGCTCTTATGGCCCAGCTCTAATGCGTCGGAGGTCTCTTTTGGTCCACAAAAAATCATACTAAATTTTCAGCCCATTTCGAGAACTTTTATTTCTGCACAAAAAACATCACCACGGTAGTTCTGTTTAAAACAACGTCAGTCCGGGTTAGTTCTTATAAAATCATACCAAAATCATATAGAATTATTGTAAACATGGCATGAATACTTCATAAATTATAGATACGTTGGAGACGTATCAGCATCCCCAAGCTTAATTCCTGCTCGTCCTTGAGTTGGTAAATGATAAAAGAAATAATTTATGAAGTGTGAATGCTAGCAAGTGCACAAGTTTGATCAATGATAATTCCAAACACTTTTTCTAGCGTCATTTTATATCATAGACAATATCTCATCTCATAAAACTTCTCATGATGACGTAACAAGCTATTCACATGTTAAAGTATAGACCATAAAGTTTCTTGGAAACTAACAAACTAAGCTTTTAGTCACCAAACAATTGCAATTCATCCTATTTTCAGGAAGGGTCTATGTAAGAGCTTTGATTCAGAAATTCCAGATACTCAACTATCACATAGTCTTCCTTGATTGCTAACTCTCAAAGCATATTTTAGAGCAAATAACATCCGTCGAACACAGAGAAAGATAGGGGCTTAGAGTTTCACCTCCCAACTTATTTACCATATAGATATTTTTCAACAATAATAATTCATGATCAAACATATTTGGATGGCCATATATGCTTGGATCTTTCGCCACCACATGATGCTTGCCAAGAGAAAAAGTCGAAATATAGGAAGTGGTGAAGATCACCATGGCTCTTGTATAAAGGTAAGTACTAGAAAGTAAAAGATAGGCCCTTCGCAGATGGAAGCATAGGTTGGCATGCGCTTTTTGTTTTTGGATGTGCAAACTCTTAATGCAAAGGAACGTCGCGTTGTATTGCCATTTGTGATAGCAACCTTTATTATGCAGTTTGTCACTTTTATTTCTTTACCATCACAAGTTCGTACAACGCTTATTTTCCCTTAAAATTGAAGATCTTACATATTTAGGAGCAATTTTTATTGCTTTTTGCACCGATGACAACTTACTTGAAGGATCTTATTCAATCCATAGGTAGCTATAGTAGCCTCTCATGGCAAAACTGGTTTAAGGGGGTTTAGATGCACAAGTAGTATTTCTACTTAGTGCGGAAGTTTTGGCTAGTATGAGGTGGAATCAAGCACCACATGTTGGAGGATCCAAAACAATATAACTACTATACAAATATACCCAAGCATAACTCATTATGTTGTCTTCCTTGTCCAACTTCAACTAATTCGCTCGAGTTTGAAAATAATTAATGTGTATTCACAATCATAGAAGATGTCCAATATAGTATATTCATATGTGAAATCTCTCTTCCTTCAATATTGTTTCATGAATTGTTCAAGTGACCAATGCGGTGTTTGCTAACTTTCAATAAATTTCACCACCTATTCTTATTATGTGTGAAGTCATTACTCCCCATGGGATAAGTATATGAAGCATATATAATTTCAGATTTATGATATTCAATTCATTCAACCATTTACTCATAGGATATAAGTGAAGCACGAGAGTAAATGACAAAACTACTGCAAAACATATAAGTGAAGACAAATGAGTAGTCAAACAATTAAGTAGCTATGTGAGGTCTTTCTATCTCTCTCAATAAAGATTTTCAGATCTGAATATTTTATTTAAACATCAAGCAAAACAAAAATAGCACTCCAAGAATAACACGCATCATGTGAACAATTTAAAATTAAGGCTCAACATAGGCTAACCGATAATTGTTGATGAAGAGAGGTGGGATGCATAGCATCCCCAAGCTTAGATGCTTGAGACTTCTTGAAATATTTGCTTGGGGTTCCTTTGGGCATCCCCAAGCATGAGCTTTTGTATCTCGTTCAATCCTCTAATATCATGGTTTCACCTATTCGCAAAATCTTCATCCACACAAAACTCAAAAAGGAACTCTTGAGATAGGTTAGTACACATAAGAACAAATCAACACTTCATGTAGTGACAAGACAAGTTGCAATTTTTTTTTCAAATATTAGGTACTGTATACTATCATTTCCACAATTTATATATACCAATATAGGCTATGGAAACTATAGGATAAGTAGATAACAAAACTATGACATCAATCTGTCCAAACAGAACAGTCTGTTGCAATTTATTATAAAAATGTACTTATGTAACTCAAACAATTATGAAAATTTAGGACATGCTATAAATTTATATGACAACACTGTGTAATTTTTTTATAAACTTTACATGTTCCAGTAAAATATGAAAATTCAAACACTACAGCAGAAGTTTTTGTTTTTACACAACACACATCAAACATGCAATTCAAGCATCTTAAAGGCAATTCGTGGAAGTTTTTATTTAAAAACAAAATTATAAATAACACCTAACAGAGAACAACAAAATAAAATGACGCTCCAAGCAAAACTCATATTATGTGACAAATAAAAATATAGCTCCAAGTAAGATATACCGAGAGTGTTGAAGACGAAAGTGGGGATGCCTTACGGGGCATCCCCAAGCTTAGACGCTTGAGTCTTCCTTGGATATGACCTTGGGGGTGACTTGGGCATCCCCAATATTAGTTTATTTTCACTCCTTATTCTCCTCATATCGGTGTCTCACCCAAAACTTGAAAACTTCAATCAAACAAAACTTAACGAAACTTCGTGAGAAGGGTTAGTGTAGTAAAGATAAATCATTCACTTAGGTACTGTCAAGACAAGATTCATAATTATTCCCACATGATACATACTTTATTACATCATTCCCACAATTTATATTACTCAATATAAGCTATAGGAACATTTGAAACGAGCAAACTATGCATGCAAAACAGAGCTGTCAAAAACAGAACAGACTATAAAGATCTGAATGATCACCAAACTTTCCTGACTCTAAAAATTCTGAAAAATTAGAACAAATAAAGTAATTTTCATATAAATGTTGTGAAAAAATTCATAATTTTTTTACGCTTCAATAAAATTATATAATTCATATACCGGACGCATAACTTTCTGTTTTTGCACAGAATCAAACAAGCAAGTATCCACACTATCCCAAAGGCTTTACTTGTCACTTTATTGAAATAAAAGACACAAAACATGGTTACTACAGTAGCTTAATCATGTTAACACATAAAAACATAAAATAAAAGTGTTGGATTATCTCCCAACAAGGGCTTTTCTTTAATGCCTTTTAGCTAGGCATGATGATTTCAATGATGCTCGTATAGGAATAATAATATAAACATAAAAAGAGCATCATTAATCTCATGAAAAGCACATTTAAGTATAACCCACTTCCTGTGCATAGGGATTGTGAGCAAACAATTTATGGGATCAGGAATCAATTTGCATAGGAAGGCACAACAAGCATGACTTCAAGACTTTGAGCACATAGAGAGGAAACTTGATATTATTGCAACTCCTACAAGCATATGTTCCTCCCTCATAATAATTTTCAGTAGCATCATGAAGCAGTTCCACAATATAACCAGCACATAAAGCATTCCTTTCATGATCTATCAGCATAGAAATTTTACTACTCTCCACACAAGAAAGTTTCTTCTCATGACTAATAGTGGGAGTATCATAAAATACTTGAATACTACAAATTTGTTCCACACTAAAAGAGTAATATTCACTAAAAGGATATTCATAATTATGACAAGTATCATAATAGTAATCATCACACCTTTTCATCGCATAAGTATCATCACAATAATCGTCATAAGTAGGATGAATGCAATCATTATAACAAATTTGTTCATTCAAAGTAGGGGGAATAAAAAGATCATAACATCCCCAAGCTTGTGGCTTTGTATATCATAAACATAATCAGTCTCATCATTAATGGTATGAATATCACCAATAGTATAGAAATTATTATCATCATACTCAAGTTGGTGCCATAAATATTTTCAAGATTATAAGAAGTATCATTATCTTCCCAATCATAATTATCACAACAAGAAATAGGCATAAAAATCATCCTCAAGTGTATCATCTTCCGCAACTATTTTTGATTCATTCCCACGAGGCCTATCAATAATGGGAGCAACATTATTTGGGAGAGATACCTCTTTACCTTTACTTTTCCTTCTTTTATTCTTCTTCACCACATTATGTCTGGGTTTATTTAATTCCTCCAAGCTTCTTTTTGAAGAGGTTGGTTGAATAAAAAGCTCCTCCTCGTTACCTGATTCATCATAAGAAAAAAATAGGAGGATATTGGGAACCTCTTACTCTTCATTAGTATTCTCTTCATCTTATATTTGTTTTCCTGTATTTCAGTAATTGTCAATATAAGGATTCTCAATGCAATTTACCATGCAAAACATGTAGATTTCATTTATATCAAAATCAATCATTTTCATGAGAGCCCAAGTTGAAACATCGTTAGTTTTATGTTCCATTTCTTCATACCCCCAAAATAGACTAAGTTCATTATGATGATCAAGGGTAATGAAGTTATCACAAGTTTTGGACACAATTCGATCATGAAATAATGCACATTGGAAATTGAAATGACCACTTTCAATGCAAAGTTCACAAGGACGGCGAGAAATATGAAGTCTTTCAGCACAAACATATAGCCTCTCTTGCAACCATTTAGTTTCTAAATACCTATGCCTCTTACAAAATCTATCTTCCCTTTTAGGCATGTCTTCAAAAACTCTATGCACTCCACAAAAATTGGCATGCTTATAAGAAATCTTTTTATCATGACTAGTGCAATCATCATTAGTACTATGGATATTCAAAGAATTCATACTAGAAACATTGAGATCATGCTCATGACTCAAAGATTTAGTGCCAAACATTTTAATAATTTCTTGTTCTAACACTTGAGCACAATTTTCCTTTCCATCATTTTCACGAAAGACATTAAAAACATGAAGCATATGAGGCAACCTCAATTCCATTTTTTACTTTTCTTTTATAAAACCAAACTAGTGAAAAACAAGAAACTAAAAGATTTATTGGAATATCTAAAATATGCTTTCAAGCACTCACGTCCCCAGCAATGGCGCCAGAAAAGAGCTTGATGTCTACTACACAACCTTCTTCTTTAGACTCGTGTTGGGCCTCCAAGCGCAGAGTTTTGTAGGACAGTGGCAATATTCCTTCAAGTGGATGAACTAAGGTTTATCAATCCGAGGGAGAGTAGGATGAAGATGGTCTCTCTCAAACAACCTCGCGACCAAATAACAAAGAGTCTCTTGTGTCCCCAACACACCGAATACAATGGTAAATTGTATAGGTGCACTAGTTCGGCGAAGAGATGGCCATACAAGTGCAATATGGATGATAGATATAGGTTTTTGTAATATGAAAATATAAAAACAACAAGGTAAAAAATAGTAAACAACGAGCAAAACGTTGTATAAATGCTTGGAAACAAGGCCTAGGGTCCATACTTTCACTAGTGCAATTTCTCTCAACATTATTGACATAGTTGAATCATATGTAAATACCTCTCGTGCGACAAAGAGTTCACTCCAAAGTCACAAATAGCAGAGAACTAACGAAGAAATTATTGTAGGGTACGAAACCACCTCAAAGTTATCTTTTCTGATCAATTATGAGCTATCCCTATAAGTGTCACGAACAACCCTAGAGTTAATACTAAAATAAAACTTTAAGACACACATCAACCAAAACTCTAATGTCACCTAGATACTCATATGTCACCACAAGTACCCATGGGCTTGACTATACGATATGCATCACACAATTTTAGATTCGTCATGTTCAATCCAACACAAAGAACTTCAAAGAGTGCCCCAAAGTTTCTACCAGAGTGTCAACACAAAAACGTGTGCCAACCCCTATGCATAGATTCCCAAGGTCACGGAACCCACAAGTTGATCACCAAAACATACATCAAGTGGATCAATAGAACATCCCATTGTCACCACGGATATCCCATCGCAAGACATACATCAAGTGTTCTCAAATCCTTAAAGACTCAATCCGATAAGAAAACTTCAAAGGGAAAACTCAATTCATCACAAGAAGATAGATAGGGAAAACTCGATATGACTCAATCTATATCAATAAAGCTCGCGGTACATCAAGATCATGCCATCTCAAGAACACGAGAGAGAGAGAGTGAGATCAAACACATAGCTATTGGTACATACTCACAGCCCCGAGGGTGAACTACTCCCTCCTCGTTATGGGGAGCACCGGGATGATGAAGATGGCCTCCAGTGATGGATTCCCCCTTCGGCAGGGTGCCGGAACAGGCTCCTAATTTGTTTTTCGTGGCTCTGGGGCTTGTAGTGGCGGAACTCCCGATCTAGGTTTCTTTTCAGAGGTTTCTATATTTATACAAATTTTTGGCGTCGATCTCACATCAAGGGTTGCCACGAGGCGGTGGCAAGCTTGCGAGGCGTGACTAGGGGGGTGGCCGCGCCTGGCTGGCTTGACACCTCTTTATGGCTCTTATGGCACAACTCCAATCCTTCGGGGGTCTCTTTTGGTTAAAAAAATCATACTAAATTTTCAGCCCATTCCGAGAACTTTTATTTCTACACAAAAAACGACACCACGGTAGTTCTACTAAAAATAATGCTAGTCCGGGTTAGTTCTAATAAAATATCACCAAATCATATAGAATTATTGTAAACATGGCATAAATACTTCATAAATTATAGATACGTTGGAGACGTATCAGGGATGCCCCGGAAGACATCCCCTCTTTCGTCTTCAACACCATTGATATATCTGACTTGGAGCTATATTTTTATTCGTCACATAACATGAGTTTTCCTTAGAGCGTCAATTTTTGTTGTTGTTGTTCTCTGTTAGGTGTTATTTATAATCTTTTTTTTAAATAAAAATTCCCAAGAATTGCCTTAGGATGCTTGCATTGCATGTTTGATGTGTGCTATGTAAAAAACAGAAACTTTTGCTGTAGTGTTTTAATTTTCATATTTAGCCGGAACGTGGAAAGTTTCTGAAATTTTTTTAATGTATTTTCATATAAATTATTTATCATGACCTAAATTTTCATAATGTTTAGAGTTACATAAATACACTGGTTTAATAAATTGCTACAGACTGTTCTATTTAGGCAGATTGCTGTCATTGTTTTGTTATCTACTTATCCTATAGTTTCCATAGCCTATATTTGTAGGTATAAATTGTGGAAATGATAGTATACAGTACCTAATGTTTTAATATTATTGTGCAACTTGTCTAGGCAGTACATGAATTGTTGATTTGTTCTTATGTGTACTAACCTATCTCACGAGTTCATTTTGCGTTTTGTGTGGATGAAGTTTTTGAGAATAGGTGAAACCGGGATATGAGAGGAGTAAACAAGATATTGGGGATGCCCAAGGCAACCCAAGTAAATATTTCAAGAACTCTCAAGCATCTAAGCTTGGGGATGCGTGCTACGCATCCCACCTCTCTTCGTCAACTATCGGTTAGCCTATGTTGAGCCTAAATTTTTATTCGTTCACATGATGCGTGCTATTCTCAGAGTGCTATTTTTATTTTTCTTTCTGTTTAAGAAAATACTCAGAGCTCAAAATCTTTATTGAGAGAGAGAGAGAGAAATTCCTCACATAGCTACTTAATTGTTTGACTACTCATTGATCTTCACTTACAAGTTTTGGAGTAGTTTTGTCATTTACTCTCGTGCTTCACTTATATCCTATGAGTAAATGGTTGAATGAATTGAATATCATAAATCTGAAATTATATATGGTTCATATACTTATCCCATGGGGAGTAATGAATTCACACATAATAAGTATATGTGGTGAAATTTATTGAAAGTTAGCAAACACCGCATTGGTCACTTGAACAATTCATGAAAGAATATTGAAGGAAGAGAGATTTCACATATAAATATATTATCTTGGACATCTTATATGATTGTGAATACCCATTAATTATTTTCAAACTTGAGCAAATTAGTTGAAGTTGGACAAGGAAGACAACGTAATGAGTTATGCTTGGGTATATTTGTATAGAAGTTATATTGTTATGGATCCTCCAACATGTGGTGCTTGCTTCCACGTTATACTAGCCAAAACTTCTGCACCAAGTAGAAATACTACTTTTGCATCCAAACACCCTTAAACCCAAAGTTGTTCCACATGAGTCCACCATACCTACCTATATGCGGTATTTACCTAACGTTCTAAGTAAATTTGCATGTGCCAAACTCTAAACCTTCAAATAATATTCTGTTTTGTATGCCCAAATTGCTCGTATAGTGACTAGGGGTTGTCAGTATCTTCCATGCTAGGTGGTTTACTCTCATGATATGTGTTGATTCACTATCATTCATGAGAAAGTGGCTGGTATTCGGGATGCCCAGATCCATGCTCAAAAGTCAAATAAAAATATAATGAAACAAAACTCCCCCAGGATTGTTGTTTGTATGGATGGTACCCATGGATTCGGCTCGCCGTGGAGTGTAATTGTTTGGTGGAGGGGGAGTAAAAACTTTACCATTCTGTTTGGGAACCACCTATAATGTATCTAGCATGGAAGATACCAAGATCTCTCGGTTTTTATGTTGGCAATGAAAGCATACCGCTCAAAATTATTATTCATCTCTGTTTTAAAAGCTCGAGCTCTCGCACCTCTACAAACCAATGCTTCCCTCTGTGAAGGTCCTATCTTTTACTTTCTAGTACTCACCTTTATACAAGAGTCATGGTGATCTTCACCACTTCCTATATTTCACCTTTTTCTCTTGGCAAGCATCATGTGGTGGGGAAAGATCCAAGCATATATGGGCATTCAAATATATTTTATCATTAATTATTATTGTTGACAATTATATATACGATAAATAAGTTGCAAGGCGAAACGTTAAGCCCCTATCTTTCTTTGTGTTCGGCGTATGCCATTTTATCTAAAAATATGCTTTTAGTGTTAGCAATCATGGAAGACTATATGATAGTTGAGTATGTGGAATTTTCTAAATCAAAGCTCTTAGATAGACCCTTCTTGAAAATAAGATGAATTGCAATTATTTGGTGACTGAAAGCATAGTTTGTTAGTTTTCAAGAAACTTTATGGTCTATACTTTAAAATGTGAATAGCTTGTTACTCGGTCAAGAGAAGTTTTATGAGATGAGCTACTGTTTATGATATATAATGATGCTAGAAAAAAGTGATTGGAATTATCATTGATCAAACTTGTGCACTTGCTAGCATTCACACTTTATAAATTATTTCTTTTATCATTTACCTACTCAAGGACGAGCAGGAATTAAGATTCGGGATGCTGATACGTCTCCAACGTATCTATAATTTATGAAGTATTCATGCCATGTTTACAATAATTCTATATGATTTTGGTATAGTTTATTAGAACTAACCTAGACTGACGTTGTTTTCAGCAAAACTATCGTGGTGTTGTTTTTGTGGAGAAATAGAAGTCCTCGGAATGGACTAAAAATTTACGGATAATACTTTTGGAAAATATAAAAAATACTCAAGGGAAGAGCTAGGCCAGGAAGTGGACGAGGAGGCCACAAGCCTGCTGGGCGCAGCCACCCCCCTAGGCTACACCCCTTTGTCTTGTGAACTCCTCCAGCATCCCCTTGACGTGAGACCGACGCCAAATATTCCTATAAATACTATAACCTCCAGAAAGAAACCTAGATCGTGAGTTCTTCTGTCGTAAGCCTCTGTAGCCACGAAAAACCAATTGGGAGCCCGTTCCGAAACCTTGCTGGAGGGGGAAATCATCACCGGAAGGCATCTTCATCATCACGGCGGTCTCCATGACGAGGAGGGAGTAGTTCACCCTTGGGGCTGAGGGTATGTACCAGTAGCTATGTGTTGGATCTCTCTCTCTCTCTCTCTCTCGTGTTCTTGATATGGCACGATCTTGATGTACCGCAAGCTTTATTGATATAGATGAATCATATGGAGTTTTCCCCTATCTATCTTCTTGTGATGAATTGAGTTTTCCCTTTGAAGTTTTCTTATCGGATTGAGTCTTTATGGATTTGAGAACACTTGATGTATGTCTTGCGATGGGATATCCGTGGTGACATTGGTATGTTTTATTGATCCACTTGATGTATGTTTTGGTGATCAACTTGCGGGTTCCGTGACCTTGGGAATCTATGCATAGGGGTTGGCACATGTTTTCGTCTTGAATCTCCGGTAGAAACTTTGGGGCACTCTTTGAAGTTCTTTGTGTTGGATTGAACATGATGAATCTGAAATTGTGTGATGCATATCATATAATCAAGCCCATGGGTACTCGTGGTGACATTGGAGTATCTAGGTGACATTAGGGTTTTGGTTGATGTGTATCTTAAGGTGTTATTTTAGTATGAACTCTAGGGTTGTTCGTGACACTTATAGGGATATCTCATAAGATTAATCGGAAAAGATAACTTTGAGGTGGTTTCGTACCCTACAATAATTTCTTCGTTTGTTCTCCGCTATTTGTGACTTTGGAGTGAACTCTTTGTCGCACGTGAGGGATTTACATATGATTCAACTATGTCAGTATTGTTGAGAGAACTTGCACTAGTGAAAGTATGAACCCTAGGCCTTGTTTTCAAGCATTGCAATACCATTTTTGCTCACTTTTGTTACTTTCTACCTTGCTGTTTTTATATTTTCACATTACAAAAACCTATATCTACCATCGATATTACACTTGTATCACCATCTCTTCGCCGAACTAGTGCACCTATATAATTTGCCATTGTATTGGGTGTGTTGGGAACACAAGAGATTTCTTGTATTTGATTGCAGGGTTGTTTGTGAGAGACCATCTTCATCCTACGCCTCCCATGGATTGATAAACCTTAGGTCATCCACTTGAGGGAAAATTGCCACTGTCCTACAAAACTCTACGCTTGGAGGCCCAACACGAGTCTACAAGAAGAAGGTTGCGTAGAGACATCAGGGTGCATGACCATAAAATATATTACTCATATAAATAGAACAACCATTATTCTCTAATTTACATGAGTAATCGTCTCGCAATAAACAAGATCCAGATATAATGTTCATGCTTAACGCGGGCACTAAATAACAATTATTCAGGTTCATAACTAATACCGATGCTAATCGAAGAGCGAGCATGCCGACGGCGATCACATCAACCTTGGAACCATTATCCGCGCGCATCGTCACTTCGTCCTTTACCAGCCTCCGTCTATTCCGTAGCTCCTACTTTGAGTTGCGAATGTGAGCAACCGAACCGGTATCAAATACCCAAGCACTACAATGAGAGTTGGTAAGGTACACATCAATAAGATGTATATCATATATACCTTGTTTGGTGTTGACCGCCTACTTATCGGCCAAACACTTGGGGCAGTTCCACTTCTAGCGACCAGTTCCCTTGCAATGAAAGTACTCAGTTTCTTGATTGGGTCCAGCCTTCGGTTTCTTCATTGAAGGGGCAACTGCTTTGCCACTCTTCTTGGAGTTACCCTTCTTGCCATTCCCATTCTTGTTGAAACTAGTGGTTTTATTGACCATCAACACTTGATGCTCCTTCTAAATTTCGGAATGAGCGACTTTCAGCATCACAAACATCTCGGTGACTAAATTGTTCATCCCTTGCATGTTATAGTTCATCACGAACTTTTTTAGACAGGCGGCAATGATGGAAGAACTCTCTTTGTGATGTCCTCTCATGGAAGGGGCATCTCTAACTCAGCCGGACAGATCGAATACCCTGACATTCTGAGTATATGTTCACTGACGGACCCGTTCTCCTCCATCTTGCAAGCATAGAACTTATCGGAGGTCTCATACCTCTCAATCCGGGCATTCTTCTCAAAGATAAACTTCAACTCCTGGAACATCTCATATGCTCCATGATGTTCAAAATGCCTTTGAAGTCCCGGTTCTGAGCCATACAACATTGCACATTGAATTATAGAGTAATCTTCAGAATTCTTCTACAAGACATTCACAATGTCTCCAGATGACACTGGAGCAGGTGCTTCACCAAGCGGTGCATCAAGGACATAAACCTTTTGGGAAGCCGTGAGGATGATCCTCAGATTACGGGCCCAGTTTATAAAGTTACTTACATCATCTTTCAACTTGGCTTTCTCTAGGAACGCATTGAAATTCAGGAACTACTGCGTGAGCCATTGATCTACAACATAAATTTGCAAAGGTTACCAAGACTATTGTTCAAGATAATGAGTTTATTTAATCATATTACTTAAAAAACTCCCACTCAAATTGACATCCCTCCGGTCATTTGAGTGATACATGATCCAAATTCATCAACCCAAGTTAGATCATCACGTGAGATGAGGTGGTTTCAATGGTGAACATCTCCATGTTGATCATATCCACTATATGACTCATACTCGACCTTTAGGTCTCTTGTGTTCTGAGGCCTTGTCTGTACATGCTAGGCTTGCAAAGTTTAACCTGAGTGTTTTGCACATGCAACGCTGGCTTGCATCCGTTGTATGTGAACGTAGAGTCTATCACACCCGAACATCACATGGTGCTTCGAAACGATGAAATTTTGCAACAGTGCACACTCGGGAGAACACAATTTTATCTTGAAATTTTAGTGAGGGATCACCTTATAATGCTACCATCATCCTAAGCAAAATAAGATGCATAAAAGGATTAACATCACATGTAAATCATAAGTGACATGATATGGCCATGAATTTGTGCTTTCGATCTCCATATCCAAAGCACCGACATGATCTCCATTGCCACCGGCATAACACCGTGATCTCCATCATCATGATCTCCATCATTGTGTCGCCATCGGGGTTGTCGCGCCCACCATGATTCTACTACTATTGCTACCGCTTAGCAATAAAGAAAAGCATTACATAGCGCTTAATGGTTGACACACAGGTGATACAAAAATTAAAGACAACCCTATGGCTCCTGCCGGTTGCAGTACTCACCGACATGCAAGTCGTGATATTCTATACAGAACATGATCATCTCATACATCACATATATCTCATCTTGTCATTGGCCATATCATATCACAAAATACCCTGCAAAAATAAGTTAGACGTTCTCTAATTGTTGTTGCAAGTTTTACGTGGCTGCTATGGGTATCTAGCAAGAATGATTCTTACCTATACAAAACCACAACGGTGATACACATATTGCTATTCAACCTTCTCAAGGACCGCCTTTATTGAATCCGATCCAACTAAAGTGGGAGATACAGACACCCGCCAACCATCTTTATGCAACAAAGTCACATGTCACTTGATGGAACCGGTCTCTCATACGTGGACGGGTAAGGTTGGTTTGGGCCGCTTCATCCCAGAATACTGCTGAATCAAGCAAAGACTAAGGGAGGAAGCAATCTGAGCATCAACGCCCACAAACTCCTTTGTGTTCTACTCATGATCTCATCCATGCATAGACCTAGCTCATGATGCCATTATTGGGGAACGTTGCATGGGAAACAAAAAATTCCAATGCACACACAAGATCTATCCATGGTGATGAGCATCTACGAGAGGAGAGATCGGGTCCACATACCCTTGTAGATCGCTAAGCGGAAGCATTAAGAAACATGGTTGATGTAGTCGAACATCTTCGCGATCCAAATCGCAAGACATCCCTCAATCCAATCACGATCTAGCGCCGACCAGATGACACCTCCGTGTTCAAAACATGTACAACTTGATGACGTTCTCGCCTTCTTGATCCAGCAAGAGGGGCAAAGTAGTAGATGAGTTCCGGCAGCATGACAACGTGGTGACGGTGGTGGTGAAGAACAATCTCCACAAGGATTGGCCAAGCACAACAGAAACTATGAAGGAGGATAAACTAGAGGGGCGGGGCTGCCGGCACATGGCTTGGGGAAATCTTGATTTATTCTGGGTGCTATCCCTGCCCCTCTATTTATATTTGAGCCCTAGAGTCGAAACTTGGAGAAAGATCCTTCTCAAAGTTGGTTTGGCATGCAAGGCAAGAGTCCTCCTCGGACTCCAGAACCATACGCCAGGGTCCTCGGTGTCTGGCCCCTGGTCTTCACAAAACTCCTTTGTGCACCTTACTAAAGCCTCGCGGGCTTTATCCCTTGGCCCAAATAAAGTGTTCTTGTACCCGAACATTTCGAGAAACATCTGAAACCCCTTCCGGTGAATTCTGGAACCCTTCCGGAGACCAAACACTATTATCCCATATATAAATATTTACCTCCGGACAATTCCAGATCTCTTTGTCATGTACAGGATATCATCCGGGACTCAGAACAACTTTCATACACTGACGGGGATATACCCCATGGTATGACCCGGCCTGGCGACTCACAGGAGACCCGGCCGAAAACATGACATCTTATTAATGACCCGGCCAGGCAAACTCACAGGAGACCCTTTAAAGACATGACATCTTATTTATGACCCGGCAAGCGGGTCACAGGATGACCAAGCCCAAGACCCGGCGGGTGAGCCGGCGCCAGGCGGCTCACAAGAGAAGGCCCACAGGAGAAGGCCCACAAGAGAGAAGGATTCCCTTAAAGGAAATAAGACCCGGAGTAGGATTCGTGAGAGATTAGTCCTAATCCTACTCCTAGTAGGACTCTATTTGTAAACCTACCCTCTCCACTTATATAAGGAGGGGTAGAGCACCCTTAGAGGGAGAAGTTCTCAAGAGACACAAGTCTATAAGTTTAGACAACACAAGAGATTAGAGGCACAAGAGATTAGAGGTAGCGATTAGCACCCTTGTAACCGAGAGATCTTCATCATCATCAATACAAGACAAGCAGGACGTAGGCTTTTACCTCCATTGGAGGGGCCGAACCTGGGTAAAACTCCGTGTCTTCTCGATTCCGATCAACCCCTTCAAGCCTCCACGTAGTTGCGTCTCGCCCCGAACCTAAGTCCGTTGACCCGGACATCTGCCGTGACAAATCTACGACAGTTGGCGCCCATCGTGGGGCGACGCACTATGGTTTGTGTTTTTGAAGGGATATCTTTAGGGATCAAGAAATTCATGATTAGTCGGATGAAGAAGAGCCTGGATCAATCAAACAGGATCACCCGGCATGATACAACTTTAGGCGAAACTAAAAAATTCATTGCTCGATTGCGCCTCCTCCGAGCAGCAACCACAGCCTCAGCTGCCACCTCCAAGCTGCTGGCCATCGTCAAGCCGCCATCCCCATCACTTTTGCTGCTGCTACGTTGCTCAGCCGCCGGCCACCCCTACGACTCCATCTCTGCTCCGCCCTGTGCGCCAGCTCCGAGCCGTCGCCGTGCCTCTGCTTCTGTCGCGGATCAGTGCTTCCAAGACGCCCTGGCCGAGCTACCACCGCATCCTCACCTTGAACCATCGCGCCTTGAGACGACTCGCGGCCACGACCTCTCCTCACCAGCGACACAGTGGCTGGCTCTGCCCCTCCCCATTCCGCCTCACCTTGCTCCAGTATGCTAATTATTTGTGGGGAAAGAGAAAAAGGCCCAGCTAAAAAAAGAGGAGGAGGAAGGCCACGTGGGTACTAAGACTACAAGTGTTATCTATCCTATTGGTTTTATCAGTACACTTTAAATTGTGTTGAGAACAACTACTTTGTCCTATGATATTTTTTGTATGCAGGACAATCAGTCAGTACAAAAGCAGCGTCATATTGTGAGTACGGATCTGGTGCCCGTATTGGTGCAGGCTACATCAACATGCCGCCAATGACCCGCGCGTCCGTGCCGGTTTAGAAACACCACTGACGACTCTCCGTTCGCGCCGGCTTACAACTCCACCGGCGACTCTTCGTCCACGCCAGTTTACAGTGCCACCGGCGACGCTCCATCTATGTTGGTTTACAACACCGTGTCGTGGCCGTCTCTTGCGACCGCGCCGGTCTACAATGCAGCGACCGTCTCTCACGACAGCACCGGCTTACAATGTCGTGGCTGTCTCTTGTCACCTGCGCCAGCTTGCAGATGAAGATTCTCAAGCCGCCTCTTCGAGTCAACTTGAGGCTCGGGGGCTACAGGCATGGCAAGACACATTTGGTCGTTTTCAATGAGAAGCCCGGGTCTTTGCAAGATGAAATTTCTCGGATCGGAAATTTGAGTTGAAGTGGTTTGTTCGCCGTCAAAACGGCTGATCTATCATCCGGCTTTATGCCCTATCAAGCACTGTTGCAGGAAGGCTTCTTGCCTTCGGGTATAGCTTACATCTCCCCTGCATAGTCTGCTTTTACGCTGTTGCAAGGAGGCTTCTTGCCTTCGGGTATAGCTTACATCTCCCTTGCACAGTCGGCGTTATACCCAATTAAGCACTATTGCAAAGAGGCTTCTTGCCTTCGGGTATAGCTTACATCTCCTTTGCACAACCAGCTGTTATTAAACTGTTGCAAGGAGGCTTCTTGCCTTCGGGTATAGCTTACATCTCCCTTGCACAGTTGGCTTTATGCCTAGTTTGGTTACATTAAGCGCTTTTGTTGATGGAGGCTTCTTACCTTTGGTATATCTTACATGACCCTAAGACAACAGCGTGTACGCCAAATTCCAGTTGCTTATCAACTGCGGCCATTGAAGGGGGCTTCTTACCGACGGGTATCGCTTATCTCACCCTAATGGCCGGCTTTATGCCACTTCCGGTTACTTATTAACCGCGGTTGTCGAAGGGGGCTTCTTACCGACGGGTTCGCTTATCTCACGCTAACAACCAGCGTTTTACGCCAAAACTCAGTTGCTTATCAACTGTAGCTGTTGAAGAAGGCTTCTTGCCTTCGGGTATAGCTTACATCTCCCTTCAAAGAGCCGGCTTTATGCTGTTTCAGGCTAATCATTAGCCGCGGTTGTCGATGGAGGCTTCTTGCCTTAGGGTATATCTTACATCTCCCATCGACAGCCGGCGTCCATGCATACACTATTCAAACATTAACAGGAGGCTTCTTACCTTTAGGTATAGCTTACATTGCCCTGCAAATAGCCGGCTTTATGCCGCTTCCGGCTCATTATTAGCCTCGGTTGTCGATGAAGGCTTCTTACCTTTAGGTACATCTTACATTACCTTACGACAACCGGTTCTCGACAAAGTTCATTTTACAAGAGCCGGAGTCATACTACTCCGGTTGACAAGTTTCAAAGTGCTTGGCCGGCTCTAAATTACTGGAGAAGGCGTGACATCTTCAAAGACAAGCGCCGGCTCTAAAAGTTCAAGATGGATTTATACAAAGGGGGGATCAATCAATAAAGAGCCGGTAAAACAAAAACAAGGAGAGACGGAAATATATACATCTGGAGCTGCATTCAAGAAAGGCAGAATTATCCTTAAAGCTATTACAAAGGTGCTCTCAAATGGGAGCTAAAAGGTGGAGCCATGGATTATCAAGGGGGCTTCCCACCTCCAGATAACATGCCGGCTTATCAAGCTGGGTCAGAGCAAGATTATGAGAAAAGGAGCAATGTTATGAAAGGTATAAACATCTCCGGGTTGAGCTTCTTCAAGCGGCCCTTATAACAATGCAGAATATATCCTGTCTTGTTTATTTTTTGCAGGTACTATCTCTTAAAAGATGAGCCGCCGTTAAGTGTTTTGCAAGAGCAAATGGATCTTTTAATAGCCAATATGGCAAGATCTTCATGGTTTATCATAACCAGTAATAAATGATTGGGGTTTTTTCAAACCAGCTCGGAGAAATTATTATCTTTCAAGAGCCGCCCTATCAGATATAATGCCGTGTCATCTAATTGGCCAGTTCTCGGATTTCTTTAATTTTGCTCGGTAGTAATCTACAACACTCATGGATTTCTCAAACTTATATTTTCTGGGTTGCACCGCAACCACGAGCAGGAATTTCATGTCAAAGACAAAGGAATTATTCCAGGATATTCATTTCGGGTTATATTACGACCACGGTCAAAGATTCATTTAAACAAATTATGGTGATTCATATTATTCTTACATAGTCCCGAGTCACCGCAGGAAGACGACCCGGCACTTGGGGGCTACATTATTCAAGTCCAAGTTTTATGCAAGTCCCATGTCGCTGCAAGCATGCACCACGGCACTTGGGGGCTAATGCAAGCCGGCGCTCAAATTATTACATTGTCAGCAAGACCCTATTATCTCAAAGAGATGACCCAGCCCTTCTATATTTTCTCAAGAAGATGAGCCGGACTTTCTATATTTTTATAATTTCCATCCCAGTAAATTCTTACTGACCCGACACTTGGGGACTACACCACTCAGATCAAACTTTCTAAAAAGTCCCAAGTCGCCACAGGCGTGCGACCCAGCACTTGGGGGCTACAGTATTCAGCTGTTCCAACAGATTAAGAGAGTCAAATTGAAGACCCGGCACATCACATTCTGATGAGCCGACCCTTGGGGGCTACACCCGCCGAAGCTTTCTGATGAGCCGGCCCTTGGGGGCTACACCCGCCGAAGCATTATAAGGTATAAAGCAATTATAAGTCCCAGGTTGGTGCAGGCAAGACAACCCGACACTTGGAGGCTACACAGTCCAAAATATTTTTGCAAAGCACCAAGTTATCATGGATAATCTCGGAGCTTGGGGGCTACATGTAATATGGACATATCAAAAACTTTGAGGAGAATTTTCAAAGATGTTAAATATGGAGTTTAGTTGTTAGATCCGGCGTCATCAACACTTATGACCCGGTGTTATCAAAAGATCATAACCCGCCATATTTTATATAAGCCGCCCTGCTTCACAACAATGGAAGTCCGGCTTTGCATCAGATGGATTTTCATCTCAAATTTTTTATCAAGTCAGTTGGATTCTAATTACTTGACCCGGAGTCACCAATGGTAATGACCCGGCGTCATCAATAATTATAACTCGGCGGAAATGACCCGCCAGGAGTATTGGAAGCCGACTCAATGACATATGGGTGTTTTATCCTCAATATTTTTTCAAAGGACATTGACAAGCAAGATGATTATCAAGGTGACTCATTCATATGCAGAAAAGACCCGGATTTCTGAGGAGCCATTTTATAAGCCGACCAAAGGAGCAAGCCGGCCACTTAACATATTTGTTACTCTTATTTCAGGAGCTTACCATGAATAAATTCAAGCTAACCTGGGGGCTAATGACGGGGATATACCCCATGGTATGACCCGGCCTGGCGACTCACAGGAGACCCGGCCGAAGACATGACATATTATTAATGACACGGCTAGGCAAACTCACAGGAGACCCATTAAAGACATGACATCTTATTTATGACCCGGCAAGCGGGTCACAGGATGACCAAGCCCAAGACCCAGCGGGTGAGCCGGCGCCAGGCGGCTCACAAGAGAAGGCCCAGAGGAGAAGGTGTTGGGAGACGTAGTAGTAAATCAACATTTTCCTACGTGTCACCAAGATCTATCTATAGAGAAACCAGCAACGAGTGGGGAGAGATTGCATCTTCATACCTTTGAAGATCGCTAAGCGGAAGCGTTACAAGAACGCGGTCGATGGATTCGTACTCGCAGCGATTCAGATCGCGGTGGATTCCGATCTAAGCACCGAACAACGGTGCCTCCGCGTTCAACACACGTGCAGCCCGGTGATGTCTCCTACGCCTTGATCCAGCAAGGAGGAAGGAGAGGTTAGGGAAGGTCTCCAACAGCAGCACGACGGCGTGGTGGTGGTGGAGTAGCAAGGTATTCAAGCAAGGCTTCGCCTAAGCGCCGCGAAGGAGGAAGAAGAGAGGTCGGGCTTTGCCGTGAGAGAGAGAGTTCGGATCTGTTCTCAAAAGGCCAAAACCTCAAGTATATATAGGAGGAGGGAGAGGGAGGGCTGGCTTGGACTCTCCTCCAAGGAGGAGAGCTTCGGCCGAATCAAAGGGAGAGTCCACCTCCCACAAGGGAGGTGGATCTCCTCCTTTTCAAACTCCTATGCCCTTATCTCTACTCCTCCAGACGCATGGGCCTTTATAGAAGGTCTTTGCCAGCCCAATAAGGTCTGGAACACCTCCTCTAAGGGCTCACAAAGTCCTATGGTCTTCACACGCCTCCCAGGGGTCCTCCGGCACCCTCCCAACACTCCCTGTACAATACCGATGAGCCCGAAAACTTTTCAATGACCAAAACTGGACTTCCTATATATCAATCTTTACCTCCGGACCATTCCGGAGCTCCTCGTGATGTCCGGGATCTCATCCGGGACTCCGAAAAACTTTCGGTAATCACGTATACCATTTCCCTATAACCCTAGCGTCATCGAACCTTAAGTGTGTAGACCCTACGGGTTCGGGAGACACGTGGACATGACCGAGACACTTCTCCGGCCAATAACCAACAGCGGGATCTGGATACCCATGTTGGCTACCACATGCTCCACGATGATCTCATCGGATGAACCACGATGTCAGGGATTCAATCAATCCCGTATACATTTCCCTTCGTCTATCGGTTTGATACTTGCCCGAGATTCGATCGTCGGTATCTCTATACCTTGTTCAATCTCGTTACCGGCAAGTCCCTTTACTCGTTCCATAACACATCATCCCGTGGCTAACTCCTTAGTCACATTGAGCTCATTATGATGATGTCTTACCGAGTGGGCCCAGAGATACCTCTCCATCACACGGAGTGACAAATCCCAGTCTCGATTCGTGCCAATCCAACAGACACTTTCGGAGATACCCGTAGTGCACCTTTATAGCCACCCAGTTATGTTGTGGCGTTCGGCACACCCAAAGCATTCCTATGGTATCCGGGAGTTGCACAATCTCATGGTCTAAGGAAATGATACTTGACATTGAAAAGCTTTAGCAAACGAACTACACGATCTTGTGCTACGCTTAGGATTTGGTCTTGTCCATCACATCATTCTCCTAATGATGTGATCCCATTATCAATGACATCCAATGTCCATGGTCATGAAACCGTGACCATCTATTTATCAATGAGCTAGTCAACTAGAGGCTCACTAGGGACATGTTATGGTCTGTGTATTCACACATGTATTATGGTTTCCGGTTAACACAATTATAGCATGAACAATAGACAACTATCATGAACAAGGAAATACAATAATAACCATTTTATTATTGCCTCTAGGGCATATTTCCAACAGTCTCCCACTTGCACTAGAGTCAATAATCTAGTTACATTGTGATGAATCGTACACCCATAGCATTCTGGTGTTGATCATATTTTGCTCGTGAGAGAGGTTTAGTCAACGGATCAGCAACATTCAGATCCGTATGCACTTTACAAATATCTATATCTCCCTCCTGAATGTAATCACGGATGGAGTTGAAGCGGCGTTTGATGTGTCTTGTCTTCTTGTGAAACCTAGGCTCCTTCGCAAGGGCAATAGCTCCAGTGTTGTCACAGAATAGAGTCATCAGGCCTGACGCACTTGGAATTACTCCTAGGTCGGTGATGAACTCCTTCATCGAGACTCCTTCCTTTGCTGCTTCCAAAGTAGCTATGTACTCCGCTTCACATGTAGATGCCGCCAAGACGCTTTGCTTGCTGCTGCACCAGCTAACTGCCCCTCCGTTCAAAATATACACGTATCCGGTTTGCGACTTGGAGTCGTCCGGATCTGTGTCGAAGCTAGCATCGACGTAACCCTTTACGATGAGATCTTCGGCACCTCCATATACGAGAAACATGTCCTTTGTCCTTTTCAGGTACTTCAGGATGTTCTTGACCGCTGTCTAGTGTTCCGCTCCGGGATCACTTTGGTACCTCCCTACCAAACTTATGGCAAGGTTCACATCAGGTCTGGTACACAGGATGGCATACATAATAGAGCCTATGGCTGAAGCATAGGGGATGACACTCATTTCTTCTCTATCCTTTGTCGTGGTCGGGCATTGAGTCGTACTCAATATCACACCTTGTAACACAGGCAAGAATCCCTTCTTGGACTGATCCATATTGAACTTCTTCAATATGTTTTCAAGGTATGTGCTTTGTGAAAGACCTATGAGGCGTCTCGATCTATCTCTATAGATCTTAATACCTAATATGTAGGGAGCTTCTCCAAGGTCCGTCATTGAAAAACACTTATTCAAGTAGGCCTTTACACTTTCCAAGAGTTCTATATCATTTCCCATTATCAGTATGTCATCCACATATAATACGAGAAATGCTACAAAGCTCCCACTCACTTTCTTGTAAATACAGGGTTCTCCATAAACCTGTACAAACCCAAACACTTTAATCACTTCATTAAAGCGAATGTTCCAACTCCGAGATGCTTGTACCAGCCCATAGATGGAGCGCTGGAGGTTGCATACCTTGTTAGCATCTTTAGGATCGACAAAACCTTCCGGCTGCATCATATACAGTTCTTCCTTGAGGAAGCCATTAAGTAATGCCGTTTTGACGTCTATTTGCCAGATCTCATAATCATAAAATGCGGCAATTGCTAACATGATTCGGACAGACTTCAGCATCGCTACGGGTGAGAAAGTCTCATCGTAGTCAACTCCTTGAACTTGTCGATAACCCTTAGCGACAAGCCGAGCCTTATAGACGGTCCCATTACCATCCGCATCAATCTTCTTCTTAAAGATCCATTTATTTTCAATGGCTCGCTTATCATCAGGCAAGTCCACCAAAGTCCATACTTTGTTCTCATACATGGATCCTATCTCAGATTTCATGGCTTCAAGCCATTTGTTGGAATCCAGGCCCGCCATCGCTTCTTCATAGTTCAAAGGTTCCCCGTTGTCTAACAACATGATCTCTAGGACAGGGTTGCCGTACCACTCTGGTGCGGAACGTGTCCTAGTGGACCTTCGACGTTCAATAGTAACTTGATCTGAAGTTTCATGATCATCATCATTAACTTCCTCTCCAGCCGGTGTAGGCTCCACAGAAACAACTTCTTGTGCTGTGCTACTCTTTGGTTCGAGTGGAGGTACAATTACCTCATCAAGTTCTATTTTCCTCCCACTTACTTATTTCGAGAGAAACTCTTTCTCGAGAAAGGATCCATTCTTGGCAACAAAGACATTGCCCTCGGATCATAGGTAGATGGTATACCCAATAGTCTCTTTGGGATATCCTATGAAGACACATTTTTCGGCTTTGGGTTCGAGCTTCTCAGGTTGAAGTTTCTTCACATAAGCATCGCATCCCCAAACTTTTACAAATGACAGCTTAGGTTTCTTTCCAAACCATAATTCATATGGTGTCGTCTCAACGGATTTTGACGGTGCCCTATTTAAAGTGAATGTGGCAGTCTCTAATGCATATCCCCAAAATGATAGTGGTAAGTCGGTAAGAGACATCATAGATCGTACCATATCTAATAGAGTGCGATTACGACGTTCAGACACACCATTTCGCTGAGGTGTGCCAGGCGGCGTGAGTTGTGAAACAATTCCACATTTCCTTAGGTGCGTGCCAAACTCGTGACTTAAATATTCTCCGCCACGATCAGATCGTAGGCACTTTATTTTCCTGTCACGTTGATTCTCTACCTCACTCTGAAATTCCTTGAACCTTTCAAAAGTTTCAGACTTATGTTTCATTAAGTAGACATACCCATATCTACTCAAGTCATCAGTGAGGGTGAGAACATAACGGTAGCCACCACGAGCCTCGACACTCATTGGACCGCATACATCGGTATGTATTATTTCCAACAAGTTAGTTGCTCGCTCCATTGTTCCGGAGAACGGAGTCTTGGTCATCTTGCCCATGAGGCATGGTTCGCACGTGTCAAATGATTCGAAATCAAGAGACTCCAAAAGTCCATCAGTATGGAGCTTCTTCATACGTTTGACACCAATATGACCAAGGCGGCAGTGCCACATGTAAGTGGGACTATCGTTATCAACCTTACACTTTTTGGTACTCACACTATGGACATGTGTAACATCACGTTCGAGATTCATCAAAAATAAACCATTGACCAGCGGGGCATGACCATAAAACATTTCTCTCATATAAATAGAACAACCATTATTCTCAGATTTAAATGAGTAGCCATCTCGCATCAAGCGAGATCCAGATACAATGTTCATTCTCAAAGCTGGTACTAAATAACAATTATTAAGGTATAACACTAATCCCGAAGGTAGATGTAGAGGTAGCGTGCCGACGGCGATCACATCAACCTTGGAACCATTCCCGACGCGCATCGTCACCTCGTCCTTTGCCAGCCTCCGCTTATTCCGTAGCTCCTGCTTGGAGTTACAAATGTGAGCAACTGCACCAGTATCAAATACCCAAGAGCTACTACGAGCGCTGGTTAGGTACACATCAATAACAAGTATATCACATATACCTTTAATGTTGCCGTCCTTCTTATCCGCTAAGTACTTGGGGCAGTTCCGCTTCCAGTGACCGGTACCCTTGCAGTAAAAGCACTCAGTCTTAGGCTTGGGTCCATGCTTGTTATTCTTCTTCCCGGCAACTTGCTTACCGGGCACGGCAACAGCTTTGCCGTCCTTCTTGAAGTTCTTCTTACCCTTGCCTTTCTTGAAACTAGTGGTCTTATTTACCATCAACACTTGATGCTCCTTTCTGATCTCGACCTCTGCTGATTTTAGCATCGAGTACAACTCAGGAATGGACTTCTCCATCCCTTGCATGTTGTAGTTCATCACAAAGCTATTGTAGCTAGGTGGAAGTGACTCGAGGATTTTGTCAATGACCGAGTCATCCGGCAGATTAACTCCTAGCTGAGTCAAGCGGTTGTGTAGTCCAGACATCTTGAGGATGTGCTCACTGATATAACTATTTTCCTCCATCTTACAGCTGAAGAAGTTGTCGGCGACGTCATATCTCTCGACCCAGACATGAGCTTGGAAAACCAGTTTTAGCTCTTGGAACATCTCATATGCTCCGTGTTGCTCAAAATGCTTTTGGAGCCCTGGTTCTAAACTATAAGCATGCCGCACTGAACAATGGAGTAATCATCACAGCGAGAATGCCAAGAGTTCGCATTGTCTTGCTCTGCTGGGAAAAGGGGTGGGTCACCTAGTGGTGCATCAAGGACATACAATTTCTTGGAAGCTATGAGGATGATCCTCAAGCCACGGACCCAGTCCGCATAGTTGCTTCGATCATCTTTCAACTTGGTTTTCTCTAGGAACGCGTTGAAATTGAGGGTGACATTCGCGTTGGCCATTGGATCTACAATATAGATTGTAAAGATAATTTTAGACTAAGTTTATGATAATTAAGTTCACATAATCAAATTATTTAATGAACTCCCACTTAGATAGACATCTCTCTAGTCATCCAAGTGACACATGATCCATGTCAACTAGCCCGTGTCCGATCATCACGTGAGACGGACTAGTCATCCATGGTGAACATCTCCATGTTTAAAGTATCTTCCATACGACTCATGTTCGACCTTTCGGTCTTCCGTGTTCCGAGGCCATGTCTGTACATGCTAGCCTCGTCAAGTCAACCTAAGTGTTTCGCGTGTGTAAATCTGGCTTACACCCGTTGTATGCGAACGTTAGAACCTATCACACCCGATCATCACGTGGTGCTTCGGAACAATGATCCTTAGCAACGGTGCACAGTTAGGGTGAATACTTTTCTTGAAATTTTAGTGAGAGATCATCTTATTTACTATCGTCGTTCTAGGCAAATAAGATGTAAACATGATAAACATCACATGCAATCAATATAGTGACATGATATGGCCATTATCATCTTGCTCCTTTGATCTCCATCAATAAAGTAAAGTAATTACATGGCGTTTATGATTGACACGCAGGTCATACAATAAAATAAGACAACTCCTACGGCTCCTCCGGTTGTCATACTCATCGACATGCAAGTCGTGAATCCTATTACAAGAACATGATCAATCTCATACATCACAATGCATCACATCACATCCTTTGGCCATATCACATCACAAGGCATATGCTGCAAAAACAAGTTAGACGTCCTCTAATTTGTAGTTGCAAGTTTTTACGTGGCTGCTATAGGTTACTAGCAAGAACGTTTCTTACCTACATCAAAACCACAACGTGATATGCCAATTGCTATTTACCCTTCATAAGGACCCTTTTCATCGAATCCAATCCGACTAAGGTGGGAGAGACAGACACCCGCTAGCCACCTTATGCAACAAGTGCATGTCAGGCGGTGGAACCAGTCTCACCTAAGCGTACGTGTAAAGTCGGTCCGGGCCGCTTCATCCCACAATACCGCCGAATCAAGATAAGACTAGTAGTGGTAAGCAAATTAACAAAATTGACGCCCACAACTGCTTTGTGTTCTACTCGTGCATAGATTCTACGCATAGACCTAGCTCATGATGCCACTGTTGGGAGATGTAGTAGTAAATCAAAATTTTCCTATGTGTCACCAAGATCTATCTATGGAGAAACCAGCAATGAGTGGGGAGATATTGCATCTTCATACCTTTGAAGATTGCTAAGCGGAAGCGTTACAAGAACGCGGTTGATGGAGTCGTACTCGCAGCGATTCAGATCGCGGTGGATTTCGATCTAAGCACCGAACAACGATGCCTCCGTGTTCAACACACGTGCAGCCCGGTGACGTCTCCTATGCCTTGATCTAGCAAGGAGGAAGGAGAGGTTAGGGAAGGGCTCCAACAGCAGCACGACGGCGTGGTGGTGGTGGAGTAGCAAGGTATTCCGGGAGGGCTTCGCCTAAGCGTTGCGGAGGAGGAAGAAGAGAGGTTGGGCTTTGTCGTGAGAGAGAGAGAGTTCAGATCTGTTCTCAAAAGGCCAAAACCTCAAGTATATATATGAGGAGGGAGAGGGAGGGCTGGCTTGGACTCTCCTCCAAGGAGGAGAGCTTCGGCCGAATCGAAGGGAGAGTCCACCTCCCACAAGGGAGGTGGATCTCCTCCTTTTCAAACTCCTATGCCCTTATCTCTACTCCTCCAGCCGCATGGGCCTTTCTAGAAGGTCTTTGCTAGCCCAATAAGGGCTGGCACACCTCCTATAAGGGACCACAAAGTCCTATGGTCATCACACCCCTCCCTGGGGTCCTCCGGCACCCTCCCGGCACTCCCAGTACAATACCGATGAGCCCGAAAACTTTTTGGTGACCAAAACTGGACTTCCTATATATCAATCTTTACCTCCGGACCATTCCGGAGCTCCTCGTGACTTTAGGGATCTCATTCGGGACTCCGAACAACTTTTAGTAATCATGTATACCATTTCCCTATAACCCTAGCGTCATCAAACCTTAAGTGTGTAGACCCTACGGGTTCGGGAGACACGTGGACATGACCGAGACACTTCTCCGGCCAATAGCCAACAACGGGATATGGATACCCATGTTGGCTCCCACATGCTCCATGGTGATCTCATCGGATGAACCACGATGTCGGGGATTCAATCAATCCCATATACAATTCCCTTTGTCTATCGGTATTATACTTGCCCGAGATTCGATCGTCGGTATCTCTATACCTTGTTCAATCTAGTTACCGGCAAGTCTCTTAACTCATTCCGTAACACATCATCCCATGGGTAACTCCTTAGTCACATTGAGCTCATTATGATGATGTCTTACCGAGTGGGCCCAGAGATACCTCTCCGTCACACAGAGTGACAAATCTCAGTCTCGATTCGTGCCAACCCAATAGACACTTTCGGAGATACCCGTAGTGCACCTTTATAGCCACCCAGTTACGTTGTGGCGTTTGGCACACCCAAAGCATTCCTACGGTATCTGGGTGTTGCACAATCTCATGGTCTAAGGAAACGATACTTGACATTGAAAAGCTTTAGCAAACGAACTACACAATCTTGTGCTACGCTTAGGATTGGGTCTTGTCCATCACCTCATTCTCCTAATGATGTGATCCCGTTATCAATGACATCCAATGTCCATGGTTATGAAACCATGACCATCTATTGATCAATGAGATAGTCAACTAGAGGCTCACTAGGGACATGTTATGGTCTATGTATTCACACATGTATTATGGTTTCCGGTTAACACAATTATAGCATGAACAATAGACAATTATCATGAACAAGGAAATACAATAATAACCATTTTATTATTGCCTCTAGGGCATATTTCCAACAGAAGGCCCACAAGCGAGAAGGATTCCCTTAAAGGAAATAAGACCCAGAGTAGGATTCGTGAGAGATTAGTCCTAATCCTACTCCTAGTAGGACTCTATTTGTAAACCTACCCTCTCCACTTATATAAGGAGGGGTACAGCACCCTTAGAGGGAGAAGTTCTCAAGATACATAAGTCTACAAGTTTAGACAACACAAGAGATTAGAGGCACAAGAGATTAGAGGTAGGGATTAGCACCCTTGTGACCGAGAGATCTTCATCATCATCAATACAAGACAAGCAGGACGTAAGCTTTTACCTCCATCAGAGGGGCCGAACCTGGGTAAAACTTCGTGTCTTCTCGATTCCAATCAAACCCTTCAAGCCGCCACGTAGTTGCGTCTCGCCCCAAACCTAAGTCCGTACACCCGGACATCTGCCGTGACATATCTACGACATACACCAACATAATAACTCAACTATACTTATATCGTCACCAAACGTTCAGTGTGTAGACCCTGCGGGTTCGAGCACTATGCACACATGACTAAGACACCTCTACAGCCAATAACCAATGGTGGGATATGGATGCCCATATTGGTTCCTACATATTCTACGAAGATCTTTATCGGTTGAACCTCTATGTCAAGGATTCAGTTAATCCCGTATCCAGTTCCCTTTGTTCATCGGTATCTTACTTGCTCGAGATTCGTTCATCGGTATCTCCATACCTAGCTCAATCTCGTTACCTCCAAATCTCTTTACTCGTTCCGTAATACAAGATCACATGCCTAATTATTTAGTCACTTTGCTTACAAGGCTCATTGTGATGTTGTATTATCGAGTGGGCCCTGAGATACCTCTCCGTCACATGGAGTAACAAATCCCAGTCTTGAACCATGCCCACTCAATGGAAACCCTCGGAGATACCTGTAGAGCGTCTTTAAAGTCACCTAGTTATGTTAAGATGTTTGATATACACAAGTTATTCCTTTGGTGCCAGTGAGTTGCATGATCTCATGGTCATAGGAACAGATACTTGACATGCAGAAAACCATAGCAATAAACTGACACGATCACATACTATGCTCATATTTGGTTCTTGTCCATCACATCATTCTCCTAATGATGTGATCCCATTATGAAATGACATCTCATGTCTATGGCTAGGAAACCTTCACCATCTTTGATCAACGAGCTAGTCTATTAGATGCATACTAGGGACACAATGTTGTCTATGTATCCACACATGTATTTGTGTTTCCAATCAATACGATTATATCATGGATAATAAACGATTATCACGAACAAGGAAATATAATAATAACCACTTTATTATTGCCTCTAGAGCATATTTCCAACACTCGGCAATACTCCAAGATCTGTCATGAACTCCTTCATCCAGCCACCTTCCTTCGCTGCCTCCAAGGCAGCGATGTACTCCGCTTTGCATGTAGAATTAGCTACCATGCTCTGCTTGGAACTGCACTAGCTTACCGCTCCCACATTGAGAATGTATACATGTCCAGTTTGAGACTTAGAGTCATCCGGATCAGTGGCAAAGCTTGCATCGATGTAACCCTTTAAGACGAGCTCTTGATCACCTCCATAAATGAGAAATATTGCCTTGGTCCTTTCCATGTACTTAAGGATATTCTTGACCGTCGTCTAGTGTTCCATTCCTTGATCACATTGAAACCTTCCGGCCATACTTATGGCAAGGCTTACATCGAGGCTTGTGCACAACATTGCATACATGATAGAACCTATGGCTGAAGCATAGGTGATGATGCTCATCTTCTCTCTATCCTCTGCAATTACTGGGCATTGAGTCTTACTCAACTTCACACCTTGCAATACATGCAAGAACCTCGTCTTGGACTGATCCATTTTGAACTTCTTCAAAACTTTGTCAAGGTATGTGCTTTGTGAAAGTCCTATTAACCGTATCGATCTATCTCTATAGATCTTGATGCCTAATATGAAAGCAGCTTTATCTAGCTCCTTCATTGAACAACTCTTGTTCAAATATTCCTTCATGCTTTCCAACATTTCTATATTGTTTCCAGTCAGCAATATGTCATCCACAAATAATATTAGAAACGCTATAGAGCTCTCACTCACTTTCTTGTAAATACAAGCCTCTTTGTAAACTTGTATAAACCCGAACGCTTTGATCACCTCATCAAAGCGAAGATTCCAACTATGAGATGCTTTCACCAATCCATAAATGGATCGCTGGAATTTGCAAACTTTGTCAACATTTTCTGGATTGATAAAACCTTCTGGTTGCATCATATACAACTCTTCCTTAAGGAAACCGTTAAGGAACGCTATTTTGACATCCATCTGCCAAATTTTATAATTGAAAAATTGAGCTATTGCTAACATGATTCTGACGGACTTAAGAATCGCTACGAGTGATAAGATCTCATCGTAGTCAACTCCTTGAACATGCGAAAAATCCTTTGCCACAAGTCGAGCTTTATGGACGGTGACATTATCGTCCACGCCCGTCTTCTTCTTAAAGATCCATTTGTTCTGAATGGCCTTTCACCCTTCAGGTAATACTTCCAAAGTCCATACTTTGTTTTCATACATGGATCCCATCTCGGATTTCATGGCCTTTAACCATTTGTTGGAATCTGGGCCCATCATCGCTTCTCCATAGCTCGTAGGTTCATCGTTGTCCAACAACATGACCTCTGAGACAGGGTTGTCATACCACTCAGGAGCAGTACGCGTCCTTGTCGACCTACGAGGTTCGATAGTAACTTGATCCAAAGCTTCATGATCATCATCATCAACTTCCTCTTCAACTGATGTAGGCTCCACAAAAACATCTTTCTGTGTTGCGCTACTCTCTGGTTGAAACAAAGGTTCAACAACCTCATCAAATTCTATCTTCCTCCTACTCAATTCTTTCGAGAGAAACTCTATCTCAAGAAATGACCCATTCTTAGCGACAAACAATTTACATTCGGATCTAAGTCAGAAGGTATACCCAACCGTCTCTTTTGGGTATCCTATGAACACACATTTCTCCGCTTTGGGTTCCAGCTTTTCAGGCTGAAGCTTTTTGACATAAGCATCACAACCCCAAACTTTAAGAAATGACAACTTTTATTTCTTGCCAAACCATAGTTCATATGACGCCGTCTCAACGGATTTTGATGGTTCCCTATTTAAAGTGAAGTCAACTGTCTCCAATGCATAACCTCAAAACAATAGTGGCAAATCGGCAAGAGACATCATAGAACGCACCATATCCAATAAGGTTCTATTACGGCGTTCGGACACACCATTGCGTGGTGGTGTTCTAGGTGGTGTCAATTGTGAAACAATTCCACATTGTCTTAAGTGGCTGCCAAACTCATAAATTAGATATTCTCCTCCTCGATCAGATCGTAGGAGTTGAATGTCTTGTTATGATGATTCTGAACTTCACTCTAAAAATGCTTGAACTTTTCAAACGTTTCAAACTTGTGTTTCATTAAGTAAATATACCCATATCTACTTAAGTCATTAGTGAAGGTGAGAATATAAAGATATCCACCGCGCGCCTCAATGCTCATCGGATCGCATACATTATTATGTATGATTTCCAACAAGTCACTTGCCCGTTCCATTGTTCCAGAGAACGGGGTCTTAGTCATCTTGCCCATGAGGCATGGTTCACATGTGTCAAGCGATTCAAAATCAAGTGACTCCAAAAGTCCATCAGCATGGAGCTTCTTCATGTGTTTTACACCAATATGACCTAAGCAGCAGCGCCACAAGAAAGTGCTACTATCATTATTGACTCTACATCTTTTGGCATCAATGTTATGAACATGTGTATCATCACTATCGAGATTCAATAAGAATAAACCCCTCACATTGGGTGCATGACCATTGAAGATATTACTCATATAAATAGAACAACCATTATACTCTGATTTCAATGAGTAATCGTCTCGCAATAAAAAAGATCCATATATAATGTTCATGCTTAACACAGGCACTAAATAACAATTATTCAAGTTCATAACTAACCCCGATGATAATCGAAGAGAGAGTGTGCTGACGGCGATCACATCAACCTTGGAACCATTTCCCATGCGCATCATCACTTTGTCCTTTGCCAGCCTCCATCTATTCTGTAGCTCTTGCAATGAGTTGCAAATGTGAGCAACCAAATCGGTATTAAATACCCAGGCACTACAAGGAGAGTTGGTAAGGTACACATCAATAACATGTATATCATATATATCTTGTTTGGTGTTGGCTGCCTTCTTGTTGGCCACATACTTGGGGTAGTTCTGCTTCCACAGACCAGTTCCCTTGCAACGAAAGCACTCAGTTTCTGGCTTGGGTCCAGCCTTGGGTCTATTCATGGGAGGGGCAACTGCTTTGCCACTCTTCTTGGAGTTACCCTTCTTGCCCTTGTCATCCTTCTTGAAACTAGTGATTTTATTGACAATCAACACTTGATGATCCTTCTGAATTTCAGACTCAGCGACTTTCAGGATCGCAAACAGCTCGGCGACTGACTTGTTCATACCTTGCATGTTATAGTTCATCATAAAGCTCTTGTAGCTAGATGGCAATGATTGAAGAACTCTGTCAGTGATTGCCTCTGTCTGAAGGGGCATCCCTAACTCAACTAGACTGTTCGAATACCCAGACATTCTGAGTATATGTTCACTGACAGACCTATTCTCCTTCATCTTGCAAGCATAGAACTTATCAGGGGTCTCATACCTCTCGATCCGGACATTCTTCTCAAAGGTAAACTTCAACTCTTAGAACATATCCTATGCACCATGACATTCAAAATGCCTTTGAAGTCCTGGTTCTAAGCCATACAACATTGCACATTGAACTATTGAGTAATCTTCAGAACACGCCTGCCAGGCGTTCACAACGTCTATAGATGCTACTAGAGCGGGTGCTTCACCGAGCGGTGCATCAAGGACATAAACCTTTTGGGAACCCGTGAGGATAATCCTCAGATTACGGGCCTAGTTTACAAAGTTACTTGCATCAACTTTCAACTTGGCTTTCTCTAGGAACACATTGAAATTCAGGGGAACTACTGCGCGAGCCATTGATCTACAACAGAAATTTGCAAAGGTTACTAAGACTATTGTTCAAGATAATGAGTTTAGTTAATCCAATTACTTAAAAAATCCCACTCAAATTGACATCCCTCCGAGTGATACATGATCCAAATTCACCAACCCATGTCTGATCATCATGTGAGATGAGGTGGTTTCAATGGTGAATATCTTCATGTTGATCATATCGACTATATGACTCATGTTCGACCTTTCGGTCTCTTGTGTTCCAAGGCCATCTATGTACTTGCTAGGCTCATCAAGTTTAACCCGAGAATTCTGCAGGTGCAACACTGGCTTGCACCCGTTGTATGTGAGCGTAGAGTCTATCACACCCAAACATCACTTGGTGCTTCGAAATGACAAACTTTCGCAACGGTGCACACTCCGGGAGAACACAATTTTATCTTGAAATTTTAGTGAGGGATCACCTTATAATGCTACCATCGTCCTAAGCAAAATAGGATGCATAAAAGGATTAACATCATATGCAAATCATAAGTGACATGCTATGGCCATGAACTTGTGCATTTGATCTCCATCTCCAAAGCATCAGCATGATCTCCATCGTCACTGCCATAGCTCCATGATCTCCATCATTATGTCGCCATTGGGGTTGTCGCACCCACCATGCTTCTACTACTACTGCTATTGCTTAGCGATAAAGTAAAACATTACATAGCACGTAATGATTGACACGCAGGTCATACAATAATTAAAGACAACCCTATGGCTCCAATCGGTTGCCGTATGCATCAACATGCAAGTCGATATTAACTATTACAACATGATCATATCGTACATCAAATATATCTCATCATGTCTTTGGCCATATCATATCACAACATACCCTGCAAAAACAAGTTAGACGCCTCTAATTGTTGTTTCAAGTTTAACATGGCTCTATGGGTATCTAGAAAGAACGATTCTTACCTACGCAAAACCACAATGGTGATACACAAATTGCTATTCAACCTTCTGAAGGACCGCCTTTGTCGAATCCGATCCAACTAAGGTGGGAGAGACAGACACTTGTCAGCCATCTGTATGCAACAAAGTCACATGTTAGTCGATGGAACCGGTCTCTCGTACGTGGACGAGTAAGGTTGGTCTGGGACACTTCACCCCACAATATCGCTAAATCAAGAAAAGACCAAGGGAGGAAGCAATCTGAGCATCAACGCCCACAAACTCCTTTGTGTTCTACTCGTGATCTCATCTACGCATAGACCTAGCTCATGATGTCACTGTTGGGTAACGTTGCATGGGAAACAAAAAATTTCCTACGCACACCCAAGAGTTATCCATGGTGATGAGCATGTACGAGAGGGAGAGTGGATCTACAAACCCTTGTAGATTGCTAAGGGGGAAGCGTTAAGAAACGCGGTTGATGTAGTCGAATGTCTTCACAATACAAATCGCAAGCCATCCCGCGATCCAATCACTATCCGTCCTGATCTAGCACCGAACGGACGACACCTTCGCATTCAGCACACGTACAACTTGATGACGATCTCCACCTTCTTGATCCAGCAAGAGGGGGCAGGGAGGTAGATGAGTACTCCGGCAGCACGACAGCGTGGTGACAGTGGTGGTGGAGCTAATCCGGCAGGGCTTCACCAAGAACCGCCGAACCAATCTAGAGAAGGGCACGATCTAGTGGGGGGAGAGAGGGCTGCACCGTGACTTGGGGTGCAGCTGCCCTATCTTCCCTCCAATATATATAGGAGGGAGGGGGAGGGGCTGACACCCTAGGGTTTCCCCCTAGGGTCATCCGAACCAGGGAGGAGGACGAGTCCTCCCCAACTAGGAGGTGGGTGCGGGAGGAGTTCTCCTCCTACAAGGACTTCTACCCAGCCTGATATGTTTCCATCGTATCTACTTTTCCAAACTCTTTTGCCCTTGTTTTGGACTCTAATATTCATGATTTGAATGGAACTAACCCGGACTGACGCTGTTTTCAGCAGAATTGCCTTGGTGTTATTTTTGTGTAGAAATAAAAGTTTTCAGATTGACCTGAAAATTTACGGAGAATATTTTTGGAATTAATAAAAAATACTGGCGAAGGAATCAACTGGAGGGGGCCACCCACAGGTGGCAAGCCTGCAAGGCATGGCCACCCCCCTGGGCGCGCCTAGCATGCTTGTGGGGCCCCTATTGCTCCACCGACCTCAATTCCACTCCTATTTATTCCTATTCATGGAGAAAAAATTGAGGAGAAGAGTTCATCGCGTTTCACAATACAGAGCCGCCGCCACCACCTGTTCTTACTTGGGAGGCCAGATCTAGAGTCTGTTTTGGGCTCCGGAGAGGGGAAATCGATGCCATTGTCATCACCGACCATC
The DNA here is from genome assembly GCA_022496015.1 of Hordeum marinum. Lineage (NCBI taxonomy): Eukaryota > Viridiplantae > Streptophyta > Magnoliopsida > Poales > Poaceae > Hordeum > Hordeum marinum. The sequence goes on from CM039673.1 coordinate 483,253,028, forward strand.
CTTCATCACCAATTCCATGATGCTCTCCATCGTTCATGAGTAATCCCATCATAGGCTTGTTGGACGGTGATGGGTTGGATGAGATTTATCATGTAATCGAGTTAGTTTTGTTAGGGTTTCATCCCTAGTATCCACTATGTTCTGGGATTGATGTTGCTACGAGTTTGCTATGCTTAACGCTTGTCACTATGGCCCGAGTGCCATGATTTCAGATCTGAACCTATTATGTTTTCATGAATATATATGTGTTCTTGATCCTATCTTGAAATTTGTAGACACCTATTACGAGTTATGATCCGCATCCCCCAGGGTGACAATAACTGGGATTCTTTCCGGTGATTACCATAGTTTGAGGAGTTCATGTATTCACCAAGTGCTAATGCTTTGGTCTGGTTCTCAATTAAAAGGAGGCCTTAATATCCCTTAGTTTCCATTAGGACCCTGCTGCCACGGGAGGGTAGGACAAAAGATGTCATGCAAGTTCTTTTCCATAAGCATGCATGTGTATATACGAAATACATGCCTACAATACATTGATGAATTGTAGCTAGTTCTGTGTCACCCTATTTTATAACTGTTGCATGATGAATGCCATCCAACATAATTATCCATCACTGATCCATTTCCTACAAGTTTCCCACATATTGATCTTTGCTAAGTTGCTTCTCCGTTGCTACTGTTACAATCACTACAAAACTGCTACTGTTAATTTTGCTACTTACCGTTACTTCGATACTACTTTGCTACTGAATACTTTGCTGCAGATATTAAGTCTTTCAGGTGTGGTTCAATTGACAACTCAGCTGCGAATACTTGAGAATGTTCTTTGGATCCCCTTGTGTCGAATCAATAAATTTGGGTTGAATATTGTACCCTCGAAAACTGTTGCGATCCCCTATACTTGTGGGTTATCAAGACCTTTTTTTGGTGTCGTTGCCGGGGAGCATAGCTCTATTCTCTGAGTCACTTGGGATTTATATCTGTTGATCACTATGAAGAATCTAAAAGATCCAAAAACCAAGATCTATCCCTCTACTACAAGGGGAGGTAAGGAACTGCCATCTAGCTTGACCCTTGATTCACCTTCTGTTATGAGTAAGTTTGCAAAAACACCACCTGCTAGTAATTCTGATATGTCACAAGTAGTTGATGACGCCACTTCTACTATGCATGATGCATATGATGATACTCTGCTTGATAATATTGTACCACTGGGTGAATTTATTGACGAATAAATTGCTAGAGCCAATGCTGAAAACTATGATACTTCTGAAACTGATGAAATTATTGAAACTGAACGCTATGAGACACTTGCTAGACCTAGCTCTCCTAGATATGAATTTCCTGATATTCCTGAGGGTTATGTTATGGAAGGAGAGGTAGCTAGGGACTTTCTTTCTTGTAAGGATAGAGATGATATTAAGAAATTGCTATGCAAGTAAAAAAATCTTTGAATGCTAGAATGAAATATAATCCTGAGTTTGCTACTTCACCTATCTTTGTTACTGATAAGGATTATGAATTCTCTATCGATCCTGAGTTAATTACTTTGGTTGAATTTGATCCTTTCCATGGTTATGAATCTGAAATTGTCGTGGCACATCTCACTAAATTGAATGATATAGCCACCCTATTTACTCATGAGGGAAAAAATCATTATTACTATATCCTTAAGTTGTTTACTTTCTCATTAAAGGGTGATGCTAAGATATGGTTCAATTCTCTTGCTCATGGTTGTGTGCGTAGCCCCCAGGATATGATATATTACTTCTTTGAAAAATATTTTCGTGCCCATAAGAAACAAGCTGCCTTGGAGGAAATATTTAACTTTGTGCAAATTGAAGAAGAGAGTCTCCCACAAGCTTGGGGGATACTTCTCCAATTACTAAATGCTTTGCCTGATCATCCTCTCAAGAAAAATGAAACACTTGATATCTTTTATAATGGACTAACCGATGCTTCTAGGGACCACCTAGATAGTTGTGCTAGTTGTGTTTTCAGGTAACGAACTATTGAACAAGCTGAAATACCATTGAATAATATACTGAGCAATGATAATGATTGGACTATTCCCGAACCACCTCTGAAGCCAACTCCGAAGAAAAGAGGTATTTTATTTCTCGGTCTTGAAGATATACAAGAGGCAAAGAAATCTATGAAATAAAAAGGTATTAAAGCTAAAGATGTTAAGAATCTACCACCTATTGAAGAAATACATGGTCTTGATAACCCGAAACAGGTAGTAGAGGTAAATTCTCTTCGTATATTTGATGAAAGTGATATTCCTCATAATAAGTCTGCTAGCCAATGCTTGGATGAGTTTGATAATTTTGTTGTTAAGAAAGAAAATGTTAATGCTTATGTTAGTAGACAATTGAAACATAATGCTTTCATGCTTGATCGCTTAGGTGATTATATGAGTAGAACTATCAATGATCTTAAACTGATCAGTAAACATGCTTCCATGGTAACTACTCAAGTAGAACAAGTACTTAAAGCTCAGAATGATTTGCTTAATGAGATGAATAGTAAGAACAATGATCATTCTGTTAAAGTTGTGACTAGAGGTGGAAGAATGACTCAGGAGCCTTTGTATCCCGAGGGCCACCCTAAGAGAATTGAGCAAGATTCTCAAAGGAGTAATACTGATGCACCTAGTCGCTCCAGTAATAAGAGGAACAAGGATGATGATAGAACTTTGCATGCTGCTAGTGAACATATTATAGATACACCTGAAAACCCAAATTATATTTATGTTTCTGATGTCGAGACACAATCTGGTGACGAACATGAGCCTAGCGATAATATTAGTGGTGATGTTCATGTTGATGCTCAACCTACTAATGATAATGATGTGGAGATTGAACCTGCTATTGATCTTGATAACCCACAACCTAAGAATAAAAGATATGAAAATAGAGATTTTATTGCTAGGAAGCATGGTAAAGAGAGAGAGCCATGGGTTCAGAAACCCATGCCCTTTCCTCCTAAACCATCCAAGAAAAAGGATGAAGAGGATTTTGAGCGCTTTCTTGAAATACTTAGATCTATCTTTTTACGTATGCGCTTGACTGGTATTTTGAAAATGTCTCCTTATGCTAAGTATATGAAAGATATTGTGACTAATAAAAGGAAGATAACGGAAGTTGAAATTTCCACCATGCTTGCTAATTATACTTTTAAGGGTGGAGTACCAAAGAAATTAGGAGATCCAGGAATACCAACTATACCATGCTCTACTAAAGGGAATTATGTTAAAACAGCTTTATGTGATTTGGGAGTTGGTGTTAGTGTTATGCCTTTCTCTTTGTATTGTAGACTTGATTTGAATAAGTTGACACCTACTAAAATCTCTTTGCAAATGGCTGATAAATCAATTGCTCTACCTATCAGTATTTGTGAGGATGTAGCTGTCATAGTTGCAAATGCTACTATCTTAACAAACTTTGTTATTCTTGATATTCCCGAGGACGACAGTATGTCGAACATCCTTGGTATACCCTTTTTGAATACAACAGGGGCTGTTATTGATTGCAACAAAAGCAATGTCACTTTTCATATTAATGGTAATGAGCATACGGTACACTTTCCGAAGAAACAACCTCAAGTTCATAGTATCAACTCCAGTGAAAAAATTCCAACCTCTTCCTACTGTCAAGAAGAAATATGATATACTTGTTGTTGGGGACATGCATATCCCCATTGAGGTAACTTAGTGTTATTCAAATATTCTCCGGTCTCATGTTACTCGAAAGAAGTTCGTTAATAAGACGTGATCAACCTTATTGATGGATTCCTTTTTGATGAGCATGATATGGTTGAATTTATAAAGCACAACTTTCTGTACCAAACCTTTACTTTCTATTAGGTATATTAAATTAAGTAAAAAAATGCTATTATTTTTCTGTTTTCTGAGTTTTCCATGCAATAGAGAAATGACCTAAAAATAAAAGTTCTTTAAATGCCCTGAAAATGTAGCATGATTTTTTTGTAATATTTAAAAATATATGGCACCGAGCACACTACAAGGGGCTGCACCAGTGGGTCACAATTCCACAAGGCGTGGCCACCCCCTGGCTACGCCTAGCAGGCTTGTGGGTCCCGCGTGGCCCCCTTCACTTATTCCAACACCCATCCACTTCATCTTCCAGAAAAATCCCACCATTGCTTAAACCCGTGTTCTAGCTCATTTTGCTGCCATTTTCGATCTCCTTGTGAAAAGCTTCATTCGCAAAACTGTTTTGGGAGATTGTTCTACGGTATGTGACTCCTCCAATGGTCCAACTAGTTTTTGTTCTAGTGCTTTATATATTGTAAATTTTGCTGCTGAGGTTACCTTGTTCTTGAGCTTGCATGTCACATTTGTATGGTCCCAAGTAGTTTTTATGCATGATATAGCCTCTAGGCACTTGTGGGAGTAGTTGCTATGAGTTTTGTTGAGTTTTGTTCACCTTTATTTTGAGTCACTGGAAATTTCAGAATTTTCTAGAAAAAGAAAAATGTTGAGGAGGGTGTTCAAGGGGGTTCCTCAAGCAAGAAGGCCCCGAGACTCGCGGTACGTGAACCTGACCTTGAACCACTAAGGGAAGCACAAGTACGACCTTGTGAATGGCCATCGGACCAATTTATGAGTGATGCTGGTTTCAAGGAGGAATTCTACGCATACACAAGAAATGTTGGCCTTGAGCAATTCATTTCGGACAAATGCAAGCAATACTACCAACTTGCAGATTCTTTCATGCGGTGGTTTGAATTTTCGCTCAATCGTAATAAACCTTCCGCCCTATTTGACCTTTATGACAAATCATATACTTTGGACATCGAGGATTTTAATCATGCATGCAAAAATCCACAATGGGGCAACTACTGCACAAAACTGAATATAATGATTTTCTTGCTAGCATCATCGTCGGAGAAACTAGAAACATTACACATGCTACCATGGGGAGCTATTTTCCTGCTATACATTATTTTGCTCTATTCATAGGTAGATGTATTAACGGTAAAAATGAGCATAGACACCTTTGTGCAATCGATCTCAGTATTCTTAAGAGTGCAGTAAGGGGTTAAAGGCAATATAACTTAGGGCCATTATTGCTAGAAGGTTGCATAATAATGCTAAGGATGGAGATTTTTTGTGTGGGATTTATGCCACTCATGTAGCTAATTATCTTGGGGTACCCATACGGGGAAATGATATTGAGTTACCACCTGCTTTTCTTGATTATGAGGCTTTGGTATGTTTTCAGTTTCTTGAAAGGAACGAACAATCCCTCCAGTACCGACTAATTTTTGATAGACAACACGCTGTCCATGTTACCCTTCCTGCTCCTACCTTCCTTAACTTTCAGGAAAAACAAAGATACTTTATAACAAGAGAGGAGGCAAACGAGTACGAGAGAGATGCGGAAGCAGCTTGCCTTCACGTTGCAGTCATTTAGGCGGTGGCCGCCGCAGTCCAGCACAACCCTGGCTATGACTTCGGATATTACCCGAGCCATCCATGGCCCTGTACCAACTTAGGCGAAAAACCTAAGCTTGGTGGAGTACATATCTCTCACCGACGTTACATTTGTTTTCACATTTTAGTAGTCAGTGTTCACATTCTTTCATTGTACCATCCATGATAGTTTATTTCCTTGTTTCGCTTTCTTCTTGTGTGTTTAATTAACTTTAGGAAAAATACAAAAAGAATAGATCTAGATTTACATTCTAGTTGCTTCGTTGTACTATTAGAAGAAAACCCAAAAAGATTTTTCGTTCTTTTTTTGCTTGTTGAGGGCTTTCCCGTGTAAATAGTTTTTCTCATTCTTGTTTTGAATTGCCTTCCTTTGGGTCGTAAGGAGAAGACCACAATGAAAATGTTGAGTGGCTCTCATATGCATAATTGTTTATCAATCATAGAGCCCATATTACTTTGCCTTCTCCTTTGAGTTATTGTTTGCAGATTCCAACTTAGTCCAATGCACGTGCACTCTTATCATTATCCACACTGTTTGGTCGTGCAAATAAAAGGCAATAATGATGATATTTGATGAATTGATTGAGATGGAGAAAAGCTGGTATGAACTCGACCTATCTTGCTTTCGTAAATATGATTAGCTCATCATTCCAAATTCAGTTAATTATGGGTGAAACATATTTGCAATGACAATTAGAGATTATAGTTACTCATGCCATGCTTAATTATCTAAGAGTGGATAATGGTTTGCCTTGTGTGCCAACATGCATGTTAAAATGGTTGTGATGTAGTATGATGGGATGGCATCCTCCTCTGAACGATTCAAGTGGCTCGACTTGGCACATGTTCATGCATGTAGTTGAAACAAAATCAACATAGCCTCTACGATATTTATGTTCATGGTAATTTATATCCTACTCATGCTTGCATTCAATGTTGGGTAATCTCAAAGCATGTTGATGAATGTGTCGCTCTTTAGTTGGTCGCTCCCCAGTCTTTTGCTAGCCTTCACTTGTACTAAGCGGGAATACTACTTGTGCATCCAATTCCTCAAACCCAAAGTTGTTCCATATGAGTCCACCATACCTGCCTATATGCGGTATTTACCTTCCGTTTCAAGTAAATTTGCATGTGCCAAACTCTAAACCTTCAATTAAACATTCTATTTTGTGTGCCCAAATCGCTCATGTGGCGACTAGGGGCTATGTTCTCACGATAGGTGGATTATTCTCACGATATGTGTTGATTCACTATCATTCACGGGAAAGTGGCTGGTAATCGGAATGCCCAGTTCCATGCTCGAAATAAAATCAAAATATAATTAAACAAAACTCCCCCAAGACTGTGTCTGTATGGACGGTACCCGTGGATTTGGCTCACCGTGGAGTGTGATTGATTGGTGGAGGGGGAGTAAAAACCTTATCATTCTGTTTGGGAACCGCCTATAATGTATCTAGAATGGAAGATGTTGAAAATCTCATGGTCGTTATGTGAGCAATGAAATCACACCTCTCGAAAATTATTACTTATCTCTGTTTTAATAAATCGAGCTCTGGCACCTCTGCAAATCAATATTTCCCTCTGTGAAGGGCCCTTTCATTTACTTTATTGTTTAGTCATCCTCCTCTTATAAAAGGCACCAATTGGAGAGCACCACCGTCATTTTTATGCTTTGTTGTTAATTGATATTGAGTATGAGCATAACTGGATCTCTCTCATCATGAATTACAATGTCTAGTCAGTCCTTGTTCTTTAGAGGTGCTCTGCATTTATGTTTTGCGGTCTCAGAAAGGGCTAGCGAGATATCATTTCATCATATTGCATCATGATTGTTTTGATAAAAGTGTTGTCATCCGAGAGTTATTATTATTGCTCGCTAGTTGATTATTTCATTGATATGAGTAAATGTGAAACTTAAATGTTATTGTGAACGTGGTTAGTCCACGATCATTGCTGAAAATCTAAACATCAACTAGACATATTTACAACAACAAGATCAAACAGAGTTTGTGAAAAAATTTCTTTATCACTTTCAGTTTATCAACTGAATTGCTTGAGGACAAACAATGTGTTAAGATTCGGGGAGTTGATATGTCTCCATCGTATCTACTTTTCCAAACTCTTTTGCCCTTGTTTTGGACTCTAATTTGCATGATTTCAATGGAACTAACCCGGACTGACGTTGTTTTCAACAGGATTGCCTTGGTGTTATTTTTGTGCAGAAAAAAAGTTCTCGGATTGACCTAAAAATTTATGGAGAATATTTTTGGAATTAATAAAAAATACTGGTGAAAGAATCAACTGGAGGGGGGCCACCCACAAGTGGCAAGTCTGCCAGACACGACCACCCCCTTTGGCCATGCCTAGCAGGCTTGTGGGGCCCTTGTTGCTCCACCGACCTCAATTCCACTCCTATTTATTCCTATTCATGGAGGGAAAAAATCTAGGAGAAGATTTCATTGCGTTTCACGATACGGAGCCGCCGCCACCTCCTGTTCTTCCTCGGGAGGCTAGATCTGGAGTCCGTTTTGGGATTCAGAGAGGGGAAATCGACGCCATCGTCATCACCAACCATCCTTCATCACCAATTCCATGACGCTCTTCGCCGTTCGTGAGTAGTACCATCGTAGGCTTGCTGGACGGTGATGGCCTGGATGAGATTTATCATGTAATCGAGTTAGTTTTGTTAGGGTTTGATCCCTAGTATCCACTATGTTTTGAGATTGATGTTGCTATGAGTTTGCTATGCTTAATGCTTGTCACTAGGGCCCGAGTACCATGATTTTAGATCTGAACCTATTATGTTTTCATGAATATATATGTGTTCTTGATCCTATCTTGCAAGCTGTAGACACCTATTACGAGTTATGATCCGCATCCCCGAGGGTGACAATAACTGGGATTCTTTCCGGTGATTACCGTAGTTTGAGGAGTTCATGTATTCACTAAGTGCTAATGCTTTGGTCCAGTTATGTATTAAAAGGATGCCTTAATATCCCTTAGTTTCCATTAGGACCCCGCTGCCATGGGAGGGTAGGACAAAAGATGTCATGCAAGTTCTTTTCCATAAGCGCATATGACTATATACGGAATACATGCGTACATTACATTGATTAATTGGAGCTAGTTCTATGTCACCCTATGTTATAAATTTTGCATGATGAATGCCATCCGACATAATTATCCATCACTGATCCATTGCCTACGAGTTTTCCACCTATTGATCTTTGCTAAGTTACTTCTTCGTTTCTACTGTTACAATCACTACAAAACTGCTACTGTTACTTTTGCTACCATTACCGTTACTTCCATACTACTTTGCTGTAGATATTAAGTCTTTCAGGTGTGGTTGAATTGACAACTCAGCTGTGAATACTCGAGAATATTCTTTGGCTCCCCTTGTGTCGAATCAAGAAATTTGGATTGAATACTCTACCCTCGAAAACTGTTGCGATCCTCTATACTTGTGGGTTATCACAACCCACTAGGGGATGGTGCGCCACGTCTAAGGCCCATTTGACCCCTTGGGGTAGGTGGGCTTTGCTACCTCTTGAGCTTGTGTTGGTTTTCCCTTGAAGAGGAAAGGGTGATGCAGTGAAGTAGATAAGTATTTCCCTCAGTTGTTGAGAACCAAGGTATCAATCTAGTAGGAGGAACAAGCAAGTCACCTATGGTTGCACCTACACAAACAATCAAACTCTTGCACCCAACGCTATAAAGGGGTTGTCAATCCCTTCACGGTTATTTGCAAGGATTAGATCTGAAAGAGATAGATGTAAATGAGTGCGGAAAGTAAAAGATACATAAAATGCAGCTAGGTATAGATCTGAAAATATATGATGGAAAATATACCCGAGGGCTATAGGTTTTACTAGGGGCTTCTCTCTTGAAGGTAAATATCATGGTGGGTAAACAAATTACTGTCAAGCAATTGATGGAAAAGCAAATAATCATGCAGTTATCCAAGGCAATGATCATGCATATAGGCATCACGTCTGTGACAAGTAGACCCAAACGATTCTGCATCTACTACTATTACTCCATGCATCGACCGACTCCTGCCTGCATCTAGAGTATTAAGTTCATGAAGAACAGTGTAATGCATTAAGAAAGATGACATGATGTAGAGGGACAAACTCAAGAAATATGATGAAAACCCCATCTTGTTACACTTGATGGCAACAATACAATACGTGCCTAGCTACCCCTACTATGTCACTGGGTGAGGACACCGCAATATTGAACCCAAAACTAAGCACTTCTCCCATTGCAAGAATTACCAATCTAGTTGGCCAAACCAAACCAATAACTCGAAGAGACTTGCAAGGATATGAAATCATGCATATAAGAAATCAAAGGATATTCAAATAAGATTCATGGATAATCTAAACATAAACTCACAATTCACCGGATCTTGACAAACACACCGTAAAAGAGGATTACATCGGATAGATCTCCATGAATATCATGAAGAACATGGTATTGAAGATCAAAGAGAGAAAAGAAGCCATCTAGCTACTAGCTATGGACCCGTAGGTCTATGGTGGACTACTCATGAATCATCGAAGGGGCAATGGAGTTGATGTAGATGCCCTCCATGATCGAAACCCCCTCTGGCAGATTACCGGAAAAGGCTCCAAGATTGGATCTCTCGAGAACAAAGGCTTCTGGCGGCGGAAAAGTATTTGTGTGGCTCGTTCTGATGTTGCGAGAATATTTGGGCATTTATAGGCCAAGAATTAGGGTTAGGATACCTGTCAGGAGGCGACAAGCCTACTAGGCGCGGGCCCCCCTGGCTCCTCCCCTAACGTGCACTCCAAGCTTGGATGACTTGTTTCCTTCCAGAAAAATTCCTTCCGCAGGTTTTATTCCATTTGGACCCCGTTTAATATTCCATATCTACAAAACTCAAAAATAAGGAAAAAACAGAAACTGGCACTTGGCTCTAGATTAATAGGCTAGTCCCAAAAATAATATAAATAGCATATTAATGCATATAAAACATCCAAAACAGATAATATAATAGCATGCCATCATCAAATATTATAGATACGTTGACGTATCAGCATCCCCAAGCTTAATTCATGGTCGTCCTCAAGTAGGTAAATGATAAAAACAGAATTTTTTATGTGGAGTGCTACCTAACATATTTATCCAAGTAATATTCTTTATTGTGTCATGAATATTCAGATCCGTAAGACTCAAAAGAAAAGCTTGATATTGATATAAAAACAATAATATTTCAAGCATACTAGCAAAGCAATTGTATCTCTTCAAAATATAATGGTAAAAGAAAGTTATCCCTACAATATGAGATGGTCTGGCTATGCTCCATCTTCCCCACACAAAGTATTTGTATCATGCACAACCCTGATGAAAAGTCAAGCAATTGTTTTCAACCTTTATTTTCTCAAACTTTTTCAACTCTCACACAATACATGAGCGTGAGCCATGGATATAGCACTATATGTGGAATAGAATATGGTGGAGGTTGTCAAGGAAAGGGAGAAGATAGTCTCTCATCAACTAGGCGTATCAACGGGCTATGGAGATGCCCATCAATATATATCAATGTGAGTGAGTAGGGATTGCCATGCAACAGATGCACTAGATCTATAAGTGTATGAAATCTCAAAAGGAAACTAAGTGGGCGTGCATCATAAGGAAAAATTCCACTAGCTATATGGAAGTGACAAAATAGGAGACTCTCTATCATGAAGATCATGGTGCTACTTTGAAGCATAAGTGTGGAAAAAGGTAGTAGCAATGTCCCTTCTCTATTTTCTCTCATTTTTTGTGTGGGCATCTAAGGCCTTTTTATTCATTTTTTATATATATCTGGGCTTCGCTGGCCTCTTTTATTTTTCATACAGTCCGGAATCTCATCCCCACTTGTGAGGGAATCATAGCTTCCATCATCCTTTCCTCACATGGAACATGCTCTAATAATGATAATCATCACACTTTTATTTACTTACAACTCAAAAGAAAATTACAACTCGATACCTATGACAAAATATGACTCTATATGCAATATGGAAGTGATGGTGCATGTCATAAAAGGAAACGGTGGAATTTGCATGGCAATATATCTCGGAATGGCTATAGAAATGCAATAATAGGTAGGTATGGTGGCTGTTTTGAGGAAAGAAATATGGTGGCTGTTTTAGGAAGGTATATGGTGGGTGTTTTGAGGAAGGTGTTTGGTATACCGGCGAAAGTTGCGCGACAATAGAGAGGCTAGCAAAAGTGGAAGGGCGAGAGTGCGTATAATCCATGGACTCAACATTAGGCATAAAGAACTCACATACTTATTGCAAAATTCTATTAGTCATTTAAGCAAAGAATTAAACGCATGCTCCTAGGTGGAGGTTGGTAGGATTTAACCATCGCACGCCCTCGACCCTCACACAAAGGTCGACAATCTATAAACAAGTCATGCTCCGGCTTCCTTACATAACGGTTCACCATACGTGCATGCTAAGGGAATCACAAACCTTTACACAAGTATTTTTACCAAATCACAATTTAATTCCTAACATGTCTCTTAACATTACCATCTTTATATCTCAAAACTTTATGCAAGGAATCAAACCTCTCATAAATACTCAATGCACTTAATATGGAAGTTTTTATTATATCCCTTTTGGATGCCTATCATATTAGGACTAAATTCATAACCTAGAACAATTACCATGCTATTTTAGAAACTCCCAAAATAAAATAATATTAGTGAGGTACAAGGGTTCAAGTACTTCTATAAAAATGCAAACACCACCGTGCTCTAAAAGATATAAGTGAAGCACATAGAGCAAAATTGCCCAGCTCAAAAGATATAAGTGAAGCACATAGAATATTCTAATAAATTCATGATTCAGCATGTCTCTCTCAAAATATGTATGCATCAAGTATGATTGTGGCAAACTAACAAGCAAAGACTCATATCATACAAGACGCTCCAAGCAAAACACATATCATGTGGTGAATAAAAATATAGCCTCAAGTAAATTTACCGATGGATTGAAGACGAAAGAGGGGATGCCTTCCGGGGAATCCCCAATCTTAGTCTCTTTGGCATACTTGAATATGACTTGGAATGCCTTTGGCATCCCCAAGCTTAGGCTCTTGCCACACCTTATTCCATAGTCCATCAAATCTTTACCCAAAACTTGAAAACTTCACAACACAAAACTTAACAGAAAACTTGTGGGATCCGTTAGTATAAGAAAATAAATCACCACTTTAGGTACTGTTTTTAACTCATTATTTAATTATATTGGTGTTATAAATACTTTAATATAACTTATCCATGGCTCATACAACATGATACAACCCACAGATTCATCAAAATAGGCAAACAACTCAAAGAAAACAGAATCTGTCAAAAACAGAACACTCTGTAGCAACCTGGAAACTTCGTATACTTATGTAACTCAAAACATACTGAAAAATTATGAAAACCTGGGAATTTTATATATCAATCTTGTGTAAAATTTTCAGATCAATTTGACTCCCTGAAAAAATTATAAAATTCCTGAACCAAGCACAAAAGTTTCTGTTTTTTAGCAAGATCAAATCAACAACTACCATAGATCACCCCAAAGGTTTTACTTGGCTCAAACACTAATTAAAACACCAAAACACAATTATTACGGAATTAATAATGTGGGAAAAGCAAAAGAAAAAATATAACACAAAAATAAAATTGGGTTGCCTCCCAATAAGCGCTACTGTTTAACGCCCCTAGCTAGGCAAAACACAATAGATCTAGGTATTGTCATCTTTGGTATGCAATCCAAAAGTAGAACTCATAATAGATTCATATGGCAATCTTATTTTCTTTCTAGGAAAGTGTTCCATGTATTTCCTTAATGGAAATTGGAATCTAATGTTTTCTTCTTTCATATCAATAATTGCACTAATCGTTCTAAGGAAAGGTCTACCAATAATAGGACATGTAGGATTGCAATCTATATCAAGAACAATGACATCTACAGGAACATAATTCCTATTTGAAACAATAAGAACGTCATGAATCATATGGAGAGTATATTTAAGTCTAACCCACTTCCTATGCATAGGGATTTTGTGAGCAAACAAATTATGTGAACAAAAAACAACTATCATAGGAAGGCAAAACAAGCATAACTTCCAAACTTTGAACACATAGAGAGGAAACTTGATATTATTGCAATATGTAAAAGCATATGTTCCTCTCTCATAGTAATTTTAAGTACCATCATGAAGGAATCTCATAGTATAACTATCACACAAAAGCATTCTTTTCATGATCAATTATAGCATACGTGTCATTACCAAAACTTGGGGTACAAAGAAATCATCTTTATCAAGCATAGCATCCCCAAGCTTGTCGTTTTGCATATCATTAGCATCGTGGATATTCAGAGAATTCATACTATCAACATGGTAATCATGCTTTTCAATCAAGGAGATATCATGAATCACCTTATAATTTCTTCTTTCAACACTTCATCCAAAATTTCATGATTTTCAAGCAAAACTTCATAGAAATAATCAAGTGAACTCAACTCACTACAATTGGTTCATCATAATTTGGTATTTTGAAAAGATTAGCAAGTGGATGAGGATCCATATCAATATATTTTTATCAAGCAAAGATGCAAGCAAATAGAAGGCACATTGCAACACAAGCAAACGAAAGGCAAACGAAAGAAGGGTGAACCAAAAGGCAAGTCTTTTTGGTATTTTCTGAAAATCATTTTAGAAGTGGGGGAGAGGAAAACAAGAGGCAAATGGAAAATAATGTAAATGCAAGAGATGAGTTTGTGATGGGTACTTGGTAGGCTTGATGTAAATCCTCCCGAGTAACGGTACCAAAAATTGGCAAGTTGACGGGAGAGATCTTGTCTTGACTTGCTATGTATCCTCCCCGGCAAAGGCGCCAGAAATCCTTCTTGCTACCTCTTGAGCTTGCATTGGTTTTCCCTTGAAGAGGAAAGGGTGATGCAGCGAAGTAGATAAGTATTTCCCGTAGTTGTTGAGAACCAAGGTATCAATCGAGTAGGAGAAACAAGCAAGTCACCAATGGTTGCACCTACACAAATAATCAAACTCTTGCACCCAACGCTATAAAGGGGTTGTCAATCCCTTCACAGTTATTTGCAAGGATTAGATCCGGAAGAGATAGATGTAAATGAGTGCGGAAAGTAAAAGATAAATAAATTGCAGAAAGGTATAGATCTTAAAATATATGATGGAAAATAGACCCGGGGGCCATAGGTTTCACTATAGGCTTCTCTCTTGAAGGCAAATATCATGGTGGGTAAACAAATTAATGTCAAGCAATTGATAGAAAAGCGAATAATCATGTAGTTATCCAAGGCAATGATCATGCATATAGGCATCACGTCCGTGACAAGTAGACCCAAACGATTCTGCATCTACTACTATTACTCCATGCATCGACCGACTCATGCCTGCATCTAGAGTATTAAGTTCATGAAGAACAGTGTAACGCATTAAGAAAGATGACATGATGTAGAGGGACAAACTCAAGAAATATGATGAAAACCCCATCTTGTTACACTTGACGGCAACAATACAATACATGCCTCGCTACCCCTACTATGTCACTGGGTGAGGACACCGCAAGATTGAACCCAAAACCAAGCACTTCTCCCATTGCAAGAATTACCAATCTAGTTGGCCAAACCAAACCAATAACTCGAAGAGACTTGCAAGGATATGAAATCATGCATATAAGAAATCAGAGGATATTCAAATAAGATTCATGGATAATCTGAACATAAACTCACAATTCATTGGATCTTGACAAACATACCACAAAACAGGATTACATGGGATAGATCTCCACGAAGATCATGAATAACATGGTATTGAAGATCAAAGAGAGAGAAGAAGCCATCTAGCTACTAGCTATGGACCCGTAGGTCTGTGGTGGACTACTCACGCATCATCGGATGGGCAATGGAGTTGATGTAGATGCCCTCCGTGATCGAAACCCCCTCCTACAGATTACCGGAAAAGGATCCAAGATTGGATCTCTTGGGAATGGAGGCTTCCGGCGGCGGAAAAGTATTTGCGTGGCTAGTTCTAATGTTAGGGGAATATTTGGGTATTCATAGGCCAAGAATTAGGGTTAGGAGACCTGCCAGGAGGCGACAAGTCTGCTAGGCGCGGCCAGGGGGGCCACGCCTAGTAGGCTTGTGGCGCCCTGGCTCCTTCCCTGATGTGCACTCCAAGCTTGGATGAATTGTTTCCTTCGAGAAAAATTTCTTCCGCAGGTTTTATTCCGTTTGGACCCCGTTTAATATTCCATATCTGCAAAACTCAAAAACAAGGAAAAAACAGAAATTGACACTTGGCTCTAGATTAATAGGTTAGTCCCAAATATAATATAAAATAGCATATTAATGCATATAAAACATCCAAAACAGATAATATAATAGCATGGCATCATAAAAGATTATAGATACGTTGGAGACGTATCACGCCCCACTTGGTGGACCCCCGGAATCCATTTGTCACTCCCGGTACACTACTGGAAATGCCCGAAACTTTTCTGGAGTCCAAACACCACTTTCCTATATATCAATCTTTACCTATGAACCATTCTGGAGATCCTCATGACGTCCGGGATCTCATACGGGACTCCGAACAATCTTCGGTCACCAACATACATAACTCAATACTACCAAAACGTCACCGAACGTTAATGTGCACGCACACCCTACGGGTTCGAGAACTATGTAGACATGATCGAGACACCTCTACGGTCAATAACCAATAGCAGGAATTGGATGACCATATTAGTTCCTACATATTCTACTAAGATCTTTATTGGTTGAACCTCTATGTCAAGGATTCACTTAATCCCGTATGCACTTCCCTCTGTTCTTCGGTATGTTACTTGCCAGAGATTCGATCGTCGGTATCTCTATACCTAGTTCAATCTCGTTACTGAAAAGTCTCTTTACTCATTCCGTAATACAAGATACCGTGGCTAACTCTTTAGTCACATTGCTTGCAAGGCTCATTTTGATGTTGTATTACCTAGTGGGCCATGAGATACCTTTCCGTCACACGGAGTAACAAATCACAGTCTTGATCCATGCCAACCCAAGAGACACCCTCGGAGATACCAGTAGAGCACCTTTATAGTCACCCAGTTATGTTGCGAGGTTTGATACACACAAGGTATTCCTTCGGTGTCAGGGAGTTGCATGATCTCATGGTCATAGGAACAGATACTTGACATTCAGAAAACTATAGCAATAAACTGACACGATCATATGCTATGTTCATAGTTTGGGTCTTGTCCATCACATCATTCTCCTAATGATGTGTTCCCATTATCAAATGACATCTCCTGTCTATGGGTAGGAAGCCTTGACCATCTTTGATCAACGAGCTAGTCTACTAGAGGCATATTAGGGACACAGTGTTGTCTATGTATCCACACATGCATTTGAGTTTCCAATCAATACAAGTATAGCATGGATAATAAACGATTATCATGAACAAGGAAATATAATAATAACCACTTTATTATTGCCTTTAGGGCATATTTCCAACAAAAAACCCATGTCACTAAACAAACAAACTAGCTAAAATAATTTTCAAGTCAAGACCGATATTGATTTTATGTACTCCCTTCACATGAGTATATAAGGCGAGAGGACCACTGCACTGCCACCAATACATGTTGTCATTGATATAAATATGATAGTAATAGATGTGTATGTACAAAGTTTGATCTACCGAGGCCCAAATGGGTGACACGATAGATTATTAGGGTTTAGGCCCCTCATCGGTGGAGTTAATAGCCCTAATCATGTGTGTGGGTACTCTTGCGTATGGTTGTGTATAGGAATTAGGGCGTGTTCAGGAGCCCTCCTGCTTCTCAACTCCTTAAACTCCATGTGTGGAGTGGAGCCGAAAGATTCAATTCTTGGTTATGGTCGTGAGAAGGTGGCTAAAAACAGAGGGTAATATTTGAGGAGATGTGGAATTGAGAAATCCCGGCTCCTCCAAAACCGGGAAGTGAGAGTTGAGGGGATATTACCAGTCCCTGACACCACAAAGTGAGGCCCACTCATACCGATTCGCTTGCACATCTTCTCTTTTTCCACGAGTGCTTGTTCATTCCCCTCCACACCCGCATGTTTTTTGGCTAAAACAGCTACGACCGACCGGGCCTATGGGCCATCCCAACATTCCCACATTGTTTGGACTCTCGACCTACTACAACGTCTATCTAAATGGGCCACACATGGACAATCTACTGGGTGACAAGCCCCCTCCCTTGTGCGAGCGAGAAGCTGTGTAGCCGAATAGATCGCTCGATCCCGGCTCTCCCGTGAGAAGCTGGCGATCGGAAATCGACGGTGGACTTGAGGATTTTTTTAGCCACGAAGGAGTACTCAACACGCCCTTACAAAAACTGTGTTGGAGTTCATGCAAGAGAGAAGATCGATGATGACTCACAAGTATAGGGGATCAGTCGTAAGCATTTTAGTAAGTAAGAGTGTCAAACCCAACGAGGAGCAGAAGGAAATGATAAGCAGTTTTCAACAAGGTATTCTCTGCAAGTGCTGTCAGTAGCAGTGATAGATAGTTTTATAGCAAGATAATTGGTAGCAAGTAACACGTATTAAAATTAGTAAGGGTGCAGCAAGGTGATCCAATCCTTTTTGTAGCAAAGGACAAGCCTGAAAGTTACCTTATATAAAGGAAAATGCTCTCGAGGACACATGGGAATTTCCATCTAGTCATGTTCATCGTGTTGAGTTGATTTGCGTTCATTACTTTGATAATTTCATATGTGGGTGGACCAGTTCTAAGGTGTTGTTCTTACTTGAAAAAGCAACCTACTTATGATTACCCTCTCCCACAAGTATCTGCAACTACGAAAGAAGAATTAAGGTAAATCTAACCATAGAATGAAACATGTAGATCCAAACCAGCTCCTTATGAAATAATGCATAAAGTAGGGTTTAAGCTTCTGTCACTATAGCAACCCATCATCTACTTATTACTCCAAAATGTCTTCCCTCAGGCATAGGTGTGATGAAGTGTCATGTAGTCAACGTTCACATGACATCACTAAAGCAAGCAACATCATACACATCATCAAAATATCGAATGAATACCAACTTCACATGATTACTTACAACATGACTTCTCCCATGTCCTCGAGAACAAAAGCAACTACTCACAAAACATCACCATTTTCAAGATCAGAGGTATAATAAATATGATAAACGATATGAACATATTATCTTCCACCAAACAAACCAACTAGCATCAACTACAAGACATAATCAACACTACTAGTAACCCACATGTACCAATCTGAGGTTTTTGAGACAAAGATTGAATACAAGAGATGAACTAGGATTTGAGATGAGATGGTGCTGGTGAAGATGTTGCTATAGGGGGTGTCATGTAGGCTTGGTATTAACACGTGGCCCCCCTCTGGTACTTATTTGCTCCATAAATTCAGATATATTCCACAAAATTCCTCCTGAAGTTTAGGTCATTTGGAGTCTAGAGAATTTCCGGCCATTTTCTTGGTTTCCAGGTCCAGAATTCTAGTTTTCGGTAATCTCCCTCTTTGTGTTGTACCTTGTAAATTAAGAGAGAAAAGGCATAAGAATTGTACCATAAAGTGGAATAATGACCAAGAATTATGAATGATAAATCATGATACAGAATGGACATATCAATCGACCCCTCCAGCCAAGCCCTTCATATAGGCTTATGTAAAGTGTGACATGTCGTGATGTTAGAATGGTCGGGTGTTATGAAATAATTAATGCCTAGTGATAACTTCCTATTAAGGTCTCTTTTGGCTTATATGGTAAGAAAATAATAAGAATAGGAAAGTCATAGGAAATGAGATGCATATATCTCAAATCGTTTGAATAGGATTAGAAAAGAAGATGCTCTTTGGTTCACATCATAGGATTTTTTTCATTGAGTCTAGACTAATATTTATTTTCCTATGAAATGTGGAGGATAGGGAGAATTCCTCCATAGTAATAGGATTCTATTCCTACCAACCATAGGGTTCTAAAGGAATTTTTCTATAGAAATCCTATCCTACGAAATTCCTGCAAAATTCCTCCAAACCAAAGGAGGCCTAATTATGCACTGGAAACTCTCACTTGATGGCTTTGTTGTAATGGCAGTGTAATAATGATGTAAAACTTCTGATTTATTGCGGATTAATGTTCGTCTTGATTATGCAGTTAGGCCTAGCAGGGCAAGCCCCCCTTGCATGCGTCCAACCGACTGATCATTGCGCATTAATCCTACCGACCCGTCTCCATAGTGATCATTCATCCTATCAAGTGAGTCTACCTAGTGGGAATAACATCGCCATCGGCCCCAAGTCCGCCAGGGCATCGTTGAAGGGAAAATATTGCATCCACAAAGGAAGTGCATCCTGACTAACTGTGGGGCTCGATACACCGTCAAATTGCCTATAGAGAGGTGATACGTCTCCCACGTATCGATAATTTATGAAGTATTCATGCCATATTTACCCATATTTACAATAATTTTGTGTGGTTTTGATGCACTTTTATATGATTTAATGGAACTAACCCAGACTGACGTTGTTTTCAGCAGAATTATCATGGTGTTGTTTTTGTGTAGAAAATAAAAATTATTAGAATCGCCCGAAACTTTTTAATGATTTTTTCTAGAAGGGAAGGAATCTAGGAAGCTTCGAGGGAGTACCAGAAGACCCATAGAGGGCCCACAAGGCATCAGGGCGTGCCTAGGGGGTGGTCACCCCCTATTGTCTTGTGGGCCCCCTGCATCACATCTTTGCTTGATTCCAACAACAAAAATTCCTACATCAGAAACCCCCGAAAGTTAACATAGAACTTCTGCTCCGCCACCGTAAGCCTATGTTCTGAGGTAATCTCATCCAGAGCCTTTTTCTGGCACCCTGTCGGAGGGGGAAATCATCACCGCAGGCCATCATCATCACCTCGGCGGTCTCCATGTCGAAGAGGGAGTAGTTCACCCTCGGGGCTGAGGGTATGTATCAGTAGCTATGTGTTTGATCTCTCTCTCTCTCTCTCTCGTGTTCTTATATTCTTCGCTAGATAGGAATTTTGGAGTGATTACTTATCGCACGTTGAGGGGTGGTTATACGATTCAATTATGTTACCATCTTTGAGAGATTGCACTAGTGAAAGTATGAACCTAGGCCTTATTTCCAAGCATATATCGTTTTGCTCGTTGTTTACTACTTGTTATCTTGTTGTTTTATATTTTTAGATTACAAAAACCTATTTTTACCATCCATATTACACTTGTATCACCATCTCTTCGCCGAACTAGTGCACTTATACAATTTATCATTATGTTGGGTGTGTTGGGGGTATAAGAGATTTCTTGTATTTTGATTGCAGGGTTGTTTGAGAGAGACCATCTTCATCCTAAACCTTTCACGGATTGATAAAACTTAGATCATACACTTGAGGAAAATTTATGATATCCTACAAAACTCTGCACTTGGAGGTCCAACGACGTCTACAAAAATAAAGTTGCGTAAAAGACATCAAGGGACCCTGATGGACTCAAAAGAAGTTTCCTGAAACGACAATTTAAAACGAGTTGTGGAAAGGCTTGGTGATACTTGATCACATCTGGAAAGAGGCTAACTAGCGGCCCAGCTGAGTGCATATCATGAAATCCAAGTGACGACGTCGATGTTTGGTCTAACTCTCATGGAGAGATGTCGGTCACTATCCCTCAACAACGTCCTTCGATCGTCAAAGTCAGGTCCAAACATGTGAAGTTCAATGTTTGGCTCTTTACTTAGAGCCCAACACATGCCACAGAGGATACTGAATTCGCCCCTTGCCAAGGGTGTTATTGAGCAATCTAACAACCTCGTTGAGGCGGATTATCAGCACACAAGGTGTAGAGTAGGTCTGCACCGAGCGACTTGTTACTCAGAATTCCTTCATGCTTCGGGAACAAAGCATTTGGTGGAGTGAATCCACTCGAAAATTCATCGTTCCTGGGCATGGAATGTTTACTCGAGTGAGGCCACTCGGCATTTAGTCATGCTTGGGCATGGGACACTGCTTGAGTGAAGTCATTCAGAATTTCATCGTGCCTCGGCATGGAACATTTGCTCGAGTGAATCCACCTAGAAATTCGTCTTGAGCCGGCACAAAATGTTTACTTGAGTGAACCCACTTGGTATTTCCATGCTTGGGCACGAAATGTTTACTCAAATGAAGCCACTCGGTATTTCGTCATGACTGGGCAGGACGCATTTGCTTGAGTGAAGTCACTCGAAATTTCATTGTGCTTTAACACGAAACATCTTCTCAAGTGAAGTCATTCAGATTTCATGAAGCCGATACACATATCATTTGCTCGAGTGAAAGTCACTCGAAATTTTATCGTGTCTGGACAGGGAAGATCCGGTCGAGTAAAATTACTTGGAATTTCATCATGGCTGGACACGGAACATCTTCTCAAGTGAAGTCACTTAAAATTCGTCGTGTCTGGACATAGAACGTTTGCTCAACTGAAGTCACTCAATTTTTTCATGCCTGGATACGGATGATACGTCACAAACGTATTTATAATTTTTAATTATTCCGTGTTATTATAAAATCACTTTTGAATAGACTTTTAGCAGTTTTTCTTATTGTTCCTCCTTACCGGGAGGATTAACTTGGAGTAAAAGCTCGCACCAACCATCACAAATGCTGTTCAGTTCCCCAGAAATAGCCTGTGCGCTGCACATCATCCGACGTGAAAATCCCGGTGAAAGCGCGGTGCGCGAGTTACTGCGCCTATTACTGCGCCGCTAGGCTAGTCTTTTCCTGCCCGTGGTATTGAATGCATCATTTCTGTGAGAGGTGAATAAAAATAGGAAAGGGAAAGGAAAAAAGGGTGGCGGGTCGTGTCGTTTCGGAGCGGGAGTGGAGAGGGGAGTAGGGGGTAGGACGGGGGAACGCAAAAGCGACGGACAGGTGAACGCAACGTGTAAAGCCCACAACTTTTCGGCCTGCGACCTTCTTTTACCTTTTGAGCACAGCAGCGTCGTCGGATCGCGCTCGAGAAGCCCACGCGATTGGCGGTCCATATCCGTACGGACTTCTTTTTCCCCTTACCTTTCGCCTTCACGGTACGTTTTTTTTTTTGGACAAACTTTTTATTATGTTATAGTTCATAGCCTGTTTCAGACGGAACTTCTCTTAGAAAAATTGAACTAAAAGGGGGTCGTGGCCACCACCAATTTCCAGCAAAGAAACCACCTAAACTACTGAATGAGTATAGTTTGATCACAGAGCGGCACTGGTACAAATTCAGCTGCAGGCATACTGTAAACACAAAGGGTCAGCAGTAAAGTAAAGAACGGCAACTTTCAAGTCACTTGGCGGTAAGCAGCACCTTTTCCACCCACTAAGCAAAGGGGTCAAAAGAAAGATGCTGTAACCACCACGGGGACAAGTTCAGTACTGCTCAGAGCACTCGCACCGGACAGTACTGTTCTAAAATTTCATACGAAAGGCCCAAGTGAAAAGAGCAACCAGGTACGGTCACAGTAACAAAACAACACGGTACACTTGTGTAATGATCTCAATGGTGTGGCGACAGTGAAGGCAAAGAACTGGCAATTTAAGTTCCGCCGTGAACTAAGAGGATGTCATTTGTATGCGCGCCTACTCTGTGGCGATGAGAAAAGGCAGTCCCCTGAAAGAAACAAGCACTCCGGTTAGTGTCAGGGGCACCAGTAGGGGATAAACCCCAGGTTGCATGGTAATATTAGTTCACTGAATCTATCCAGACAAGTCACTGTGGAAAACTGAAGCAAGCATGCATACCAGCCCCCTCTCCTAGAGAAGTAATCCGAGTCCAGGGACACCGCCAGAGCAAGAGCCACGGCCCTTTCAGGTAAAATCAGCGGGCGTACAACGTTTAGTTCTTCGATCTGGAAGCATCAGTGAGATGTGAGTTTGAGACCAGTTTAAAGGGAGGTTCTTAAAATATCAGTGTAAAGAGCAACATCGTGCAAGTACAGAAACTTAAACCCGCCATATGAACCTAGGTTTCACATCCGGCAGGGGGACACAGATACATCAAGGCAGATATGATCGTAATGTGTGTCAAGTGAGAACACTTACATCGAGACCAAGTCTACTGCTTTGCCCATCATCACCAAACCGAATCGCATACTGACCGGCATCCGTGAAGAGCTGCAATGAGATACAACCAAAGATATATTGATCTGTCGTTACTCCTCGGTCAACCACATCCTTTCTACAGGCTAAGACAGTGCAACACAAAATGCACTCGGAAAATATATGGGATGTACAACCATGCTATAATTACGTGTCCTATTATGTATGATAAATTCCTTGTGAAGAAGCAATGTCAAGCAATAGAATCACATCATAGTTCTTAGTGATCAGAGTGTGGATTGTTAGCTTATGTTTTGCTAGACATCTATGAAACACATTCCATAATGAATTTCCTTCAAATGCAAGAAAACACACGCCTACTCAAAAGGACATTACCTCAAAACCAATTCCCCTCCAATTACGGTCAATCTGGGCCAACACATTTTCATCTTCATCAATCAGGGTAAAGGTCCAGTTCCAAAATCCAGGATTCTCAACCACAGCAAATTGCTTGTTCCTAAAGGACAAACAAGTTGAAAATCAACCTGTCAGACAGTATATCAAGAATGACAACTACATAAATAATCTACACTGGGTTAAAGAAATAAGGGAATTGGGAGAGCAGAAGGCCATGTTACCCTAAGTACAGATCATAAATTCTACGCCAAAGATGCCAGCGCCTGTGCACTACACCTACCTCCTGATCAAAGGAAAATAATGAAACTTCATCAACAGTATTCCTGTACATTCATACAAGGATAATCAAGTCAAGAATATTTGTGTACCTTGCCATCCACTTCTGCATAAATGGAGCTGTTGATGAACCAAAATGGCCGGCGGACCTGAACCCAATAGTATCCATAGCATTAATATCTTTGCAGAAATTTCAACTGTGTATTTACAACAAAAAACAACAATGGCTCCTCCCAAAAAGAAAAGAAAAAACAATGGCAAATTCTTACCGTGAATATCTCATTACCCATAGCATCAGTAAATTGTGCAGTAAATGGCCGTCTTGACCGAAGTAACTGAAATACCAGAAAAAAGGAAATGTTGTAAGGTACTAAGGTAGTAATAGTTGCCATCAAGGAAAAAAATGAACAAATAGACGTCAGATAAAAATGAACAAACAAACGCCAAATACAATAAGGTGTTTTTTTGCACACAAAAAAGAGACAATAGCATTAGATTATTTCCTACACTAGCAATACTAAAAAAAAGTACATAATTAACTTTTAGCATCATAACTGATCAAGACAGCAAGGGAGTGAAATTTTGTAATGTTGAACATAAATAAGCCATATTCAATGTATAAACACGACAAAGAAACATACATATCAGATGACACTTCTACCCTATCAGAAATATATTGCCAGCTAGATAAGAAATATATTCCCATACCTCCATTACTAAATGGATAAAACACGTTACGCATATAAAATTATTCATGATAACTAAAGCTTTTCTCGCACAACACCAATTGTTTCCATGAAGCTGAAACCAAGTACAAAATACAGTCCTTCCAGAGCAACCCAAAAACTACTCAATATGATAACACTACATAGTGGAGGCTTAAAAATGGGAGAGCAACCAATTTTCCACGACATTCAACATTCACCACTGACACCTCTCTCTAACACATCAGATTTTCCCATGTCTCCACTTTCTCAGTCCCTGTAGCTTACATTTACCCCCATTTCACGTCCCATAGGAAGTATTTCAAGATTTACACCCCTTACCGTACATAAAGTATCAGTGTCAACTCCAACTGAAAATATGTAACATTAATCATTCCAAAACGAAAATAAGAGAAGCAATCACAAAAGAACTCCTTGCCCAGCAGAGAACAACCAAAAAAGCATCCAATAAAAAATGATATAGTGGAATATTTCCGTTATCTGTCCAACCAAAAGATCACAACAATAAGTGGCATGCTACCAACAGGTGTTCTTTAACATAGGAAGGGTAATGGAAACTCTGGTCTATCGAACAAATTTCAATAAATTACCATAAAGTGTCAGCATAAAGTAATACAAAATTATTTATGATCAAGTAACCACATAGATGTACCTGCCTAAAGATGACATTGCTTTTCTCTCGAATATATCCAACAGGCTGGCATTGAAAAAGAAACAAGTCAATGCGTAAGACTCGGAGAATGAAGCATAGATGATGGAAATTATACAACGACCAAACCAGCTAGCTGGAAGAAGACACTTACAGACTGGGAAAAGAGTGGATCCATTATGATATATCTACTCTCCTGCATTTCAAAACAATAGTAGTAAGCAAAAATCCATCTAGCTTCAGCCAAACTATCAATAGTTCACATAAGCTGCTATTCCATTATGGAAAGAGCTGGAGAAGCATGTTCATATAAATCACCTGTTCAAAAGCAAACATGATATTTGCCCATTCCACATCTCTGGCTATAAGGAGGTTGCCTCTTGAGAGGAGAGGCTCCAGTTTGGCCTGTAAGAAGTAGGGAACAATTTTAATCGATTGGCCAGTATCCTGCTACATTTTCCACAGAAATATTCATTCACATACCACTACTCAGCCCTGTTCAGCTAGCCTACAAATTCCAACACGACTTCACTACCTATTGTAATCAGAGTTCAGTTTCAAAAACAGAGTCTACTAACTACATAATCATGCGCTTGGCAGGAGAGTTTTCTCTTCCATTCTCTAAAGAACTTCACCATGCGCCTGATAGGAGGGTTTCCTCTTCCATCATTATCTGAAAAAACTTTATCATGCCCATTCTGTGATGGATTGGTTGCATAGAGTCTAACATAGAATCCGGTCATACCGAATGGCACTACACAAGGTGCAATTAGAGAAAACAGAATCCGCTTGCCTCTAGGTATGGGAGGTCCTTGGGGTCATACTGGCCGCCTTTAGACGGGGCCACCTCGCCGCGGGCCGCCCCACCGGCCGTCACCCTACCAATCCCCGCCGCGGCGGCCCCGGAATTTACGAACGCGCGCGCGGCGTTGGCTAAATAGCCGAGCGGATCCTCGCCAACGCCTTCGGCCTTGGCGACCGCGTTGCATACACCCAGTCTCCTCGCAGCTTCCTTCTCCCTCTTCAGCTCCTCAATCCACAGCCTCCGCACCCACCCCCGGGGCAGCGGGGACGGGTCCCCTCCGCTGGAGAACCCTCTGGAACCCCTGACGTGGCTGCTGCTGGTCCTCGCCGCCGCCCTCCCGGCCGCGGCGGCCTGGCAGAGCAGCCCGGGCAGCCGCCTCATCGGGGGGACGCCGGTCGGGAGCAGGTGCGCGGGGCCACCACTACGGCGAGGTCTGCGGCGCCGGCGCCCAAACCTCTTTGGAGAATCGTCGCCGGAAGGTTCTGCAAGGGAGCAGAGGCACGGGATGGGACTATTTCTTTTTTTTTTTGGAGAAAGGGATGGGACTATTTCGATGAAGAGGACTGAGGGATCTCACCCTGTTTCCCTTAGTTAGATGGGCCAACCCCACCCGCCACCTGGGCTTCCTGAAAGTGGCCCATGATTAGGGAGGCTGTGCAGGTGACCAGCCCTGCATCAGCCTCGCACGGGCTTTGCCAAAAACAAAAAAAACACGTGCGCCTGCCGCCCGAATTCCATATCTGACGCATTTTGCGTAAAAAACGTTCAAATATGTCGCTGCTGGCTTTTAGAAAATACTCCCTCCGTTCCAAATTACTTATCATAAAAATATATGTATCTAGACATATTTTAGTTCTAAGCATATTTATTTCTATCATTTTTACGACAAGTAATTCTAGACGAAGAAAGTAGATAGTAGTACGTTCTCAAAACTCCGTGCTACTTCTTAGTCACCGAAGCATTGGAAGCTTTGAATTATGTGTCGGAGCATATAGTTCTTTTACTTCATTTGAAAAGAGTCATGAGGCCCTCAATGGATAACCCTTGGGAGAACTTATTTTGTGCATCCTACCTTGTGGAGCAGATGTATTTATATTTTTGACAACTTTCATGTTAAAAGTATTTAACTTTTTTGGAAATAATTGAGTACATTGACAGAATATCCATCTGTTATTTCATACTAGCATGTATACACTTGCAATGCATGTCTTAACAATATGGTGTGATTCCAACTTCATGTCGTTGTGTTGGTTGATGCCAATGCCTTGCACTATGATTCACCGCCTGCCGATGATTCTTCGGTGGTCGACTGTCTGCGACTAGGGCCTTTCTCGCGTCTCGCGTTTGAAGTTCCACTTCAACCAACTAAGCGCTCGAAGACCCTTGCAATAGCCAGGTCTCACCTTCCTGACCTTGACCTAGGACCACCAATAGAATTTGCTGCTAAGACATCCTGGGAGCGAAAGGCGATCTTGATGGCGGACCCAATGGCATCGTCGCTTGATGTGGTGAAATTGATGCGGAAGATGTGGACCGTTGAGTAAAAAAACTTTTTCGTGGGGCCCTGTGGCCGGTAGAACTCCTCGATGTTTCTGGTTGTTTGTTTGTTTGTTTGTTTGTTTGTTTGTTTGTTTGTAGGATATGCTTTTGTGTACTCCTACTTGCTCTTCTTCTACCAGATATTTCAATGTAAAACAAATGTTTGCAAAGGTCTTCAAGGAAAAAAATGATGGACAAGTTCTTAGAACGTGGTAGTGTATGCGACCATAAGCTTTCCACAGGGGAGCCTGCCCCTGAGTATTGCCCTAAACATTTTTTAATCTTGTCACAAGTTACAAGCTATAAAGATATATAAAGATCATTCGACGCTCCCAATGGGTGCATGCTTATTTTTTAAAGCGACTTTGCCTTCGTGTCCTCTTCGGGGTGTTGTCGTCATGTGGGGGCCTCGGCCTGTTCTCCCTCTTCTGCTTGGGATGTTAGAAAGCACTCACAACAAATTTTCATGCGCTTCTCAAGGCGGCCCAAGCTGAGATTTCCCAGACCTTCCCGGGTGGGCAATCTCCTCGGGATCTTAGAAGTTCTCCGGACCACTCCTTATGGGGACAACTAATGCGGGGGTTGCCAAGATCTCAGGGGTGGTTGCCTATTGCCTAATGCCCTCCTTGATTTTTATGCTCAATTGATGAAGCTTCTCGTGACGTTCCTCCCCTTTGGATATGTCCGAACTCATACGCTTCTAGGGTGGCAACAATGAGGTTTTGGCTTTATGAGGTGAATATAGGGACCCTTTCCTTTCTTGGGGAGCGAAGTTCGACCGATCCTTGTAGTGGTGTATAGTTCATGTTGTAGCTCCTCCTTCGACCGCTAGAGCCTTTCTTTTTTAGCAACGAGGAGGATGCACATTGCTTTGAGTCGAGCGACCTTTAGGCTCTGTTTCGTGATTGGAGTTGCAAGGTTTTTACGCATGGTAGCGGTGCAGTGTTTGTCTCCTACCACCAACAATTCTTGGGTAGAGCACCCCATGCTGGTACCGACATGGTAGGGTAACATCACATCATGAGTATGAAATTTTGTGGCAAAGGTGTGACTGCCCATCTGGCCGAGATTACCACCAGTGGTTGCGGGTTGACCCTATTTCTTGAGTTTTTGTACTGTCCGACAGTAGGGGAGTCCCTTGCGGTAAATTTCTATTAATCAACTCAAAGAGAGTCCAGAGTCTTTACATGCTTACATATTTAAATGGGGACGATCTCTTTCATTGAGTTGGTTTGTGATGATAGGGTAGTGAATCTCCACGGCCACAAGGTTCAGGCTTCCATTGCGTCGTGCCTTCGGTGCTTCTACATGATGGTAGGACCAAGGTAGAACCACTGCAAAACTGGGCGCGACTCGGTTTTCCAAGGACGACTTGGGAGGGGCTCTCTGGGTCTACAACCTCGAAATGAAATGTTTAGATCTTGTGTTTTTCGATGGTGTCGAATACGACAGGGAGATTGATTTGTTCGAAATATCTAGCATGGTGTCCGGGGATGATTGCCTGGAAGGGTGCACCATGTGGCTTGATTTGGGACATGAACACATACATCTCGTAAATAACGTCAACATAGAGGATGTTAGAGCCACTCCCACCATCCACGGCTACCTTAGTGACGCGTATGTCGCCCACAAAGGGGCTAGGGCCAATGGGAGATTGCCAATGCGTTGGGGTTGTCCGAGGCCCTCTTCTGGTTTCAATTGCTTATCGTTTATGGCCACAGGAGGGTTGCATCTTCTAGAGTAGTTTTTGGGTTAAAACCCATTCTCCTTATGTGTGGTCATCGGGTGGCCCGACCCCTACAGGGGGATGAGAAGGGCCTTCTCGTCCACCACCATTCTTTCTTCTTGGGTGCGCTAAAGGTGTCATTCCGGAGGCTCTCTCGAGGAGCAAACTATATTATTTTGTGCGATGATGAGACTTGTGGCCGTGGAGGGAGCATCTTCTTGCTAATGGCGCATGGGTGCCTTGTGGCACATCGAATGTGAATCTTGGAATCCTTCGATGTGTCGCCCCCACGCCCTCACCCTACATTTCTACTATCGTGGGAGGGAGCTTGGGCCCATGTGTGGTCCATGCCATTGCCACTAATACGTAGATAGCGACCTCCCACAAAGATCAGGCCCCCGAAGTGGAAGGTCTACCCAATGGTCAAAGTAGTGGCTCGGAAGTGGTTATTTGCCTCCTAAGATTCGAAGCAAAGAGTGCCTAAGACAAGACCTTGTATAACTACGTGTGTCGATACTAGAGGCCGGGAGGGCCATCTCGATCGAATTGGTCGGATCTGCACGCGACACCCCCGCGCAACAGGCCAAGGGATGGCTATTTTTCGATGGGGGCGAGCTCTTGGTAGATTGAGATGGCGAGGCTAATACAAATGGGTTTACCGAGGTTCGCCCCCAAGGATAGGGGTACAACCCTAATCCTGCCTTTGTTATCTGTGTTATTGTGGTGGTCACCGGGGATCAAAGTGTTGGAAATATGCCCTAGAGGCAATAATAAAATGGTTATTAATATATTTACTTGTTCATGATAACCGTTTACTATCCATGCTATAATTGTATTGATTGGAAACACATTGCACGTGTGGATATATAGACAACACGGTGTCCCTAGTATGCCTCTAGTAGACTAGCTCGTTGATCAAAGATGGTTAAGGTTTCCTAGCCATTGACATGAGATGTAATTTTATAACAGGATCACATCATTGGGAGAATGATGCGATGGACAAGACCCAAACTATAAACATAGCATGTGATCATGTCAGTTTATTGCAATAGTTTTCTGCATGTCAAGTATCTGTTCCTATAACCATGAGATCACGCAACTCACTAACACTGGAGGAGTGCCTTGTGTGTATCAAACGTCACAACGTAACTGGGTGACTATAAAGGTGCTCTACAGGTATCTCCGAGAGTGTTTGTTGGGTTGGCATGGATCAAGACTGGGATTTGTTACTCCGTGTGACGGAGAGGTATCTCAGGACCCACTCGGTAATACAACATCACAACAAGCCTTGAAAGCAATATGACTAAAGTGTTAGCCATGGGATCTTGTATTACGGAACGAGTAAAGAGACTTGCCGGTAATGAGATTGAACTAGGTATAGAGATACCGACGATCAAATCATGCGCAAGTAACATACCGAAGAACAAAGAGAAAAGCACACGGGATTAACTGAATCCTTGAAATAGAGGTTCAACCGATTAAGATCTTCGTCGAATATGTAAGAACCAATATGGACATCCAGGTATCGCTATTGGTTATTGTCCATAGAGGTGTCTCGGTCATGTCTACATAGTTCTCGAACCCGTAGGGTCTGCACACTTAAGGTCCGGTGACGTTTCGGTAGTATTGAGTTATGTATGGTGCTGACCGAAGGTTGTTCGGAGTCCCAGATGAGATCCCGGATGTCATGAGGAGCTTAGGAATGGTCCGGAGGTAAATATTGATATATAGGAAAATGGTATTTGAACTCCGGAAAAGTTTATGGCATTCTTGGTAGTGTACCGGGAGTGACGAATGGGTTCCGAGGGACCACCAAGTGAGGCCCACTTGTCCCAAGGGGCCACATGGGCCTTAGTGGTGGCGCACTAGCCCCTGATGGTCTGGGCATACAGCCCAAGAAGGCCTATGCGCAAGGAGGAGGAGTAGTGGGCAAGTAGGGAGGAGTCCTACTAGGTATCCACCTCCCTTGTGGGAGGTGGACTCCTTCCCTAGGATTCGGCCGAAGCCCTCCTTGGAGGAGGGGCTAGGTCTGCCTCCTCTCCCCTTCCTCCTATATATACTAGAGGCTTTTGAGGGCAGCCCCAACCCTAATTGCCACGTGCTGCCCTCTTCTTCCTCTAGATCTGTTTCTCCTCTAGATTGATTCCGTAGTGCTTGGCAAAGCCCTGCTGGATCAGCTCCGCCACCACGCCATCGTGCTGCCAGAGAACTCATCTACCTCTCTGCCCCTCTTTCTAGATCAACAAGGTGGAGATCGTCATCGAGCTAAACGTGTGATGAACGTGGAGGTGCCGTCCTTCGGCGCTAGATCAGGACGGATCGTGATTGGGTCGTGGGACGCTCGACGATTCGGATCGCGAAGACGTTCGACTACATCAACCGCGTTTCTTAACGCTTCTCTCTTAGCGATCTACAAGGGTACGTAGGTCCACTCTCCCTCTCGTAGATGCTCATCACCATTGATAGATCTTGCGTGTGTGTAGGAAATTTTTTGTTTCCCATGCAACGTTCCCCAACAGTGGCATCAAGATCTAGGTCTATGCGTAGATGAGATCACGAGTAGAACACAAAGGAGTTTGTGGGTGTTGGTATTAAGATTGCTTCCTCCCTTGGTCTTTTCTTGGTTCAGCGATATTGTGGTATGAAGCGCCCCGGACCAACCTTACTTGTCCACGTACGAGAGACCGGTTCCATCGACTGACATGTGACTTTGTTGCATAAAGATGGCTGGCGGGTGTCTGTCTCTCCTACACTAGTTGAATCGGATTCGACAAAGGCGGTCCTTGAGAAGGTTGAATAGCAATTTGTGTATCACCATTGTGGTTTTTGCGTAGGTAAGAATAGTTCTTGCTAGATACACGTAGCAGCCACGTAAAACATGCAACAACAATTAGAGGACGTCTAACTTGTTTTTGCAGGGTATGTTGTGATATGATATGGCCAATTACATGACGAGATATATGTGATGTATGAGATGATCATGTTTTGTATAGAATATCACGACTTGCATATCGATGAGTACGGCAACCGGCAGGAGCCATAGGGTTGTCTTTAATTATTGTATGACCTGCGTGTCAATCATTAAGCGCTATGTAATGCTTTGCTTTATCGCTAAGCGGTAGCAATAGTAGTATAAGCATGGTGGGCGCGACAACCCCGATGGCGACACAATGATGGAGATCATGATGATGGAGATCATGGTGTCATGTCGGTGACGATGGAGATCATTCAAGTGCTTTGGAGATGGAGATCAAAAGCACAAGTTCATGCCCATATCATGTCGCTTATGATTTGCATGTGATGTTAATCCTTTTATGCACCTTGTTTTGCTAAGGACGACAGTAGCATTATAAGGTGATCCCTCACTTAAATTTCAAGATGAATTGTGTTCTCTCCGAATGTGTGATACGTCTCCAATGTATCTACTTTTCCAAACTCTTCTACCCTTGTTTTGGACTCTAATTTGCATGATTTGAATGGAACTAACCCGGACTGACGTTGTTTTCAGTAGAATTGCCTTGGTGTTATTTTTGTGCAAAAATAAAAGTTCTCGGATCGTCCTGAAAATTTATGGAGAATATTTTTATAATTGATAAAAAATACTGGCGCAAGAATTAACCAGAGGGGGCCACCATCAGGCCACAAGCCTGCTAGCCGCGGCCACCCCCCTGGCCGCGTGGGGCAGGCTTGTGGGACCCTCATGGCTCCTTCGACCTCCTCTCTAGCTCCATATAACCCTATTTGTCAAGGAAAAAATCAGAGAGGAGAGTTCATCGCGTTTCACGATACGGAGCCGCCGCCATCGCCAGTTCTTCCTTGGGAGACCAGATCTGGAGTCTGTTTTGGGCTCCGGAGAGGGTAAATCGACGCCTTCGTCATCACCAAACATCCTTCATCACCCATGATGCTCCCCACCATTCGTGAGTAATCTATTGTAGGCTTGCTGGACGGTGATGGGTTGGGTGAGATTTATCATGTAATCGAGTTAGTTTGGTTAGGGTTTGATCCCTAGTATCTACTATGTTATGAGATTCATGTTGCTATGACTTTGCTATGCTTATGCTTGCCACTAGGGCCCGAGTGCCATGATTTCAGATCGGAACCTATTATTTTTTCATGAATATATGTGTGTTCTTGATCCTATCTTGCAAGTTGTAGACACCTATTACGAGTTACGATCCGCATCCCCTAGGGTGACAATAACTGGGATTCTTTCCGGTGATTACCGTAGTTTGAGGAGTTCATGTATTCACTAAGTGCTAATGCTTTGGTCCGGTTCTCTATTAAAAGGAGGCCTTAATATCCCTTAGTTTCCAATAGGACCCCGCTGCCACGGGAGGGTAGGACAAAAGATGTCATGCAAGTTCTTTTCCATAAGCACGTATGACTATATATGGAATACGTGCCTACATTACATTGATGAATTGGAGCTAGTTCTGTGTCACCCTATGTTACAACTGTTGCATGATGAATGCCTACCAACATAATTATCCATCACTGATCCATTGCCTACGAGCTTTCCATATATTGATCTTCGTTTAGTTACTTTTTCGTTGCCACTGTTACAATCACTACAAATCTGCTACTATCACTTTGCCACCGTTATTGTTACTACCATATTACTTTGCTACTGAACACTTTGCTGAAGATATTAAGTCTTTCAGGTGTGGTTGAATTGACAACTCAGCTGCTAATACTCGAGAATATTCTTTGGCTCCCCTTGTGTCGAATCAATAAATTTGGTTTGAATACTCTACCCTCGTAAACTGTTGCGATCCCCTATACTTGTGGGTTATCAAGACCTTTTTCTCGCGCCATTGCCGGGGAGCATAGCTTTATTCTCTGAGTCACTTGGGATATATATATCTGTTGATCACTATGAAGAATCTGAAAGATCCAAAAACCAAGATCCATCCCTCTACTATGAGGGGAGGTAAGGAACTGCCATCTAGCTCTACACTTGATTCACCTTCTGTTATGAGTAAGTTTGCGACGCCACCCCC
Source organism: Hordeum marinum (assembly GCA_022496015.1). Taxonomy (NCBI): domain Eukaryota; kingdom Viridiplantae; phylum Streptophyta; class Magnoliopsida; order Poales; family Poaceae; genus Hordeum; species Hordeum marinum. The sequence goes on from CM039673.1 coordinate 483,287,796, forward strand.
TGCTAGTAATTCTGATATGTCGCAAGTAATTGATGATGCTACTTCTGCTATGCATGATGGTTATGATAATACTTTATTTGATGATAATGTGCCACTGGGTGAATTTCTTGATGAACAAATTGCTAGAGATAATGCTGAAACTGATAATATTTCTGAATCTGATGAAATTATTGAAACTGAACACTATGATTCACCTGCTAGACCTAGCTCTCCTAGATATGAATTTCCTGATATACCCGAGGGTTATGTTATGAAAGGAGAGGTAGCTAGAGTCTTTCTTGCTTGTAAGTATAGATATGATCTTAAGAAATTGCTTCGCAAGTGGAAGGAAAAATCTCTGAATGCTAGAATGCAATATGATCCTAAGTTTGCTACTTCACCCATCTTTGTTACTGATAAGGATTATGAATTCTCTATCGATCCTGAGTTAATTACTTTGGTTGAATCTGATCCTTTCCATGTTCATGAATCTGAAACTGTCGTGGCACATCTTACCAAATTGAATGATATAGCCACCCTATTTACTCATGAGGAAAAAATTCACTATTACTATATTCTTAAATTGTTTCCTTTCTCATTAAAGGGTGATGCTAAGAAATGGTTTAATTCTCTTGCTCCTGGTTGTGTGCGTAGTCCCCAGGACATGGTTTATTACTTCTCTGAAAATATTTTCCTGCCCATAAGAAACAAGCTGCCTTGCAGGAAATATTTAACTTTGTGAAAATTGAAGAAGAGAGTCTCCCACAAGCTTAGAGGAGGATTCTCCAATTGCTTAATGCTTTGCCTGATCATCCTCTCAAGAAAAATGAAATACTTGATATCTTTTATAATGGACTAACTGATGCTTCTAGGGACTACCTAGATAGTTGTGCTGGTTGTGTTTTCAGGGAACGAACTGTTGAACAGCTGAATTACTATTGAATAACATATTGAGCAATGATAATGATTGGACTATTCCCGAATCACCTCCAAAGCAAACTCCAAAGAAAAGAGGTATTCTATTCCTCAGTCCCGAAGATATGTAAGAGGCAACGAAATCTATGAAAGAAAAGGGTATTAAAGCTGAAGATGTTAAGAATCTACCACCTATTAAAGAAATACATGGTCTTGATAACCCAACACAGGTAGTAGAGGTATTCTCTCAGAATATTTGATGAAAGAGATATCCCTTATAATAATCCTGCTAGCCAATGCTTGGATGAATTTGATAATTTTATTGTGAAGCAAGAAAATTTCAGTGCCTATGTTAGTAGACAATTGAAAGATAATGCTTATATGCTTGATAATGAGGACATCCCTACTAATGTTACACCCGCAACTCCGACTGCTATATATACAGGACCAATTACTAGAGCTCGCGCACGTCAATTGAATTACCAGGTACTTTCGTTTCTTAGAAATCCTTCTAATGTTCATGAACATATGATGCTGCCTAAATTAGATACTTTTGTTTTACTTATGAATGAAGGACCTAGCATGGACAAGAAGGATGACCATTGGAGTGGGATTAAGCATGGATAAGAAGGTACGTGCGCGGGAAAGAACAATAGAGCTTCCAGTGATGATTTTCGCACTTTGAAGCCACCATAATGGGAGCGAGAAGCCTTGGACAAAATATGCATGATGCCACTTTATAAAATTCATCCCCAGGCTAATATAGGTGCTACGCCACCTTATTTTTGGGCTAGGCCCATGTAATTTCGAAATACCATATTATAGACTGTTTTTAGAGTCCGTATGTATGGGGAAGCTGAGTTAGGGTCGGTTTCGGACCCCTCCTCCAAGGGGCCACGAAATTCCCCTCTATTCCCCCATATATACAGCCCTTAGGGCGTCGTTTTAGGGTTGGGTTTTGTTTAGATTACAAGTTCGCCATAGCTGCAACTTCACGTTCTTCGTTTGTGTTCCACGACCAGACAAAGGCGTCACAGAACCCCACTTCATCAATAAAGCTTTCCTCCTATATTCGCAATATCCAGATTGTAATCTTAGTTTCTTGCTTGTTCTTCGTTTGCGTGCAGGAAATAGACCCTCGTGGTCAGGTTGATCGTGCTCCGGCGTGGTCAATAACCTCTCGGAGTTGCTTTAGCGATTGCTAAGGCGCGGCGTCATCACACGTTCGTAGTCGGATTGTCAAAGTCTACTCCACCAAAAATGATAGCCACCATCTCATTGAAAGACAGGGACAACTTTGCCTCTATCAAGTGGTATCAGACTTCCAGGTTGCTCGGTGAGATTTTACTAGTTTTCGTAGTTTAGATCGCATCTGTTCTTCATACCTTTAGTCCACGAAAAAGCCACAAAAAAAGTAGGGTTAGATCATCATATCCGAACCAATCTGAGCCTTTGCATAGTCTTTTCAGTATTTTGCTTTGTTGAATTTGCGGTTACATCGTCGCGTCGAGTTGCTGGTCTTAGTGTCTAGTCTTTTAGAGTTTCGAGTTCTTTTCACAGGTTGTCACGCCGCCACCGCATCGTCTTCATAGTTGCCATATACCACCACCATCATCACCGTTGCCATATATCACCACCCATCATCATTATCCATTGGTGTCCATATATACCACCACAAATTTTCCACCAATCCGAGTCCAGCTCGTTTTAGGTTTAGTTTCAAGATCCTTTTGATTTCGGATTCGTGTTTTGCTACTTGCGTAGGTGTCGGAAAAAAAGTGTCTAGCATGCTTTGCAGAGCACGTTTTGGCCCCAAAAAAAATTCGGCTGAAAATATTTTTTCCCTATCTTGGTTTTAGGTTCTTAGGAGCGTTTTGAGACACTTGCCATCATTGTGATTTTTGTCGAAATTTTTGGTCGTCGCAGCCCCCGAATTGCTCCAGAAAAAGAAAAAAATAGTCCAACAAATTTCGTGCCCATCTTGCTTATACGACGTGGGAAGAGTTTTGAGACACTCGCCATTGTAGTGATTTTTTGAGCAAAAAAAAGAGCGCAAAAAAGGAGGTGCCAAAAAAAACAAAAAAATAGAGTGTGCTTTTCCCTTGATTACGTGTAGCGTCATGATTTTGTTGGTGTTTTAGGCTCACGTCTCTAGTACGGTTTAGCCTAGGACCAGCACAGTACCGTCGTTGAGCGTTTATTCAACCTTGCATCTTTGAATTGATTATTTCTCACCGTTTTTGCTACCATACTATAAGCCATCCCAGCTCCACGTACATCTACGTCATGTGTTTGACACCACCTGGCAATCGCTCTATCCAAGCTTTGAGAGTTTGACTACAACGGTTGCCGATCACCGCCTGCTGCTGGGTAAGAACTGGTAAGAATTTGAGATTCGCTTAAAGGATTTGTGACACACCACCACCATCACCACCATGTCCCAATAGTCTGTAGGTTTCATTTTCTTGTGTGTTTCCAATTTTTGCTAACCATGTCAGGATCACACGACGATGGGAGCGACTGGGAGAGCATGACCAACAAAGCGCTCTATGATAAATTTTAGCAAATGATGGCTGACCAGGTACAAGACTTCGTGACCAACTTTGGAGAGGCCATGGAGAAGCTCGATGGTTTGGAGAAGACATTCGACACCAAGATGGACGCCAAGTTCAATGAGGTGCTTGCCCGTCTACCATCACCAGCTGCAGCTCCTATCCCTTTCGAACGACAAGCGCGACGTGTGCCTCTCAGCCAAGGCCAATGTACTGGTACTGTTGATACTGCTGCTACTTTTGTGGCTCCTGCTGCTACTGCCGTTGAGCAGGTTGAAGATTATGATGGTGATTACGATGATGAGGGAGAGGTTGCTCCAAATCAGCCTCAGGGGCAACCACCGCGATACGCACCAGGTCGACCACATGGCTACAACCATAACGGTAGGGCTGCACCACCCCCTCGGGTACGGGATCATGACCATCTCCCTAAACTTAAATTGAATATTCCGACGTTTGAAGGTAGATATGTTCCTGATATATGTCTTACATGGGAGTTAGAAACAGAACAACATTTTACATGCTTACAATTTCCTAAGGATAGACGTGTTGCTGCTATTGTTTGTTCATTCACTAGTTTTGCTTATGTTTGGTGGTCAGAACATTGTAGAATACACCATGCTAATATTCCAACTACTTGGGCTGCTTTGAAAACTGCTATGCATAATCGTTGGGTGCCACCTTATTATCAACGTGAATTTCTTCAAAATTTGCAGCGTTTAAGACAAGGAATTTTTTTTGTAGAAGAATATTATCAGGAATTACAAATTGGAATGATTAGATGTGGTATTGTTGAGGAGAATGAAGCTATGCTTGCGCGTTTTATGGGTGGATTAAATAGAGAGATTCAAACTATTCTAGAGTATAAGGAGTATAACACCATCACTCGTTTATTTCATCTTGCTTGCAAAGCTGAATGTGAAGTGCAGGATCGACAGGCAATGGCGAGAACTCCTTTTTCTGCAGGTCGCACTTCATCATGGACGCCACACACCTCCTCTACTTCCGCACGTCCTACTGCAATGCCACCTACTCCCACCTCCAACTCCAACCGCGATACCAAGAAATAGGCTCCTACTCCACCCTCTGCGAAGAGGACACCTTCTGGGCCTGCACATAGCTCTTCTTCATCTATTGCATCCACAGGGCAAACACATGAGGTTATATGCCGTCGTTGCAAGGGTGAAGGTCACTTTGCGAGAGAATGCTCTTCCAAACGTGTAATGATTGTTACTGAGGATGGTGGATATGCGTCCGCTAGTGATTATGATGAGGAGACTTTGACTCTCATTGCAAGTGAAGAACAGGGTGGCGAGGATGCAGAACCAGAGACACACTACATGGCTGCTGATTACACTGATAGGTATGAAAGTTTAGTTGCTCAACGTGTTCTCAGTGTGCAGGTTACACAGGCTGAGGAAAATCAAAGGCACAACTTGTTCCACATAAAGGGAGTTGTGAAGGAGCGTTCTGTTCACGTCATCATCGATGGAGGGAGTTGCAATAACTTGGCTAGCATGGAGATGGTGGAGAAGCTGTCTCTAACCACCAGACCACATCCTCATCCTTATTACATCCAATGGTTCAACAATAGTGGCAAGGTTAAGGTAACACGTACTGTTCGTGTGCATTTTAGCATTGCTACATATTTTGATTATGTGGATTGTGATGTGGTACCCATGCAAGCATGTTCTGTTTTACTTGGTAGGCCATGGCAGTTTGATACAAATTTTGGACACCATGGTTGGACAAATCAGTATACTCTTGTTCATAAGGATCAAAATATCACTTTGCTTCCTATGTCTCCGGAACATATTATGAAAGATGACATTGCTAGAGCTAGTAAAGCAAAAATAGGAAAAAAAAATAAGAGTGAAAATCAGATTGTATCACAGGAATTTGAGCAACACCATAAGCATAATAAACCATCATCTAATGTTGCATCCGAAATAAAATTGAAGAGTGGATGTTTACTTGCTACTAAATCTGATATTAATGATTTGCATGTTTCTACATTTGTTTGCTATGCTTTTGTATGCAAAGAGGTATTATTTTCATTCGAGGACATGCCTCCCTCTTTGCCTCATGCGATCATTAACATTTTGCAGGAGTTCGCTGACGTCTTCCCACAAGACGTGCCACCGGGATTACCACCTATTCGCAGGATTGAGCATCAGATTGACTTAATTCCCAGTGCATCCCTACCCAACCGTGTGCCATACCGTACCAATCCAGAGGAGACAAAGGAGATTATGCGTCAAGTACAGGAGCTGCTTGACAAAGGTTACATACGCGAATCCCTTAGTCCTTGTGTTGTTCCTATTATTCTAGTGCCTAAAAAGGATGGTACATCACGCATGTGTGTGGATTGTAGAGGCATTAATAATATTACTATTCGTTATCGTCATCCTATTCCTAGACTAGATGATATGCTTGATGAATTAAGTGGTTCTACAATTTTCTCCAAAGTTGATTTGCGTAGTGGATACCGGTGCATCCTATTCCCGGTGCATCCTATTCCTATCACTTTGCTTCCTATGTCTCCGGAACATGTTTTGAAAGATGAAATTGGGAGATGAATGGAAAAAAATTTAAAACTAGGTTTGGATTATATGAGTGGTTAGTCATGCCTTTTGGGTTAACTAATGCACCTAGCACTTTCATGAGATTAATGAACGAGGTTTTACGTGCTTTCATTGGATGATTTGCGGTAGTCAATTTTGATGATATATTGATTTTTAGTATATCTTTGGAGAAACATTTGGAACATCTACGTGCTGTTTTTATTGCTCTACGTGATGCACGTTTGTTTGGTAACCTTGGGAAGTGCACCTTTTGCACCGACCGAGTATCTTTTCTTGGCTATGTTGTTACTCCACAGGGAATTGAAGTTGATAAAGCCAAGATTGAAGCTATTGAGAGTTGGCCGCAGCCCAAAACGGTCACACAAGTGAGGAGTTTTCTTGGCCTCGCTGGTTTCTATAGGCGTTTTGTGAGAGATTTTAGCACCATTGCTGCGCCTCTCAATGAGCTTACAAAGAAGGACGTGCCTTTTTCTTGGGGTTCCACACAGGAAGAAGCCTTCAAGGTTTTGAAAGATAAGTTAACACATGCTCCTTTACTCCAACTTCCTGATTTTAATAAGACTTTCGAGCTTGAATGTGATGCTAGTGGAATTGGGTTAGGAGGTGTGTTATTACAAGATGGTAAACCTGTTGCGTACTTTTCTGAAAAACTGAGTGGGCCTAGTCTGAATTATTCTACTTATGATAAGGAATTATATGCTCTTGTTCGGACTTTGGAAACATGGCAACATTATTTATGGCCCAAAGAATTTGTTATACATTCTGATCATGAATCTTTGAAACATATTAAAAGTCAAGCAAAACTGAACCATAGACATGCTAAATGGGTTGAATTCATTGAGACTTTCCCTTATGTCATTAAACACAAGAAGGGTAAAGAAAATGTTATTGCTGATGCTTTGTCTCGTCGTTATACTATGCTCTCACAACTTGACTTTAAAATATTTGGTTTGGAGACCATCAAAGATCAATATGTGCATGATGCTGAATTTAGAGATGTGTTGCAGCATTGTAAAGAAGGGAGAACATGGAAGAAGTTCGTTATTAATGATGGATTTGTGTTCCGTGCTAACAAGCTATGCATTCCAGCTAGCTCCGTTCGTCTTTTGTTGTTACAGGAGACACATGGAGGAGGATTAATGGGACACTTTGGCGTGAAGAAGACGGAGGACGTACTTTCTACACATTTCTTTTGGCCAAAGATGAGACGGGATGCTGAGCGTTTTGTTGCTCGCTGCACTACATGTCAAAAAGCTAAGTCACGACTCAATCCTCATGGTTTATATATGCCTTTGCCTGTACCTAGTGTTCCTTGGGAGGATATTGTTGGGGAACGTCGCATGGGAAACAAAAAATTTCCTACGCACACGCAAACCTATCCATGGTGATGAGCATCTACGAGAGGGAGAGTGGATATACGTACCCTTGTAGATCGCTAAACGGGAAGCGTTAAGAAACGCGGTTGGTGTAGTCGAACATCTTCGCAATCCAAATCGCCGAGCGTCCCGCGATCTCATCACGATCCGTCCCGCGATCCAATCACGATCCGTCCCGTGAACTCGTCACGATCCGTCCCGCGATCTCATCACGATCCGTCTCACAATCTTGATCACGATCTGTCCCGTGAACTCATCACGATCCATTCCGCGATCTCATCACGAACTGTCTCGCGATCTCGATCACGGTCCTTCCGATCTAGCGCCGAACGGACGGCACCTCCGCGTTCAGCACACGTGCAGCTTGATGACGATCTCCACCGTCTCGATCCAGCGAGAGGAGGTGGAGAGGAGAGAGAGTTCACCGGCAGCGTGACGGCTCTCCGGTGATGGTGGTGGAGTGATTCCGGCAGGGCTTCGCCTAAGCGCTGCGGAAAACCGATCTAGAGGAGAAACTGTGCACCGGTGAAACGGGTAGCACGTGGCCGGAAATTCTGTCCAAAAACCACCCAATCCACTAGTATATATAGGAGGAGAGGAGAGGAGAGGCAGCCAAGGCCTTTGGGTCGGCCGAAATAGGAGGTGGGAGCAATCCTACTTCACCTCCAATCCTAGTTGGAGTAGGATTGCCTCCTATTGGCTGATTTTCCACTTTTTGCTTTAGGACTTTCTCTCCTGCGCCATGGGCCTTTGTGACTGTTTTCCCAGCCCACAAAGGGCTGGTTAATACTCTCCCACAGCCCATGGACCTCTTGGGGTCGAAGTACCCCTCCCGGAGGTCTCCCGGTACACTACCGGCACTCCCGGTACACTACCGATACTCCCGGTACACTACCGATGAGCCCGAAACTTTTCCGGAAACCAAACTGGGACTTCCTATATATGAATCTTTACCTCCGAACCATTCCGGAGCTCCTCGTGACGTCCGGGATCTCATCCGGGACTCCGAACAACCTTCGGTCACCACCATACATAACTCTACACTACCGAAACGTCACCGAACCTTAAGTGTGCAGACCCTGCGGGTTCGAGAACTATGTAGACATGACCGAGACACCTCTACAGTCAATAACCAATGGCGGGACCTGGACGTCCACATTGGTTCCTACATATTCTACGAAGATCTTTATCGGTCGAACCTCTATGTCAAGGATTCAGTTAATCCCGTATAACGTTCCCTTTGTTCTTCGGTATGTTACTTGCCCGAGATTCGATCGTCGGTATCTCCATACCTAGTTCAACCTCGTTACCGGCAAGTCTCTTTACTCGTTCCGTAATACAAGATCCCACAACTAACAATTAGTCACATTGATTGCAAGGCTTATTGTGATGTTGCATTACCGAGTGGGCCCCGAGATACCTCTCCGTTACACGGAGTAACAAATCCCAGTCTCGATCCATGCCAACTCAACAGACACCATCGGAGATACCTGTAGAGCACCTTTATAGTCACCCAGTTATGTTGCGACGTTTGATACACACAAGGCACTCCTCCGATATCCGTGAGTTGCATGATCTCATGGTCATAGGAACATATACTTGACATGCAGAAAACAGTAGCAATAAACTGACACGATCAAATGCTATGTTTGTAGTTTGGGTCTTATCCATCACATCATTCTCCTAATGATGTGATCCCGTTATCAAATGACATCTCATGTCCATGGCTAGGAAACCTTAACCATCCTTTGATCAACGAGCTAGTCCATTAGAGGCATACTAGGGACATGGTTTTGTCTATGTATCCACACATGCATTTAAGTCTCCGATCAATACAATTATAGCATGGATAATAAACGATTATCATGAACAAGAAAATATGATAATAACTAATTTATTATTGCCTCTAGGGCATATTTCCAACAGATATATCTATGGACTTTGTTTTAGGTTTACCTCGAACTAAGAAGGGGAGGGATAGCATATTTGTTGTCGTGGATAGATTTTCCAAAATGGCACACTTTATACCATGTCATAAAAGTGATGTTACTGCTCATGTTGCTGATTTGTTCTTTCGTGAAATTATTCGGTTGCATGGTGTGCCAAATACAATTGTTTCATATCGTGATGCTAAATTTCTTAGCCACTTTTGGAGATGTTTATGGGATAAGTTAGGGACTAAACTGCTTTTTAGTACTACATGTCACCCCCAAACTGATGGGCAAACTGAAGTAGTCAATAGATCATTGTCTACTATGATTAGGGCTGTTTTGAAGAATAACCTGAAAATGTGGGAAGAATGCTTGCCTCATATTGAATTTGCTTATAATCGTTCGCTACATTCTACCACTAAGATGTGCCCTTTTGAAGTTGTGTATGGGTTCTTACCTCGTGCACCTATTGATTTGTTGCCTCTTCCATCTTTGGAGAAGGTTAATTTTGTTGCTAAAGAACATGCTGAATTGATATTAAAGATGCATGAGTTAACGAAGAAAAACATTGAGCGTATGAATGCTAAATACAAAATTGCTGGAGATAAGGGTAGAAAACATGTTGTCTTCGCACCTACAGATCTTGTTTGGTTACATTTGCGTAAGGATAGATCTCCTGATTTGCGCAAGTCAAAGCTAATGCCACGTGTTGATGGTCCTTTTAAGGTGTTAGAGAAAATAAATGATAATGCATATAAACTTGAGCTGTCTGCAGAGTTTGGGGTTAGCCCCACTTTTAACATTGCAGATTTGAAGCCTTATTTGGGTGAGGAAGATGAGCTTCCGTCGAGGACGACTTCAGTTCAAGAAGGGGAGGATGATGAGGACATCCCTACTAATGTTACACCCACAACTCTGACTGCTATATATACAGGACCAATTACTAGAGCTCGTGCACGTCAATTGAATTACCAGGTATTTTCGTTTCTTGGAAATCCTTCTAATGTTCATGAACATATGATGCTGCCTAAATTAGATACTTTTGTTTTACTTATGAATGAAGGACCTAGCATGGACAAGAAGGATGACCATTGGAGTGCGATTAAGCATGGAGAAGAAGGTACGCGTGCGGGAAAGAACAATGGAGCTTCCAATGATGATTTTCGCACTTTGAAGCCACCATAATGGGAGCGAGAAGCCTTGGACGAAATATACATGATGCCACTTTATAAAATTCGTCCCTAGGCTAATATAGGTGTTGCGCCACCTTATTTTTGGTCCAGGCCCGTGTAATTTCGAAATACCATATTATAGGCTGTTTTTAGAGTCCGTATGTATGGGGAAACTAAGTTAGGGTCGGTTTCGGACCCCTCCTCCAAGGGGCCACGAAATTCCCCTCTATTCCCCCATATATACAGCCCTTAGGGCGTCGTTTTAGGGTTGGGTTTTGTTTAGATTACAAGTTAGCCATAGCTACAACTTCGCGTTCTTTGTTTGTGTTCCACGACCAGACAAAGGCGTCACAGAACCCCACTTCATCAATAAAGCTTTCATCCTATATTCACAGTATCCAGATTGTAATCTTAGTTTCTTGCTTATTCTTCGTTTGCGTGCAGGAAACAAACCCTTGTGGTCAGGTTGATCATGCTCCGGCATGGTCAATAACCTCTCGGAATTGGTTTAGCGATTGCTAAGGCGCGGCGTCATCACACGTTCGTAGTCGGATCGTCAAAGTCTACTCCACCAAAAAGGATAGCCACCATCTCATCGAAAGACAGGGACAACTTCGCCTCTATCACTTGATCACTTCGGTGATTATGTGAGTAGAACTGTCGATGATCTTAAGCTTATTAGTAAACATACTTCCATGGTAACCACTCAAGTAGAACAAGTACTTAAGGCTCAAAATGATTTGCTTAATGAGATGAATAGTAAAGACAATGATCATTCTGTTAAAGTTGTGACTAGAGGTGGTAGAATGACTCAGAAACCTTTGTATCCTGAGGGCCATCCTAGGAGAATTGAGCAAGATTCTCAAAGAGTTAATACCGATGCACCTATTCCTTCTAGTAAGAGTAGGAAAAATAATGATGATAGTACTTTGCATGCTGCTAGTGAACCTATTAAAGATATATCTGAGAATCGAAATGATATTTCTATTTCTGATGCCGAGACACAATCAGGTGATGAACACGAGACTAGTGATAACATTAATAATGATGTTCATGCTAATTCTCAACCTAGTAATGATAATGATGTGGAGATTGAACCTGCTGATGATCTTGATAACCCACAACCTAAGAATAAAAGATACGATAAAAGAGACTTCATTGCTAGGAAACATGGTAGAGAAAGAGAACCATGGGTTCAGAAACCCATGCCCTTTCCTCCTAAACCATCCAAGAAAAAGGATGATGAGGACTTTGAGCGCTTTGCTGAAATGCTTAGACCTGTCTTTTTACGTATGTGCTTGACTGATATTTTGAAAATGTCTCCTTATGCTAAGTATATGAAAGATATTGTGACAAATAAAAGGAAGATACCAGAAGCTGAGATTTCCACCATGCTTGCTAATTATACTTTTAAAGGTGGAATACCTAAGAAACTAGGAGATCCAGGAGTACCTACTATACCATGCTCTATTAAAGGAAATTATGTTAAAACTTCTTTATGTGATCTTGGAGCTTGTGTTAGTGTTATGCCTTTCTCTTTATACCGTAGACTTGAATTGAATAAGTTGACACCTACTAAAATCTCTTTGCAAATGGCTGATAAATCAACTGCTCTACCTATCGATATTTGTGAGGATGTACCTGTCGTAGTTGCAAATGCTACTATCTTGATGGATTTTGTTATTCTTGATATTCCCGAGGACGATAGTATGTCGATCATCCTTGGTAGACCCTTCTTGAATACTACAGGGGCTGTTATTGATTGCAACAAGGGCAATGTCACTTTTCATATTAATGGTAATGAGCATACGGTACACTTTCCGAAGAAACAACCTCAAGTTCATAGTATCAACTCTATTGAAAAAATTCCAACAATTATTATTGGACACTTTGAGTTCCCTCTTCCTACTGTCAAGAAGAAATATGATATACTTATTGTTGGGGAAATGCATATCCCCATTGAGGTAACTTAGTGTTATTCGAAAATTCTTCGGTTTCATGTCATTCGAAAGAAGTTCGTTAATAAGACTTGATCAACCTTATTGATGGATTCCTTTTGAGGAGCATGCGATGGATGAATTTAGAAAGCACAACTTCCTCCACCTAACTTTTACTTTATGTTACCTAGATGAAATTAAGGAAAAATGATATTATTTTTCTGTTTTCTAAGTTTTTCGTGCAATAGAAAGATGACCTGAAAATAAAAGTTCCCAGAATCCCCTGAAAATTTCGTATGATTTTTTCTGGAATATTTTAGAATTTTTGGCACTGAGAATGCATCAGGGGGCTGCACCAGTGGGCCACAAGCCTGCAGGGCGCGACCACCCCCTGGCCGCGCCTAGCAGGCTTATGGGTCCCACGTGGCCCCCCTTCACTTATTCCAGCACCCAATCATTTCATCTTCGTCTAGAAAAAATTCCACCATTGCTCAAACCCGTGTTCTAGCTCATCTTGCTGCCATTTTTGATCTCCTTGCTCAAAGCTCCATTTGCAAAACTGTTTTAGGGGATTACCCACCGGTATGTGACTCCTCTAATGGTCCAATTAGTTTTCGTTCTAGTGCCTTATATATTGCAAATTTTTGCTGCTGTGGTGACCTTGTTCTTGAGCTTGCATGTCAAATTTGTATGGTCCCAAGTAGTTTTGATGCATGATATGGTCTCTAAGCACTTGAGGGAGTAGTTGCTATGAGTTTTGTTGAGCTTTGTTCACCTTTATTTTAACTCAATCAAATTTTTAGAATTTTTCAAAAATGTTGAGAAGGTTGCTAAGAGGATCTTCAAGTCGGGGTTCTAAGGGAGATGAGAATGAAATGAAGGAGAAACCCAAATACAATCTTCCTCGCGTTGCATAAATCCGACCATGTGAATGTCCATGTGACACATTCCTGAGGGCGGCTAGAATATATGAAGATTTCTATTATTTGGCCGAGAATGCAGGCATCACTAACTTCCTCAACGATAAGTGTGGCCAGTACCTCTTGCTCACTAACACCTTTGTGCAAAATTTTCACTTTCATCCTAGGGAAGACTCTCCTACAGTAGAATTTCATTTGTATGATGTGCCTAAGAAAATGAATCTTTATGATTTTTGCAAAGTTTGTAGGATACCCTATGAGGGCAGCATCAAGGAACCACATCCTCAAGACATGGAAGATTTTATTGCCTCAGTCATTGTAGGAGAAGAGAGAGGCGTGTCAAAGGCAAGAACAACTAGTTTACATTTTCCTGTGCTACGCTATTATTCATTATTTGCAGGAAGATGTTTAGTTGGTCACTGGGAGAGTGGTAGCCTTAGTGCTCCTGACCTCGCTATTTTGCGCCATGCTTTACTTGCTGATAGAACTTTTAGTTTGGACGCTATGGTGGCCCAACAGTTGAACACCAACCATTTGAAGGGGCCCATATTCGGAGGTATCTATCCATCTCGTTTAGCCAAACATTTTGAGATACCCATTAGGCTTCACGAGAAAGATGAAAAGCTGATACCCGCGAAGTTTTTAGATTATGACCATATGGTAGCCCATGATTTTATTAAGAAGAATGATGATAGGAGGTTGCTTTACAACTTAGTATTTAGTTAGGGTACTTGTGAGATTATTACTCTGCCTGTTTCTTCTCTATTCGATATTCATTCAGGTAGGTACATTGTTATGCCCGATGACATCTACCAATATTGGGGTTTGGAGCAACCCCCAGCACCTGAGCCAGCACCGGCTCTGGATCCATATCAGACCCCAATTTTTCAACGGGAGCCACAAGAGATCGCTAATAAGTGGAACCCTCAGTGTCCTCCGGAGTACCCCGGAGAAGGTTATTTCCAGCCATGGCCCTAGACCAACTTAGGCCAAAAGCCTAAGCTTGGGGAAGTACGTATTTCTCACCGACATTACATTCATGTTCACACACTTATTTTAGTTGTCGATGCTTTTTCATTATACTATCCATGATAGTTTATTTTCTTCTTTTTGCTTTCTTCTTGAGTGTTTAGTAAACTTTGAGAAAAATATAAAAAAAATAGTTCTGGCTTTATTTCCTAGTTGCTTAGTTGTAGCATTAAAGAGAAAATCCACAAAGATTTCTCGTTCTTCTTTTTGCTTGTTGTGAGATTTCCCGTGCAAATAACTTTTCTTTCTTTGGGTCATAAGGAGAAGACCACGGTGACGTGTTGAGTGGCTCTCATATGCATTATTGTTTATCTTACAAAGAGCCCATATTGCCTTGTCTTCTCCTTTGGTTTATTGTTTGCAGATTCCAGCTTAGTCCAATGCACATGCATTCTTATTATTATTCACATCGTCCGGTCGTGCAAGTGAAAGGCAATAATGACGATACATGGTGAACTGACTGAGATGGAGAAAAAACTGGTATGAACTCAACCTATCTTGTTTTTGTAAATATGATTAGCTCATCGTTCGGAATTTAGCACATTATGGGTTGAACATGTTTGCAATAAAAATTAGAGATTATATTTATTCATTCCATGCTGAATTAGCTAAGAGTGGATAATGGTTCGTCTTGAGTTCCAACATGCGCATTAAAATAGTTGTGATGTACTATGATAGAATGGTATCCTCCTCTGGATGATTCAAGTGGCTTGACTTGGCACATGTTTACGCATGCAGTTGAAAAACAACAACATTGCCTCCACGATATTTATGTTCATAGTGAATTATATCCTACTCATGATTGCATTCAATGTTGGTTAATCTCGAGGCATGTTGATGAATGTGTCGCTCTCTAGTTGGTCGCTCCCCGGTCTTTTGCTAGCCTTCACTTGTACTAAGCGGGAATACTGCTTGTGCATCCATCTCAATAAACCCAAAGTTGTTCCATATGAGTCCACCATATCTACCTATATGCGGTATTTACCTGTCGTTCCAAGTAAATTTGCATGTGCTAAACTTTAAACCTTCAAATAAACTTTCTATTTTGTATGCCCAAATCGCTCATGTGGTGACTAGGGGCTGTCAGTATCTTCCATGCTAGGTGGGGTATTCTCACGATATGTGTTGATTCACTGTCATTCACGAGAAAGTGGCTCGTAATCGGGATGCCCAGTTCTATGCTCGAAATAAAAAGCAAAATATAATTAAACAAAAATACCCTAGGAATGTGTCTGTATGGACGGTACCCGTGAATTCGGCCCGCCGTGGAGTGTGACTGATTGGTGGAGGGGGAGTAAAAACTTTACCATTCTGTTTGGGAACCGCCTATAATGTATCTAGCATGGAATATATTGAAAACCTCTTGGTCGTTATGTGAGCAACGAAAGCATACCGCTCCAAAATCATTACCTATCTCTGTTTTAAAAGCTTGAGCTTTGGCACCTCTGCAAATCAATGCTTCCCTCTACAAAGGGCTTACCTATTTACTTTATTGTTGAGTCATCATCCTCTTATAAAAGGCACCAGTTAGAGAGCACCATTTTCATTTGTATGCCTTGATATTAATTGATATTGAGTGTGAGCATGACTGGATCTCTCTCACCGTGAATTACAATGTTTAGTCAGTCCTTTTTCTCTAGAGGTGCTTCTCATTTATGTTTTGCGGTGTCAGAAAGGGCTAACGAGATACCATTATGTCATATTGTATCATGATTGTTTTGATGATTTGTTGTCATCCAAGACTTGTTATTATTGCTCACTAGTTGGTTATGCCATTGACATGAGTAAATGTGAGACCTAAATGTTATTGTGAATGTGGTTAGTTTATAATCTTTGCTGAAAATCTGAACATAAGTTAGACATATTTACAACAGCAAGATCAAACAGAGTTTGTAAAAGTTTTTCTTTACCACTTTCAGTTTATCAACTGAATTGATTGAGGACAAGCAAAGGTTTAAGCTTGGGGGATTTGATACGTCTCCAACGTATCTACTTTCCCAAACTCTTTTGCCCTTGTTTTGGACTCTAATTTGCATGATTTGAATGGAACTAACCCGGAATGACGTTGTTTTCAGCAGAATTGCCTTGGTGTTGTTTTTGTACAGAAATAAAAGTTCTTGGATCGTCCTAAAAGTTTATGGAGAATATTTTTGGAATTAATAAAAAATACTAGCGCAAGAATTAACCAGAGGGGGGCCACCAGCAAGCCACAAGCCTGCTAGCCACGGCCACCCCCTGGTCGCGTGGGGTAGGCTTGTGGGCCCCTCATGGATCATACGACCTCCTTTCTAGCTCCATATAACCCTATTTGTCAAGGAAAAAAATCAGAGAGAAGAGTTCATCGCGTTTCACGATACGGAGCCTCCGCCATCGCCGGTTCTTCCTCGGGAGACCAGATCTGGAGTCCGTTTTGGGCTCCGGAGAGGGGAAATCGACGCCTTCGTCATCACCAACCATCCTTCATCACCAATTCCATGATGCTCCCCACCATTCATGAGTAATCTCATCGTAGGCTTGCTCGGCGGTGATGGATTGGATGAGATTTATCATGTAATCGAGTTAGTTTGGTTAGGGTTTGATCCCTAGTATCCACTATGTTCTGAGATTGATGTTGCTATGACTTTGTTATGCTTAATGCTTGTCACTAGGGCCCGAGTGCTATGATTTTAGATCTGAACCTATTGTGTTTTCATGAATATATGTGCATTCTTGATCCTATCTTGCAAGTTGTAGACACCTATTACGAGTTATGATCCGCATCCCCCAGGGTGACAATAACTGGGATTCTTTCCGGTGATTACCGTAGTTTGAGGAGTTCATGTATTCACTAAGTGCTAATGCTTTGGTCCAGTTCTCTATTAAAAGGAGGCCTTAATATCCCTTAGTTTCCAATAGGGCCCCACTACCATGGGAGGGTAGGACAAAATATGTCATGCAAGTTCTTTTCCATAAGCACGTATGACTATATATGGAATACATGCCTACATCACATTGATGAATTGGAGCTAGTTCTGTGTCACCCTATGTTACAACTGTTGCATGATGAATGCCATCCTACATAATTATCCATCACTGATCCATTGCCTACGAGCTTTCCATATTTTGATCTTCGTTCAGTTACTTTTCCGTTGCTATTGTTACAATCACTACAAATCTGCTACTATCACTTTGCCACCGTTACTGTTACTACCATATTACTTTGCTACTAAACACTTTCCTGCAGATATTAAGTCTTTCAGGTGTAGTTGAATTAACAACTCAGCTGCTAATACCCGAGAATATTCTTTGGCCCCCCTTCTGTCGAATCAATAAGTTTGGGTTGAATACTCTACCCTTGAAAACGGTTGCGATCCCCTATACTTGTGGGTTATCAATGTGCACCATTGCGAAAGTTCATCGTGTCGAGACACCACGCGATGATCGGGTGTGATAGACTCTACGTTCACATACAACGGGTGCAAGCCAGTGTTGCACATGCGGAACACTCGGGTTAAACTTGACGAGCCTAGCATGTATAGACATGGCCTCGGAACACAAGAGACCAAAAGGTCGAACATGAGTCATATAGTAGATATGATCAACATGATGATGTTCACCATTAAAACCACCTCAACTCACGTGATTATCGGACTTGAGTTGGTGAATTTGGATCATGTATCACTCAGATGACCTGAGGGATGTCAATTTGAGTGGGAGATTTAGTAATTTGATTAACTAAACTCATTATGTTGAACAATAGTCTTAGTAATCTTTGCATATTTATGTTGTAGATCAATGGCTCACACAGTAGCACCCCTGAATTTTAATGCGTCCCTAAAGAAAGCTAAGTTGAAAGATGATGGAAGTAAGTTTGTGGACCGGGCCTGTAATTTGAGGATTATCCTCATGGCTTCCCATAAGGCTTATATCCTTGATGCATCGCTTGGTGATCCACTCACTCCAGGTGAGTTTGCAGACGTTGCGAACGTCGTAGACACGTTGTGATGATTACTCAATAGTTCAATGTGCAATGTTGTATGGCTTAGAACCGGGACTCCAAAGACGTTTTGAACATCATGGAGCACATGATATGTTCCAGGAGTTGAAGTTTATCTTTCAGAAAAATGCTCGGATCGAGAGGTATGAGACCTTCGATAAGTTCTACGCTTGCAAGATGGAGGAGAATGGGTCTGTCAGTGAACACATACTCAGAATGTCTGGGTATTCTACCCGTCTGGCTGAATTGGGGATGCCCCTTCCGGCAGAGGCGATCACTGACAGAGTTCTTGAAT
Organism: Hordeum marinum; assembly: GCA_022496015.1. Classification (NCBI taxonomy): domain Eukaryota; kingdom Viridiplantae; phylum Streptophyta; class Magnoliopsida; order Poales; family Poaceae; genus Hordeum; species Hordeum marinum. Next base: position 483,306,463 of record CM039673.1, read on the forward strand.
CATTGCCACCTAGCTGCAAGAGCTTCCTGTTGAACTATAACATGCACGGGATGAACAAGTCAGTCGCCGAGCTGTTTGCGATGTTAAAAAGTCGCTCAGCCTGAGATTCAAAAGGAGCATCAAGTGTTGATGGTCAATAAAACCACTAGTTTCAAGAAGAATGGTGAGGGAAAGATTGGTAACTCTAAGAAGAGTGGCAAAGCAGTTGCCCCTCTCGTGAAGAAACCCAAGGCTGGACCCAAGCCAGAAACTGAGTGCTTTCATTGCAAGGGAACTGGTCACTGGAAGCAGAACTGCCCCAAGTATCTGGCAGACAAGAAGGTGGCCAACACCAAACAAGGTATATATGATATACAAGTTATTGATGTGCACCTTACCAACTCTCATTGTAGTGCCTGGGTATTTGATACCGGTTCAGTTGCTCACATTTGCAACTCAAACAGGAGCTACGGAATAGACGAAGGCTGGCAAAGGATGAAGTGACGATGCGCGCGGGAAATGGTTCCAAGGTTGATGTGATCGCCATCGGCATGCTCGCTCTTTGATTACCATCGGGATTAGTGATGAACCTGAATAATTGTTATTTAGTACCTGCATTAAGCATGAACATTATATTTGGATCTTGTTTATTGCGAGATGGTTACTCTAAATCAGAGAATAATGGTTGTTCTATTTATATGAGTAATATCTTTTATGGTCATGCACCCAATTTGAGGGGTTTATTCATATTGAATCTCGATAGTGATGATACACATGTTCATAACATTGATGCCAAAATATGTATAGTTGATAATGATAGTACCACTTTCTTGTGGCACTGCTGTTTAAGTCATATTGGTGTAAAACACATGAAGAATCTCCATGCTAATGGAATTTTGGAGTCACTTGATTTTGAATCACTTGACACATGTGAACCATGCCTCATGGGCAAGATGACTAAAACGCCATTCTCTGGAATAATGGAATGGGCAAGTGACTTGTTGGAGATCATACATACTGATGTGTGCGTCCAATGAGCATTCAGGCGCGCGGTGGATATCGTTATTTTCTCATCTTCACTGATGACTTAAGTAGATACGGGTATATTTACTTAATGAAACACAAGTCTGAAACGTTTGAAAAGTTCAAGCAATTTCAGGGTGAAGTTGAGAATCATCGTAACAAGAAGATTAAATTCCTATGATCCGATCGAGGAGGTGAATATCCGAGTTATGAGTTTGGCAGTCACTTAAGACAGTGTGGATTTGTTTCACAATTGACACCGTCTGGAACACCAAAGCGTAATGGTGTGTCCGAATGTCATAATCGAACCTTATTAGATATGGTGCATTATATGATGTCTCTTGCCGATTTGCTACTATCGTTTTGGGGTTATGCATTAGAGACAACTGCATTCACTTTAAATAGGGCACCATCGAAATCCGTTGAGACGACGCAATATGAATTATGGTTTGGCAAGAAGCCAAAGTTGTCATTTCTTAAAGTTTGGGGATGTGATGCTCAAAGCACATTTGCTCCCTTGGTGGTTTTGGTAATTAATAACAACATATAAGTCATTGAACTAATGTTTCCACCAAGTATATTTCAGGAAAAGTTCAATGATAGGGATGGCAAAAGGATTGTGGAGATCGTGGAATTACCCCAAGATTCAAGGAAATAGGTTGGCCAAGCTTCAAGCAAGAGGACTCTACATTTTACATTCGTGAGAAATCACTTTGAGTCCATGGGAAAGCCAATGCTATTAAAAGGGGGTGAAGTTTTGTTAGTGAACAAAATGCTCATACGTGCACAAGTGATAGTCACCAAAAACATCCACAAGCTCTCCCACCAAAGTCAGTCTATAGCCGAACATTCAAATCGGTGCAACCAACATTCCTACTCCGGTGCCACCGATTCCAAACCCTAGACAGACTCAGCCAAACCCTAACACTTTGGTGCAGCCGACACTGCTTTCGGTGCCATCGAGTTGGGCTGCCAACTTTCTGTTACGCAAGTTCACATTTTCGATCCATCCGAGAATGTTGAATCGGCATCACCGAGTTTGGCAATTCTAACCGTTGGTCACCTTGTCGGTGCAACCGAGATTCCTATACCAGTCTCACCGAGATTCAAAATTTGCCACCTTTTGGTCACTTTGGTACCACTGAGATTAACGCATCGGTGTCACCGAGTTGGTCATTTTGTGCGTAACGGTTGGATTTTTGGGGATGCCTATATATACCCTTCACCACCACCTACTCGACAGAGAAGCACTCACAACTATTCCATACCTATCCTACTCAGTTTTTTGAGAGAGAACCACCTACCCTTGTGTTGAGATCAAGATCTCCCACTCCAACCATATGGATCTTGATTTCTAGCCTCCCCAAGTTGCTTTCCACTAATCCCATCTCTTCTACCAAGCCAAATCTATGAGAGAGTGATTGTGTGTTGAGGAGTCTATCATCTTGAAGCACAAGAGCAAGGAGTACATCATCATTACCGAGCCTATTACCTTTTGGAGGGTGGTGCCTCCTAGATTGGTTAGGTGTCGCTTGGGAGCCTCCTACTTCGTGTTGTGGAGTGAACCAAGAAGTTTGTAAGGGCAAGGAGATCGCCTACTTCGTGAAGATCTACCCATAGTGAGGCTAGTCCTTCATGGACGGAAGTCGTATGGAATAGTCAAGGTTGCTACTTCGTGGACCCTTATGGGTGGAGCCCTTCGTGGACTCTCGTGACTGTTACCCTCCGTGGGTTGAAGACTCCATAAACGTAGATGTACGATAGCACCACCTATCGGAACCACGGGAAAAATCATCATGTCTACAATTGCGTTTGATCTTCCTACCCTATCCCTTTTACTCATGCTTGTTGTTACTTTCCGCTGCTATACTCTTAGACATGCATGTGTAGGGTGCACTTGATATGCTATGAATGCTAAAACTTGCCAAGAATTAAAATTGGGAAAAAGCATAGTTTTAATTGGTCAAGTAGTCTAATCACCCCCCTCTAGACCTACTTTCAATCCTACAGATGCTTATGTCAAAAAGCTTTAGCCTGAAAAGCTGGAACCCAAAGCGAAGAAATGCATCTTCATAGGATACCCAAAAGAGACAGTTGGGTATACCTTCTATCTTAGATCCAAAGGCAAAGTGTTTGTCGCTAAAAACAGAACATTTCTTGAGAAAGACTTTCTCTCAGAAGAATTGAGTGGGAGGAAGATAGAACTTGATGAGGTTGTTAAACCTTTGTTTCAACCAGAGAGTAGCGCAGCGCAGAAAGATGTTTCTGTGGAGCCTACGACAATTGAAGAGGAAGTTAACGATGATAATCATGAAGCTTCAGATCAAGTTACTATTGAACCTCGTAGGTCGACAAGGGCCCGTATCGCTCCTGAGTGGTACGACAACCCTGTCTTAGAGATCATGTTGTTAGACAACGATGAACCTACGAGCTATGGAGAAGCGATGATGGGCCCGGATTCTGAGAAATGGTTAGAGGCCATGAAATCTGAGATGAGATCCATGTATGAAAACAAAGTATGGACTTTGGAAGTATTACCTGAAGGGTGAAAGACCATTCAGAACAAATGGATCTTTAAGAGGAAGACGAACGCGGACGGTAATGTCACTGTCTATAAAGCTCGACTTGTGGCAAAGGTTTTTTTCACAATTTCAAGGAGTTGACAACGATGAGACCTTGTCACCCATAGTGATGCTTAAGTTCGTCAGAATCATGTTAGCAATAGCTGCATATTTCGACTATGAAATTTGGCAGATGGATGTAAAAACAGCGTTCCTTCATGGTTTCCTTAAGGAAGAGTTGTATATGATACAACCAGAAGGTTTTGTCGATCCAGAGAATGCTGACAAAGTTTGCAAACTCCAGCGATCCATTTATGGACTGGTTCAAGCATCTCGGAGTTGGAATCTGCGCTTTGATGAGGTGATCAAAGCGTTCGGGTTTATACAAGTTTACGAAGAAGCTTGTATTTACAAGAAAGTGAGTGGGAGCTCTATAGCGTTTCTAATATTATATGTGGATGACAGATGACCCACAAGTATAGGGGATCTATCGTAGTCCTTTCGATAAGTAAGAGTGTCAAACCCAACAAGGAGCAAAAGGAAATGACAAGCGGTTTTCAGTAAGGTATTCTCTACAAGCACTGAAATTATCGGTAACAGATATTTTTGTGATAAGATAATTCGTAACGGGTAGTAAGTAACAATTGTAACAAAGGTGCAGCAAGGTGTCCCAATCCTTTTTATAGCAAAGGACAAGCCTGTACAAAATCTTATATAAAGCAAGGCGCTCCCGAGGACACATGGGAATTTCTGTCAAGCTAGTTTTCATCATGCTCATATGATTCACGTTTGTTACTTTGATAATTTGATATGTGGGTGGACCGGTGCTTAAGTGCTGCCCTTACTTGGACAAGCCTCCCACTTATGATTAACCTCTCTTGCAAGCATCCACAACTATGAAAGAAGAATTAAGATAAATCTAACCATAGCATGAAACATGTGGATCTAAATCAGCCCCTTACGAAGCAACGCATAAACTAGGGTTTAAGCTTCTGTCACTCTAGCAACCCATCATCTACTTATTACTTCCCAATGCCCCCTCTAGGCCCAAACAATGGTGAAGTGTCATGTAGTCGACGTTCACATAACACCACTAGAGGAGGGACAACATACATCTCATCAAAATATCAAACGAATACCAAATTCACATGATTACTTATAAAAAGACTTATCCCATGTCCTCAGGAACAAACGTAACTGCTCACAAAGCATATTCATGTTCATAATCAGAGGAGTATTAATGATGATCAAGGATCTGAACATATGATCTTCCACCAAGTAAACCAACTAGCATCAACTACAAGGAGTAATCAACACTACTAGCAACCCACAGGTACCAATCTGAGGTATTGAGACAAAGATCGGATACAAGAGATGAACTATGGTTTGGAGAGGAGATGGTGCTGATGAAGATGTTGATGGAGATTGACCCCCTCTCGATGAGAGGATCGTTGGTGATGATGATGGCTTCGATTTCCCCCTCCGAGAGGGAAGTTTCCCCGGCAGAACAGCTTTGTCGGAGCCCTAGATTGGGTATGCCCAAGTTCCGCCTCGAGACGGCGGTGCTTCACCCCAAAAGCTCTGTTATGATTTTTTCCAGGTCAAAACCCTCAATATAGTAGAAGATGGGCATCAGAGGGCTGCCAGGTGGGCCACAAGCCACAGGGGCGCGCCCCCTGGCTTGTGACTGCCTGGTGGTCCCCCTGATGTATTTCTTTCGCCCAATAATTTTTATATATTCCAAAATAATTCTCTATAGATTTTCAGGACTTTTGGAGTTGTGCAGAATAGGTATCTCAGATTTGCTCCTTTTCCAGTCCAGAATTCTAGCTGCCGGCATTCTCCCTCTTCATGTAAACCTTGTAAAATAAGAGAGAAAAGGCATAAATATTGTACCAAAATGTGTAGTAACAACCCATAATGCAATAAATATCAACATAAAAACATGATGCAAAATGGACATATCAACTCCCCCAAGCTTAGACCTCGCTTGTCCTCAAGCGAAAGCCGAAATCAATAAATATGCCCACATGTTTAGAGATAGAGGTGTCGATAAAATAAAATACGGACATGAAGGCATCATGATCATGTTTAGAACAACAACATATATTGACATATAATTTCTTACGCTAAAGTAACAATTCATTCACAATGGTGAAGTATGAATCAAGAACTCTATTGAGAGCCAACAAACTACGATCTCAGTCACTGAAGCAATTCCAATTTATCATAACGTACGAAAGAGTCGATATAAGAGCTTGTAAACCAAATCCACATACTCAATCATCTTTTAGTCTTTCACAATTGCTAACACTCACGAGGTACCTATGAGGTCAAAGCTTCAATCGGACACAAAGAAAGATAAGGGCTTATAGTATTGCCTCCCAACTATTTACCTCAAGGGTAATGTCAATAGTAATAACTCATGCTCGCCCACTTCCGAGTGGATATATGTGTCTAGATCATTCCCCAACACATGACGCTTGCCATAAGATAAAGGCGAAATAGAGAAAGTGATGGAGATCACCACAACTCTTGCATAAAGGTAAGTACTAGAAAATAAAAGTAACAGATAGACCCTTCACAGAGGGAAGCAGAGGTTGTCATGTGCTTTTATAGTTGGATGCACAATCCCTTAATGCAAAAGAACGTCACTTTACATTGCCCCTTGTGATAGAGAACTTTATTATGCAGTCCGTCACTTTTATTTCTTCCCTATCACAAGTTCGTATAAAGTTTATTTTCCTCACACTAATAGATCACACATATTTAGAGAGCAATTTTTATTGCTTGCACCGATGACAACTTACTTGAAGGATCTTACTCAATCCATAGATAGGTATGGTGGACTCTCATGGCAAAACTGGGTTAAGGGTGTTTGGATGCACAAATAGTATCTCTACTTGGTGCGAAAGTTTTTGTTGATATGAGGTGGAAGCAAGCGACACATATTGAGGGATCTATAAAAATATAATTTCTATTCAGAAATAAGCAAACATAAACCATTATGTTGTCTTGCTTGTCCAACATCAACTTCTTAACATATAATATTTTAATGAGTGCTCACAATCATAAAAGATGTCCAAGATAATATATTTATATGTGAACCTCTCTTTCTTTATTACTTCCTTTTAATTGCCACAATGACCAACAGTTATGTTTGTCAACCCACAACAGGTTTCAATCGACATACTTCTTATATGTGAAGTCATCACTCCCCATATGATCATCATATATACTCTTTGATTTTATTCTATACTTCTTTCTATTTCATCTTTCTCAAGATCAAGATCATACCAAACAAGCAAAGCCCTCAACTCAAAAGTACTTTTTATTATATAACTCTCGGACTTGCTTACATAGGAGGAATCATAAAGCAAAAACTCAAAACTAGATCACACGAAAACTTTATTCTACTAGATCAAGATATAACCAAAAGGATTGAACTAACAAAAACGATAAAAGTAAAAAATAAAAGGTATGATGGTGATACGATGCCGGGGCACCTCCCCCAAGCTTGGCACAAGCCAACGGGAGTGCCCATACCCATGTGTTTAGTTGTCTTGCTTTGGAGATGTTTATGTTATATTATTGGCAATGATGCCCTTCAGAATGCAATTCTCCTCCTCAAGCTTGTTATTTTGCTGTCTGAGATCCATTATTTCCTTGTGAAGTTTTCCAGTGATGGTTAGAGCACCCTTAACCCATGGATGTTTAATTGCTGCGGGGAAGAAGCAACACTCCTTTTCATATTTTCAAAAGTAAGAAATTTAGCATTGGAAGGGATAACCGAATTCGGATTGCCGAGCTCTGAAGTTCTTCCAACATGGCTCCAGGTTATGGATGAGAGGTAACTTCTTGGTCTTCCTCCATGGCATCTATCCTTTTCAAGTCGGCTCCATCTCTTCTTCCGTAGCCTGCCCAAAGCGGTTCTCCCCGACCGACTCTTGCAAAGACATCTTGCTCTAAATCTGTTGCAGAAACAGCTTAAAAAGAAAACAAGAGGTATTGTCATGATACGAGAGTCAAAACCTTCGGGAGATTATATAATGAATTTTTACCGACCAAAAGGAGTATACCACAAGAAAACGGAGTGCGGATGGTACACGAGGTGACCACAAGCCACAGGGGCGCGCCTAGGGGGTAGGGCGCGCCCTCCTGGCTTGTTGCCTCCTCGTGCACTATTTGGAATACTTTAAATTTTCCTAATTTTTTAAATATTCCAAAACAGATAAAAATTTCCATTGACAAAGTTTTGGAATCTATTTACTTACTGTACCACATACCTATTCCTTTTCGGAGTCTGAAACGTTCTGGTAAGTATCCCTAATGTACTCCTCCGGAGTTATGGTATTGATAATATTGGTTTCAACATTTATGGGAGTACCTGAGATATAATGTTTGATTCTTTGACCGTTCACCACCTTTGGGTTTGTGCCTTCGGCGTTGTTAATCTTGATGGCACCAGAACGGTATACCTCCTCGATAATGTAAGGACCTTCCCATTTAGAGAGAAGTTTTCCTACAAAAAATCTTAAACAAGAATTGTATAGCAAGACATGATCACCTACATTAAATTCACGCTTTTTGTATCCTTCTATCATGCCATCTCTTAACCTTTTATTTAAACAACTTGGCATTATCATAGGCTTGGGTTCTCCATTCGTCAAGTGAGCTAATGTCAAATAGCCTCTTCTCACCAACAAGCTTGAAATCATAATTGAGCTCTTTGATTGCCCAATAAGCTTTATGTTCTAGCTCTAGAGGTAAGTGACATGCTTTACTATAAACCATCTTATACGGAGACATACCCATAGGGTTTTTGTAAGCAGTTCTATAAGCCCACAATGCATCATCAAGTTTCTTAGACCAATTCTTCCTAGATCTATTAACAGTCTTCTGCAAAATCAATTTAATTTATCTATTTCTCAATTCTACTTGACCACTAGACTGAGGATGATAAGGAGATGCAATTCTATGATTAACAACGTATTTAGCGAGCAATTTACGGAAAGCACCATGAATAAAGTGTGAAATACCAAATTCACATGATTACTTATAACAAGACTTATCCCATGTCCTCAGGAACAAACGTAACTGCTCACAAAGCATATTCATGTTCATAATCATAGGAGTATTAATGATGATCAAGGATCTGAACATATGATCTTCCACCAAGTAAACCAACTAGCATCAACTACAAGGAGTAATCAACACTACTAGCAACCCACAAGTACCAATCTGAGGTTTTGAGACAAACATTGGATACAAGAGATGAACTAGGGTTTGGAGAGGAGATGGTGCTGATGAAGATGTTGATGGAGATTGACCCCCTCTCGATGAGAGGATCGTTGGTGATGACGATGGCTTTGATTTCCCCCTCCGAGAGGGAAGTTTCCCCAGCAGAACAACTCTGTCGGAGCCCTAGATTGGTTATGCCCAAGTTCCGCCTCGAGATGGTGGTGCTTCGCCCCAAAAGCTCTGTTATGATTTTTTCCAGGTCAAAACCCTCAATATAGCAGAAGATGGGCATTGGAGGGCTGCCAGGTGGGCCACAAGCCACAAGGGCGCGCCCCCTGGCTTGTGACTACCTGGTGGCCCCCTTGATTTATTTATTTCGCCCAATAATTTTTATATATTCCAAAATAATTCTTCGTAGATTTTTAGGACTTTTGAAGTTGTGCAAAATAGGTATCTCAGATTTTCTCCTTTTCCAGTCCAGAATTCCAGCTGCCGGCATTCTTCCTCTTCATGTAAACCTTGTAAAATAAGAGACAAAAGGCATAAATATTGTACCCAAATGTGTAGCAACAACCCATAATGCAATAAATATCAATATAAAAACATGATGCAAAATGGACGTATCAATGATATATTGTTGATAGGAAACAATATAGAAATGTTGGAAAGCGTGAAGGAATATTTGAACAAAAGTTTTTCAATGAAGGACCTAGGAGAAGCTGCTTTCATATTAATCATTAAGATCTATAGAGATAGATCGAGACGCTTAATAGGACTTTCACAAAGCACATACCTTGATAAAGTTTTGAAGAAGTTCAAAATGGATTAGTCCAAGAAGGGGTTCTTGCCTGTGTTACAAGGTGTGAAGTTGAGTAAGACTCAATGCCCAGTGACTACAGAAGATAGAGAGAAGATGAGTGTCATCCCCTATTCTTAAACCATAGGCTCTATCATGTATGTAATGTTGTGCACAAGACCCGATGTCAGTCTTGCCATAAGTATGGCCGGAAGGTTTCAAAGTGATCCAAGAATGGAGCATTGGACGGCGATCAAGAATATCCTTAAGTACCTGAAAAGGACTAAGGAAATGTTTCTCGTTTATGGAGGTCATCAAGAGCTCATCGTAAAGGGTTACGTCGATGCAAGCTTTGACACTGATCCGGATGACTCTAAGTCGCAAACCAGATACGTATTTATTCTAAATTGGGGAGCGGTAAGCTGGTGCAGTTCCAAGCAGAGCGTGGTGGCCGATTCTACATGCGAAGCGGAGTACATTGCAGCCTCGGAGGCATCGAAGGAAGGTGTCTGGATCAAGAAGTTCATGATAGCTCTTGGAGTAGTGCCCAGTGCACTAAATCCAGTGGATCTGTTCTGTGATAACACTGGTGCATTGCCCTGGCCAGGGAACCAAGGTTTCACAAGAGGACCAGACACATAAAGCGACGCTTCAATTCCATCCGCGAGTACATCAAGGAGGAGGACATAAATATTTGCAAAGTGCAAACGGATCTGAATGTTCTAGACCCTTGACTAAACCTCTTCCAAGGGCTAAACATGATCAACACCAGAACTGTATGGGTGTTTGATTCATTACAATGTAAATCACATAGTGATGTGAGCTAGATTATTGACTCTAGTGCAAGTGGGAGACTATTAGAAATATGCCCTAGAGGCAATAATAAAATGGTTATTATTATATTTCCTTGTTCATGATAATCGTTTATTATCCATGCTACAATTGTATTGATTGGAAACACATTGCATGTGTGGATATATAGACAACACTGTGTCCGTACTATGCCTCTAGTAGACTAGCTTGTTGATCAAAGATGGTCAAGGTTTCCTAGCCATTGACATGAGATGTAATTTTATAACGGGATCACATCATTGGGAGAATGATGCGATGGACAAGACCCAAACTATAAACATAGCATGTGATCGTGTCAATTTATTGCTATAGTTTTCTGCATGTCAAGTATCTGTTCCTATGACCATGAGATCATGCAACTCACTGACACTGGAGGAGTGCCTTGTGTGTATCAAACGTCGCAACGTACATGGGTGACTATAAAGGTGCTCTACAGGTATCTTCGAGAGTGTCTGTTGGGTTGGCATGGATCAAGACTGGGATTTGTTACTCCGTGTGATGGAGAGGTATCTTAGGGCCCACTCGGTAATACAAGATCACAACAAGCCTGGCAAGCAATGTGACTAAAGTGTTAGCCATGGGATCTTGTATTACGGAACGAGTAAAGAGACTTGCCGGTAACGAGATTGAACTAGGTATAGAGATATCGACGATCGAATCACGAGCAAGTAACATACCGAAGAACAAAGAGAACAGCGTACGGGATTAACTGAATCCTTGACATAGAGGTTCAACCGATTAAGATCTTCATAGAATATGTAGGAACCAATATGGACATCCAGGTCCCGCTATTGGTTATTGGCCGTAGAGGTGTCTCGGCCATGTATACATAGTTCTCGAACCTGCAGGGTTTGCACACTTAAGGTTCGGTGACATTTCGGTAGTATTGAGTTATGTATTGTGCTGACCGAAGGTTGTTCGGAGTCCCGAATGAGATCCCGGACGTCATGAGGAGCTCCGGAGGTAAATATTGATATATAGGAAAGTGGTATTTAAACTCCGGAAAAGTTTCGAACATTCCCGGTAGTGTATCGGGAGTGACAAATGGGTTCCGCGGGACCACCAAGTGGGGCCCACATGTCCCAAGGGCCACATGGGCCTTAGTGGTGGTGCACCAGCCCCTAATGGGCTGGGCAGCCAGCCCAAAAAGGCTTATGCGCAAGGAGGAGGAGTAGGGGCCAAGTTGGGAGGAGTCCTACTAGGAATCCACCTCCCTTGTGGGAGGTGGACTCCTCCCCTTGGCTTCGGCCGAAGCCCTCCTTGGATGAGGGGCTTGGGATGCCTCCTCTCCCCTTCCTTCTATATATATACTAGAGGTTTTTGAGGCCATCCTCAACCCTAATTGCCACGTGCTGCCCTCTTCTTCCTCTATATCTGTTTCTCCTCTAGATTGATTCCGTAGTGCTTGGCGAAGCCCTGCCGGATCAGCTCCACCACCACCGCCACCGCGCCGTCGTGCTGCCGGAGAAATCATCTACCTCTTCGCCCCTCTTGCTGGATGAAGAAGGTGGAGATCGTCATCGAGCTGTACTTGTGCTGAACGTGGAGGTTCCGTCCGTTTGGCGCTAGATCGGGACGGGTCATGATTGGATCGCGGGACGCTCGACGATTTGGATCGCAAAGACGTTCGACTACATCAACCGTGTTTCTTAACACTTCCCGCTTAGCGATCTACAAGGGTATGTAGATCCATTCTCCCTCTCGTAGATGCTCATCACCATGGATAGATCTTGCGTGTGCATAGAAGTTTTTTGTTTCCCATGCAACGTTCCCCAACACAAAGAGATTGTCGATGAGATATATATTGGTGGGTACACTCCCTTCTTCCTAGCGACGAAGAGGGAGAGGAAATCAGTTGGTTAGTGGATATGATTCTAGGGCTTTGTGAGTCCCTAAGTATGTCTTATATACGACAAACTTCCATGTTACGTTGAAGGGTGACTCATGTTCTCTCAGGTTCTGGGAGGTTCATGCCCTAAGTAGCTACATTGAAGGGTGACTCCCACACTCTCCAGTTTCGGCAGGTTCAGGCCCTTGGTAGCTATGTTGAAGGGTGACTCCTATCCTCTTCGGTCCCGGGAGGTTCATGCCCTGACTAGCCGGCCCTCCAATCCTTTCGCAAGTCAGGCTCAACCCATTTGTCCTGAAGATCCCTCCTTGAGGCATGTAGCTAGCTTTGTTCCTTGTGCCCTCGTCACTAGTACATAGTAAAAGTCAGACCTGCCGACTTAAAAAAAACTTGACGTGAAACATGGTACATGCATGCTAACACAGATAGTAATCTATGTAGTACTTCAGTGTATTAATCAATCAAAAACTATGATGACATTATAATTCACAAACCCATTTAAAAACTAGTTTGATTTACTCCGAATAAAAATATTTTTTTCACACATTTGCAGGTCTGTCTTTGATAACATAATATTACACACAGTGCCTCCCTATGTAACTAATGGAACTAGTCTATTGGAGTTTATCGAACTTAATTTCGTGAAAAATATGAAAAATAATTCATGCCACACTCATTTACTTGAGTCCAGCTTGAACTTTGTCAACTTTAAGTCTATTCTCACAATGAAATATTGACTTTTTTTATTTACCAAGCTTTACGAGTCGACCTTGAGTCTTTGCGAGCTTCTCATGAGCCGAGCTTGAGCTCGGTACCAAGTACAAGGCGAACTCATGCCTTGATTTCGAGCCTAGTAGTATTCACTCGAGCACGGTTCATAAGGTTATGAGAATCACAATTCTATTATACGATTCTTCTACTTTACCTTCCAAAGTAACCCGTCAGATTCTACGATTTTACTCCATAGAATCTATGTGTTTATGATCATGATAGTTAAGATTCTATGATTTATGATCCTACCATCGAAGCTCCAATCCGATACAAAATAATGATTCTGACAACATTTAATATTCTTGCTCCAACCGGCCTGCAATAACCGGACACTATTTTTTACAATAACCAAAGATTACCTTTTGATTGTGGTAGCTTGATCCTATTCAGAGCTTGAGACACTACTTATAGTCTTAAGCGTACGTGGCGCACATCCCTCGATAGCAATTACCCAGTCCATTTAAGGTAATTCTTGCAAGACGTTCGTCCCAGTTTTGGGAAGCTTCGGACACCTTTTTTTTCTTCCTTTGCTTGCTTATGGCTTTTTGGATCGTTTTTTTTTTGGTTTTTCTATATGTCTGTTCTTATTTTCTTCCTTTTTCAATTGCACAAAAAAAATGAATTTGTTTTTTAAATTTCTTGATTTTTTTGTCGAATTTTTTATATTTTCTAAATCGCAAAATTTCTCATGCTTTGTGATTTTTTCGAATTCGTAATTTGATTTTTGAAAATTTGGTGAACTTTTTCTCAAATTCTGCTATTTTTAAAAACATTCTTAAAATTTCCCAATAAATTGCGAACCGTTTCAATGTCATAAGTTTTCCATTTTTTGTGATTTCTTTCAATTTTATAATTTTTTCCAAATTTAAGGACCTTTTTAAATTAGTGGTGCGATTTGTTTTTTTACTTTTTTACTTTTTTATCAAATCCTTGTTTTTTCAAAGTTACAAACCTTTTCAAATTCACGATTTTTATTCAAATTCATGATCATCTTTATTTATTTATTATGGTTTTCCAAATTCACGATTTTTTAAAACATTGTGAACTTTTTAAAATTTCGGTGATTATTTCAATTTGATAAATTTTAAAAATGTAATGAACAAGTCAATTGGTTGACCGGTTCAACTAGTCAAATGGTTAATCAGCTTATCCCGCGTGATCAGTTATGTTTAGGAACCTCGCAAGTGATGTTAAGCGTGAGAGTTATATCTCATTTAGTTTTTTCTAGGGGAGTTATATCTCATTTAGTACGAGAGTACCTCTCGTCTTGCCTGAAGCTTTTCCCTGGGCTGAGAGTACTCGGCCGGCCTGTTAGTACTGTTTTTATGCCTCCACGCTCAGCCGCTCGCGGGTTCGTTGCATTGGGCGCCATTATATGCCGCTTATTGCGGCAAACTGGCGGCAATTCGTAGGGGCAGCTGACCTGGGCCAGCCCATCTCACCACCAAAATTAACAAAAAGTAAAGCACAAGTTAGGAATTGAATACGGGACCAGAGGGAGCTCGCTCGCGTTGCTAGCCAATACGACAAGCTGATTTAATCCTAGATAAGCAGCATCACACTTAAAGAAAGCAACGGTAGCGGCAAAACTTAAATGAGTACGCAAAATTAAAAATGCGTGGGCGCGGGATCGAACACACAAAATCCAGAAAAGCGAACAATTTCACTAGGCATTGTACTACATAAGGATTTGCTGCCTAGATTTACAACCCAGTTTATATGAACATAACCCATGCAAGATTTTTGAAATTTAGAATCAGATTTTCGTTTTAACAAAAGTAAATAATCCTTTAAACACGAGCATTTCCAAAATTTATAAAACATAAACATTTTTCAGAATCTCATACATTTTTCTAAAAAAAGTAGGAACAAAATAGAAGCGAGAACATTTTTGAAAACTACGAACTTTTTTAAGAGCAAACATTTCTTATAAATAGAAGAAAAAATTGAACACGTGAATATTTTATCAAATTCCACAAATATTTTCTAAGTTTTCATTTTTTTAAACATGAGAATTTCTTATTTTTATAAAAATTATAAAACAGGAATATTTTCTAAAAATTATGAACAATTTTTCATAAAAAAATCATTTTTTGAAATAATCCCAAACATGTTTTAATTTGCAAACAAATTTTGAACACATGAACAGTTTTTGAATTTATGAATAATTTAAAGAAACGTAAAGAATTATGAAATTTTCGAACGAATTTTAATTTGTCAACAATTTTTTTTTCATAAATATGAAAATTTATAAAATGCAAATTATTTCGAATTTCTGAAAAATACATTAATGTTTTTTGGAAAGAAGTGAAAACATTTTTAAATTATAATCCTTTTTGTATTGCGTGCGAAAAAGGACAATTTTTTGAAACATGAAAGTTTTGGACAAAAGGGATCATTTGTGCAGTTGTGAAAAAAATAAACTCTGAACAAAACATGAAAAAAATCCAACATTATTAGAAATTCGAAAACATTTTGTGAACAAAATTATAAGTTATGAACATTTTCTATAATTATACATATTTAACGAAAAATATAACATATTTTAAATAGGTGGGCATTTGTTAAAAAATCTAGAACAATTTTTGAGTTTGTGAACAAAGTTTGAAAACATTAGTTTTTATATATTGAACTTTTAACCTTTTTCGAAAGGCAAACATTTATTAAGTATTACGGACATTTTCATAATTGTGACAAAAAATTAAGAAACAAGATTATTTTTGGACTTTCTGAACATTTTTTGAAAGTTCAAAGAATTTGCGAATTTTGAAAAACAAGAAAAAGATGCAAAAATAAAGAAGAAAATGAATTAAAAAATGAAAAAGAAAAAAAACGAAAAAGATAACTCTTTTAATTATTACGTTTTTTGGCAGTTGCAAACAAAAATTTTATTGCTAACAAAAAATTGGGAAAAAGTTTTTTTCAAATCACCAAATATTTGTTTGATTTGTTAACAAAATTTCAAAATACAAATAATTTCTGAAATGTTGATCAATTTTAGAATATATGAAGTTGCGTGAAATTACTGAACTTTTTGGAAAAGAAGCAAACTATTTTGGGATTCTAAAGGAATTCCGAATTTCTGGACATTTTCTGAATATACGATCAAAGTTTGAAACCTGGAACATTTTTTAAAAATGCTGAACAAATTTGGCCATATTAAAATATTATAAAAGATAAATTGAAGAAAAGAAAAATAAAATAAAATAATAAAAGAATAGGAGAAACATAAAAAGAAGAAGAAAAAACGACAAAAGAGAATGCAAAAGAAATCCGAAGGTGCAGAATACATAGGCAAAAACCCGGTTCAGGGAACCAAAACCGGTTGGACGCACTGAGTAAAGCTGGAACTGGGCCCGCCCATCTCTCTGCGCTAGCATACTGCCTTGTGCGAATCCGGGCGCAGCTAGTGCCGAATAAGTTTTACCCATTGCATTCACCATGTTTGTTTGTTTCCATATTTTCTCTTTTGTTTTACCAGTAAATGTGTTCGTGCGTTGCTACGGGTTGATTGAAAAAAATTCTTTAATGTCATTTTTTTTTCATTACAGCACTCAACCATTTGAATTGCTCCCTTTTGATATATGAAAATCTTTGGCTCGCTGCCCAAGCTTTTGAACAGAAAATGTCAGCATGACTCAAACGTTGTCCTAAAATTCAACGGAGGCACCAAATTTGACTCTTTATAGGTCAACCTTGAGAGCTACTTTATTAATTTCTGTTAACTTGCAAAACAATATAACACAACATTCCACACACGCATAATAATAATAATTCAATGGAACTTTACAAAAATAATTCATTTACGTTTCAATTTGGTCAACCTTTAATTTGCATTGTGTTTTTCTTTGATATACTAATTTGTACTCATTTTTTATTTTTAATTGAATCTATTATTTTGGACTCATTTTTAGTTTAAAATATGTACACCTTTTTTTTACTTCTTCTCACTCTTTATATCCCTCTTGCGTTATAACTTCTTCCATACCTATCAAATACCCATTTCAAGCACAAACGTTTGATACTGTATGACGGTTCACAGATGCAGACAATATTAACAAAGCATCAGTTTAAACTTAACAATGTTATACTCCATCCGTTTCATAATATAAAAACATTTTTTACACTATATAAGATAAAAAACGCAAATGTTATACTCCATCCGTTTCATAATATAAGAGCATTTTTTACATTACATTAGAAAAGAACACTTTCATATTATCAGACAGAGGAAGTAGTAATTTACCAATGTTATGTTTCATCTGTTTCATAATATAAAAGCATTTTTTACATTACATTAGAATAAAAAACACTTTCATATTATCGAACAGAGGAAGCAGCAATTTATCAATGTTATACTCCATCCGTCTACATAATATAAAAGCATTTTGTACACAATATTAAAATAAAAAACGCTTTCATATTATCGGACAGAAAAAGTGGCAATTTACATGCTAGCAAGGTACAACTATTGCAATTTTAGCAGCAGCGAAGAAAACGTATGCGCAGAGCTAGCAATCAGCAATCAACAAACAGGTGTAGCTAGCAATCAGCAACCAACAAGCACGTGTAGCTAGCAATCAGCGAAAGCAGCAAAACACACAGAGCACCAACTTCTCACCGTCACATCTCTCGCACACATCAGAGGGAGAGCACGCCGTGCTCTCCCCTTGATCTCCTCTCTGCCCTCCTCACTACCGAGGCCACTACCTGCCTCCATCCCCTATGGCTACCTTCCTTCCCGTGTTGGTCGTCCCCATCCCTCCAATCGAGCACGCCCCCAACTGCATGTCCTAACTCCCGTGTTGGAGCTCGGCGGTGACATCTCGTGCGTGGGGCGAGGTCACGTCCCTCCCGTGCTGGGCAATCTCCCTTTCTCTGGCCATGGCCACGGCCACGGCGTGCAGGATGTCCAGCTACACGGCCATGGTGAGTTCTCTCCCCTGATCTCCCCTGCATACGACTCCATGTTTCATCCAAATTTAATTCCTCCCTCAATTTCGACCCCTCTGCATTCTTTGCTGCTACCTCAGAGGGATCCGGTGGTGGAGTGCAGGAGGAAGATGAGGAACGTGGTGGAGCAGCCGGGCCAGCGGCTGTTCTCCGGGCCGATGGTGGGGGTAGCTGGCGCGGCGCGCTGATCCAACCCATCTTAGAGGGAGCGTGGGGATCCGGTTCGTGATCCGTCGCGAGCTGACCTGGTATTCCGCTGGTGTGTACGCTGACCCGGTGCTGCACTGCCAGGAACACCGCCCTGCTTCCTCCGGATGGAACAATGGGCGGACCAGGGGAGATGATTGGAGAAGAATCGGCTCGGTGCACGCGGCTGTCCGGGATCTCCGTCCGTGGCGAGGACAGACGGAGGCGCCCTGACAGGATTAAGGAAGCTAGTAAGAAGGAGGAGCGGTGGCGTCTCCCTCTCCAGTGGGCGGCGGACCATATCTCGTCTTCCTCCTGAACGAAGGCCGACGGCGGCTGTGTGTTTGCGTCTGTTGGGGGAAGAGGATAAGGGACCGCGGGCACGGGAGGAAGACGCCGGTTTTTCCCTGACAGTGCGGGTCGTACTGCAGGTTGATTTCTAGTAACCACGAGGGTGTTCTACAAAAAATGAAACGTTTTTCTGTTTGACTTAAACATGGAGTGCGGGTTAATTACAGAAAATAGCAGGGTCTTTTCTGCAAAACAGCCACAACGAGTAATAAGTGCTTTATTATTACTAGCATGCTCCTGCGTTGCAACAGGAGAAAAAAAATCACTCGCCGTACACGATGACACCAACAAATCACTTGAAATCTTTTGCAATTATTCTACATAAGCCATATGCGACGCCGACGACTACGATTTCAAAAGAAATATTTTTTTTTCACTTATCGGTGACATGATGGGTAATTATTCATAACTTTGAGGGTAAATATTATGACGGACGACCAGAAGTACTGTTTGCTTTATTATTACGTAGAGATTTTATATATATTCTATGTATTCTGTTTCTTCACCGTTTTTCTTCTTTTTCTGTTTTTCTCCATTTTTTACCGGTTTTCATTGTTTCCAACATGATTTTCACTTATTTTTTCCCTTTATTATCTTCGGTTCTATTCCTGGTTTTCTCCGATTTTTTGTTTTTCTTTCTTACTTTATCTTTTTCATTTTTTCTGTTTCTTTGTTGGTTTTCTTTATTCTTTTCTCGGTTTTAACAGTTTTCATTCTTTTGCATTGGTTTCCTTCGATTTTCATTTCCTTTTTTTCTATTTTAGTTTTTATAGGATTTCTTCTTTTCCTTTATTTTTTGTCGGATTTCATCATTTATTTTGTTCAGCACATCTTAACTCTTGTCAGTACACATTAAACATGTTTCATATACATCTGAAATACATTTTATATACATGTTTAACATTTTTTAATACATCATTAGTAGTTTTCGAAAACTGATATATTCTTATGTATATTTTTTCCATACACACTTTTTATATATCTAATATACTTATTGTTTAACATTTTAGAAATAAAATATTAACATTCTTTGAATACATAGTCAACATTTTTAGTACACCGTGAACATTTTGTTAATGAGAATATTTTTTTTCAGATATAATGTATATTTTTTGTATACATTAGGAACATTTATATACATGTTTAATGTTTTTGAAATACATAATTAATTTTTAAGTATATTTATCGATGTCTTCTTTTATTTAATTTACATCGTACTTTTTTCATATACACTAGGAACATTTTAATACACCTTGAATATTTTTACAGTATTCGATTAATGTTTTTCATACATATTTTTCTTTTATTTCTTTTTTTATACATGAAAAATATTTTCCTATGCACATTTAACATTTTGAAAGTGCTTGATTAATATTTCTAAATACTCAGTCGACATTTTTCAAATACACAATTAGCTTTTTTATACACAATTAGTTTTATATACATTTTCGCTCTACATGAGAAATATGTTGTCTATACACATTTAACATGCTTAACATTTTTAAACATTTGTAAAGTGTTTTTGTAATATATGTATTTAAATATTTGAAAGTATAAAAAATTAAAAAATAAAGCAAAAACCGACAACAAAAAACATGAAATGAGAACAGAAATAAAACGAGGTTGTGATGTGTGGCCTCGCGCACGCATGGGCCAGCCTATCATCACATGTGACTCAAAGCAAGTGGTTCTTTGCTCAAAACAGAAAAAAGCAAGTGGTTCAAGACATCAACAAGTACAATACAAACGATATGGTTCTATCACCAAGAACATAAAGATGACCGCTGATAGTTGTAACTGTAATTTTCCTCTTTGAAGGCCGAGCCGCAAATTTCCTCTTTGGAGACATACATGGCGTTTCTCGCGTCTCTCTCTTCCCCCCGCCACCCATAGCCGACCAGCCTCACCACCGACGAGTTCCGCGGCTGCAACAACGGAGTCGATGGCCGTGGGTCGCATGTAGATACCGTTACGTTCGGCCCGTGTACCGTAGTGGACTTCCGACCCAGGGGTACTCGGGTCACGTCCCGTGGCATGCGCCATGGCGGGACAAGGGCGAGCCACATGCCCGGTCCAGGAGGACCCGTCTGCT
This sequence comes from Hordeum marinum, assembly GCA_022496015.1. Lineage (NCBI taxonomy): Eukaryota > Viridiplantae > Streptophyta > Magnoliopsida > Poales > Poaceae > Hordeum > Hordeum marinum. Next base: position 483,327,117 of record CM039673.1, read on the forward strand.
ACAGGGCGAATGGCTAGGGTTTCGAAGGGGGTACTTGGCCCCACAACTCCCTCCTCTCCCATTCCAGATCTTGATCTATTGCTCCACCACTTCTGGGAAGCACCTAGGGTTTCGCCACCTAGGGTTTCCCCTTTGTTTGGCTGGTGGGAGGGGAAGATTGAGGGCGACAATAGATCCTTCGCGCAGGTCGCTTCTCCCCACAGCGCGAGCGTTCGCCACCTCCACCCATGACGGATCGGGATACGGGGTTCGCCCATGGCCATTGTGTGGAGGACTTCGGGGCGGGGGCGAGGTGGGTGTGGCGCAGGCCGTTTTGGTCAAGGTGTAGGGCGCGACCGTGGAGGCGGCGATGGAGGCGGTGGCCGGAATCTGGTGTGGACCCGTGATGTCGACGACAGGGGGGGAGGGGGTAGAACTCCACCAACATGGATCCCCGCCGCGGGCAATCCGACAAGGCAAGATGGGATGTTGCGGCCTTGGAGAAGCAGAGTGATGCCCATCACGCAGAGAGATGGGGAGAAAACAACCAAGGCAAGGTGGGCTTGGGCGGCTCCGGTCTGCGCCAATAACATGATACCCATCCCCAACAAGAGCGTCGCATGCAGCAAGAGCATTGTCAACAAACTCTGGGCAAGAGTTGTAGGGAGACGTAGTAGTAAATCAAAATTTTCCTACGTGTCACCAAGATCTATCTATGGAGAAACCAGCAAACGAGTGGGGAGAGATTGGATCTTCATACCTTTGAAGATCGCTAAGCGGAAGCGTTACAAGAACGCGGTTGATGGAGTCGTACTCGCAGCGATTCAGATCGCGGTAGATCCGATCAAGTGCCGAACGGACGGCACCTCCGCGTTCAACACACGTGCAGCCCGGTGACGTCTCCTACGCCTTGATCCAGCAAGGAGGAAGGAGAGGTTGGGGAAGAGCTCCAGCAGCAGCACGACGGCGTGATGGTGGTGGAGTAGCAAGGTATCCCGGCAGGGCTTCGCCTAAGCACTGCGGAGGAGGAAGAAGCAGAATAGGGCTGCAGCGAGAGAGAAAGAGTTCGTCGTCTCAAACCTGCCCAAACCCTTGCATATATATAGGAGGAAGGAGAGGGAGGGCTGGCTTGGCCCCTCCTCCAAGGAGGAGGGATTCGGCCGAAGTGGGGGGAGAGTCCTCCTCCCACACGGGAGGTGGATCTCCCCCTTTTAAATCCCTTTTGCCTCTATCTCCAGATCCCTGGCGCATGGGCCCTTTCTAGAAGGTATTGGCTGGCCCAATATGGGCTGGCACACCTCCTCTAAGGGCCCATGAGGTCCTTTGGTCGTCACCCCCTCCCGGGGTCCTCCGGCACCCTCCCGGCACTCCCGGTACAATACCGATGAACCCGAAAACTTTCCGGTGACCAAAACTGGACTTCCTATATATCAATCTTTACCTCCGGACCATTCCGGAGCTCCTCGTGACGTCCGGGATCTCATCCGGGACTCCGAACAACCTTCGGTAATCACGTATACCTTTTCCCTATAACCCTAGCGTCATCGAACCTTAAGTGTGTAGACCCTACGGGTTCGGGAGACACGTAGACATGACCGAGACACCTCTCCGGCCAATAACCAACAGCGGGATCTGGATACCCATGTTGGCTCCCACGTACTCCACGATGATCTCATTGGATGAACCACGATGTCAGGGATTCAATCAATCCCGTATACAATTCCCTTTGTCTATCGGTATGGTACTTGCCCGAGATTCGATCGTCGGTATCCGCATACCTTGTTCAATCTCGTTACTGGCAAGTCTCTTTACTCGTTCCGTAATACATCATCCCGTGACTAACTCCTTAGTCACATTGAGCTCATAATGATGATGTCTTACCGAGTGGGCCCAGAGATACCTCTCCGTCACACGGAGTGACAAATCCCAGTCTCGATTCGTGTCAACCCAACAGACACTTTCGGAGATACCCGTAGCGTACCTTTATAGCCACCCAGTTACGTTGTGACGTTTGGCACACCCAAAGCATTCCTACGGTATCCGGGAGTTACACAATCTCATGGTCTAAGGAAATGATACTTGACATTGAAAAGCTTTAGCAAACGAACTACACGATCTTGTGCTATGCTTAGGATTGAGTCTTGTCCATCACATCATTCTCCTAATGATGTGATCCCGTTATCAACGACATCCAATGTCCATGGTCATGAAACCGAGACCATCTATTGATCAACGAGCTAGCCAACTAGAGGCTCACTAGGGACACGTTGTGGTCTATGTATTCACACATGTATTACGGTTTCCGGTTAACACAATTATAGCATGAACAATAGACAATTATCATGAACTAGGAAATACAATAATAACCAATTTATTATTGCCTCTAGGGCATATTTCCAACAAGAGTAACACCTCCCCACTAGTGGGTGGTGCCGAGGTTTGCGTTACTTGCATAGAGCCTGGTCATTTGCCTGTATGCTGTCCTAGAGCGATTTGTGGTAGATGTGGTTTACATGCCCATCTTGTTCCAATCTGCAATACTGTGCTTCCTTGGGAATGTGTGGCTTTGATGTGTGGTTTCCAGGCTAAAGGGAAGGGGTTTTAGTACATTCATGATCATAGCACTCCGAATCAAAGCACTGATAGAAACATGTTCATTGTTATTATGGTAGAGGGGCGTGCTTCGGGTAAACAACTAGAGGAATTTTTTGATGCTTATATTAACACTAGCTAGATATGCTCTGCGAGATCTATCGGGTCTACTACTTTTGTGATGAGGTTTCCTTCTCCTAGAGATGTGAACAAAGCTTGCTTTGTTGAAAAGATGATGATTAAGAACCGTGGGGCTGCTGTAATCTTAGAAAGTGGTCTGGATCTGTGGGAGCTAAGGGTGTACTTAACATTGCTTGGGTTAATCTTAGTAACATCCCTCTGGACAAAATACGTGAAAAAATATTGCTTATGTGGGATCTCTGGTGGGGGTGACCCTGGAAATTGATAAAACAACTATCGACAGGCCAAAATCGGTTAGGATTAAAATTGGATGTAGAGATGCGGAATATATTCCTACTATGGCTAAAGGGGTACTGGGTGGTCACTTCTATGATTTTTTCTACTCAGTAGACAAAATTCTCGTGAAGAATCCCCCTAAAGAAGCTATTAACATAACTTAGGTAACTAAAGAGGGTGCCTCCCCAAACAGACCCAGAATTACTGAAAATACTTTGAATGTGGGGCAAGGGGCTTTATCCTCTGTTGTGGGGACTTCCTCTACTCCAACAAATGGTGGTGGGGGAAAGAATGCTGTTCATATGTGTGTAGGGGATGTTTTGAACAAAAATGAGGAAACCAATGAGAATGAGAAGAAAATGAGGAAAACAATGAGAACGAGAAAATTCAGATGAACAGTGATGGGGACTTTTCGGAGGAAGAAAGTGAAGAGATTGGAAATGATTTTCTTATTGACTCCATGGTTGCTGAAAATAGAAGGAAGGAGGCCGAGCAACTTGAAAGGCAGGCCCCTGAAACCATTTCATATGATAGGATTATAGTGAATTCTCTGCAGATTATTCCTAGTCCATCTATGAATAAGCAATATTCATCTTACTTGGAGGCGGTGCTGGGACAATCTGTTGTGACAGAACTTACTAATGATGATGTGTCCTGCCAACAAAATCCTTGTATATATTCTGTTTAGTCTCCTGATACATCTGGTGAGAATGTGGAGGTTATCCCTACTCCCCCTATGATGGAAGAGAACCAAATCAGGCTGAGTTAGAGAACTGCGGGTGTTAACCTGGAGCATGTGGGTGCCAGGGATGAAAAACTTACTAAGAAGAGAAACTTGCAAGGTATCGATGAGCCGTCCTCCTCTAATTCTTTGAAATTCTGTCTAATATGGAAATGATTTCTTCTGCTGCTACGATGGGTGTTAATATTCCTGATGATAACTTTGGTGTTATTGACATGATTAGAGAATTAGAAAAGTCCAGAGCTAATATAGCCGGCAAAATAGATAAGAACGAGAAGCAACAGGATAAAATGCTTCTCATAACTAATGCTTTTGGGGATAAATCCCCCTTGGATACATCTTGGGTTAGAGATGGGGAGATAGATGAAGATAATTTTACTGTAGTGAAATCTAGGAAGAAGGAGAGAAGAAAAGCAAATGTGGTGATTTCTAAACCTATTACTAGAAGTCAAAAAAACATGATGAGTGGTGATGCAGGTAAGATCATGCCTCTTGGTATACCTAGAAGAAAAACTCACCCAAACAAAAATCAACAAAACATGATTAGTCTCTTTTGGAATTGCAGGGGTGTGAAGAAAAAAAAGTATGGCGACCCGCTTATCTGATTTAATTAGAGAATATAGTTTGGATTTTATTGGTATCCAAGAAACAATGAAAAGGGACTTTTCCTCTAAGTTTTTGGGAAATTTGATCCCGGTGATGTGTTTTGCTGGAAATGGGTCCCATCTATTGGGAAAGATGGGGGTATATTGTGCGGTATTAAACATGACAATTTTGACATCAAATCCTGGGTGGTTGGGAAATATATCATGAAGTTTGAGTTGGGGACAAAAGTAAGAAACTGACTTATTGTATCCTGGTGGTGTATGGGGCAGCACATGAGGAATTTAAGGTGGATTTTTCTTACTGAACTATCTGATATGTGTAGAACCATATCTTGCCCTTTTATTAGGGGGGGGGGGACTTCAATAAGTTAAGAAATGTCCGTGAGAAAAACAAAAAGATGAGACTTAGCCACTCATCGGTCCTCTTTAATTCCATCATTAACTCCTTCTACCCGAGAGAGGTTGACATGAATGGGGGTTTGTACACATGGTCAAATAAGCAAAAAATCCTACACTCGAGAAACCAGATAGGGTGCTCATGTCCAAATCGTGGGAAGCTCAATTCACTTTGACTTTTGTTAGAAAATTGGTGAGAGACATCTTAGACCAATCTCCCCTTGTCCTAAATACTGAAGATTTTATTGCTTCTCCCATCCAAAAAAGAGAATTCAGGTTTGACTTGAACTGGCTGAAAAACCCTGAATTTCTTCACTTAGTTGCTAAGGTGTGGATGAAATATGTTAACTCCTCCAATCATATTGATGTTTTTAACATCAAGCTAAAGAGGTTCAAGAAATTCTTTAAAGGTCGGGGTGCTAATACTTTTGGCAAACATAGGATAAAAAGAAAGGTGCTGAAAGAGGAATTGGAACAATTAGAAATGTTGGAAGAGACTGATGTACTTTCCCCTAGATTGTACAGTAGGAAAGTTGAAATTTTAGTAGAACTTCACAATCTCTTGATTGAAGAAGAGGTAGCTTGTCTACAAAAATCGCATGAAACTTAATGGGGGTAGGAACACTGGATATTTCCATAGAATTGTTAATGGAAGAAGGAGAAGGAACACTATTTTTTTGCTTAGTTGCGGTGATACAGTGATAGAAGACACGAAAAACTTACTGGAACATGCTACATATTTCTATAAGGACCTATTCGGGCCTGCTAAAGGAATTTTGTGCAAAATAGGGGAACACATGTGGGATCCGTGTGAAAAACTTCCGGATATTGATAATTTCATCCTTACTAGACCCTTCTTTGAGACTGAAATTAAAAATGCTTTGTTTTCCATGAAACCCAACAAAGCCTTTGGCCCAGATAATATCCCTATTGAGTTTTTCCAACACTGTTGGGAAATCGTTAAAGGAGATGTGAGGACACTTTTCGAATGGTTTCATAACAACAAACTTGATGTTCAATGGTTGAACTATGGGATTATTACACTTCTCCCTAAAATTATTGGTGCTAGTAAAATCCAATAATTTCGCCCTATTTGTTTGCTTTGGTGCATTTATAAGGTGATTACTAAGGTCCTCACTATTAGATTGGAGCCATTTGTGGACATTCTTTTCAGTAGACACCAAAATGCATTTATTAAAATAGAGATATCATGGATGGTATTATGTCCCTCCATGAAATTCTGCATCACTCTTATGCCAGAAAAAAATGGGTATAGTTTTAAAACTCGACTTTGAGAAAGCATATGATAAGGTAAATTGGGAGTTCCTTTTGGATTATCATAAAATGAGGAATTTTAATCCTTAATGGATTGAATGGGTTAGGAAAATTCTTGTGGGAGGTACAGTCAGTGTGAAACTTAACGATGAGATTGGACCCTACTTTCAAAGCTCGAAAGGGATCCGATAAGGGGACCCTTTTTCCCCATTCTTGTTCAACCTCGCTGACGACTGCCTAACTAAAATGGTGCTGAAAGCACAACAAGCCGGGTTGTTTCAAGGGCTAGCGACTGATCTTGTTCCTAATAGTATAGCCATTTTACAATATGCAGACGATATGATATTGTGCTTTGAGGATAACCCTAGAAATGCTATCAACATTAAGTTGCTGTTGTATCTTTTTGAAATCATGTCTGGCTTGAAGATTAACTTCTTAAAGAGTGAGATATTCTCAGTTTGTGCAAATGAAGACACAATGAAAATGTACACCGATATGTTTAACTGCCAGATAGGGGCCTTCCTTATTAAATACTTGGGAATGATCAGAGCCGACCCTCGCAGTTACATGGATGTTTGCCGACAGGTGCACGGTCATGTTGTTTATGAAGTTGGTGACCCATCGTGGCACACGGAATGACATATGTATCGGACTGGAAGCACAGACGTTTGTACCAAGATGGAACGTTCCTGTGACCCGACGAGGACGTCGGTTCCTCTGAGTGGTGGTGTATGTGATAGCCTGACATATTAGGGATGATAAACACTTGTAACGCCACGGACACACCCGCCGGTAGTCGTTACTCCTGACGGGATCTAGACTGGCCTCACAGATCAATACTAGTCTTTTCTGCGCACTTTGTCCTCACTCATGCGCACCCAGGACCAACTTCCTGGTCGGTCACCCATCCTAGAACTACTCCAAGCCAAGCACGCTTAACCTAGGAGTTCTGTTCGAATGGCTCCCGAAAAAGAAGGAATTCCTTATTGATATGAGTAGTCTATCATTCCTAATAAGCCAGGTTATCACATACACCACCACTCAGAGGAACCGACGTCCTCGTCGGGTCACAGGAACGTTCCTTCTTGGTACAAACGTCTGTGCTTCTAGTCCGATACATGTGTCATTCCGTGTGCCACAACGGGTCACCAACTTCGTGAACAACATGACCGTGCACCTGTCGGCAAACATCCGTGTAACCACGAGGGTCGGCTCTGATACCAACTTGTAACGCTCCGGACACACCCGCCGGTAGTCGTTACTCCTGGCGGGATCTAGACTGGCCTCACAGATCAATACTAGTCTTTTCTGCACACTTTGTCCTCATTCATGCGCACACGGGACCAACTTCCCGGTCGGTCACCCATCCTAAAACTACTCCAAGCCAAGCATGCTTAACCTGGGAGTTCTGTTTGAATGGCTTCCGGAAAAGAAGGAATTCCTTATTGATATGAGTAGTCTATCATCTCTAATAAGCCAGGTTATCACACTATGCTGGTCTTAAGAATGGTGATTGGATGTTTGTTGACGATAAATTTGTAAATCATAGTGAATCTTGGATTAGTGAGGCACTTTCTATAGGGGGAGACTCATCAAGGTGAATGCAATGCTTTCCCATGTCCCTACTTTTTATATGTCTATGCTCCTGTTGAACAAAATCACTTTGAAAAAATGGGATAAACCTAGAAGGAAATTGTTTTGGCATAGTAATGGTAAAAAAAGAGGATACCACATGGTCAAATGGAGCAGTATATGAAGATCTAAAAGGAAATGTGGTCTGGGTGTAAAAGATTTGATAAAACAAAACATAAGCTTATTGGTCAAATGGTGGTGGAAACTAGAGAAAAAGAAAGGGTTGTGGCAAGATATTGTTAGAGCTAAATACTTGAAGAAAACTACCGTGGCCTCGGTGAGGCAGAAAGCAAGTGATTCCCCATGTTAGAAATCCTTGCTGAGAGTAAAATAATTATATATGGAAGGTAGAGGGATTCAAGTAAATAGTGGTAATATTTCTAGACTTTGGTTGGATGAATTGGTTGAGGGAGTGTCTTTTAAAGACAAACTCCCCAATCTATTTGATGTTTGTGTAGAACAGAATTGCACTTTGGATAAGATAGTGAACATGAGTCCTATCTCTTCTTTTAGAAGAGTGCCCCCTGAGTTAATGCAGCAGTGGGAAGAAGTGAAGGAGACTGCCCTTAAACTTAGGCAAAATGATCTCTCTGATGAGGTTTACTGGAAATTAGATAGCTCGAGAAACTTCTCTACCAAATCTATGTATAGGTGGCTGGAAAAAGATTTGGCTGGTTCTGGTTTTACTTGGATCTGGAATGCTAACATACCACTTAAAATTCAGATTTTCATGTGGCAAGCATGCCAAGATGCTATGCTTACTAGAGATAATATGAAAAAAGACAGTGGCCAGGTGACCCCCGATGTTCCTTCTTCGATCAGATGCAAACAACTCAACATTTGTTATTCTTGTGCCGAGTAGCTAGAGTAATCTGGAGAACTGTTGGTTCTGTATTTTTAACCGACTGCTGTCCAAATTCTATTTGGCAATATTATGCTTGGATGTATGCCTTCCTGCCTGGATTTGATAAAATTTACACTATTGGAATTGCTGCTATTTGTTGGGCAATTTGGCTCGCTCGCAATCGTGACCTTTGAGCGCAAGTGGATTAATTCACCTTTTGAAGTTGTCTTTCAGCTTGTGTGCTTCTGTTATATTGGGTAGGATTACAGAAACCTAATATGGTGCAAATAGTGAAGAGGGAAGTAGAGTTGCTGAAGATGAATGCCTCCCAGATGATGTTGTTGTGCGGGCCGCCGAAGCTCAACTCAGGTGACCAGGATGATGCTTAAGCAGCAACTCGAGCGGAGATGCAGAGTTGCCATATGATATTTCCCTTTTAGTCTGTTGTTGGTTTATGCTAGTCTTTTGCGGTGCTAGTAGATTTCATCCAGGATTCTGGTCTTATGGGTTGTAATAGATGTGGTACTGTGGTAGTTGCTCTTTTGGCGGTTTTGGGTGACAACAGGTTTTCGCCCCATGACTTGTCGTTCCTGATGATAGGCGCTGGTTGTGGGTTTCCTATTGTTGCCTCGCACTTGCTTTTCCTCTTTCCCTAGTCTTTCTCTTGTTCCGAGACATTGTATTTCCGTTATGAAAGTAATGGAAAGGGGGGTGGTAGCCCGGTTCGGAAAAAAACTCCGTCTATGTTGTCTGAACATAGCCGGTCCAAAGCCCAGGTAAAGGAGGAGGGTTGTGATAGGCTTGGCGAGCCAACGTCAAAACTCAGCCACTCTTATGGAGATGAAACCCAAAAGATTTTCGTTGGGGCGTAACCCTCTCAGCGACGCGCCACAACGGAACCCAGGTGTGGTAGAAAATGATGACATACGAGATAGAGTTGGGGTAGCACCAATTGAAGAGAAGCTTGTCCAACATGGTCTGAGATGGTTTGGGCATATTCAGCGCAGGCCTCGAGAAGCCCCAGTGCATAACGGCCGGCTAAAGCATGTTGATAATGTTAAAAGAGGCCGGGGTAGACCGAACTTGACATGGGAAGAGTCCGTAAAGAGAGATCTGGAGGATTGGAGCATCACCAAAGGACTAGCCATGGACAGGGGTGCATGGAAGCTTGCTATCCATGTGCCAGAACCATGAGTTGGTCGCGAGATTTTATGGGTTTCACCTCTAGCCTATCCCAACTTGTTTGGGACTAAAGGCTTTGTTGTTGTTGTTGTTGTTGTTGTTGTTCTTGTTCTTGTTGTAGGTCAAGGGCACCGCCTGTAGCTCGTCCATCCCCATAATCCAAATTATATCCCACAAACTGTGACTTATGATCAATAAAAATCAGACCTCACCCCTAAAAAGATAATCTTTCAAAAAAGAAAAGATCTGACCACCCTCTAGGAAGAATAAAAGGGAGGAGTCAGTACACTCAAACTCTTCTGCACCGAATAAATCTGCGAATGCATTTCTCGTGCCTCAGTCCACCGAAAATCAATCCAGCTGAAGCAAGTGCATGGTATGCCTCCCTCTTGCAGTCTTTTAGGTAGCTGTATAGTTTCTCATAAAACATGGTAAGCAGGCAGAAGGCATGACCTGCATTTCTCAACTTCCTATGGGTGAATGACATCAGACATGCCAAATTCAAAAGGGCGTGAGCTTTCCGTATTTCTCGGTTGTGTCTCTCAACAATATCAGAAACAATGACAAATCATACGATGACGCTTGGCATTGACCTTTAGTGCCGCCGCATTCTGTTATATTCTGGCCCATCAATTTTGTATGACTTCCCACTATGATATTCTTGGCAGTTGGCACAGCATATAAATCAGGTTCCATTAGACCTTGAGTTTCAACTTCATGAACAAAGTTCAGGTATGCTCCCTTCTAGTGCTCATTACTACTGTTCGCTAGATGTAACTCGTGATCGACACTTCTCCGCTTCTTTAAGTCATATTTAGTAAGATTAAAACTCATAACACTGAGACACCATGGATTTTTTTGTGCTTCTTTATTTATCATTACCAATTGTTCTGGGATGCCCGACAGTTTGCTGAATTGTTACCGCGCTTGCAGTAGTTGAAGCACGAAAAATATGCTAAGGGGTCTGTTAGGTGTGGAACAAGCAAAGTTGCTTCATGTTTCATGAATCATGCATGCTGAATACAACTTCTCCGCAAAGGAAGAGCAGACAGCCACATTGCATAGCTTAAAACTCCACGGCTCCACCTCTTTGCAACGACCGAAACAACCAAGCCAACTGCAATTCCATATCTAACTGAATTCTATCTGCTGCCGTGTTCCTGTTGAGTCGTCTTTTCCCCTTAGCATGTGCACTACAAGTCTGCAGTCTGCAAGTAATTGCCATTTCTGTTTTAGCTCAAGATTAGTTCATATATAAGGTGCTATTTTCTACTCCCTCCGTCCGGAATTACTTGTCGCACAAATGTGATGTATGTAGAACTAACATACATCTAGATACATCCATTCGTATGACAAGTATTTCCGGACGGAGGGAGTATTAGATTTCGGCATGCATTTGATTTTCTGTCAAAATCGAATTACTCGAAGCATTTCTTTCTATGCTCTTCAGTTTTCATACTGTGTTCATTTGGTTCCAAGGTGCCAGGTCCTGTTTGGTCAATATGATTGTTGGGGGTGGCTATTTTGAAGGTTCCCGTGATCATTATCCCATGGCAGAAGCTTTAAGAAAAGTTGACTTTGCGAATGAGAGACAGAGGAGGGAGTGGTTGAATGAAGCGTTCTGGGCTTTAAGAATGCTCCTCCCCAATCCTAAGGTTTGTCTTTTTCATCATTTTTGCAAATTTAGGTGATTTTAGGGACTTTCAGATGTAAAGAATACTCAACTACTAGAAGATAATAGAATTTTAAATAACTTTATCCATTTCTTCTCGATGTGTTAAGAGTTAAGACGCTCAAAAGTGCCAACATCAGAATACTATGCAGCCTAATTGACCCGTGTTGTGTAAAAGATCAATAAAACCCCTTCTGCAAAACTGTCATCTATCTAAAGTAGATTCAAGAAACATGAGTTAAATAATATGCTTCTGCTGATTTTTTTTACTGAATACTTTTTTTTTAAACGTGTTTTTTTTTACTGAATACTCGTTCGATCTCTGATGCTACATTACATTCAATCCGATACTAATATCCTATTATAAGTGATTGCCACTAAATTGATCCACGCCGTGCTGGTTCAATAATACTCACCTCACATCCTTTTACTAGTGTGACAGGGTCTCAAATGTAGAGGATGCCATTGAGTACATACATGAGCTGAATCGGACAGTGAAGGAACTGAAGATCCTAGTAGAACAGAAGTGGCATGGGACTAATAGGAAAAAGATGATAACCATGGACGGAGAGGCAGCTCCCGATGGCGAAAGCTCACCGACGAGGCCAGTGAGGGATGAGCAAGGCAATCAGCTCGATGGGGCCATAAGGAGCTCCTGGGTGCAGAGGAGGTCCCAGGAATGCCATGTTGATGTCCACATAGTGGAAAATGCAGTAAACGTCCAGCTCACTGAATGGAAGAACGCCAACTCCCTGCCTCATGCTGCGAAGGTCCTCGACGAGTTCCATCTCGAGATCATCAGCGTGGTTTGAAAGATTGTTGACGATCACCGCATATTCATCTTCAACACTAAGGTACCGAGAGGATATTCTTTAATTTAAACAGCATCAGGCACCCCTTTCCTGACATCACCGATTATCACTGGTAGTAATGCTACATCGTCCATGTTAAAGCAGGTATCTGAAGGCTGCTCGGTGTATGCCCTTGCAGTTGCCGAGAGGCTCTTTCAAGCAATGGATGCACAGCACCAGGCCCTCAACATACTCGGCTAGGCTCTAGCAACCAAAGTGACTATCTGAAGAAGTTCCTAGTCTGCAACTGTGTCTTTGAGTAGCAATTTCATGTCTGTTCTCCTCTCTCAGTGGGAAAGGTTGTTAATCGGGCCTTGTAATTGCAATTAGATAGCTCACAGAAATTGGTAGTCTCGCAGAGATCATATATTGCATTGGCTGTTCATTTCATCTGTAGTTGGTTTGTAAACATAATAACAGAACAAGACGTTTCACTCATGTTTGGATAGCTTAGTGTGCTCTTCGTACCTTGGGGGAGTCTTGTGTGAGATCAACGAGGTCGACTTTTTTGAAAAACATACATGTTCAAATATTCTTAAATTTTTGTAGACACACATCAATGTCTGACGTACAACCTCAAAAAGTTTTAACTCCTAATTCGACTTACATTAATAGAAAAAAGACAAAATTGGATGTAAATAGTGTTAAAGTACTATCTATCCAAAGCTGCCACTATTCACATTCGAATTATCTATTTTAAATCTCTACATCGAGCTTTGAGCTGATTTTTTTCAGAGTTGTAGACATACCCCATATGAATGTTGCCAAATATTTAATTTTTTCAAAATGTATAAATATAGATTTTTGGGGTTGATCTTGTTGAAAATATGAGCAAATTACTATAAGATTTAATCCGAATAAGCAACAAATAGATCATGATAGCAAAAGTATAGAATAAAGTAATCATGCAGACTAGCATAGTTAACGAATAGAACGAATCTACGACACAGACTAGACATAGAAATTCTAGTGTGATCTCAAACAGGGAGCGCAAGATTGCATATGGTGCAATAGGAGTGAAAGTGCGTTATATCGACTAGAGGGGGGTGAATAGGCGATTTTTACAAATTCATCACTTGAGGAATTTCAACTTTGAGAAATTTGAAATGTGATGAATAACTAGCAGCGGAATAAGTACTCAAGTGCATGAGGAGCATAGTAACAGCATAGTCTTCATGATAAAATGAAACATGCACAAATAGTAAGTAGCGTGATACAGGATAAACAGTGATGAACAAGGTGACTTGAAGAATTTGACATGAGGAATTTGTGAAAGTCTTCAGTCAAATTCTTCAAACAGTAATAATCAATTTCATCAACAGGTATATGAGGAATTAGAGGGGTTGAGGAAATAGAACCAGATAGCTCGATGAAGATAATGGTTTGATGACCCAGTTCCAACTGCTGTGACAGTCGTACGTCTGGTTTGGAGCGGCCTGGTATTTAAACCAGAGGACACACAGTCCTTACCGTATTCTCGTTGAGCTAAGGTCACACAGTCCTCGCCCAACACTCGTGGTAAGTCTTCAGGGTAGACTTTCAAAACCCTCACCAACTGGTCACCCGACGATCCACAATTTACTGTTGGATGCTCTAGACCAAGGTCACTTCGTGATCCCCAATTGACTACAGGAGCACTAGACCATGACGCCTCACCGTCTGGAGGATGCACAGTCCTCAAAGGTAACAAGCATCGGATCCACACAGGAATTTCTTCAGTGATGCTCAGTCACTTTGGATTTGGTGGTTTGGCTGTGGGTTTTTCCTCAAGATGATTTTCACTCAAAGTCCTCGAAGGATGGGTTGCTCTCAAATGATAAGTGTCAGTTCTCTCTTGGAGCAGCCAACCAACTAGTGGTTATGGTGGGTGGCTATTTATAGCCAGGGTGCAACCTGACATGATAAGACATAAATGCCCTCAATGATATGACCGTTATGTGGGTAAGAATGATTGGGGACAGCTGGCGCTAAGCACAACAACGGTCAGAATTTCGAACTATGAAAGTCCTCAGCTTATCATGTTCCTCACTTGTAGGCAATTCGCACTGGCGAAATCCTAACTCCTCAGTCAGATCAATTTCCTCAGAGACCAGAAGAACTTCGTCTCTGTCACTGAAGAACTTGTTTGAACCGTAAGAGATTTCCAAAGGCTTCACTCGAAGGATTGTATAGGTTGAGGATTTTGGAGTTGAGTATCAGTTGGAAATTTTCCTTAGTATTACCTCGACCCCCTTTAACAGTACGGTGTTTCCTATGACTCAAATAAAGGAAATGAAACTACGAAAACAAAAGTCTTCACGCTTCATATTCCTCGTTCATATCTTCAAGGTCACACCAACTTCTTCATTTTCAAAGTCTTCACAAAGTCTTCACCAAAGTATTCAGAAAGTCTTCAGCAAAGTCTTCACTTGAAGACATACATTTTTAGGGGTCGATAATCTTCGAATATATCAAACTCCTCATCGACTTATAGAGCCTGTGTACACTCACAAACAAATTAGTGCCTTAACCTATAAGTCTTCAATACACCAAAATCACTAAGGGGCACTAGATGCACTAACAAGGAGTAGAACCGCCAGCGTTGACGTTGTCGTTCATGTCGTTGAGGAAGAGGTTGCCGAGGTCGGGGAAGAAATCATCATCGAGGAAGTCGTCGCAGCCAGCAGTCGCACGAGTGCGGTCCCCAAAAACCTGATCGCCCCTCTTCCGTACAGGACCACAAGAGGCGGGGTTCCGGAGGCCTGTTGTCCCTTCTCGTGGTGCACGCTAGAAGGAGGGATGAAGAAGACTTGGATGGAGGCGCAATGATCTGGAACAGTGTGAAACCATATGTTGTGGCGGTGGCTAGGGTTGGCAGGGACCTCACGTATATATATGCGCGACGGTAGAGAGACGTGGGATAGACCCACGTCCGAGTCGGTTACATTCCATGATCCGACATCTCAGATCGTGACACGTTTGTTAAGGACTCTTCGTTCCTGACCGGCAAAAATAAGCGCATAGGTATGAGCTCGGCTCAGCTCAATCCTGCAACCCGCGGCGCGTCGCGTCGTGACGAGGCGAGCAAGGAGGAGGAGTGCGCGAGGGCCTCTTCTCTTCTCACTCTCTTACAAGTGCTAGAAGAGCCCACCTTATAAAAAGGTGTTGCTCCCTCTCCACTAGTGGTATGGGACTAAACTTTAGTCCCAACCACACCACTCAAACAGCCAACACACATGGTGTTGGGGAACGTTGCATGGAAAACAAAAATTTTCCTACGCACACGAAGATCTATCCATGGTGATGAGCATCTACGAGAGGGAGAGTGGATCTACATACCCTTGTAGATCGCTAAGCGGGAAGCGTTAAGAAACACGGTTGGTGTAGTCGAACGTCTTCGCGATCCAAATCGCCATGCGTCCCGCGATCCAATCACGATCCATCCCGCGATCTAATCACGATCCGTCCCGCGATCCGATCACGATCCGTCCCACGAACTTAATCACGATCCGTCTCACGAACTTGATCACGATCCTTCCGATCTAGCACCGAACGGACGGCACCTCCGCGTTCAGCACACGTACAGCTTGATGACGATCTCCACCGTCTTGATCCAGCAAGAAGGAGTGGAGAGGAAGAAGAGTTCTCCGGCAGCCTGACGATGCTCCGGCGATGGTGGTGGAGCAATTCCGACAGGGCTTCGCCTAAGCACTGCAGAAAACCGATCTAGAGGAGAAACTATGCACTAGAGGAAGGGGTAGCACGTGGCTGAAAATCTTATGCAAAAACCCTCAATACCACCAGTATATATAGGAGGAGAGGAGGAGAGGAGGCAGCTTGGCCTCCAAGCCTCCTAGGCTTCGGCCGAACTAGGAGAGGGGGAGTCCACCTCCTCCACTCCTAGTAGGATTGGGATTCATCCTTTTTTTTCCTTTTTGCCTTTTTCCACCTTTTTCCTTTTGGGTTTTCTTCTCCAGCCACATGGGCCTTGTGTGGGAGTTTCCACCAGCCCACTAAGGGCTGATATTCACTCTCCCACAGCCCATGAAGCCTCTTGGGTCGAAATACCCCTCCCGGAGGTCTCCTATGGCGGGACCTGGATGTCCACATTGGTTCCTACATATTCTACATTGGTTCACATTGGTTCCTACGGTCAATAACCAATGGCAGGACCTGGATGTCCACATTGGTTCCTACATATTCTACGAAGATCTTTATCGGTTGAACCTCTATGTCAAGGATTCAGTTAATCCCGTATGATGTTCCCTTTGTTCTTCGGTATGTTACTTGCCCGAGATTTGATCGTCGGTATCTCCATACCTAGTTCAACCTCGTTACTGGCAAGTCTCTTTACTCATTCCGTAATATAAGATCCCGTGACAAACACTTAGTCACATTGCTTGCAAGGCTTATTGTGATGTTGTATTACCGAGTGGGCCCTGAGATACCTCTCCATCACACGGAGTAACAAATCCCAATCTTGATCCATGCCAACTCAACAGACACCCTCGGAGACACCTGTAGAGGACCTTTATAGTCACCTAGTTACGTTGCGACGTTTGATACACACAAGGTACTCCTCCGATATCTGTGAGTTGCATGATCTCATGGTCATAGGAACATATACTTGACATGCAGAAAACAGTAGCAATAAACTGACACGATCATAAGCTACGTTTGTAGTTTGGGTCTTGTCCATCACATCATTCTCCTAATGATGTGATCCCATTATCAAATGACATCTCATGTCCATGGCTAGGAAACCTTAACCATCTTTCAATCAACGAGCTAGTTCACTAGAGGCATACTAGGGACATTGTGTTTGTCTATGTATCCACACATGTATCCAAGTTTCCAATTAATACAATAATAGCATGGATAATAAACGATTATCATGAACAAGGAAATACAATAATAAACACTTTATTTATTGCCTCTAGGGCATATTTCCAACACATGGGCCATGAGAATTTCAGATTTTTGGATGAGCTTTGGGCCAAAGGCCTCATAGCAAAATCCAGCAATCCCCCACAAAGTCTCATTGGCACATCTCATCATTGCTTAGTTCCAAAAGATTGTTTATATACCATTTCTTGATGGAGACTATTAAGTTGAACTTCTATTTAGATTTTATGCTACACTAGATCACAACTTCAATAGTGGACTATGCGTTGAACTACAAGTATTCCGCGAGTCTAGTTTCACACATATCCTTGATCGATACTGGGCTGCCGCAAGGCTTCCCCGTGGGTGGAGCGTATGCGTCATACTCCAAGGCCTTTCATGAACTTATTAGAGAAAACCCAATTCTCACAGACTGCGACGTTTATAGTCGAATTCATATAGGTGTGTTCCTCAGGAGATGTCCTTCAGGACAACATCTCTGCTTACCCAAATAAGCCACTTGGAACACATTAAGATAGGTATCAACCTGCCATGCAGACTATGAGAGTATTGCATCTTCATGGAGTGGGATAGCAAATATAGGGATACTCTCCTTCTAGCTGCCCAACAACTTGTCTCCCACTTCTACTTCACGGAATCTCCGATCACATAGAGTGGGTTACCACTATGGACAACTCATACGGTGGGTCTCAAACCCATCTCCGTCGATGCATTTACTATCACATTACGTGATAAACCCTTTGTGAAGGGATCTTCCAAGTTTTTAGATGTTTGGATATAGTCCAACGCAATAACTCCGGAGTTCTTCATTTTTCTGAAAGATTTCAATCTCCTCTTCACATGCCTTGAGGACTTCATATTATCCTTAGAACTGTTTATCTTTATGATCACAGTTTGATTATCACAGTTCATCAGGATAGCGGGTATTGGTTTTTCAACCATAGGTAAGTCCATCAAGAGCTGACGGAGCCAATCTGCTTCAACAGTGGCTATGTCTAAGGCTATGAGTTCTGCTTCCAGAGTTGACCTCGTTAAGATGGTCTCTTGCAAGACTTCCAGGAAACAGCACCACCACCAAGTGTAATACATAACGACTTGTGGCTTTAATCTCATCAGCATCAGATATCCAGTTTGAGTCACTATAACCCTCCAGTACCCTCGGGTACCCAGTGTAGTGAATCCCATAGCTCGCAGTACCTTTCAAATAGCGCATAACTCTCTCAAGCGCATGCCAATGATCATCTCCCGGGTTTGATACAAACCGGCTTAGTTTGCTCACAGCAAACGAGATATCAGGCCTCGTGGCACTCGCCAACTACATAAGCGAGCCTATTATCTGAGAATATCTCAGTTGATCTCTAGCAATTTGTCGATTCTTTCGAAGCAACACACTAGCATCATATGGAGTTGGAGAAGGATTGTCGTCGCTATACCCAAAATGACTTAAGACCTTTTCCACATAGTGAGATTGGAGCAGTGTAATCCCACCATTGTCATCTCTCAACAGCTTGATGTTTAGTATAACATCAGCTACTCCAAGATCTTTCATCTCAAAACAACGAGATAAGAAATTCTTAACCTCCTTGATTAGATCAAGGTTGGTTCCAAAGATCAGTATGCCATCGACATACAGATAGAGAATAACTCCTTTGCCCCCACCATGGCGATAGTATACAAACTTATCAGCTTTGTTTACAACAAAGCCTGCAGCAGTTAATGTTCTTTCGAACTTGTCATGCCACTACTTAGGAGCTTGCTTAAGGCCATATAAGGACCTCAATAACTTGCACACTTTCCCTTCCTGACCAGGTACTATAAAACCATCAGGCTGATCCATGTAAATTTCCTCATCCAACTCTCCATTGAGGAAAGTCGTCTTAACGTCCATTTTATGAACGAGAAGACCATGTGAGACAGCCAGTGATAGTAGCACCCAAATAGTGGTCAGTCTAGCCATAGGTGAGTAAGTATCGAAGAAGTCTTCACCTTCTTTTGGGTATAACCCTTGGCCACAAGCCGTGCCTTGTACTTTTCAATTGTACCATCAGGTCTAAGCTTTTTCTTGAACACCCACTTACATCCCACGGGTTTACACCCATAAGGACGATCAGTGACTTCCCAGGTTCCATTAGCTAAGATGGAATCCATCTCGCTATGGACAGCTTCCTTCTAGTAGTCAGCATCAGAAGATGCATAGGCTTCTGAAAGAGTCCTGGGTGTGTCATCCACGAGGTACACAATGAAATCAGCACCAAAAGACTTTGTAGTCCTTCGTCTCTTACTCCTTATAGAAGTTTCATTATCATCCTCCCCAGGATTCTCAACGTGTTCCATCGCAATGGTGGGTTCAGGAATTATAGAAGATTCCTGAGTAGATAGAGTAGGTATCTCCTGATTTGATGAGTTAGACATATCCTTCATAGGAAATATGTCCTCAAAGAAAGTCGCATCATTCGACTCCATAATCGTACCAACATGCATGTCGGGTACCTCAGATTTTATTATCAAAAATCTATACCCAATGCTATAAAAAGCATAGCCCAGAAGAACATAATCCACGGTTTTTGGTCCAAGCTTGCGCTTCTTGGGAATTGGTATATTGACTTTCGCCAAACAACCCCAATTACATAGATAAGAGAGTTTCAGCCTTTTCCTTTCCCATTCCTCAAACGGAGTAATGGTTTTATGCTTTGTGGGAACTCGGTTTAGGACATGACATGCAGTCATTAGCGCCTCCCCCCATCATGCCTTGGAGAGACCCGATGTGTCTAACATGCCGTTAACCAAATCAGTTAGAGTACGATTGTTTCTTTCGGCTACCCCATTTGACTGAGGTGAATAGGGAGGCATCCTCTCATGGGTTATACCATGTTCCACACAAAACAAATCAAATTCATTGGAAAACTACTCTCCAACACGATCAAACCTAAGCCGTTTAATTTTTCGATCAAGTTGGTTCTCTGCTTCAGCTTTATAGTTTTTGAAGAAGTTTAAAGCCTTTTGATTTAAGAAGATACACATAGCAATATGTAGTGGAGTCATCAATCAACTCCATGAAATATTTCTTTCCAACTTTTATCAACACGCCATTCATCTCACACAGATCAGAATGGATAAGCTCTAGTGGCGCCAAGTCTCTCGCCTCTGCTGTCTTATGGGACTTGCGAGGTTGCTTGGCTTGCACACACACTTGGCACTTGGATCCCTTGACAGTAGTGAATTTCAGATTTAAACTCATATTGGCTAGCCGTGTCATGCAACCAAAGTTAATATGACAAAGTCGCGAATGCCAAGTATTAGACTCATTATCGTGGCAAACATTATTAATAACTTTAGTGCAAATATCTGACAAAGACAGGCGGAACAAGCCTCCGTACTCATAGCCTTTTCCAACAAATTGTCAATATTTAGAAATAACAAATTTATTGGACTCGAAAACCAACTTAAAACCATCTCTACACAAATGGGAACCGGTGACGAGATTTTTATTGATAGAGGGCACATGATGAATGTTCTTCAGACGCACAATCTTCCCCGAAGTAAACTTCAGATCGACCATACCGACCCCTCGAACAGTGGCTTGTGACCCGTTCCCCATCAGCTCGGGAGAAGTCCCTGTGACCTGGTAAGAACAAAAGATAGAGGCATCAGCACAAACATGTACATTAGCACCGGTGTTAATTAACCAATCTGGAGAATGACAAACTGAAAGGATGGTAGGAAAAATACTATACCCAGAATCCTTCATATCAGTATCACCGATGACAACGTTAGCGGACTTGCCACTCTTCTCATGTTCGCGCTCCTCATAGCGGTTAGGAAATCTCGGAGCCCAGTGATTAGGATCACCGCATGCATGGCATAGTCCCTTCCCCTTCTTATGAGAATTCTTCTTGAAGTTGGTAGATTGTGAAGACTTGTTCTTTGCAACAAACTTGCCTTTGCCCTGAGATTTGGTCTTGTTGTTTTGGGGCTTGTTGAGATGGAAGTTCTTCTTCTGCACCACATGGGCACTAGAAGCTCCCTCAACAGCTCGAGCACGCGTGTCTTTTTCTCTTGCCTTCTCTTCAACATCAAGAGTTCCGATGAGATCGGAAACGGAAAACTCCTGTCTCTTGTGTTTCAGAGAGGTAGCAAAATTGTTCCACGAAGGTGGAAGCTTGGCAATGATGCCCCCGACCACAAACTTATCTGACAATACACACTTGAAGTACTCAAGTTCCTTGGCGAGAGACTGTATCTCATGACCTTGTTGTACAATAGAGCGCTCATCAGCCATCTTGTAGTCACAGAATTGCCCCATGACGTACAACTCGCTGCCAGCATCCGAGGCCCCAAACTTGGCCTGAGCGCAGCCCACATGTCCTTGCCGTTGTTAAACGACATATATGAATCCACAATGGAATCATCAAGAACACTCAGAAGGGCGCCCTTGAAGAGGGTATCGATCTTCTCAAAAGCTTCCTCCCGTGCAGGATTAAAATTGCCCTCGGGCTTGCCCTTGGTGGCATCATAGCAGTACATGGTCTGAAACCAGTAGACTGCTCTCGTGCGCCACCTCTTATATTGCACCCCCTTGAAGGTGGGTGGCTTCAGATGTGCAACAAAACCACTTGGAGTAAATTGCCTATAATAAGGTTTTTGGATTGTTGAAAATATGAGAAAAATTACTACAAGAATTAATCTGAATAAGCAGCAAATAGATCATGACAACAAAAGTATAGAATAAACTAATCATGCAGACTAGTATAGTTAACGAATAGAACGAATCTACGGCACCGACTATACATAGAAATTCTAGTGTGATCTCAAACAGGGAGGGTAAGATGCATACGGTGCAACACGAGTAGAACCGCTAGCGTTGATGTTGTCGTTCATGTCGTTGAGGAAGAGGTTGCCGAGGTCGGGGAAGAAATCTTCGTCGAGGAAGTCGTCGCAGCCAGCAGTCGCGCGAGTGCGCTCCCCAAAAACATGATCGCCCCTCTCCCATACAGGATCACGAGAGGCCGGGTTCCGTAGGCCTGTTGTCCCTTCTCGTGGTGCACGCCGGAAGGAGGGATGGAGAAGACTTGGATGGCGGTGCAATGATCTGGAATGGTGCGAAACCATATGTTGTGGCGGCGGCTAGGGTTGGCAGGGACCTCACGTATATATATGCGCGGCGGTGGAGACACGTGGGATAGACCCATGTCCAAGTCGGTTACAGTCCATGATCCGACATCTCAGATCGTGACGCGCCTGTTAAGGACTCTCCATTCCTGACCGACAAAAATAAGCGCGTAGGTATGAGCTCGGCTCGGCTCAATCCCGCAACCCGCGGCGCATCACGTCGTGATGAGGCAATCAAGGAGGAGGAGTGCGCGAGGTCCTCTTCTCTTCTCACTGTCTTACAAGTGCTAGAAGAGCTCACCTTATAAAAAGGTGTTGCTCCCTCTCCACTAGAGGTATGGTACTAAACTTTAGTCCCAACCACACCACTCAAACAGCCAACACACATGGGCCATGCGAATTTCAGATTTTTGGATGGGCTTTGGGCCAAAGGCCTCATAGCAAAATCCAGCAATCCTCCACAAGTCTCCTCCTTCGTATCTTCGTGGCCGCCACCGGTGAGTCCATTGGATCATCTGATGTGGCAGATGCTGGTCCTCACCGCCGCCCTCCCTGATGCCGCGACTTGGGAGAGCACCATGGGCATCCACTGTTGGGGAACGTCGCATGAGAAACAAAATTTTTCCTACGCACACACAAACCTATCCATGGTGATGAGCATCTACGAGAGGGAGAGTGGATCTACATACCCTTGTAGATCGCTAAGCGGGAAGCGTTAAGAAACGCGGTTGGTGTAGTCGAACATCTTCGCGATCCAAATCGCCGAGCGTCCCGCGATCCAATCACGAACCGTCCCGCTAACACATCATGATCCATCCCGCGAACTCATCATGATCCGTATCACGATCTTGATCATGATCTGTCCCGCGAACTCATCACGATCCGTTCCGTGATCACATCACGAACCGTCTCGCGATCTCAGTCACGGTCCTTCCGATCTAGCGCCGAACGGACGACACCTCCGCATTCAGCACACGTGCAGCTTGATGACGATCTCCACCGTCTTGATCCAGCAAGAGGAGGTGGAGAGGAGAGAGAGTTCACCGGCAGTGTGACGGCGCTCCGGTGATGGTGGTGGAGTGATTCCGGCAGGGCTTCGCCTAAGCGCTGCGGAAAACCGATCTAGAGGAGAAACTGTGCACCGGTGAAACGGGTAGCACGTGGCCGGAAATTCTGTCCAAAAACCACCCAATCCACTAGTATATATAGGAGGAAGGAGAGGAGAGGCAGACAAGGCCTTTGGGTCGGCCGAAATAGGAGGTGGGAGCAATCCTACTTCAGCTCCAATCCTAGTTGGAGTAGGATTGCCTCCTATTGGCTGATTTTCCACTTTTTGCTTTAGGACTTTCTCTCCTGCGCCATGGGCCTTTGTGGCTGTTTTCTCAGCCCACTAAGGTCTGGTTATTATTCTCCCACAGCCCATGGAACTCTTGGGGTCGAAATACCCCTCTCGGAGGTCCCCCGGTACACTACCGGCACTCCCGGTACACTACCGATACTCCCGGTACACTACCGATGAGCCCGAAACTTTTCCGGCGACCAAACCGGGACATCCTATATATGAATATTTACCTCAGGACCATTCCGGAGCTCCTCGTGACGTCCGGGATCTCATCCGGGACTCCGAACAACCTTCGGTCACCACCATACATAACTCTACACTACCGAAACGTCACCGAACCTTAAGTGTGCAGACCCTGCGGGTTCGAGAACTATGTAGACATGGCCGAGACACCTCTATGGTCAATAACCAATGGCGGGACCTGGACGTCCACATTGGTTCCTACATATTCTACGAAGATCTTTATCGGTCGAACCTCTATGTCAAGGATTCAGTTAATCCCGTATAACGTTCCCTTTGTTTTTCGGCATGTTACTTGCCCGAGATTCGATCGTCGGTATCTCCATACCTAGTTCAACCTCGTTACTGGCAGGTCTCTTTACTCATTCCATAATACAAGATCCCGTGACTAACACTTAGCCACATTGCTTGCAAGGCTTGTTGTGATGTTGTATTACCGAGTGGGCCCTGAGATACCTCTCCGTCACACGGAGTAACAAATCCCAGTCTCGATCCATGCCAACTCAACAGACACCATCGGAGATACCTGTAGAGCACCTTTATAGTCACCCAGTTATGTTGCGACGTTTGATACACACAAGGCACTCCTCCGATATCCGTGAGTTGCATGATCTCATGGTCATAGGAACATATACTTGACATGCAGAAAACAGTAGCAATAAACTGACACGATCATATGCTATGTTTGTAGTTTAGGTCTTATCCATCACATCATTCTCCTAATGATGTGATCCCGTTATCAAACGACATCTCATGTCCATGGCTAGGAAACCTTAACCATCTTTTGATCAACGAGCTAGTCTACTAGAGGCATACTAGGGACATGGTGTTGTCTATGTATCCACACATGTATCTGAGTTTCCGATCAATACAATTATAGCATGGATAATAAACGATTATCATGAACAAGGAAATATGATAATAACTAATTTATTATTGCCTCTAGGGCATATTTCCAACAGTCTCCCACTTGCACTAGAGTCAATAATCTAGTTCACATCACCATGTGATTCGCATTGTTATGAATCTAACACCCAATGAGTTTTGGGGCTCGATCATGCTTTGCATGTGAGAGAGGTCTTATAGTCAACGGGTCTGCGATATTCAGATCCGTGTGTACTTTGCAAATCTCTATGTCAAACCGTAAACACTGCTACCACACTCCACTTGGTACTATTTCCAAATGGCTGCTCCACTATACGTATCCAGATTGCTACTACTAGTCATCCGGATAGGTGTTAAAGCTTGCATCGACGTAACTCTTTACGACGAACTCTTTATCACCTCCATAATCAAGAAACATTTCCTTAGTCCTCTGGTTACTAAGGATAATTCTGACTGCTGTCCAGTGATCCACTCCTAGACCACTCTTGTACCCCTTGACAGACTCATGGCAAGGCACACATAGGTGCGGTACACAACATGGCATAATATAGAGCCTATGGCTAGGGCATAGGGGACGACGTTCATCCTTTCTCTTTCTTCTGCCGTTGTCGAGCTTTGAGTCTCACTCAACTTCACACCTTACAAATCAGACGAGAACTATTTCTTTGGCTGATCCATTTTGAACTCTTTCAAAATCTTGTCAAGGTATGCACTCATTGAAAGTCTCATCAAGCATCTTGATCTATATCTATAGATTTTGATGCTCAACAATTAGGTAGCTTTATCCAGGTCTTCCTTTGAAAAACACTTTTCAAACAACCTTTTATGCCTTCCAGAAATTCTACATTATTTCTGATCAACAATATGTCAACCACATATACTTCTCAGAAACTCTATAGTGCTCCCACTCACTTTATTGCAAATACAAGTTTCTCGTAAACTTTGTATAAACTACAAAAACTTTGATCACCTCATCAAAGTGTATATTCCAACTCCGAGATGCTTGCTTCAGTCCATAGAAGGATCACTGAAGCTTGCTCATCTTTTAGCATCCTTAGGACTGACAAAACCTTCTGGTTGTATCACATACAACCTTTCCTTAAGTAAACCGTTAAAGAAACGATGTTTTGACATCCATCTGCCAGATTTCATAATTGAAAATTCAGCAAATGCTAACATAATTCCAACAGACTTTTAGCATCGCTACGAGTGAGAAAGCCTCATCGCAGCCAACTCCTTGAACTTGTCACAAACAACTTTGCAACAAGTCGAGCTTTACAAATGGTGACATTCACCATCAGTGTCTGTCTTCATTCTAAAGGTCCATTTGTACTCAACGACCTGCCGTCTAACGAGCAAGTCTACCAAAGTCTATACTTGGTTTTCATACATGGATCCTATCTCGGATTTCATGGCCTCTAACCATTTTTCGGAATCCGGGCCCATCATCGCTTCTCCATAGCTCGTAGGTTCCTCGTTGTCCAACAACATGATCTCCAAGACAGAGTTGTCGTACCACTTAGGAGCAGTACACATCCTTGTCGACCTATGAAGTTCGATAGTAACTTGATCCTGAAGCTTCATGATCATCATCATTAACTTCCTCTTCAACTAACGTAGGCTTCACAAAAACATCTTTCTGCGCTGCGCTACTCTCTGGTTGAACAAAGGTTTAACAACCTCATCAAGTTCTATCTTCCTCCCACTCAATTCTTTCGAGAGAAACATTTCCTCGAGAAAGGATCCATTTAAGTAACAAACACTTTGCACTTGGATCTGAGATAGAAGGTTCACCCAACTGATCTTAGGGTATTCTATGAAGATGCATTTGTCCGCCTTGGGTTCGACCTCATTAGGTGAAAACATTTTTCACACAAGTGCCGCAGCCCCAAGTATTAAGAAATGACAGCTTAGGTTTCTATCAAACCATAATTCATATGGTGTCATCTCAACGGATTTAGATGGTGCCCTATTTAAAGTGAATGTAGTTGTCTCTAATGCATAACCCCAAAATTATAGTAGTAAAACGACAAGAGACATCATAGCACGCACCATGTCCAATAGAGCATAACTATGATGTTTGGACACACCATCACACTATGGTGTTCCAAGTGGCGTTTAGTTGTGAAACAACTTTCAAATTGTCTTAAGTTGTATGCCAAACTCGTGACTCAGATATTCACCTCCACGATCATATCGCGGTCATTTTTATCTTCTTGTCACGATGATCTTTAAACTTCACTCTGAATTTGCTTGAACCTTTCAAACGATTCAGACTTGTGTTTCATCAAGTAAATATACACTATATCTACTCAAATCATCAGTGAAGGTAAGAAAATAACGATATCCATTGCACGCTACAAGACTCACTAGATTGCATACATCAACACATATCATTTCCAATGAATCACTTGCCTGCTCCATCCAACGGGGTCCTTTAGTCATCTTGCCCAAGAGGCATGGTTCGCATGTCTCAACCGATTCGAAATCGAATGAGTCCAAATATCCATCACCATGGAGTTTCTTCATGCGCTTTATACCAATATGACATTTTGCGGCAGTGCCACAAGTATGTGGTACTATCATTATTAACTTTGTATCTTTTGACATCAATGTTATGAACATGTGTAATACTACGATCAAGATTTCAACAAACCATTCTCACTGGGTGCATGACCATTGAAGGTATTATTCATGTAAACAGAATAACCATTATTCTCTAACTTAAATGAATAACCGTATTGCAATAAACATGATCTAATCATGTTCATGCTCAACGCAAAACACCAAATAACATTTATTTAGGTTCGTCACTAATCCTGAAGATAGAGAGAGCGTGCGATGTTGATCACATCAACCTTGGAAACACTTCCAACACATATCGTCACCTCACCCTTAGCTAGTTCTCCGTTTATTCCGTAGCTTTTATTTCGAGTTACTAACATTTAGCAACCGAACCGGTATCCAATACCCAGGTGCTACTAAGAGTACTAGCAAGGTACACATTAGTAACTCGTATATCAAATATACTTCTATCAATGTTGCCAGCCTTCTTATCTACCAAGTATCTAGTGTTGTTCTGCTTCAGCGACCGCTCACCTCATAACAGAAGCACTTAGTCTCGGGTTTGAGTTCAACTTTGGGTTGCTTCACTGGAGCAGCAACTGACTTGCTATCCATGATGTTTCCCTCCTTGCTCTTGCCCTTCTCGAAACTAGTGGTTTGATTAACCATCAACACTTGACGCTCCTTCTTGATTTCTACCTTCGCGGTGTCAAACATTGCGAATAGCTCAGGGATCAATACTTCTATCCCTGGTGTATTATAGTTCATCACTAAGTTCTAGTAGCTTTAGTGACAGTGACTTGGAGAACTATATCAATCACTATCTTATCTGGAAGATCAACTCCCACTTGATTCAAGCGATTGTAGTACCCAGACAATCTGAGTACATCCTCAACGATTGAGCTATTCTCCTTCATCTTACAGGCAAAGAATCTTGTTGGAGATCTCATATCTCGCAACACAGGCACAAGCCTGAGATCACAATCTCTGCTCTTAGAACATCTCATATGTTCCATGACGTTCAAAACGTTTTGGAGCCTCAATTCTAAGCCGTAATGCATGACGCACTAAACTATCAAGTAGTCATCGAAACGTGCCTGTCAGATGTTCACAACATCTACAGACAACGCTAGATGGGGTGGCGCACCGAGCGGTGCATTAAGGACATAAGCCTTCTGTGTAGCAATGAGGACAATCCTCAGATCACGGACCCAGTCCGCAATTTTTCTACCAACATCTTTCAATTCTATTTCTCTAGGAACATATAAAAATACAAGGGAGCTACAGCGCGAGCTAGTAATCTACAACATAATTTGCAAAGACACTTTGACTATGTTCATGATAACGAGTTCAATTAATCATATTACTTAAGAACTCCCACTCAAATTGACATCCCTCCGATCATTCGAGTGATACATGATCCAAATTCACCAACTCAAGTCCGATCATCACGTGAATTGAGGTGGCTGCAATGGTGAACATCATCATGTTGATCATATCTACTATATGACTCATGTTCGACCTTTCGGTCTCTTGTGTTCCAAGGCCATGTCTGTACATGCTAGGCTCGTCAAGTTTAACCCGAGTGTTCTGCGCGTGCAAATCTGGCTTGCACCCGTTGTATGTGAACGTAGAGTCTATCACACCCGATCATCACGTGGTGTCTCAACACGACGAACTTTCGCAACGGTGCACACTCGGGGAGAACACAGTTCATCTTGAAATTCAAGTGAGGGATCACCTTATAATGCTACCGCCGTACTAAGCAAAACAAGGTGCATAAAAGGATTAACATCTCATGCAATTCATAAGTGACATGATATGGCCATGAACTTGTGTTTAAGATCTCCATCTTCGAAACACCGGCATGATCTCCATCGTCACCGGCACAACACCATGATCTCCATCATCTTGATCTCCATCAATGTGTTGCCATTGGGGTTGTGGCGCCAGCCCTGCTTCTACTTCTATTGCTACCGCTTAGCGATAAAGTAAAGCATTACATCGCGCTTAATGATTGACACGCAGGTCATACAATAATTAAAGACAACCCTATGGCTCCTGCCGGTTGCCGTACTCAACGACATGCAAGTCGTGAAATTCTATACATCACATGATCATCTCATACATCACATATATCTCATCATGTAATTGGCCATATCACATCACAACATACCCTGCAAAAACAAGTTAGACGTCCTCTAATTGTTGTTGCATGTTTTACGTGGCTGCTACGGGTATCTAGCAAGAACGATTCTCACCTACGCATAAACCACAACGGTGATACATAGATTGCTTTTCAACCTTCTCAAGGACCGCCTTTGTCGGATCCGATCCAACTAAAGTGAGAGAAACTGTCACCCGCAAGCCATCTAAACAACAAGTTGCATCGAGGGAACCGGTCTCTCGTAAGCGTATGAGTAATGTTGGTCCGGGCCGCTTCATCTCACAATCCCTCTGAACCAAAATCCGACCAAGGGAGGAAGCAATCTAAGCCTCAACGCCCACAAACCTTTTGTGTTCTACTCGAGATCTCATCGAACCATCAACCTAGCTCATGATGCCATTGTTGGGGAACGTCGCATGGGAAACAAAAATTTTCCTACGCACACGCAAACCTATCCATGGTGATGAGCATCTACGAGAGGGAGAGTGGATCTACATACCCTTGTAGATCGCTAAGCGGGAAGCGTTAAGAAATGCGGTTGGTGTAGTCGAACATCTTCGCGATCCAAATCGCCGAGCGTCCCGCGATCCAATCACGAACCGTCCCGCGAACACATCATGATCCGTCCCACGAACTCATCACGATCCGTATCACGATCTTGATCATGATCTGTCCCACGAACTCATCACGATCCGTTCCGTGATCACATCACGAACCGTCTCGCGATCTCGATCACGGTCCTTCTGATCTAGCGCCGAACGGACGGCACCTCCGCGTTCAGCACACGTGCAGCTTGATGACGATCTCCACCGTATTGATATAGCAAGAGGAGGTGGAGAGGAGAGAGAGTTCACCGGCAGCGTGACGGCGCTCCGGTGATGGTGGTGGAGTGATTCCGGCAGGGCTTCGCCTAAGCGCTGCGGAAAACCGATCTAGAGGAGAAACTGTGCACCGGTGAAACGGGTAGCACGTGGCCGGAAATTCTGTCCAAAGACCACCCTATCCACTAGTATATATAGGAGGAGAGGAGAGTAGAGGCAGCCAAGGCCTTTGGGTCGGCTGAAATAGGAGGTGGGAGCAATCCTACTTCACCTGCAATCCTAGTTGGAGTAGGATTGCCTCCTATTGGCTGATTTTCCACCTTTTGCTTTAGGACTTCCTCTCCTGCGCCATGGGCCTTTGTGGCTGTTTTCCCAGCCCACTAAGGGCTGGTTATTATTCTCCCACAGCCCATGGACCTCTTGGGGTCGAAATACCCCTCCCGGAGGTCCCCCGATACACTACCGGCACTCGCGGTACACTACCGATACTCCCGGTACACTACCGATGAGCTCGAAACTTTTCCGGCGACCAAACCGGGACATCCTATATATGAATCTTTACCTTCGGACCATTCCGGAGCTCCTCGTGACGTCCGGGATCTCATCTGGGACTCCAAACAACCTTCGGTCACCACCATACATAACTCTACACTACCGAAACGTCACCGAACCTTAAGTGTGCAGACCCTGCGGGTTCGAGAACTATGTAGACATGACCGAGACACCTCTACGGTCAATAAACAGTCGCGGGACCTGGACGTCCACATTGGTTCCTACATATTCTACGAAGATCTTTATCGGTCGAACCTCTATGTCAAGGATTCAGTTAATCCCGTATAACGTTCCCTTTGTTCTTCGGTATGTTACTTGCCCGAGATTCGATCGTCGGTATCTCCATACCTAGTTCAACCTCGTTACTGGCAAGTCTCTTTACTCGTTCCATAATACAAGATCCCGTGACTAACACTTAGCCACATTGCTTGCAAGGCTTGTTGTGATGTTGTGTTACCGAGTGGGCCCTGAGATACCTCTCCGTCACACGGAGTAACAAATCCCAGTCTCGATCCATGCCAACTCAACAGACACCATCGGAGATACCTGTAGAGCACCTTTGTAGTCACCTAGTTATGTTGCAAAGTTTGATACACACAAGGCACTCCTCCGATATCCGTGAGTTGCATGATCTCATGGTCATAGGAACATATACTTGACATGCAGAAAACAGTAGCAATAAACTGACACGATCATATGCTATGTTTGTAGTTTAGGTCTTATCCATCACATCATTCTCCTAATGATGTGATCCCGTTATCAAACGACATCTCATGTCCATGGCTAGGAAACCTTAACCATCTTTTGATCAACGAGCTAGTCTACTAGAGGCATACTAGGGACATGGTGTTGTCTATGTATCCACACATGTATCTGAGTTTCCGATCAATACAATTATAGCATGGATAATAAAAAATTATCATGAACAAGGAAATATGATAATAACTAATTTATTATTGCCTCTAGGGCATATTTCCAACATCCACCTCATCTGGTCAGGTGCAATGTAGGGGCTCTTAGCCACCACTATGGTGAGGTCTTGCCCCTGCCGCATGGCCAGCTACCCTAGGAGGAGGAAGGCTGATGGATCGGAATAGTATGCGATAAGATATTTTGATTCTTTTCTCTTCCGCTCGATAATTATCTGCTGTATTCATATTTAGGTTTGAAATTTAACGTGTTATGATTTTGGATTGTAACTATACAATATGCATTTTTTGTTTTTTATGGTTTAATAAAGTATTATGAACTAGAAGGATCGACTGTGCTTCACTGCATAGTTTGTGAAGAGATAAGCTACCTTAAAGCATCCCTTAAAAGTCGGTGCCGCAAAAATCATGTGAGGTACCCGCAAAACACTTTTACGGTATCATGCAAGTTCAGGTAGAATAGATACCGTGAAATCGTTACTATAAAATACAAAAACAACTTTGCATTAAAAACTGTTCATCACAAAATTCACACCTACGAAATTAACCCTAGTTCGCCACCGCCCTTACTCATCGATGCCGAGGTAGTACTTGATGGCCGTATTGCGAAGCACGGTTCTCTGCTCATGCTTGTTCCTGGCGGCGGCGAGGCGGCCGAGAGCACCTTCTTCTTCGTTCGCCACCGCGTGCTCTGCGGTGACGAGCTCTTCATCAGCGACGCGACACCTCTTGATGTGTTCACATCGAAGCTGGCCCAAGGGTTTGGTCACTGCTCCGGGAGAGCCGGCCACAGTCCCACACCTTCCTTGACCTTCATGGCTCCATGACACGACTGAAGTGTCTGGCCGCCGCGTCTTGGCGGCATGCTTGCTCGAAGGCAACTAGATGTGGATGCCATGGCTTCCACCCACACTGTCGTCCATCGATCTTCCGGAGAAGGAAAAAATTAGGAGAGGAGGACAGAATTTCTTGTCAGAGCAAGTCTAAACTAGCGATGGAGGGGATATAGTAGCAGAGGAGGCCAATATGTGGTGCCTGTTCGGGCCACCAAAAAGGCAAACCCGCATATTGGGCGAATTTTTCCGGTTTGGGGGACTTTTACGGGATATGGTAGAGATGCTATTAGGCTAATGCCCCATGAGGCCGCTTAGCACGACTACTCATTGTATCTATGTTGCACATCTTCTGGACACATAGGGCATAATTGTGTTTTTACATCACTAGGCACCTCACTATAGTTAAGTTGATACATTAAGTAAAGAACTTTAAAAAACAACTAAAAAACTTCATAAATACTTACATTGTGCCACCTCTTCGTCCTTCGTAATTTTTGTGCTTGCTTGCCTTGGTAAAAATATCCTAAAATAAATAAAAAGATTAAATCTGACAAAAAAGTTTCAAAAAAAAACTACAAACCTCAAAACATACAACATACCCCCCCTCTAATTAGGGTTGTGTTCGACACATATAGAAGTGATGGTGCCTTTTGAGAGATGGTTGGCTACTTGCAACAATGAGAACGCATGGAGTCTGCTTGAGGTATTGATAAGAATTTACTTTTCTTTGGCCCAAATTGCATTTAATTCTAACGAAAGATGCACACTTTGTTGGAAATATGCCCTAGAGGCAAAAATCAATTAG
Organism: Hordeum marinum; assembly: GCA_022496015.1. Taxonomy (NCBI): domain Eukaryota; kingdom Viridiplantae; phylum Streptophyta; class Magnoliopsida; order Poales; family Poaceae; genus Hordeum; species Hordeum marinum. The sequence continues at coordinate 483,360,439 of CM039673.1, forward strand.
TTATTATCATATTTCCTTGTTCATGATAATCGTTTATTATCCATGCTATAATTGTATTGATCGGAGACTTAGATGCATGTGTGGATACATCGACAAAACCATGTCCCTAGTATGCCTCTAATAGACTAGCTCGTTGATCAAAAGATGGTTAAGGTTTCCTAGCCATGGACATGAGATGTCATTTGATAACGGGGTCACATCATTAGGAGAATGATGTGATGGACTAGACCCAAACTGCAAACGTAGCATATGATCGTGTCAGTTTATTGCTACTGTTTTCCGCATGTCAAGTATGTGTTCCTATGACCATGAGATCATGCAACTCACAGATATCGAGGAGTGCCTTGTGTGTATCAAACGTCGCAACGTAACTGGGTGACTATAAAGGTGTTCTACAGGTATCTCCGATGGTGTCTGTTGAGTTGGCATGGATCGAGACTGGGATTTGTTACTTCGTGTCACGGAGAGGTATCTCGGGGCCCACTCGGTAATGCAACATCACAATAAGCCTTGCAAGAAATGTGACTAATTGTTAGTTGCGGGATCTTGTATTACGGAACGAGTAAAGAGACTTGCCAGTAACGAGGTTGAACTAGGTATGGAGATACCGACGATCGAATCTCGGGCAAGTAACATACCGAAGAACAAAGGGAACGTTATACGGGATTAACTGAATCCTTGACATAGAGGTTCGACCGATAAAGATCTTCGTGGAATATGTAGGAACCAATGTGGACATCTAGATCCCGCCATTGGTTATTGACCGTAGAGGTGTCTCGGTCATGTCTACATAGTTCTCGAACCCGCAGGGTCTGCACACTTAAGGTTCGGTGACGTTTCGGTAGTGTAGAGTTATGTATGGTGGTGACCGAAGGTTGTTTGGAGTTCCGGATGAGATCCCGGACGTCACGAGGAGCTCCGGAATGGTCCGGAGGTAAAGATTCATATATAGGAAGTCCCAGTTTGGTTTCCGGAAAAGTTTCGGGCTCATCGGTAGTGTACCGGGAGTGCCGGTAGTGTACCGGGAGGCCTCCGGGAGGGGTATTTCGACCCCAAGAGGTCCATGGGCTGTGGGAGAATAATAACCAGCCCTTAGTGGGCTGGGAAAACATCCACAAAGGCCCATGGCGCAGGAGAGAAAGTCCTAAAGCAAAAAGTGGAAAATCAGCCAATAGGAGGCAATCCTACTCCAACTAGGATTGGAGGTGAAGTAGGATTGCTTCCCACCTCCTATTTCGGCCGACCCAAAGGCCTTGCCTGCCTCTCCTCTCCTCTCCTCCTATATATACTAGTGGATTGGGTGGTTTTTGGACAGAATTTCCGGCCACGTGCTACCCGTTACACCGGTGCATAGTTTCTCCTCTAGATCGGTTTTCTGCAGCGCTTAGACGAAGCCCTGCCGGAATTGCTCCACCACCATCACCGGAGCACCGTCACGCTGCCGGTGAACTCTTCCTCCTCTCCGCCTCCTCTTGCTGGATCAAGACGGTGGAGATCGTCATCAAGCTGCACGTGTGCTGAACGCGGAGGTGTCGTCCGTTGGGTACTAGATCGGAAGGATCGTGATCAAGGCCACGGGACGTTCGTGATCGGATCGCGGGACGGATCGTGACGGGATCGCGGGATGGTTCGTGATTGGTTCGCGGGACGGTTCGTGATTGGATCGCGGGACGCTCGGCGATTTGGATCGCGAAGAAGTACGACTACACCAACCGCGTTTCTCAACGCTTCCCGCTTAGCGATCTACAAGGGTACGTAGATCCACTCTCCCTCTCGTAGATGCTCATCACCATGGATAGGTTTGCGTGTGCATAGGAATTTTTTTGTTTCCCATGCGACGTTCTCCAACAGTGGCATCATGATCTAGGTTGATGGTTCGATGAGATCTCGAGTAGAACACAAAAGGTTTGTGGGCGTTGATGCTTAGATTGCTTCCTCCCTTGGTCGGATTTTGGTTCAGTGGGATTGTGAGATGAAGCGGCCTGGACCAACATTACTCGTACGCTTACGAGAGACCGGTTCCCTCGACGCAACTTGTTGCTTAGATGGCTTGCGGGTGACAGTTTCTCTCACTTTAGTTGGATCGGATCCAACAAAGGCGGTCCTTGAGAAGGTTGAAAAGCAATCTATGTATCACCGTTGTGGTTTATGCGTAGGTGAGAATCGTTCTTGCTAGATACCCGTAGCAGCCACATAAAACATGCAACAACAATTAGAGGACGTCTAACTTTTTTTGCAGGGTATGTTGTGATGTGATATGGCCAATTACATGATGAGATATATGTGATGTATGAGATGATCATGTGATGTATAGAATTTCACGACTTGCATGTCGTTGAGTACGGCAACCGACAGGAGCCATAGGGTTGTCTTTAATTATTGTATGACCTGCATGTCAATCATTAAGCGCTATGTAATGCTTTACTTTATTGCTAAGCGGTAGCAATAGAAGTAGAAGCAGGGCTGGCGCCACAACCCCAATGGCAACACATTGATGGAGATCAAGATGATGGAGATCATGGTGTTGTGCCGGTGACGATGGAGATCATGCCAGTGTTTCGAAGATGGAGATCTTAAACACAAGTTCATGGCCATATCATGTCACTTATGAATTGCATGAGATGTTAATCCTTTTATGCACCTTGTTTTGCTTAGTACGGCGGTAGCATTATAAGGTGATCCCTCACTTGAATTTCAAGATGAACTGTGTTCTCCCCGAGTGTGCATCGTTGCGAAAGTTTGTCGTGTTGAGACACCACGTGATGATCGGGTGTGATAGACTCTACGTTCACATACAACGGGTGCAAGCCAGATTTGCACGCGCAGAACACTCGGGTTAAACTTGACGAGCCTAGCATGTACATACATGGCCTCGGAACACAAGAGACCGAAAGGTCGAGCATGAGTCATATAGTGGATATGATCAACATAATGATGTTCACCATTGAAGCCACCTTAACTCACGTGATGATCGGACTTGAGTTGGTGAATTTGGATCATGTATCGCTCGAATGACCCGAGGGATGTCAATTTGAGTGGGAGTTCTTAAGTAATATGATTAATTGAACTCGTTATCATGAACATAGTCAATAGTGTCTTTGCAAATTATGTTGTAGATTACTAGCTCGCGCTGTAGCTCCCTTAAATTTTTATATGTTCCTAGAGAAATAGAGTTGAAAGATGTTGATAGCAATATTGCGGACTGGGTCCGTGATCTGAGGATTGTCCTCATTGCTGCACAGAAGGCTTATGTCCTTAATGCACCGCTCGGTGCGCCACCCCCTCTAGCGTCGTGTGTAGATGTTGTGAACATCTGACAGGCACGTTTCGATGACTACTTGATAGTTTAGTGCGTCATGCATTACGGCTTAGAATTGAGGCTCCGAAACGTTTTGAACATCATGGAACATATGAGATGTTCTAGGAGCAGAGATTGTGATCTCAGGCTCGTGCCCGAGTTGCGAGATATAGGATCTCCAACGAGATTCTTTGCCTGCAAGATGAAAGAGAATAGCTCAATCGTTGAGCATGTGCTCAGACTGTCTGGGTACTACAATCGCTTGAATCAAGTGGGAGTTGATCTTCCAGATAAGATAGTGATTGATGTAGTTCTCCAAGCCACTGTCATTGAGCTACTACAACTTGGTGATGAACTATAAAATGCCAGGGAAAGAAATGTTGATCCCTGAGCTGTTCGCGATCTTTGACACCGTGAAGGTAGAAATCAAGAAGGAGCGTCAAGTGTTGATGGTTAATCAAACCACTAGTTTTGAGAAGGGCAAGAGCAAGGAGGGAAACTTCATGGATAGCAAGTCAGTTGCTGCTCCAGTGAAGCAACCCAAAGTTGAACTCAAACCCGAGACTAAGTGCTTCTGTTATGAGGTGAGCGGTCGCTGAAGCGGAACAACCCTAGATACTTGGTAGATAAGAAGGCTGGCAACATTGATAGAAGTATATTTGATATACAAGTTACTAATGTGTACCTTGCTAGTACTCTTAGTAGCACCTGGGTATTGGATACCGGTTCGGTTGCTAAATGTTAGTAACTCGAAATAAAAGCTACGGAATAAACAGAGAACTAGCTAAGGGTGAGGTGACGATGTGTGTTGGAAATGTTTCCAAGGTTGATGTGATCAACATCGCACGCTCTCTCTACCTTCAGGATTAGTGACGAACCTAAATAAATGTTATTTGGTGCTGTGCGTTGAGCATGAACATGATTAGATCATGTTTGTTGCATTACGGATATTCATTTAAGTCAGAGAATAATGGTTATTCTGTTTACATGAATAATACCTTCAATGGTCATGCACCCAGTGAGAATGGTTTGTTGAAATCTTGATCGTAGTATTACACATGTTCATAACATTGATGTCAAAAGATACAAAGTTAAATAATTATAGTACCACATACTTGTGGCACTGCCGCAAAATGTCATATTGGTATAAAGCGCATGAAGAAACTCCATGCTGATGGATATTTGGACTCATTCGATTTCGAATCGGTTGAGACATGCGAACCATGCCTCTTGGGCAAGATGACTAAAGGACCCCGTTGGATGGAGCGGGCAAGTGATTCATTGGAAATGATACATGTTGATGTATGCAATCTAGTGAGTCTTGTAGCGTGCAGTGGATATCATTATTTTCTTACCTTCACTGATGGTTTGAGTAGATATAGTGTATATTTACTTAATGAAACACAAGTCTGAATCGTTTGAAAGGTTCAAGCAAATTCAGAGTGAAGTTTAAAGATCATCGTGACAAGAAGATAAAAATGACTGCGATATGATCGTGGAGGTGAATATCTGAGTCACGAGTTTGGCATACAACTTAAGACAATGTGAAAGTTGTTTCACAACTAAACGCCACCTGGAACACCATAGTGTGATGGTGTGTCTAAACATCATAGTTAGGCTCTATTGGACATGGTGTGTGCTATGATGTCTCTTATCATTTTACTACTATAATTTTGGGGTTATGCATTAGAGACAACTACATTCACTTTAAATAGGGCACCATCTAAATCCATTGAGATGACACCGTGTGAATTATGGTTTGATAGACACCTAAGCTGTCATTTCTTAATATTTGGGGCTGCGACACTTGTGTGGAAAATGTTTTCACCTAATGAGGTCGAACCCAAGGCGGACAAATGCATCTTCATAGAATACCCTAAGATCAGTTGGGTGAACCTTCTATCTCAGATCCAAGTGCAGAGTGTTTGTTACTAAAACGGATCCTTTCTCGAGGAAAAGTTTCTCTCGAAAGAATTGAGTGGGAGGAAGATAGAACTTGATGAGGTTGTTAAACCTTTGTTCAACCAGAGAGTAGCGCAGTGCAGGATGTTGTTTCTGTGAATCCTACATTAGTTGAAGAGGAAGTTAATGATGATGATCATGAAGCTTCAGGATCAAGTTACTATCAAACTTTGTAGGTCGACAAGGATGTGTACTGCTCCTAAGTGGTACGACAACCCTGTCTTGAAGGTCATGTTGTTGGACAACGATGAACCTACGAGCTATGGAGAAGCGATGATGGGCCCTGATTCCGACAAATGGTTGGAGGCCATGAAATATGAGATAGAATCCATGTATGAAAACCAAGTATAGACTTTGGTAGACTTGCTCGTTGGACGGCAGGTCGTTGAGTACAAATGGATCTTTAAAATAAATACAGACGCTGATGGTAATTATCACCATTTGTAAAGCTCGACTTGTTGCAAAGTTGTTTGTGACAAGTTCAAGGAGTTGACTACGATGAGACTTTCTCACTCGTAGTGGTGCTAAAGTCTGTTGGAATTATGTTAGCAGTTGCTGTGTTTTCAATTATGAAATCTGGCACATGGATGTCAAAACATCGTTTCATTGACGGTTTACTTGAGGAAAGGTTGTATGTGATACAACCAGAAGGTTTTGTCAGGCCTAAGGATGCTAAAAGGTGTGCAAGCTTCGGTGATCCTTCCATGGACTGAAGCAAGCATCTCGGAGTTGGAATATACGCTTTGATAAGGTGATCAAAGTTTTGATGTTTATACAAAGTTTACGAGAAACTTGTATTTGCAATAGAGTGAGTGGGAGCACTATAGAATTTCTGATAAGTATATGTGGATGACATATTGTTGATCAGAAATAATGTAGAGTTTCTGGAAAGCATAAAACGGTCATTTGGAAAGTGATTTTCAAAGGAAGACCTGGATGAAGCTACCTAATTGTTGAGCATCAAAATCTATGGAGATAGATCAAGATGCTCGATGAGACTTTCAATGAGTGCATACTTTGACAAGATTTTGAAAGAGTTCAAAATGGATCAGTCAGAGAAAGAGTTCCGCCTGATTTGTAAGGTGTGAAAGTTGAGTGAGACTCAAAGCTCGACAACGGCAGAAGAAAGAGAAAGGACGAACGTCGTCCCCTATGCCTTAGCCATAGGCTCTATATTATGCCATGCTGTGTACCGCACCTGTGTGTGCCTTGCCATGAGTCCGTCAGGGGGTACAAGAGTGAACCAGGAGTAGATCACTGGACAGCGGTCAAGATTATCCTCAGTAACTAAGAGACCGAGGAGATGTTTCTCGATTATGGAGGTGATAAAGAGTTCGTCGTAAGGAGTTACGTCGATACAAGCTTTAACACTAATCCGGATGACTCGTAGTAGCAATCTGGATACGTATAATGGAGCAGCCATTTGGAATAGTACCGAGCGGAGTGTGGTAGCAGTGTTTACAGTTTGACATAGGTATTTGCAAAGTGCACACGGATCTGAATGTTACAGACCCGTTGACTATAAGACCTCTCTCACATGCAAAGCATGATCGAGCCCCAGAACTCGTTGGGTGTTAGATTCATAACAATGCGAATCACATGGTGATGTGAACTAGATTATTGACTCTAGTGCAAGTGGGAGACTGTTGGAAATATGCCCTAGAGGCAATAATAATTTAGTTATTATCATATTTCCTTGTTTCATGATAATCGTTTATTATCCATGCTATAATTGTATTGATCGGAGACTTAGATGCATGTGTGGATACATAGACAAAACCATGTCCCTAGTATGCCTCTAATAGACTAGCTCGTTGATCAAAAGATGGTTAAGGTTTCCTAGCCATGGACATGATATGTCATTTGATAACGGGGTCACATCATTAGGAGAATGATGTGATGGACTAGACCCAAACTGCAAACGTAGCATATGATCGTGTCAGTTTATTGCTACTGTTTTCCGCATGTCAAGTATGTGTTCCTATGACCATGAGATCATGCAACTCACAGATATCGGAGGAGTGCCTTGTGTGTATCAAACGTCGCAACGTAACTGGGTGACTATAAAGGTGTTCTACAGGTATCTCCGATGGTGTCTGTTGAGTTGGCATGGATCGAGACTGGGATTTGTTACTCCGTGTGACGGAGAGGTATCTCGGGGCCCACTCGGTAATGCAACATCACAATAAGCCTTGCAAGAAATGTGACTAATTGTTAGTTGTGGGACCTTGTATTACGGAACGAGTAAAGAGACTTGCCAGTAACGAGGTTGAACTAGGTATGGAGATACCGACGATCGAATCTCGGGCAAGTAACATACCGAAGAACAAAGGGAACGTTATACGGGATTAACTGAATCCTTGACATAGAGGTTCGACCGATAAAGATCTTCGTAGAATATGTAGGAACCAATGTGGACGTCCAGGTCCCGCCATTGGTTATTGACCGTAGAGGTGTCTCGGTCATGTCTACATAGTTCTCGAACCCGCAGGGTCTGCACACTTAAGGTTCGGTGACGTTTTGGTAGTGTAGAGTTATGTATGGTGGTGACTGAAGTTTGTTCGGAGTCCCGGATGAGATCCCGGACATCACGAGGAGCTCCGGAATGGTCCAAAGGTAAAGATTCATATATAGGAAGTCCCAGTTTGGTTTTCGGAAAAGTTTCGGGCTCATCGGTAGTGTACCGGGAGTGCCGGTAGTGTATCGGGAGGCCTCCGGGAGGGGTATTTCGACCCCAAGAGGTCCATGGGCTGTGGGAGAATAATAACCAGCCCTTAGTGGGCTGGGAAAACAGCCACAAAGGCCCATGGCGCAGGAGAGAAAGTCCTAAAGCAAAAAGTGGAAAATCAGCCAATAGGAGGCAATCCTACTCCAACTAGGATTGGAGGTGAAGTAGGATTGCTTCCCACCTCCTATTTTGGCCGACCCAAAGGCCTTGTCTGCCTCTCCTCTCCTCTCCTCCTATATATACTAGTGGATTGGGTGGTTTTTGGACAGAATTTCCGGCCACGTGCTACCCGTTACATCGGTGCATAGTTTCTCCTCTAGATCGGTTTTCTGTAGCGCTTAGGCGAAGCCCTGCCGAAATTGCTCCACCACCATCACCGGAGCGCCGTCACGCTGCCGGTGAACTCTTCCTCCTCTCCGCCTCCTCTTGCTGGATCAAGACGGTGGAGATCGTCATCAAGCTGCACGTGTGCTGAACGCGGAGGTGTCGTCCGTTCGGTACTAGATCGGAAGGATCGTGATCAAGGCCACGAGACATTCGTGATCGGATCGCGGGACAGATTGTGATGGGATCGCGGGACGGTTCGTGATTAGATCGCGGGACGCTCGGTGATTTGGATCGCGAAGAAGTGCGACTACACCAACCGCGTTTCTCAACGCTTCCCGCTTAGCGATCTACAAGGGTACATAGATCCACTCTCCCTCTCGTAGATGCTCATCACCATGGATAGGTTTGCGTGTGCGTAGGAAATTTTTTGTTTCCCATGCGACGTTCTCCAACACACTTCTCTTGTAGAAACCAACTCCAGACTTAGGGACACCAGACACATGTTATAAAGATCTGAAAGTTATGTTCATTCCAATGGGATTTGAGATAGAAAAAGGTCAAATAAGCCAACCTAAGAATTGGAAGGATGCATCTAGTATACATGCACATCATGCAAAAATAATTCATATACAATTAACCACATTTAACTTAAATCTATAAGTCATAGGGTATATATTTCTAGCTTCTTGTTCACCCTCCTCCTCCTTGGCTAGAATCTTCTTCTTCTTCAGTCATCATCTTCTATGTTTCACATCTATTAGAGTGAGATATATTAACATGACAATTCAAAGATATTCCATTGTTCTAATTCTCTAATCATTCGGAAATCTTGTTTCATGGTATTTGCGTCGACCATTTCACATGTTGTTCAACTCTCTCTCTCTCCTAATTTTTGTTCACATTGTTCGATACCGAGGCAACTAATGATAGTTTTTAATTCTGTCTTTATGGATCACATATTTGTTATAACTAACTGGAAGTTCCTGATGTTGATTCTTCAAGTATAATTGAAACATATTCTAGCAATTCTCTCCTATGAGGTTTCCACTTTTTTGAAACTAACAAAGCATGTTATTTAAATCCAAACCTTGGGTCCCAAGGTAATGTAAATACAATTCTTAAACTTCCGCTTTAATTTTATTCTAGTTTTGTTTCAAATGAACTTGATTTGTTCTTCCTATTTTCATGTTGGTTGAAGGACACTTTGTTCATTTCTTATATTGATGTATATTATAATTCATTCATGTGGTCATGCCCATTCTCTTCAACATTTCTCTTCCTTCAAGTTGTTATTTATACCTATTACTAGATTGACTTGTTCAGTTTTGTTCATAACTTCAATTTTTGAAACTAGTAGGAGCTTTTGTAACATTTAGATTAAACAAAGCGTATTCTAGATGAGCATATCAAAGAATCAGATCATATGCATGGAAAATTAGAAACAGCGACATTTTTCTATTTCAATCCAAATACATGCGAACTTATTATTGAACGAAGCTTGCATGACACATTTGTGAATGGTTCAATTCATACTCTAAAAGTTTCTATAGTTATGTTTACCTAATAATACACTATAACAACTATTAACATATTATTTAGATTATACACTTTAGAGATCTCTATTATGATATTTAAGTACACATGAACATATACACATACAACCATATATGTATATAGTATACTATGTAATTATGCAATTATATCAAATCAGTGCGACAAAACTTTTACTACATCACACTGCACAAATTTGGCAGAATCACAATTTTAAGTGATATACATCATAATTATATAATAATAATATTTACAAACAATACTTAACTACGACAACCATGTAATAGGAATTTACAATTGTTAAGTGTACTATGATTCAAGCATGGTGAAAGAAAATAATTTGAGGTGTGGCAGAATCTAAAGCATACAAAAGTTTGATGCAATCTAGACTAAAGATGTGGCGAAAATTGGGTTGAGTTTTTTTACTTGGACGTATTCAGAACATGAACATGCAGAAAACTCAGAAATCAGGTTGGGCGAGCGCCAAACCTCACCCTACCGGGAGCTCTGCACCTGCTATGATTAATATATGTTCATAAAAAATAAAAGTTTAGCATAAAATTGTTTAGTTTAATTAGCCACGCGTGTGGAATTTGTTCAGAATTTGTCAAGTCACTAAAATGTCTTATATTTATTTATAAAGGTAGTACTTTTCAAACTGAATCTAATTCATAGAGGCAATAAAAACATTGTTATTATGAGTTGCAGCAGAGAGGTTAAAAATAAAAAAGATCTAGATCAAAATATCTATTGACATATCTAATTTTGTGTGAACTCAATTTGCTAATGACCGTCTTAGAAAATAACAAAATACGGGCATTGACAATTAAAAAAACTTTGTGTCTAGAGCTATCACAAAATAACTGTACTTAAATACCTTTGAACCTGTGGCCAAGTGTTCATATACATAGTATTGTTAAGTACGTCATAACCTTTGTCTGAATACTCATGTACATGAAGTCTGCAAAAGATAAATAGATCAAGGCATTATGATTATAAAGGAGGCTCGGTGATTGGGAGTTAGTACCAAAAGTGGTGCATTTATAACGAATAAGAATACCAACATAATCATGTGACATAAGCTCCAACAAATACGCAAATAGCCCTCTCTCTTGTGAGATGAATCCTTGATTGCTTGAATGTTTACATAGACAATTTGCATCATCAGTTTCACATGAAAAGAGAAATTCTTCGTTGTCTGACAGAACACAGGATGTTCTGTCATGTTTACAATTACTAAGAACATTAATATATATTCCAACAGTACGCAGGACCCATGAAGATAAGGATGTGAACCCAAATTCATAAATAAGGATGGACAATCATGTAATATAACCATAGCAAGAAAGCTAGATATATTAGAAACGATAGTAGGTACTCGTTCACTCATCAACATAGTAAAATTCCAAACCAAAGCAAGACATAAATTCCCATGACTTTCTACACGCCATTATCCCTATCCATAAAAAAACTAAGATCAATCATGGACAAGTCTATCAATATTTGTTGCACTACAACACACACGCACACGCACGCACGCACGCACGTGCACGCGCGCGCGCACACACACACAGAGAGAACACCAGATTTCAAACCAAATCACTCACCATGAAGGGTTGGACCTGCAGAAGGGAGCAACTGGATTCTCTTGCCGGCTAAGACATCTCCGCCCATATACAAAGGCACTAGTGTGTGCCAGCATAATGTCGTCAACCTAGGGACATAACACACATTCGAATTATTCCTAACACAATGTCGGTGTTAAGGAGCAGCCGCACCCGAAGAACCCCAACCATGTCAACTAAAGCAAGCACTGAATTACTCCGATATTATTACCATTCTTGTTTTGTAAACTGTTTACACTTATGATCACTTACAAATTCATATCCATGGCAAATCTGGATGGTTCATATTTAGAAACATGACCTCATGCTTACCGTATATTATACTTGGACTATTAATGTAGTCTAATTTTTTGAAATATGACATGTGATTCTGTGTCAACTCGCAATCCATCCCAAAGAACTAAACAGCAAAATACAACATATATTATAGTAGCCATATGCAAATGTGAAAGCACATTTGCTCCCTTGGTGGTTTTGGTAATTAATAACAACATATAAGTCATTAAACTAATGTTTCCACCAAGTATATTTCAGGAAAAGTTCGATGATAGGGATGGCAAAAGGATTGAGGAGATTTTGGAATTACCCCAAGATGCAAGGAAATAGGTTGGCCAAGCTTCAAGCAAGAAGACTCTACATTTTACATTTGTGAGAAATCACTTTGGGTCCATAGGAAAGCCAATACTATTAAAAGGGGTAAGGTTTTGTTGGTGAACAAACTGCTCATACATGCACAAGTGATAGACACCAAAAACATCCACAAGCTCTCCCACCAAAGTCTGTCTCTAGCCAAACATGCAAAATTGGTGCAACCAACATTCCTATCCCGGTGCCACCGATTCCAAACCCTAGATAGACTCAGCCAAACCCTAGCCACTTCGGTGCAGCCGACACTGCTTTCAGTGCCACGGAGTTGGGTTGCCAACTTTCTGTTACGCAAGTTCACATTTTCGGTCCGTCCGAGAATGTTGAATCGGCGTCACCGAGTTTGGCAATTCTGATCATTGGTCACCTTGTCGGTGCAACCGAGATTCCTATATCGGTCTCACCGAGATTCAAAAGTTGCTACTTTTTGGTCACTTTGGTACCACCGAGATTAACACATCGGTGTCACCGAGTTGGTCATTTTGTGTGTAACGGTTGGATTTTTGGGGATGCCTATATATACCCCTTCACCACCACCCACAATAAAGAGAAGCACTCAGAACTATTCCATACCTATTCTACTCAGTTTTCTGAGAGAGAACCACCTACCCTTGTGTTGAGATCAAGATCTTCCACTCCAACCATATGGATCTTGATTTCTAGCCTCCCCAAGTTGCTTCCCACCAATCCCATCTGTAAGAGCACATTTCTCCATGTGTGGTTTGGGTTAATTGATGACACCCCTATGGACTAATGGTTGCCTTGAGTTATATTTGAAGGATTTGTCCATAGGTACTTCTTGAAGTCCATCTGTTGGGTTTCAAGGAGTTTTTATGGTGACCAAGGTGGTATTCAAGGTTTATCCAAAGATTGGTCATGTGGGAGTTGAGCTTATTGCAAGCATGTCTTGAAGAAGAAGATTGTTTAAGCATTCATGTTTACCTTCAAGACATCATCTTTATGAAGAGAGAAGCTAAGATACAAGGTTGATCAATACTAAGTCAAAAAAGTGAATCAAGTTGATAAACACATAAAGCGTACAAGATGTATTGAGAGGGATCAAGTGATCCCATGGTGTGGTAAGCATTGTCCATTATGCTTTGTGTACTAACCCATGGTCTACGTGAGAGTTCTTTATGGGGTTAGGTATATTTCCATGGGCTTGCATCAAGAGGCAGATCCCATACATCCCATGGCAGATGACATCAAGTGGAGATTGTCATCAAGGTTGCGATGTGCAAGATCAAGTGAAGCATCACGGAGAGATCATGCTTGAGGCTCGCCGTTCATTGTGGTGACAATGGACTTGTGAAGATGTGTTGAAGAGTGTATCACCCATAGTGGAGTATGGGGGAGCAATCATCTAGTCTTCATCAAGCCAACGCAATCAAGGAAGGTGCTCCATCTTGAGGAAGTCAAGATCGTCATCATCTAGCTCAAGTGGACTATGCGCAAGGCTAAGGTTTGACCTTGATAGGGTTTTCTATTTTACCAGTCTCATGGTGGTAGTTGAGAGACCGGGTTATAGGATCGATTGCCGTACTATCAAGGGGGCTCTTGAGTGAGTAGCTTGATTGTATCGTTCATTGGGAGCTCAAACCATTGCATTCTTGGCATCATCATATTTCTTGGTTCTTGGTTGGATTTTGTCTATGTGGGTTCTTGATCTTGTGGTTATCTTCGTGACAAGCTCTAGTTCATCGTAAACGGATTTCATATGCTTCATCTATTGCATTTTCGGTGTTGGAAGTTTTACCGGTCTTATTCAAGGAAGGATTCTCACCATTTTATTATGGTAATTTTCTAATTTGCTTCATATTTATATTTAAATCAATATTGTGTTATCCCATGTCGTTAGCTTTCCAACAAACTTTGTTTCATTGAATTCAGAGTCCGTTTGCAAAAGTTGTGGCAGTTTTGGTGCTCTTAAAAGGCTGCAGCGGTACTACCGCGGCTAGAGCGGATGTAATTTTTTACTCTCCGGAGCGGTACTACCGCTCTGGACCAAAATATCGTGTTAAGTACAGCCATGGTAGTCACGGATGTAATTTTTAGTACCGCTCGCAAGCAGTAGTACCGCTACCCGTAGCGGTAGTATAGCTATCCATAGCGGTAAGTACCGTTAGGACGAGCGGTAGTACCGCTCGGGCGGTTCTACTGGCCTTTTGCCTCCTCGGTGTTGTTTTTGAAAGGGGTACTACCGCTCTAGCGGTACTACCGCTCTGTGCGGGCTGTGAGGATAACGGTTGGATTTTTCCCCACCTATAAAAGGGGGTCTTCTTCCCCAATGGACTTTATCCTTTGAGCTCGTGTTTCCCCCCATTGTTGACCTTCTTTGATCTTGCTATGTCTCAATCCCTCCAATGATTCTTGCTCCTTTTTTAGGAAAAATATAGAGGAGATCTAGATCCATATTTCTACCAATCACTTTCTCCTCTAAGTGAGAGGAACCCCTTGGATCTAGATATTGGAGTTCTTCGTGTTATTCTTCATTCATCCTCTTATTTTCCTCCCTAGCATTAGTTGCTTTGGTTGTATTTGGGAGAGAAGTACTTGGGCACCCCGTGTGCCCTTGCCATTGCATTTGGTGCATAGGTTTGAGTTCTCCACGGTGATACATGGAAGTGACAAGTTGAGAAGCTTATTACTCTTGGGTGTTTGAGCACCCTAGAGCTTGTTCCTCTTGGGTGCTTTGGCGCCATAGACGGTTGGTGGTGCCTCGGAGCTCAATCATTGTGGTGCAAAGCTCCGGGCAAGCTTCGGTGTCTCCAATTAGGGTTTGGAGATTGCCCCGAGTATTTCAGGTCATCTCGGAGCCACAATCCATTGTGGTGAAGCTTCTTGGTTTCATTGGGAGCCTCCAATTTAGTTGTGGATATTGCCCCAACCTTGTTTGTACGGGTTTGGTGACCACCCTCAAGGGTCCCTTAGTGGAACCACGACATCTTGCATTGTGCGAGGGCGTGAGGAGATTACTGTGGCCCTAGTGGCTTCTTGGGGAGCATTGTGCCTCCACACCGCTCCGAACGAAGATTAGCATCCACAAGGGTGTGAACTTCGGGATACATCGTCGTCTCCGCGCGCCTCGGTTATATCTAACCCAAGCCCCTTTACTTATGCACTTTACCTTGTGATAGACATATTGTTTCTTGTTATATATCTTGCTATCACTGAGTTGTCTATCTTGCTTGGCATAAGTTGTTGGTGCACATAGGTGAGCCTAGTTGTTTTAGGTTTTGTGCTTGAATAATTAAACGATAGTTTTATTCTGCACTTGTTCAAGCCTAAACTGTAATTATTTTAAAGCGCCTATGCACCCTCCACTAGGCGACATCCACGTCCTTTCAATTGGTACCAGAGCCAGGTCTCTCATTATTAGGTTTAACCACCTAGAGAGTAAGAATGTCAACTAGGGTATTAGGATTCTCTGACACTCTTAGTTTCGATGGCACAAATTTTGATGATTGGGTAATTCGCATGCTTAATCTATTTAGGGTCATGGACCCAAATTTAGAGAGAATTGTAGATATGGGTTTGTATCCTCCAAAGATTCTCAACACATATCTTTAGAGGATGATAAAAACTCTTATCTCAATGGTCAAGCTTCTAATGTGCTTTTTGATGCTTTGAGCAATGTAGTTATATTTGAACTCATGCCATTCTGGGATGCTCATGAGTTGTGGACAAAGCTTCAAGATAAATATGGTGTGTCCAAGATTTGTAGGGATGATTGTTCTCCCTCCACCTCCAGTCGTGTTGTCTTCTCAACTTCTTCTACTTCACCTACATGTGGATTGCCACAAGGTAATTATATGGTGAGTAGTGATGATCATTGTAATGATGATAGTGGGCTTATTGTTGATAATTATTCTTCCCTATCTTATTTCAATGCTTCATCTTTGGACTTTAGCACCTCGAGCACTTTAAATGTTTCACATGCTTGTGTTGATAGTCCTTGCATATCATGTACAAATAGCTTGACTAAATCTCATGATGATATGCTTTCTATATCTTGTTGCCATGATAAAAATGTATCTATGTCCTCGAGTTGTTGTGCTAACAATGTAGAGGACACCCAACACTCCATGGAACAAGATGTGGTCTTGAATGGTGCTTCAAGGGATCCTACATCATCATCTGTTGTTTCTACTTTTTCCTTATGGCTAAGGCTTCAAAGATATCTCCTACTTTGAATCCCAATATATCTCACGATGATGATGTTGATGATAATGATGAAGAGAGTGATAATATTGCTTCCTTAAAACTTAAGTGAGAAATGGTTTTTAAATCTCTTCATAAGAATAATATTGCTCATTCCAACTTCATGGAAATCATGTCTATTGCCATTGAGGGAAAGAAATATATTGAGGAGTTGGAAGCTCATCTCGAGGAGCATGAGGCCACCATTGAGAAAATGGAAGGTCATGAACGTGATTACGCTAATGAGATCGCAGGGCTATCTCAAGCTCTTGAAAATGAACAAACCACTAAGGAATATCTTGAGGAGACCTTTGCTCTAGAATTATCTAGATTAAAGGAATCCCATGAAAGAGCTCGTGAGGTGGCTAATGATTTTAGAACTAAAAATGATAATCTTGAAGTTGCACATGCTAAAGTCCTTGAGGACTTTGAGCACCTCGAAAATGGCTCAAGGGTCGTTAAGAGTTCTCTCATTGAACTCACCGAGTCTCATGCTCAACTTAAAGGTTCATATGCTAAAGAGCTTGCCAAGTTACCTTCTCCTCTTGTTGTTAATGATGATGCTTGTGCTACTAACTCTATTTCTTGTGAAGCATCCATATTAAAGGAGAATGTTGAGCTAAGGGATGAACTTAAGTTGCTATCTAGTAATTATGGGAAATTGGAAGAGAGTCATGAAAAGCTTTCTAGCTATCATGGCGATCTTCTAGTATCTCATAATGTGCTAAAGATAGCTCATGAGGCTAGTACTACTAAGGTAACATCAAGTGATCCTCATGTGGAAATTAGCACTACATCTAGTAGAGATACTTTATTGCCATGTGCTAGTCCTCTTAGTTCATCTACTCATAATGTTGGTACATCTTGTGATGAATTACTTTCCTTGCCTTGTTGCTATAACGATGAAGCATATACTTCCTCTAGTACTTGTATTGATACTAACCATGTAGAGGAAATCAAAGAGCTCAAGGCCCAAGTCACTTCTTCGAAGCAAGACTTGGAAAAGAGTCATGAAGGGAAGTCCACACTCAACAATATCTTGTGTGGGCAAAAATCCCCAAATGACAAAGGTGGACTTGGATTAAACTCCAATAAGAATAAGAAGTCCAAGAGAAACAACAAGAAGGGCTGAGAACAAGTCAAGAACTTGTCCAAGATTGTTTGCTTCAAGTGCAAAATAGAAGGGCACCATGTTAGATCTTGCCCATTGAAGAATAAGCCCCATAGTGACAATCAACAAGGGAAGCGACCACAAGTTCAATATCATGCTCAATGTCAAGTTGAAGAAAGGCCACTTGCCAAGAAGACCCAAGTCAACGCTCCTCAATTTGAGAAATCAATTGAGAAGAAAGTAAAGGGTAAATGTTGCTACTTATGTCGTGAGAAGGGTCACTTTGCATCTTCATGCACTAATGGTAACTTATCCAACCCAATCATTATTGATTATATCTATTCTCTTGGGAAGGATAAGGTTGGCAATGTGTTTTCCAAGTTTGTTGGTACTCAAAGTGGTGTCAAGAAAAGAACCATTTGGGTAGCCAAGCCTATTGTGACTAACCTCTTAGGACCCAACTTGGTTGGGGACCAACAAGCTCAAACTTTATCAATAGGTATTGTTGGAGGGCATTGGTGATGTGGCTACATTATGAATAATTGTGGGTTCTTCATCGTTCATATTGTGTCAAGCCAAGTCATGTGGATCATCAAGTGTCTATCATATACCAATGTTCCTCCTTGCGGTAACTTGTACTTAAATTGAATACATTGTTAGTTACTTGCCCCTTTGCATGTTGTGGTTTTGTACCTTGCATGTGTTTGTATATGTTGTGCTTCCTATTTGTTTATCTTGAGAAATCAAGTATGTATGATGGATTGCACATCATGTATGTGTGAGTCTTGTGTAGAGCCTTTTTGCATCATGTTTGTATCTTAGTTGGCTCTTTGTGAGAGATTGATGTATTATCCCATTTTGGGGGAGTGATGTGCTTTATGCACTCCATGACCCTAAAAAGGTGTGTTCATGAGGAATACCACTTAGTATTGATATTACAAGATTATCTAGCTTTTATTTGGTATGTCTTCTCATGAGAAATCCAAATTATAAACGGTCCATTAATTATCTCATGTTGGATTTCATTATGCCACTTGTTACTCACGTTGGGTTACCACATTATGGGGGAGTAATATGCTATGTGCATATTACAAGCCCAGAGAATGTGTACATTTGAGATATTGCCACTTAGATTTGATATTACAATTTATTTTGTTCCTAGGTGGCATGTTAGCTCTACAAGTGTCATTTGCTTATGATTTACGTGTGAAGATGATGTTGGATATCTTTGCAATCTACCAATAGGAAATATTTCAAATTACTTCTTGTCCTTTGACAATTGGTATCCTTTTATGTGGTAGAATTTGCTAATCATCTTTGCATTGTATTTTGTTTATCATTTGTCTTCCTTGCCTCTTGTGGATCTTTCTGAGCGTGCCTAGTGTTTCTATAGATATAGGGAAAGCGATGATCCGATCGTGTGCATTTTGTATTCAAATGCAAATTCTATATAATGCACATCTCTTGGGGGAGCTATCCTATTTTCTGTAGAACACTCTCTTTATGTGTTCATCATAAAATCTTTTGATCTTCATCAAGTGTGTGTTGGCGGGAGGCAAGCCTTCTCTCTATGGTGCTTTGTGACATCATGAAAATTTGCGGAGGGCTTGGTTTGTTTGGAACCTAGCTCTCTTTTCGGAACTTGATACCTCTTGTTTTCCTTCAATTGGTATCTTGTTTCCTTCTATTTGGCATGTGTCAATGGATATCTCATTCCTTGATGTATCTTTTAGTTGATATCCGTCAAGTGATATTTTTTTTGTTTGGTATCTTATTTTCACTTGATACCTTTTCTTTCGGCATCTTGTCAACTGTGTGTTGAATTGATTCTTGAAAGCTTTGAGCATGCATATTTACTACATGTACTTTTGTTGGCTTGTTCTCTTTCCTTGACCCAATATATAGGGGAAACTCCACTATGACATAAATTGTCTAAAGTGTGCATGAAATTCAATTTCATATCTATATGCACATATTTATGTGGAGTTTTGTCCTATATATTGTTGGTACACTAACTATTTGGTCCCAATAAGTTTGGGTACCACTTTGTTTTTGGTGTTGTTCTAGGAATAATTGGAGATACATTGGACACCCAGCTCACTTACAAGGAAGGTGTTGACACCATGTGCTTACTCGAGCCTTGCTAGGATGATCGAAGAACCATTGTCTACTACATCAATCCAATGTTATCTCGGTAACACGTATCTACTTCATGCATACATTTCTCGCATTCAACTGTTTATAGGCTGCATCATGGCAGGAATTTCTTGAGTCATTCTTGTGGTACTTGCTTCCTTTCTCAAAGAGTCTCAACGATGATGTCATATTGCTAGTTGTGATGTCTTTGATGTTCGTGTATTGGGAGTTCATGTATGTACAATAAGAAAATATTAGGCTATATGCTATGCTTTCAAGCAAAGTTCTTATTGGTATAGTTATGACTTCCTTGTGGATATCTTGTTTGTTCCTATTGGAGGCAAACCAAAATGATGTGTGTGAGTCATGGAAAAGCACTTGATAAGACTAGTATAAGGATGTGTGTGAGTACTTCCATTTGTATAGGAACACACATTCTTAAGATTTCCTCTTTTACATGTTGCTCAACCATATGTTTAGTGCAAGTACTATGATCTTTGTCTTATCTTCTTGCTTGCACTTGTGGTGTGTTTATATTGATTTTTGGGGAGTCATGATCCTTTTTTGTGCACTTGTATTCAAATACAAATATTATAATTTGTGCACAAATCATGGGGAGCTCCTCTGGTTTGTTTATAAACACCGTTTTTCCCATATCATAATATCTTTTATTCATGTGGCTCGTTGGTCCATGCGATTGATTGTTCCAATTAGTATCTTTCGATTGCTTGCTTCACTCCGGTGTATGTCTTTGTGCCATACGATCCTTTGTGAAATCTTTGGGTTCTCAATATAGTTTGTCTTCCTCCAACTACTTATCATTGGATATGTCTATTTCTTTGCACACGTATTTGAGATATACAAACTTTTTGGAGGAACACCTATTATATTGGATTTCTAAACATTTTGTCAATTTTGGCAACCGATGCCAATGGGGGAGAAGTTTAGAGAGTTTAGTTTGGAATGCTTTGAGAATTTTGCTTTTGTTGTTTAAGCATTTGCATCTCACATCCATGCATTGCATTGTGTGTACTTGGTTGTGCTTATTTTCTTATATAAACTCTCTTGAAAGTGGTTGTCATCAATTACCAAAATGAGGGAGATTGTAAGAGCACATTTCTCCATGTGTGGTTTTGGGTAATTGATGACACCCCTATGGACTAATGGTTACCTTGAGTTATATTCGAAGGATTTATCCATAGGCACTTCTTGAAGTCCATCTGTTGGGTTTGAAGGAGTTTATATGGTGACCAAGGTGGTATTAAAGGTTTAGCCAAATATTGGTCATGTGGGAGTTGAGCTTATTGCAATAATGTCTTGAAGAAGAAGATTGTGTAAGCATTCATGTTTACCTTCAAGACATCATCTTTATGAAGAGAGAAGCTAAGATACAAGGTTGATCAATACTAAGTCAAAACAGTGAATCAAGTTGATCAACACACAAAGCGTACAAGATGTACTAAGAGGGATCAAGTGATCCCATGGTGTGGTAAGCATTCTCCATTACGCTTTGTGTACTAACCCATGGTCTACGTGAGAGTTCTTTGTGGGGTTAGGTATATTTCCATGGGCTTGCATCAAGAGGCAGATCCCATACATCCCATGGAAGATGACATCAAGTGGAGATCGTCATGAAGGTTGCGATGTGCAAGATCAAGTGAAGCATCACAGAGAGATCATGCTTGAGGCTCGCCGTTCATTGTGGTTACAATGGACTTGTGAAGATGTATCGAAGAGTGGCTCACCCATAGTGGAGTATGGGGGAGCAATCATCTATTCTTCATCAAGCCAACGCAATCAAGAAAGGTGGTCCATCTTGAGGAAGTCAAGATCGTCATCATCTAGCTCAAGTGGACTATGCGCAAGGCTAAGGTTTGACCTTGGTAGGGTTTTCTATTTTACCGGTCTCATGGTGGTAGTTGAGAGACTGGGTTATAGGATCGATTGCCATACTATCAAGGGGGGCTCTCGAGTTAGTAGCTTGATCGTATCGTTCGTTGAGAGATCAAACCATTGCATTCTTGGCATGATCATATTTCTTGGTTCTTGGTTGGATTTTCTCTATGCGGGTTATTTATCTTGTGGTTATCTTCGTGACAAGCTCTAGTTCATCGTAAACGGATTTCATATGCTTCGTCTATTGTATTTTCGGTGTTGGAAGTTTTACCTGTCTTATTCGAGGAAAGGTTCTCACCATTTTGTTATGGGACTTTTATCATTTGATTCTTATTGATATTTCAATCAATATTGTGTTAGCCCATGTCGTTAGCTTTCCAACAAACTTTGTTTCATTGAATTCAGAGTCCGTTTGCAAAAGTTGTGGCAGTTTTGGTGCTCTTAAAAGGCTGCAGCGGTACTACCGCGGCTAGAGCGGATATAATTTTTTACTACCGCTCTGGAGCGGTACTACCGCGGCTCCAAGAGCGGTACTATCGCTCCGGACCAAAATATCGTGTTAAGTACAGCCGTGGTAGGCACAGATGTAATTTTTTAGTACCGCTCGCAAGCAGTAGTACCGCTACCCGTAGCGGTAGTACCACTATCCATAGCGGTAGTACCATGAGGACGAGTGGTAGTACTGCTCCGGTGCTTCTACTGGACTTTTGCCTCCTCGGTGTTGTTTTTCAAGGGCGGTAGTACCGCTCCTTGGAGCGGTTATACCGCTCTGTGCGGGCTGTGAGGATAACGGTTGGATTTTTCCCCACCTATAAAAGGGGGTCTTCTTCCCCAATGGACTTTATCCTTTGAGCTCGTGTTTGCCCCCCATTGTTGACCTTCTTTGAGCTTGCTATCTCTCAATCCATCCATTGATTCTTTCTCCTTTTTGAGGGAAAAGGGAGAGGAGATCTAGATCCATATTTCCACCAATCACTTTCTCCTCTAAGTGAGGGGAACCCCTTGGATCTAGATATTGGAGTTCTTCTTGTTTTTCTTCATTCTTCCTCTTATTTTCCTCCATATCATTAGTTGCTTTGGTTGTATTTGGGAGAGAAGGACTTGGGCACTCCGTGTGCCCTTGCCATTGCATTTAGTGCATAGGTTTGAGTTCTCCACGGTGATACGTGGAAGTGACAAGTTGAGAAGTGTATTACTCGTGGGTGTTTGAGCACCCTAGAGCTTGTTCCTCTTGGGTGCTTTGGCGCCCTAGACGGTTGGTGGTGCCTCGGAGCTCAATCATTGTGGTGCAAAGCTCCGGGCAACCTTCGGGGTCTCCAATTAGGTTGTGGAGATTGCCCCGAGCATTTGAGGTCATCTCGGAGCCACAATCCATTGTGGTGAAGCTTCTTGGTGTCGTTGGGAGCCTCCAATTCAATTATGGAGATTGCCCCAACCTTGTTTGTACGGGTTTGGTGACCACCCTCAAGGGTCCCTTAGTGGAATCACGACATATTGCATTGTGCGAGGGCGTGAGGAGATTACGATGGCCCTAGTGGCTTCTTGGGGAGCATTGTGCCTCCACACCGCTTCGAACGGAGATTAGCATCCACAAGGGTGTGAACTTCGGGATACATCGTCGTCTCCGCGTGCCTCGGTTATCTCTTACCCGAGCCCCTTTATTTATGCACTTTACTTTGTGATAGCCATATTGTTTCTTGTTATATATCTTGCTATCACTTAGTTGTCTATCTTGCTTAGCATAAGTTGTTGGTGCACATATGTGAGCCTAGTTGTTTTAGGTTTTGTGCTTGACTAATTAAACGATAGTTTTATTCCGCATTTGTTCAAGCCTAAACCGTAATTATTTTAAAGCGCCTATTCACCCCCCCCTCTAGGCAACATCCACGTCCTTTCACCATCTATTCTACCAAGCCAAATCTGTGAGAGAGTGATTGTGTGTTGAGGAGTCTATCATCTTGAAGTACAAGAGCAAGGAGTTCATCGTTATTACCGAGCCTATTACCTTTTGGAGGGTGGTGCCTCCTAGATTGGTTAGGTGTCGCTTGGGAGCCTCCTACTTCGTGTTGTGGAGTGAACCAAGAAGTTTGTAAGGTCAAGGAGATCACCTACTTCGTGAAGATCTACCCCGAGTAAGGCTAGTCCTCTGTGGACGTAGGTCGTCATGGTATAGTCAAGGTTGCTTCTTCGTGGAATCCTCCGTGGGTAGAGCCCTCCATGGACTCTCGCGACCGTTACCCTTTGTGGGTTGAAGACTCCATGAACGTGGATGTACGATGGCACCACCTATCGGAACCACGGGAAAAATCATCATGTCTACAATTGCGTTTGATCTTCCTATCCTATCCTTTTACTCATGCTTGTTGTTACTTTCCGCTGCTATACTCTTAGACTTGCATGTGTAGGGTGTACTGGACATACTATGAATGCTAAAACTTGCCAAGAATTAAAATTGGGAAAAAGCATATTTTTATTTGGTCAAGTAGTCTAATCACCCCCCCCTCTAGACCCACTTTCGATCCTACAAAATGTATAATGCTTCCACAGAACAAAAATGTTTAAATTAACATAGGAACAAAAAAATCACATTGAAGGAAATCAAGACAATGAAAATCAACCTTCTGGTGTACATTACCTTAGCCTTGATATGATCTGTCACCACATATTTGTCTACCACTCCAAAATGATTTGAAAGACAAAAGATAGGATTAGATTGTGTGCATGCAAGAACAAAATTGCGATTTGGAAGATTGCTAGATATCCATGCCTTGATGAGATAGTAAGCTATGAAAAGGAGGTCCCATTAGAGGAGCTATGTGAGTCACCGTGTGAAGGGGGAGGAGACGACATGGGAGGGGCAGAGAAGTGCCATAGGAGGAGGAGAAGAAGCACCATGAAAGGAGAGGGGAGCAGCCACGTGAGGGTGATAGAAGCAACCATGGGAGGGGGCAAAAGAATAGATAAGGTGAGATGAGGAAGAGAGCTCAAGGCGATGAGTAAACTCACCTGCATCGTCACCGCCGCAATGGGTTCGTGCTCGTAGGGATGTGCGGGTTCTCCTTGTTGTTTTTGTATTCCTCTCGTTGACTCTAGAAGACTGAAGTAAAGAAAAGATTAGCGGTGGGCCCTAGTCCAAGATATTTTTATGGCCATCGTCGGTAAATTCTGTGGACATTAAAAAAGGTTTAAAAAGACCAGAAAAATAAATGCTTCCGTTTGACAGCTTTGTTGTCATTACCATAGTTTATTCAGAAAGGTCACAACCATTTGCCCACGACATTAAATTTCAAGCAATGACGCTTCAGTCTCATGCTTGCATATGTGGACATCACATGAGATGTGTCCGAAGGATCTAAGCATGATTGGATTGTGGGGCGGGTAGTACATGTGGGTGCATGGGCAACAATGGAAGCTCGATGTCCATGATAAATCATTTTCCATGTTCTACTGAAAGAGATATAAAATCAAGCCTCCCGAGCAACCGATTGTAGTAATGGAAATCATGCGGTAGCGATAACCATACAACATGATGTGTACATTTGATTTTATATGGAGGTTAGTCAAGGTTATAGATAAACATGAGTGGACATATATTGAATTAAAATTGGCTTTGCCTTATTTCTCCAAGAGCATAGATTTCCAAAAAAGATGCTCTGCATCAGCCTATCAATAAAAATCATTTTGCTTCCATCTCTCATACATTGCGTATATATACTCTAAAATATAATTCAAACATGTACAATCACACAAAACACAATCACACAATACTTCATTGCATCATTTCACCTTGAGTTTGTCTTGATTTTTGAATTCAAACTCAGATCTACTGCAACCATAGTTCAACCTAAATAGTGCATTGATATATACAATTTTGCATCACAAATTCAGAAGATAAATACTTTGGTTACATGTTTAGTTGATCACCATTGTACCATTTTACCTTGAGTTAAGCAGGAAAATAAAAATAAAAATAGAGGGAGGGGCGATGGATCAAGTGGACTAGTGAAGTCATGGGTCACAATCAAGGGCCTGTGAGGTTCTTGTTGGGCCCATGCGCTCTAACCCTTTGAGCGCCTCGGAAGGGTGCCTAGCCTCGTGAGCTCCCCATGTGCCCTATCCAGTGCATATGCCCCTCTCCTACGAAAAACAAAATACACATTTTTGGGGGTTTTCTGCCATCGCCGCGGTATAGAACCCCGCTGCTCCTCACGCAGGGATGTTTTTGCTCACATCCGCCCCTCCCACCATGGGAGTTTGAAGCAATCGTCATCACTATAACCAGTGGATCAAGGGGGGCATATTTATCCAATCCATCTTCATCATCTCCATCAACAACACAATCCCCTTACATCACATCAACTTTAACAAAATATTGGATGCATAAGGTAAGGGGTTAATCCTTCTCTTCAAAGAAAAAACAAGCCACGAAATGGAGTATGATAGATTAATGCGGGAATTTCGAAAATATTCTACTGTATTTCCTAATCCTCCTTTCATTCTGAATTCGTGTACATTATAGTAGTTCCAACTCCATTTTCAACTCTCTTTTTCCTTCTTTTTGTGTAAGATTGGAATGCACCGTGGCGGCTAATGGCGCAGTAGTTTGAAATTCCGCTCTGAAAGACCAGAGATTTGTCCTGACCAACCATAAGAAAGTTTATTTTACTGAGGAAAAAAGATTCCGATAAACTCTGGATGGCTGATTTGAACCTCATCCCATTTCACACTCGTACTAAACACAAAAAATTTCCAAAAACATTTGCACTTGAACAACATCAATCTGCCCGAGGAGGAAGCAGAAGGACGAACGTGCCTGTAGTTTGTACTGTAAAATGATACATCCAGTTGAAGTCCACGTTACGTTGCCGCGACCTCACAACATACTCCCTCCATTCAGGTGCATAGGGCGTTTAAGAAGGTGCATTACGACCTAGGCGTGCACTGATTGGACGAGGCAACATTAATTAGCGCGTGTTTACATATGCATTTAACACGTAGTTGGAAAGAAACATTAGAACAGCCAATCACAGAGAAGCATGCATTCTAAATATACTAGATTGACCCGCTCAATTAATTACTTCGATTTGCATGCACAAGCCGTTTGCAATGACTAAGTATATGTCGTGCTACATCCTAAATAATTAGTTGCCTCACATTATGCTAGTCCATTAGGCGCGTAATATTATTGGAATACTTGAATTTCATTAGGCGCCTAATGCACCTGGACAGAGGGAGTACATGACATGTGGACAATTTCCAATCGGCACAAATCTCGAGGAAGAAAATGGAATCGCAATGAATGACACTCTCCGTTGGGTCACTATTTTATTCCTGATTTTTACCCAGTGAGAAGCAGGCAGTTCTAGTACAAGTCAACAACCATTTGCACCCTCGATTTCCAGCCCATGAGATTAGCCTCGAGCGCAGCATAGGCTACTGCAAAACAGTACTGCTTCAAAATCAAGAAAGCCAGAGCAGCTACAGAGAGTGCAGAGAGCAGCGGCGGCATCTGGAGGTTGCGATGCGCGGCGGCGAGGTGAAGCCCGGGAGGAGCCCGAAGAGGCAGCTCAACGCCGGCTACGTCGTCGGCGGCCTCCTCATGCTCCTCACCTATCTCGTAGCTCAGCATTTCGTGGTCAGCTCCCCCCATGGTAAGTAATGAATCATCCGCTTAACCTCACCAGTAACCAGTAATCGCCATGCCAGGTTCCCTCCCTCCATGCATGTATAAGCTCGTAAGCAGTACGATTGCTGAAGGCGTTTCTCAATCTCGCCGCTGAAATCTTCTTGCTTGTATTGATTGCAGTTGTCATCACGGAAGCACCACGGATCGTGGATGAAGTCAAAGCTCCCGGCGAAACAGGTGAATTGCTGCAGTTCATATTACATCTTAAAACTTCAGAAATCAGAAGTCAGTAAACCCCTCGACTAAGCTTCTTGCTACTTGCTTAATTTGCAGTTGTTGCCAGTACGGAAGTACCACAGATCGTGGATAATATCAAAGCTCCCGGCGAAACAGGTGAATTGCTTTAGTTCATATTACATCTGGCAGTCAGAAGTCAGTAAACCCCTGCTCTAACCCTCTTGTTACTTGCTTAATCTGCAGCAGTTGTCAGTGCAGAAGTACCACAGATCGTGGATAATATCAAAGCTCCCCGTGAAACAGGTGAACACCGTGTTTATTTTGATCATGCGTATTTGGTTGCTTATTTGTTTCAGATTCAAAATCCAGGGTCATCCTAGACTGTTAAGATGAAAATGAGAATGCATTACCGGATCAAAGTCAACATGTGGGGAAGAGTGAACCCTGTCTCCGATGTCGCTCGATAGTACTATTATACTACTATCTGATTCATCTGATCTCGATCATGGCTTAGTAACCTGCAAAATTTTAGGTGTCTGGCGATTAAATATTTTTATACAGATTTGCTAGTAGTTCTAATCAACCATGGTGAAATTTTCTATTTCCTTGACGTGCGACAGAGAATGGCAAGGTGGTGTGTAACACGGAGGGCCGCTCCGACACCTGCGAAGTCGACGGCGACGTGCGCACCAACGGCACAGCCCTGTCGGTGACCCTCGTCCCGGCGGCGAGCTGGCCGGAGCGCCACGAGTGGATGATCACCCCGTACTCGCGCAGGTTCGCCACCCTCAGGAAGGTCACCGTGACGCAGCTACAGGACCGAGCCGCCGCCCCGCCGTGCACGGTGACCCACGGCATGCCGGCCGTCCTGTTCGCGGTCGGCGGGTACGCGGCCAACTACTGGCACGCCTACGCCGACATCCTGGTGCCGCTGTTCGTCGCGTCGCGGCGGTACCACGGCGAGGTCACGTTCCTGATCAGCAACATCCAGTTCAGGCCGCGGTGGCCAGTCAAGTACAGGGCCTTCCTGCAGGGGCTGTCCAAGTACGACTTCGTGGACATGGACGGCGACGCGGAAGTGCGGTGCTTCCCGCACGTCACGGTGGGGCTCCGCCTCGACAAGGAGCTCAGCATCGTCCCCGAGCTGGTGCCTGGGGGCCGCCTCTCCATGGTTGACTTCACCGGGTTCCTGCGCGAGACCTACGCGCTCCCACGCGGCGCGGCGGCCAGCCTGACCCGGGAGCCGGAGAAGAAGCCGCGGCTGCTGCTGATCCACCGGGGCCACTACCGCCGCATCCTGAACGAGCCGGAGGTAGCTCGAGCGGCGGAGGAGGCGGGGTTCGAGGCGGTGGTGACGGAGCTGAAGGGCGGTGGCGACACGCCGGAGGGGGAGGTGGAGCAGGCGCGGGTGGTGAACTCGTTCGACGTGGTGCTGGGCCTGCACGGCGCGGGGCTGACGAACGCGATGTTCCTGCCGACCGGCGGCGTGCTGATCCAGGTGGTGCCGTACGGGAACATGGAGGACATCGCGAGGGCGGAGTTCAGCGAGCCGGCCACGGACATGGGGCTCAAGTACCTCGACTACAGCGTGAGTGCGGAGGAGAGCTCGCTGATGGAGACGCTGGGGCCGGAGCACCCGGCGATCAAGGACCCCGCCTCCGTCCACCGCAGCGGCTGGGACAAGGTGTTTGAGCTGTACCTCGCCAAGCAGAACGTCCGCATCAACACCACCCGCTTCGCGCCGACGCTGGCGCAGGCGCTCGACCACCTACGCCGGCAGTAGCTAGGAGGGGCAGAGGACGCCGAGACGAGTAGCGCCATTGGCCTTTTTTTATTTTTGAACTGAACGCCATTGGCATTTGCATATAGCGCAATTAACCATTTCTGTCATTCGGTGGTAAAGCGTTGGATTGTACAAGTAGTTCGCAGTCTGTGCTCAGTTTTCTTTTCCATCGTCGATGGAGCACAAAGCTGCATCTTTTTTCGTCTGCTGGTTTTCCGCCGGCATGGAGAGGTGGTGAGCATCTCGCGCTACGGCGCGGCGCATTAAAATGGTTTTGCAGCGTCGAAATAAATTTTTTAACGCGCGGCAAGGCGTCCGTTTTAACAGGTGTCGTAAAATGGGGAGCGGTATTGTCGTTTCAGCAGCTGCTGTAACATGCAGAGCGCGAGCAGTTAGACATCTGTCTAGCAATACCAGCCAAACGCTATAAAATATTTTAAACGTAAATAAAATCAAAAAATTAAATAGAGAAAAATAAATCAACAATAAATAATTCAATTATTATTACAACTCAAACAAATAGTTTATTTTTCAATACAACAAATACTTCAATAATATAACATGAAACATACAACATCAAATTAATTTTGGTGGCCATGCCATACCATCACTCCTCGATTAGATCATTTTGAAGATCATCGTGCATTTCGACACGTCGAATGGCATGATATGCGGCAATAAATTGGGCTACCCTCGCAGCCTTCCTCCGCACTCGCACGGAATGTCCCAACAATTCATACTGAGAATAGCTCACACTTATTTTCGATGATCATGTTATGCATGATCACACAAGCGTTCATGATTATCAAAGGATCTTTTGATCCCAAAATCTAGTCAGTCCTCTCACAACAGCAAATTGGGCTTGCAAAATCCCAAATGCTCTCTCTCCACATCTTTCCTAGCCACGACTGAGCATTGTGGATATTAAGATTTTTCTTACCGTGTGGTTTCGACAACGGCTTCACAAATGTTTGACACCTTGGGTAGATGTCATCCGCAAGATAGTAACCGTAGTTGTATGTATGGCCATTCGCTACAAACTCCACCGGTGCAGTTTCACCATTTGCAATCTTATTCATGAGTGTTGACCGATTAAGAACGTTGATGTCATTCAAAGATCCAGGCATTCCAAAAACAAGCATGCCAAATCCAAGTCTCCTGATCGGCCACTGCTTCAAGGATTATAGTGGAACATTTTTTATGGTCGTGGAATTGACCATGCCATGCCTTAGGACAGTTCTTTCAACTCCAATACATGCAATCTATTGAGACAAGCATACCTGGGAACCTACGAGATTTGTTCATCTCCAAAATCCTTGCGGTGTCTTTAACATTGGGAGCTCTGAAATATTCATCCCCAAACACTTGCACAATTTCGATTGCGAAGCGCTCACATGATGGCTTGACTCTCACCCATGGCCAAGTGGTCATCAACGAGATCCGTCGGAATACCGTATTCCAACATACACAAAGCGAAAGCCTTTTGAAATGTGCCATGCCCGAGTTTTCTGGCGGCATTCCTCCTTTGCTGAAAAAAACGATCATGGCTCACCAGTTTCTCTGCAATGCGTTTGAATAGCTCGATGCTCATCCTGAAACGGCATCAAAAGTAGGACTTGGGGTATGTGGCATTCTCCGCAAAATAGTTCCTTATCAATCTATTGTGGGCATCGATCTTATCCCTCCACAATTTTTGACGACCCATAACCAAACCATCGTGCCTCGGTTTTTTGTTGACGTGCATAGTTATAATTATTGTGAGGTCCTCCTCCTCTTGAATATCAAATTATTCGTCAGAAGAATCATAAGACGAACTCATCTACAATATTGTATTTAAAAAGTTTAAAACTACGAACAGAATGCATCAAATTGATCTACAAAATATAAAGTTGAAGTATACATACCTTGCAAGCGTTTTGTCAAACACCTTGTGGGCGCCGAGCTTCAAACGGCCGCCAGGCACTGTCCGTCGGAAGGATGGTGAGCTCGAGCGGAGGCGGCAAGCGAGGGAGTGGAGAAAGTTATGGTGGCGCGCCGGAGCAAGGGGGAAAGTATCCGGGCAGTGGCGGTGATGCCTGTGAGGTGTGATCTAGCGATTGGGGAAGGGGGAGAGTCACGCGCGCGTCGTCTCTATCCAGCGCGCGGGAGTGGGCGCACCAAATACACCACGTGCGATGCGGTTTTGGCCTGTGCGCTGGACCGCGTTTAGCACGCACGCAAATTTCCGGCGCCTGCTAAAACTACTTTTTTGTAGCGCGCCTTCTCTCCGGCCTCTCTCTGCTTCGGCGGTGCCCGTTTCAACACTCACAAAGGGCTCATGAGGGTATCCTGACAGATCTATCAGCTCATATCGATTCTTGATGACATTGACCGGTCAATGCTTAAATTTTTCCTCTCGCAATCGAACACCTCACTTAACATATCTCAAAAACATATCAACTCATGCAACTATGTAAACGATGCATTACATATACCGTTCGGCTACTACATCATAACAGGCCATCGGACTTTCAAAATTTGACATGTTTGGCTATGATGAAGAAGATCATCCACGGCTGCCTTTGCCCTTACCGGTGCCCTTGTCGTCCTTCTCGCAGAAGTATCGGTCAAAAACGTGGTAGGAATCGAGTCAGAGCTACTCATAGCCGGAGCTGTCCGACCCGTCGTTGTCCTCCTTCTCCTCCTTGGGTGACAGTCCATCCATGGCATGGACCGCCCTATTGTGCTCTCGAACAAAGGCGCGTTTCTCCGCTGCCGCTTCTTTACAACGTGAGCGCGGATGACTTCCTCCTCTATTGCCGCCTGCGTTGCCGCCATGTTAGAAGCGAGGCAGGTCTTGGTCGCCCTTATCCTTTTCTTCCTACGGTGGGCACACCGGTCCGGTGGGACAAATACTCCCTCGGACCAGTGATGGGGAAGGGGAGATTTGAAGGCCTCCGGGCCACGATGATCTCGTTGGGGAACGTTGCATGGGAAACATAAATTTTCCTACGCACACGCAAGATCTATCCATGGTGATGAGCATCTACGAGGGGAAGAGTGGATCTTAACTACCCTTGTATATCGCTAAGCGGGAAGCATTAAGAAACGCGATTGATGTAGTCGAACGTCTTCGCGATCCAAATCGCCGAGCGTCCCGCGATCCAATCACGATCTGTCCTGATCTAGCGCCGAATGGACGGCACCTCCACGTACAGCTCGATGACGATCTCTGCCTTCTTGATCCAGCAAGAGGGAGCAGAGAGGTAGATGAATTCTCCGGCAGCACGACGGCGTGGCGGTGATGGTGGTGGAACTATTCCAACAAGGCTTCACCTAAGCACTGCTAAAACAATCTAGAGGAGGAACTACGATCTAGAGGAAGAGGGAGCACATGGCTGATTTCTGTGTCTCAAACCCCTCAAAATCTCTAGTATATATAGGAGGAGGGAGGGAGGAGGCATGCGCCCTAGGTCTGGCCCCTTTGACTCGACCGCAAGGAGGAGAGGAGGAGTCCTCCTCCAATCCTAGTAGGATTAGGACTCCTCCTTCCCACTTGGAAACTCTTTCCACCTTGGTTTTTTTTTCTACCCCAGCGGCATGGGTCTTTAGTGGGGCTTTGGCCAGCCCACTAGTGGCTGGTTTACCTCTTCCCACATCCCATGTGGCCCCTTGGGTCGAGACACCCCTCCTGATGGTCCTCCGGTACCCTCTCGGCACTCCCGGTACACTACTAATGAGCCCGAAACCTTTTCAGTGACCAAAACAGGACTTCCTATATATCAATCTTTACCTTCGGACCATTCCGAAGCTCCTCGTGACATTTGGGATCTCATCTGTGACTTCAAACAACCTTCGGTCACCATCATACATAACTCTATACTACCGAAACGTCACCGAACCTTAAGTGTGCAGACCCTGCGGCTTCGAGAACGATGCAGACATGAACGAGACACATCTACGGCCAATAACCAATAGCGGGACCTGGATGCCCATATTGGTTCCTACATATTCTACAAAGATCTTTATCGCTTGAACCTCTATGTCAAGGATGCAGTTACTCCCGTACGTTGTTCCCTTTGTTCTTTGGTATGTTACTTGCCCGAGATTCGATCGTTGGTATCTCTATACCTAGTTCAATATCGTTACCGGCAAGTCTCTTTACTCGTTCTGTAATACAAGATCCCATGGCTAACACTTTAGTCACATTGCTTGCAAGGCTTGTTGTGATGTTGTATTACCGAATGGGCCCTAAGATACCTCTCTGTCACATGAAGTAACAAATCCCAATCTTGATCCATACCCACTCAACAGACACTCTCGGAGATACCTGTAGATCACCTTTATAGTCACCCAGTTATGTTGCGATGTTTGATACACACAAGTCACTCCTCCAGTGTCAGTGAGTTGCATGATCTCATGGTCATAGGAACAGATACTTGACATGCAGAAAACTATAGCAACAAACTGACACGATCATATGCTATGTTTATAGTTTGGGTCTTGTCCATCACATCATTCTCCCAATGATGTGATCCCGTTATCAAATGACATCTCATGTCAATGGCCAGGAAACCTTGGCCATCTTTGATCAACGAGCTAATCTACTAGAGGCATACTAGGGACAAAATGTTGTCTAGGCATACTAGGGACAAAATATAATAATAACCATTTATTATTGCCTATAGGGCATATTTTGAACCGCCGTTCAGGAATTCATCCGATTAATCAGTTAATTGGCCAGTTAATTGCTACTCATCACGAGGCCGAATCGAATAACACCTATTCACCATGTTAACTTGTCAGTCCGATTAAATGGCTTGCCAGGCTGATTAAATGGTTTGTTACACCGATTAATTGATTGTCAAGCCGGTTAATCTCTGTTGACCCACTAACTCTTGGGGAAAGAAATCCCGATTATTTGGCCCATAAACCCTCCCAGCCCCTCCTGCTCCTAAAGAGCAAGGGTTTATCCCTTCATCATCCCCCTCTCGCTCCTCTCACACCCTACTGACCTAGATGGTGTCTCATGAGGTCATCGTCGGTGCTGCCGCTTTCCCTTCTCCCTTGTGTGCTGTCGCTTTCCCTTCTCCCTCCGCACCTTGATACTTCCCCTTCTTCGCGACCTGCCACCTCCAGCAACCGACTTGTTCATATGCCCTATAGGCCATTGTCACCTTTCCTCTGTTTGTCGCCATCCCGTGGCCACCATCTCTTGGAGTTGCGTCCCAGGCGGAAATCAGCAAAAAGAAGTGTTGTTATATACATGTTTTTTGATGATTTTTATGCCCACATGGATGATTTTTGTTGTATACATGTTTGTCATATTTTGAGAAAATAAAATGGTGTCATTTTCTTTATATTTGCAATGTAGATTTTTTTCTACATACATAGTTTGCATCTATTAAGTTTAATATTACACTAGTTAATAGTCAACCGATTAATCCAGTTAATAGGCCGATTCAACGATTAATCGCTACTCCCTAACCGAGCGAGCAGTTACCAGTTAACGGTTTCCTCAACAATGTTTTCAACAGATCTAGCCCCGAAAGATCCGAGCGCCTGATGTGTCGACGCTATGGAGTTGCGTCGAACAGATCCTGCCGTGAGTCTGGCGCTGTCTTCCCGAGAGCGACGGAGTGCAATGCGTATGACCATTGCCTCCTCCAACCCACACGGAACGACACCCAATCAAAGGATCCAGATTGGTCTTAGTCAGATCCGCTCCACGACATGGCGGAGAAGGCCGAAGATCGCCGATCGGGAGTTTGGGTGGCAGAGTGGAGTGAAGAGAAGTGGAGTGGAGTGGCTAAGGTTTTGTGGGCTAGCGTGGGTAAGGTACAATGTGGTGGAAGCACCCGAGTGCACCCGACACCCTTATGTCCATCCTAGATTTAGGCTGGATATGAGGCATACATGTTGCCCCGATATTTGAGGCACAATTGAGAAGCCCGCCTGGGTATATTTTTTATGATCGGTTAGTGTTTGGGCCATCCGTCCAGATGTTCGAGGCAGGTTTAGAATGTTTGTTTGTACATGCTCTTAGGGCATGAGGAGGGCGGTTGGCTAGCTCTTGTGCAACGACTTCGGTCCCTTCTTCAGATTTGTTATGCAGCAAAGCTCCTTTGGATTGCTGATGAGCATCACCTAGGGTATGTACATGTCCAATGTTAACTCGTAAATTTATTCTGGCATCCATCTGCGAAAAGAGGGATCAATTAGTGAACACTGATGTCAAAGACCGTCATCTAATGTTGCCCGCATACATTTCAACAACTAATTGAACTAATAGTATGAAATTCGTACAAACACGGCATATTTTATACAAACTGGATGACATCCATACAATCACGATATATTTTCGTTACATTTCGAACATTTAGAAGAAAAGAAAACATATCTTGCGGCGACGGCCGATGACCAATCCCTTGTCATCCTCCATCCGTCGTCTTCATGAGCACCGGCAATAAGACCGATGAAGTGAAGGTGCATTCTCCCGCGAGGAAGAGTAGAACACAAGAGACAGACCTACCCACATGGAACACAAGGCCTTGCCGCCTTCCATAGCCTACTCATCCTCGGAGGAGTCCGCGCCTTGTCTGTCGCTAGTGAACATGAGGTCCACGATGTAAATGGTGGTGTCGGCGCTGTCGTTGTCCCACTGGGCCGCCCGAAAGTTCAACAACGGCGTGTAGGATGCACAACTGGCGTTGTTTGTTGGGGAACATTGCATTGGGGAAAAAAATTCCTATGCACACGTAGATCTATCCATGGTGATGAGCATCTACGAGAGGGAGAGTGGATCTACGTACCCTTGTAGATCGCTAAGCGGGAAGCGTTAAGAAACGCAGTTGGTGTAGTCGAATGTCTTCGCGATCCATATCATCGTGCGTCCTGCGATCCAATCATGATCCATCCCGTGATCCAATCACGATCCGTCCCGCGAACTTGATCATGATCCTTCCGATCTAGCGCAGAACAGACGACACCTCCGCGATCAACACACATACAGCTGGATGATGATCTCCGCCGTCTTGATCCAGTAAGAAGGAGCGGAGAGGAAGAAGAGTTCTCCGACAGCATGACAGCGCTCCGGCGATGGTGGTGAAGATATTCCGGCAGGGCTTTGCCTAAGCGCTGCAGAAAATCGATCTAGAGGAGAAACTATGCACTGGAGGAACAGGTAGCACGTGGCTGAAAAATTCTGTGCAAAAACCCTAAAACCTCCAGTATATATAAGAGGAAGAGATTAGGAGGCTTGGCCCAGAGTCGGCCGAACCAGATGGGAGAGGTGGAATCCACCTCCAATCCTAGTAGGACTAGGATTCACCCTATTTTTGCCTTTTTCCACTTTTTCTCTTTGGGTTTTTTCTCCCTAGCCGCATGGGCTTTGCGTGGGACTTCCACCAGACCACTAAGGGCTGGTATTCACTCTCCCACAGCCCATGTTGCCTCTTGGGTCGAAATACTCCTCCCGATGGTCTCCCAGTACACTATCGACACTCCCGGTACACTACCGATGAGCCCGAAACTTTTCCGGCGACCAAAATAGGACTTCCTATATATCAATATTTACTTCCGGACCATTCTGGAGCTCCTCATGACGTCCGGGATCTCATCCGGTACTCCGAACAACCTTGGGTCACCACCATACATAACTCTATACTACCGAAACGTCACCAAACCTTAAGTGTGCAGACCCCGCGGGTTCGAGAACTATGCAGACATGACCGAGACACCTCTACAGTCAATAACCAATACCAGGACCTGGATGCTCATATTGGTTTCTACATATTCTACGAAGATCTTTATTGGTCGAACCTCTATGTCAAGGATTCAGTTAATCCCGTATGATGTTCCCTTTGTTCTTCGGTATGTTACTTGCCCGAGATTCGATCGTCGGTATCTCCATACCTACTTCAACCTCGTTACTGGCAAGTCTCTTTACTCGTTCTGTAATACAAGATCCCGCGACTAACACTTAGTAACATTGCTTGCAAGGCTTATTGTGATGTTGTATTACCGAGTGGGCCCTGAGATACCTCTCCGTCACACGGAGTAACAAATCCCAGTCTTGATCCATGCCAACTCAATAGACACCCTCGGAGACACCTGTAGAGCACCTTTATAGTCACCCAGTTACGTTGTGACATTTTATACACACAAGGCAATCCTCCGATGTCCGTGAGTTGCATGATCTCATGGTCATAGGAACACATACTTGACATGCATAAAACAGTAGCAATAAATTGACACGATCATATGCTACGTTTGTAGTTTGGGTCTTGTCCATCACATCATTCTCCTAATGATGTGATCCTGTTATCAAATGACATGTCATGTCAATGGCTAGGAAACCTTGCTCATCTTTGATCAACGAGCTAGTTCACTAGAGGCATACTAGGGACAGTGTGTTGTCTATTTACCCACACATGTAATGTGTTTCCAATCAATACAATTATAGTATGGATAATAAACGATTATCATGAATAAGGAAATATAATAATAAACACTTTATTCATTGCCTCTAGGGCATATTTCCAACAGTCTCCCACTTGCACTAGAGTCAATAATCTAGTTCACATCACTATGTGATTTACATGGTAATGAAACGAACACCCATGCAGTTCTGGTGTTGATCATGTTTAGCCCTTGGAAGAGGTTTAGTCAACGGGTCTGCAACATTCAGATCCGTATGCACTTTGCAAATATTTATGTCCTTCTCCTCGATGTAATCGCGGATGGAGTTGAAGCGTCGCTTTGTGTGTCTGGTCCTCTTGTGAAACCTTGGTTCCTTGGCCAGAGCAATGGCACCAGTGTTGTCATAGAAGAGGTTCATTGGATTCAGTGCACTGGGCACTACTCCAAGATTTGTCATGAAGTGCTTCATTCAGACACCTTCCTTTGCTGCCTCCGAGGCTGCGATGTATTCCGCTTCACATGTAGAATCGGCTACCACGCTTTGCTTGGAACTGCACCAGCTTACCGCTCCCCCGTTGAGAATAAATATGTATCCGGTTTGCGACTTAGAGTCATCCGGATCAGTGTCAAAGCTTGCATCGATGTAACCCTTTACGACGAGCTCTTCATCACCTCCATAAACAAGAAACATTTCCTTAGTCCTTTTTAGGTACTTAAGGATATTCTTGACCGCTGCCCAGTGTTCCATTCCAGGATCACTTTGAAACCTTCTGGCGATACTTATGGCAAGGCTGACATCCGGTCTTGTGCGCATCATTGCATACATGATAGAGCCTATGGCTAAAGCATAGGGGATGACACTCATCTTTTCTCTATCTTCTGCAGTCACTGGGCATTGAGTCTTACTCAACTTCACACCTTGTAACACAGGCAAGAACCCCTTCTTGGACTGATCCATTTTGAACTTCTTCAAAACTTTATCAAGGTATGTGCTCTGTGAAAGTGCTATTAAGCGTCTCGATCTATCTCTATAGATCTTAACGCCTAATATGAAAGCAGCTTCTCCTAGGTCCTTCATTGAAAAACTCTTGTTAAAATATTCCTTCACGCTTTCCAGCATTTCTATATTGTTTCCAATCAGCAATATGTCATCCACATATAATATTAGAAACGCTATAGAGCTCCCACTCACTTTCTTGTAAATACAAGCTTCTCCATAAAATTGTATAAAACCAAACGCTTTGATCACCTCATCAAAGCGCTTATTCCAACTCTGAGATGCTTGCACCAGACCATAAATGGATTGCTGGAGTTTGCAAACTTTGTCAGCATTCTCTGGATCGACAAAACCTTCCGGTTGCATCATATAAAACTCTTCCTCAAGGAAACCATTGAGGAACGTTGTTTTGACATCCATCTGCCAAATTTCATAGTCGAAATATGCAGCTATTGCTAACATGATTCTGACGGACTTAAGCATCGCTACGGGTGAGAAGGTCTCATCGTAGTCAACTCCTTGAACTTGTGAAAAACCCTTTGCCACAAGTCGAGCTTTATAGACGGTGACATTACCGTCCGCGTCTGTGTTCTTCTTAAAAATCCATTTGTTCTCAATGGCCTTTCGCCCTTCAGGTAATACTTCCAAAGTCCATACCTTGTTTTCATACATGGATCCCATCTCGGATTTCATGGCCTCTAACCATTTTTCGGAATCCGGGCCCATCACTGCTCCTCCATAGCTCGTAGGTTCATTGTTGTCCAATAACATGACCTCCAAGACAGGTTTGTCGTACCACTCAGCAGTAGTACGTGGCCTTGTCGACCTACGAGGTTCAATAGTAGCTTGATCCGAAGCTTCATGATCATCATCATTAACTTGCTCTTCTACCATCGTAGGTTCCACAAAAACATCTTTCTGTGCTGCGCTACTTTCTGGTTGAAGTAAAGGTTCAATAACCTCATCAAGCTCTATTTTCCTCCCACTCAATTCTTTCGAGAGAAACTCTTTCTCAAGAAATGTTCCGTTCTTAGCAACAAACACTCTGCCTTCGGATCTGAGATAGAACGTATACCCGCCTGTCTCTTTCGGGTATCCTATGAAGACGCATTTTTCCGCTTTGGGTTCCAGCTTTTCAGGCTGAAGCTTTTTGACATAAGCATCACATCCCCAAACTTTAAGAAATGACAACTTTGGCCTCTTGCCAAACCACAGTTCATATGGCGTCGTCTCAACGGATTTTGATGGTGCCCTATTTAAAGTGAATGCAGCTGTCTCTAATGCATAACCCCAAAACGATAGTGGCAAATCAGCAAGAGACATCATAGAATGCACCATATCTAATAAGGTTCGATTACGACGTTCGGACACACCATTACGTTGTGGTGTTCCGGGCGGTGTCAACTGTGAAACAATTCCACACTGTCTTAAGTGACTGCCAAACTCATAACTCAGATATTCACCTCCTCGATCAGATAGCAGGAACTTAATCTTCTCGTTACGATGAGTCTCAACTTCGCTCTGAAATTGCTTGAACTTTTCAAATGTTTTAGACTTGTGTTTCATTAGGTAAATATACCCATATCTACTTAAGTCATCAGTGAAGGTGAGAAAATAACGATATCCACCATGCGCTATAACATTCATTGGACCGCACACATCAGTATGTATGATTTCCAATAAGCCACTTGCCCGTTCCATTGTTTCCAGAGAACGGCGTTTTAGTCATCTTGCCCATGAGGCATGGTTCAAATGTGTCAAGTGATTCAAAATCAAGTGACTCCAAAAGTCCATCAGCATGGAGCTTCCTCATGCGTTTTACACCAATATGACCTAAACGGCAGTGCCACAAGAAAGTGGTACTATCATTATCAACTCTACATCTTTTGGAATCAATGTTATGAACATGTGTGTCATCACTATCAAGATTCAATATGAATAAACCCCTAACATTGGGTGCATGACCATAAAAGATATTACTCATATACATAGAACAACCTTTATTCTCTGATTTAAATGAGTAACCGTCTCGCAATAAACAAGATCCAGATATAATGTTCATGCTTAACGCAGACACTAAATAACAATTATTCAGGTTCATCACTAATCCTGATGGTAATCGAAGAGAGAGCGTGCCGACGGCGATCACATCAACCTTGGAACCATTTCCCACGCACATCATCACTTCGTCCTTTGCTAGCCTTCGTTTATTCCGTAGTTCCAGCTTTGAGTTGCAAATGTGAGCAACCGAACCGGTATCAAATACCCAGGCACTACTACGAGAGCTAGTAAGGTACACATCAATAACATGTATATCATATATACCTTGTTTGTCGTTGGCCGCCATCTTGTCAGCCAGGTACTTGGGGCAGTTCCGCTTCCAGTGACCAGTTCACTTGCAATGAAAGCACTCAATTTCTGGCTTGGGTCCATGCTTGGGCTTCTTTACAGGAGTAGCAACTGCTTTGCCATCCTTCTTGGTTTTACCCTTCTTGCCCTTGCCCTTGCCCTTGCCATTTTTCTTGAAACTAGTGGTTTTATTGACCATCAACACTTGATGTTCTTTCTGGATTTCAGACTCAGCGACTTTTAGCATCGCAAACAGCTCGATGACTGACTTGTTCATCCCGTGCATGTTATAGTTCATCACAAAGCTCTTGTAACTAGGTGGCAGTGATTGAAGAACCCTGTCAGTGATCGCCTCTGGCGGAAGGGCAATTCCCAACTCCGCTAGACGAGTTGAATAACCAGACATTCTGAGTATATGTTCATTGATAGACCCGTTCTCCTCCATCTTGCAAGCATAGAATTTATCGGAGGTCTCATACCTCTCGATCTGGGCATTCTTCTGAAAGATAAACTTCAACTCCTGGAACATCTCATATGCTCCATGACGTTCAAAACATCTTTGAAGTCCCAGTTCTAAGCCATACAATATTGCACACTGAACTATTGAGTAATCTCCAGTACGTGCCTCCCAAGCGTTCTTAACGTCTTCGGAGGTCATGTCTTCTGGTTGGTCACCAAGCGGTGCATCAAGGACATATGATTTCTGGGAAGCCATGAGGATAATCCTCAGATTATGGGCCTAGTCAACAAAGTTACTTCCATCATCTTTCAACTTAGCTTTCTCTAGGAACGCATTAAAATTCAGGGGTGCTACTGTGCGAGCCATTGATCTACAACATAAATGCAAAGTTTACTTAGACTATTGATCAAGATAATGAGTTTTGTTAATCAAATTACTAAAGCTCCCACTCAAATCGACATCCCTCAGGTCATCTGAGTGTCACATGATCCAAATTCACCAACTCAAGTCCGATCATCACGTGAGTTGAGGTGGCTTCAATGGTGAACATCTCATGTTGATCATATCTAATATATGACTCATGTTCGACCTTCCGGTCTCTTGTGTTCCGAGGCCATGTCTGTACATGCTAGGCTCGTCAAGTTTAACCCGAGTGTTCTGCGTGTGCAACATTGGCTTGCACCTGTTGTATGTGAACGTAGAGTCTATCACACCCGATCATCACGTGGTGTCTCGACACGACGAACTTTCGCAACGGTGAACACTCGGGGAGAACACAATTCATCTTGAAATTTAAGTGAGGGATCACCTTTTAATGCTACCATCGTCCTAAGCAAAACAAGGTGCATAAAAGGATTAACATCACATGCAATTCATAAGTGACATGATATGGCCATGAACTTGTGCTTTCGATCTCCATCTAGAAAGCACCAGCATGATCTCCATCGTCACCGGCATGACACCATGATCTTCATCATCTTGATCTCCATCAACGTGTCGCCATCGGGGTTGTCATGCCCAACATGCTTCTACTACTATTACTACCGTTTAGCGATAAAGTAAAGCATTACATAGCACTTAATGATTGACACGCAGGTCATACAATAACTAAATACAACCACAACGGTGATACACTAGTTGCTTTTCAACCTGCTCAAGGACCACCTTTATCGAATCCGATCCAACTAAAGTGAGAGAAACTGGCACCCGCAAGCCATCTATGCAACAAGTTTCGATCGAGGGAACCGGTCTCTCGTAAGCGTATGAGTAATGTTGGTCCGGGCCGCTTCATCTCACAATACCGCTGAACCAAAATCCAACCAAGGGAGGAAGCAATCTAAGCATCAACGCCCACAAACCTTTTGTGTTCTACTCAAGATCTCATCTACACATAGACCTAGCTCATGATGCCACTGTTGGGGAACGTTGCATGGGAAACAAAAAATTTCCAACGCACACGCAGATCTATCCATGGTGATGAGCATCTACGAGAGGGAGAGTGGATCTACGTACCCTTGTAGATCGCTAAGCGGGAAGCGTTAAGAAACATGGTTGGTGTAGTCGAACATCTTTGCGATCCAAATCACCGTGCGTCCCGCGATCCAATCATGATCCGTCCCGCGAACTTGATTACGATCCTTCCGATCTAGCGTCGAACGGACGACACCTCCGTGTTCAGCACACGTACAGCTTGATGATGTTCTACGCCGTCTTGATCCAGCAAGAAGGAGCGGAGAGGAAGAAGAGTGCTCCGGCAGCGTGATGGCGCTCCGACGATGGTGGTGAAGCTATTCCGGCAGGGCTTCGCCCAAGCGCTGCAGAAAACCGATCTAGAGGATAAACTATACACTGGAGGAACGGGTAGCACGTGGCTGAAAAATTCTATGCAAAAACCCTAAAACCTCCAGTATATATAAGAGGAAGAGAGGAGGAGGCTTGGCCCAAGGGCCAAGCCTTAGGAGTCTGCCGAACCAGGTGGGAGAGGTGGAATCCACCTCCAATCCTAGTAGGACTAGGATTCACACTATTTTTGCCTTTTTCCACTTTTTCTCTTTGGGTTTTTTCTCCCTATCCGCATGGGCTTTGTGTGGGACTTCCACCAGCCCACTAAGGGCTGGTATTCACTCTCCCACAGCCCATGTTGCCTCTTGGGTCGAAATTTCCCTCCCGATGGTCTCCCGGTACACTACCAGCACTCCCGGTACACTACCGATGAGCCCGAAACTTTTCCGGCGACCAAAATAGGACTTCCTATATATCAATCTTTACCTCCAGACCATTCCAGAGCTCCTCATGACATCTGGGATCTCATCCGGGACTCCGAACAACCTTCGATCACCACCATACATAACTCTATACTACCGAAACGTGACCAAACCTTAAGTGTGCAGACCCTGCGGGTTCGAGAACTATGCAGACATGACCAAGACACGTCTACGGTCAATAACCAATAGCGGGACCTAGATGCCCATATTGGTTCCTACATATTCTACGAAGATCTTTATCGGTCGAACCTCTATGTCAAGGATTTAGTTAATCCCGTATGATGTTCCCTTTGTTCTTCGGTATGTTACTTGCCCGAGATTCGATCGTTGATATCTCCATACCTAGTTCAACCTCGTTACTGGCAAGTCTCTTTACTCATTCCTTAATACAAGATCCCGCCACTAACACTTAGTCACATTGCTTGCAAGTCTTATTGTGATGTTGTATTACCGAGTGGGCCCTGAGATACCTCTCCGTCACACGGAGTAACAAATCCCAGTGTTGATCCATGCCAACTCAACAGACACCCTCGGAGATACCTGTAGAGCACCTTTATAGTCACCTAGTTACGTTGCGACGTTTGATACACACAAGGCAATCCTCCGATGTCCGTGAGTTGCATGATCTCATGGTTATAGGAACACATACTTGACATGTGGAAAACAATAACAATAAACTGACACGATCATATGCTACGTTTGTAGTTTGGGTCTTGTCCATCACATCATTCTCCTAATGATGTGATCCTGTTATCAAATGACATCTCATATCAATGGCTAGGAAATCTTTGATCAATGAGCTAGTTCACTAGAGGCATACTAGGGACAGTATGTTGTCTATTTACCCACACATGTAATGTGTTTCCAATCAATACAATTATAGCATGGATAATAAGCGATTATCATGAACAAGGAAATATAATAATAAACACTTTATTCATTGCCTCTAGGGCATATTTCCAACATTGTTCTCGTCCACGAACGCACGCAACCGCGCCTCCTGGACGGTTGCTTCCTAGCGAGCGAAGGTTTGAGCACGGACGACCTCGTAAATCACATGATGCTCCACGACAAAGTTGGGGTTTGCCACGGCCATGGTCGCCACGGTCTCCTCGCTAGTGCGCTCACCGTCTATTTTGTTGGGAGACGTAGTAGTAAATCAAAATTTTCCTACGTGTCACCAAGATCTATCTATGGAGAAACCAGCAAACGAGTGG
Organism: Hordeum marinum; assembly: GCA_022496015.1. Lineage (NCBI taxonomy): Eukaryota > Viridiplantae > Streptophyta > Magnoliopsida > Poales > Poaceae > Hordeum > Hordeum marinum. The sequence goes on from CM039673.1 coordinate 483,405,251, forward strand.
GGAGAGATTGGATCTTCATACCTTTGAAGATCGCTAAGCGGAAGCGTTACAAGAACGCGGTTGATGGAGTCGTACTCGCAGCGATTCAGATCGCGGTAGATCCGATCAAGTGCCGAACGTACGGCACCTCCGCGTTCAACACACGTGCAGCCCGGTGACGTCTCCTACGCCTTGATCCATCAAGGAGGAAGGAGAGGTTGGGGAAGAGCTCCAGCAGCAGCACGACGGCGTGGTGGTGGTGGAGTAGCAAGGTATCCCGGCAGGGCTTCGCCTAAGCACTGCGGAGGAGGAAGAAGCAGAATAGGGCTGCAGCGAGAGAGAAAGAGTTCGTCATCTCAAACCTGCCCAAACCCTTGCATATATATAGGAGGAAGGAGAGGGAGGGCTGGCTTGGCCCCTCCTCCAAGGAGGAGGGATTCGGCCGAAGTGGGGGGAGAGTCCTCCTCCCACACGGGAGGTGGATCTCCCCCTTTTAAATCCCTTTTGCCTCTATCTCCAGATCCCTGGCGCATGGGCCCTTTCTAGAAGGTATTGGCTGGCCCAATATGGGCTGGCACACCTCCTCTAAGGGCCCATGAGGTCCTTTGGTCGTCACCCCCTCCCGGGGGTCCTCCGGCACCCTCCCGGCACTCCCGGTACAATACCGATGAGCCCGAAAACTTTCCGGTGACCAAAACTGGACTTCCTATATATCAATCTTTACCTCCGGACCATTCCGGAGCTCCTCGTGACGTCCGGGATCTCATCCGGGACTCCGAAAAACCTTCGGTAATCACGTATACCTTTTCCCTATAACCCTAGCGTCATCGAACCTTAAGTGTATAGACCCTACGGGTTCGGGAGACACGTAGACATGACCGAGACACCTCTCCGGCCAATAACCAACAGCGGGATCTGGATACCCATGTTGGCTCCCACGTACTCCACGATGATCTCATCGGATGAACCACGATGTCAGGGATTCAATCAATCCCGTATACAATTCCCTTTGTCTATCGGTATGGTACTTGCCCGAGATTCGATCGTCGGTATCCGCATACCTTGTTCAATCTCGTTACTGGCAAGTCTCTTTACTCGTTCTGTAATACATCATCCCGTGACTAACTCCTTAGTCACATTGAGCTCATAATGATGATGTCTTACCGAGTGGGCCCAGAGATACCTCTCCGTCACACGGAGTGACAAATCCCAGTCTCGATTCGTGTCAACCCAACAGACACTTTCGGAGATACCCGTAGCGTACCTTTATAGCCACCCAGTTACGTTGTGACGTTTGGCACACCCAAAGCATTCCTACGGTATCCGGGAGTTACACAATCTCATGGTCTAAGGAAATGATACTTGACATTGAAAAGCTTTAGCAAACGAACTACACGATCTTGTGCTATGCTTAGGATTGAGTCTTGTCCATCACATCATTCTCCTAATGATGTGATCCCGTTATCAACGACATCCAATGTCCATGGTCATGAAACCAAGACCATCTATTGATCAACGAGCTAGCCAACTAGAGGCTCACTAGGGACACGTTGTGGTCTAAGTATTCACACATGTATTACGGTTTCCGGTTAACACAATTATAGCATGAACAATAGACAATTATCATGAACTAGGAAATACAATAATAACCAATTTATTATTGCCTCTAGGGCATATTTCCAACAGTCTCCCACTTGCACTAGAGTCAATAATCTAGTTACATTGTGATGAATCGAACACCCATAGCATTCTGGTGTTGATCATGTTTTGCTCGTGAGAGAGGTTTAGTCAATGGATCTGCGACATTCAGATCCGTATGCACTTTACAAATATCTATGTCTCCCTCCTGAATGTAATCACGGATGGAGTTGAAGCGGCACTTGATGTGTCTTGTCTTCTTGTGAAACCTGGGCTCCTTCGCAAGGGCAATAGCTCCAGTGTTGTCACAGAGTAGAGTCATCGGGCCCGACGCATTCGGAATCACTCCTAGGTCGGTGATGAACTCCTTCATCCAGACTCCCTCCTTTGCTGCTTCCGAAGCAGCTATGTACTCCGCTTCACATGTAGATGCTGCCACGACGCTTTGCTTGCTGCTGCTCCAGCTCACTGCCCCTCCATTCAAAATATACACGTATCCGGTTTGCGACTTGGAGTCGTCCGGATCTGTGTCGAAGCTAGCATCGACGTAACCCTTTACGACGAGCTCTTCGGCACCTCCATAAACGAGAAACATGTCCTTTGTCCTTTTCAGGTACTTCAGGATATTCTTGACCGCTGTCCAGTGTTCCGCTCTGGGATCACTTTGGTACCTCCCTACCAAACTTATGGCAAGGTTCACATCAGGTCTGGTACACAGCATGGCATACATGATAGAGCCTATGGCTGAAGCATAGGGGATGGCACTCATCTCTTCTCTATCCTTTGCCATGGTCGGGCATTGAGTCGTACTCAATCTCACACCTTGCAACACGGGCAAGAACCCCTTCTTGGACTGATCCATATTGAACTTCTTCAATATCTTTTCAAGGTATGTGCTTTGTGAAAGACCAATGAGGCGTTTTGATCTATCTCTATAGATCTTAATACCTAATATGTAAGCAGCTTCTCCAAGGTCCTTCATTGAAAAACACTTATTCAAGTAGGTCTTGATACTTTCCAAGAGTTCTATATTATTTCCCATTATCAGCATGTCATCCACATACAGTATAAGAAATGCTATAGAGCTCCCACTCACTTTCTTGTAAATACAGGGTTCTCCATAAACCTGTACAAACCCAAACGCTTTAATCACCTCATTAAAGCGAATGTTCCAACTCCGAGATGCTTGCACCAGCCCATAGATGGAGCGCTGGAGCTTGCATACCTTGTTAGCATCTTTAGGATCGACAAAACCTTCCGGCTGCATCATATACAGTTCTTCCTTGAGGAAGCCATTAAGGAATGCCGTTTTGACGTCCATTTGCCAGATCTCATAATCATAAAATGCGGCAACTGCTAACATGATTCGGACAGACTTTAGCATCACTACGGGTGAGAATGTCTCATCGTAGTCAACTCCTTGAACTTGTCGATAACCCTTAGCGACAAGCCGAGCTTTATAGGCGGTCACATTACCGTCTGCGTCAGTCTTCTTCTTAAAGATCCATTTATTTTCAATGGCTCGCTTATCATCAGGCAAGTCCACCAAAGTCCATACTTTGTTCTCATACATGGATCCTATCTCGGATTTCATGGCCTCAAGCCATTTGTCGGAATTCGGGCCCGCCATCGCTTCTTCATAGTTCGAAGGTTCACCGTTGTCCAACAACATGACCTCTAGGACAGGATTACCGTACCACTCTGGTGCGGAACGTGTCCTAGTGGACCTTCGAGTAGAAACTTGATCTGATGTTTCATGATCATCATCATTAACTTCCTCTCTAGCGGGTGTAGGCTCCACAGAAACAACTTCCTGTGCTGCGCTACTCTCCGGTTCGAGTGAAGGTACAATTACCTCATCAAGTTCCATTTTCCTCCCACTTACTTCTTTCGAGAGAAACTCTTTCTCGAGAAAGGATCCATTCTTGGCAACAAAGACTTTGCCTTCGGATCGTAGGTAGAAGGTATACCCAATAGTCTCTTTGGGATATCCTATGAAGACGCACTTTTCCGCTTTGGGTTCGAGCTTCTCAGGTTGAAGTTTCTTCACATAAGCATCGCAACCCCAAACTTTTAGAAACGACAGCTTAGGTTTCTTTCCAAACCATAATTCATACGGTGTCGTCTCAACGGATTTAGATGGTGCCCTATTTAAAGTGAACGCGGCAGTCTCTAATGCATATCCCCAAAATGATAGCGGTAAGTCGGTAAGAGACATCATAGATCGCACCATATCCAATAGAGTGCGATTACGACGTTCAGACACACCATTTCGCTGAGGTGTGCCTGGCGGCGTGAGCTGTGAAACAATTCCACATTTCCTAAGGTGCGTGTCAAACTCGTGACTTAAATATTCTCCGCCACGATCAGATCGTAGGCATTTTATTTTCCTGTCACGTTGATTCTCGACCTCACTCTGAAATTCCTTGAACCTTTCAAAGGTTTCAGACTTGTGTTTCATTAAGTAGACATACCCATATCTGCTCAAGTCATCAGTGAGGGTGAGAACATAACGGTAGCCACCGCGAGCCTCGACACTCATTGGACCGCATACATCGGTATGTATTATCTCCAACAAGTCAGTTGCTCGCTCCATTGTTCCGGAGAACGGAGTTTTGGTCATCTTGCCCATGAGGCATGGTTCGCATGTGTCAAATGATTCGAAATCAAGTGACTCCAAAAGTCCATCAGCATGGAGCTTCTTCATGCGTTTGACACCAATATGGCCAAGACGGCAGTGCCACATGTAAGTGGGACTATCGTTATCAACTTTACACTTTTTGGTACTCACACTATGGACATGTGTAACATCACGTTCGAGATTCATCAAAAATAAACCATTGACCAGCGGGGCATGAGCATAGAACATTTCTCTCATATAAATAGAACAACCATTATTCTCGGATTCAAAAGAGTAGCCATCTCGTATCAAGCGAGATCCAGATACAATGTTCATGCTCAAAGCTGGTACTAAATAACAATTATTAAGGTTTAAAACTAATCCCGAAGGTAGATGTAGAGGTAGCGTGCCGACGGCGATCACATCGACCTTGGAACCATTCCCGACGCGCATCGTCACCTCGTCCTTTGCCAACCTTCGCTTATTCCGCAGCTCCTGCTTGGAGTTACAAATGTGAGCAACTGCACCGGTATCGAATACCCAGGAGCTACTACGAGCGCTGGTTAGGTACACATCAATAACAAGTATATCACATATACCTTTAACGTTGCCGACCTTCTTATCCACTAAGTACTTGGAGCAGTTCCGCTTCCAGTGACCGGTACCCTTACAATAGAAACACTCAGTCTCAGGCTTGGGTCCATTCTTGTTCTTCTTCTTCCCGGCAACTTGCTTACCGGGCGCGGCAACAGCTTTGCCGTCCTTCTTGAAGTTCTTCTTACCCTTGCCTTTCTTGAAACTAGTGGTCTTGTTTACCATCAACACTTGATGCTCCTTTTTGATCTCGACCTCTGCTGATTTGAGCATCGAGTACAACTCAGGAATGGACTTCTCCATCCCCTGCATGTTGTAGTTCATCACAAAGCTTTTGTAGCTAGGTGGAAGCGACTGGAGGATTCTGTCAATGACTGAGTCATCCGGGAGATTAACTCCCAGCTGAGTCAAGCGGTTGTGAAGCCCAGACATCTTGAGGATGTGCTCACTAACAGAACTGTTCTCCTCCATCTTACAGCTGAAGAACTTGTCAGAGATGTCATATCTCTCGACTCGGGCATGAGCTTGGAAAACCAGTTTCAGCTCTTGGAACATCTCATATGCTCCGTGTTGCTCAAAACGCTTTTGGAGCCCCGATTCTAAACTGTAAAGCATGCCGCACTGAACAAGGGAGTAATCATCGCAGCGTGACTGCCAAGCGTTCGTAACGTCTTGGTCCGCTGGGAGAATGGGTGGGTCACCTAGCGGTGCATCAAGGACATACAATCTCTTGGAAGCTATGAGGATGATCCTCAAGCCACGGACCCAGTCCGTATAGTTGCTTCCATCATCTTTCAGCTTGGTTTTCTCTAGGAACACGTTGAAATTGAGGTTGACATTTGCGTTGGCCATTGGATCTACAATATAGATATTAAAGGCAATTTTAGACTGAGTTCATGATAATCGAGTTCACATAATCAAATTATTCAATGAACTCCCACTCAGATAGACATCTCTCTAGTCATCTAAGTGACACATGATCCATGTCAACTAGCCCGTGTCCGATCATCACGTGAGACGGACTAGTCATCCATGGTGAACATCTCCATGTTGATCGTATCTTCTATACGACTCATGTTCGACCTTTCGGTCTTCCGTGTTCCGAGGCCATGTCTGTACATGCTAGGCTCGTCAAGTCAACCTAAGTGTTTCGCGTGTGTAAATCTGGCTTACACCCGTTGTATGCGAACGTTAGAACCTATCACACCCGATCATCACGTGGTGCTTCGGAACAACGATCCTTAGCAACGGTGCACAGTTAGGGTGAACACTTCTCTTGAAATTTTATTGAGAGATCATCTTATTTACTACCGTCGTTTTAAGCAAATAAGATGTAAACATGATAAACATCACATGCAATCAATATAGTGACATGATATGGCCAATATCATCTTGCTCCTATGATCTCCATCTTCGGGGCACCATGATCATCATTGTCACCGGCATGACACCATGATCTCCATCATCATGATCTCCATCATTGTGTCTTCATGAGGTTGTCTCGCCAACTATTACTTCTACTGCTATGGCTAACGCTTAGCAATAAAGTAAAGTAATTACATGGCGTTTGTGATTGACTCGCAGGTCATACAATAAATAAGACAACTCCTATGGCTCCTGCCGGTTGTCATAGTCATCGACATGCAAGTCGTGAACCCTATTACAAGAACATGATCAATCTCATACATCACAATGCATCACATCACATCCTTCTGGCCATATCACATCACAAGGCATATGCTGCAAAAACAAGTTAGACGTTCTCTAATTTGTAGTTGCAAGTTTTTACGTGGTTGCTGTAGGTTTCTAGCAAGAACGTTTCTTACCTACGCCAAAAACACAACGTGATATGCCAATTGCTATTTACCCTTCATAAGGACCCTTTTCATCGAATCCAATCCGACTAAGGTGGGAGAGACAGACACCCGCTAGCCACCTTATGCAACTGGTGCATGTCAGGCGGTGGAACCGGTCTCACGTAAGCGTACGTGTAAGGTTGGTCCGGGCCGCTTCATCCCACAATACCGTCGAATCAAGATAAGACTAGTAACGGCAAGCATATTAACAAAATCGACGCCCACAACTGCTTTGTGTTCTACTCGTGCATAGATTCTACGCATAGACCTAGCTCATGATGCCACTGTTGGGAGACATAGTAGTAAATCAAAATTTTCCTACGTGTCACCAAGATCTATCTATGGAGAAACCAGCAAACGAGTGGGGAGAGATTGGATCTTCATACCTTTGAAGATCGCTAAGCGGAAGCGTTACAAGAACGCGGTTGATGGAGTCGTACTCGCAGCGATTCAGATCGCGGTAGATCCGATCAAGTGCCGAACGGACGGCACCTCCGCGTTCAACACACGTGCAGCCCGGTGACGTCTCCTACGCCTTGATCCAGCAAGGAGGAAGGAGAGGTTGGGGAAGAGCTCCAGCAGCAGCACGACGGCGTGGTGGTGGTGGAGTAGCAAGGTATCCCGGCAGGGCTTCGCCTAAGCACTGCGGAGGAGGAAGAAGCAGAATAGGGCTGCAGCGAGAGAGAAAGAGTTCGTCGTCTCAAACCTGCCCAAACCCTTGCATATATATAGGAGGAAGGAGAGGGAGGGCTGGTTGGCCCCTCCTCCAAGGAGGAGGGATTCGGCCGAAGTGGGGGGAGAGTCCTCCTCCCACACGGGAGGTGGATCTCCCCCTTTTTAAATCCCTTTTGCCTCTATCTCCAGATCCCTGGCGCATGGGCCCTTTCTAGAAGGTATTGGCTGGCCCAATATGGGCTGGCACACCTCCTCTAAGGGCCCATGAGGTCCTTTGGTCGTCACCCCCTCCCGGGGGTCCTCCGGCACCCTCCCGGCACTCCCGGTACAATACCGATGAGCCCGAAAACTTTCCGGTGACCAAAACTGGACTTCCTATATATCAATCTTTACCTCCGGACCATTCCGGAGCTCCTCGTGACGTCCGGGATCTCATCCGGGACTCCGAACAACCTTCGGTAATCACGTATACCTTTTCCCTATAACCCTAGCGTCATCGAACCTTAAGTGTGTAGACCCTACGGGTTCGGGAGACACGTAGACATGACCAAGACACCTCTCCGGACAATAACCAACAGCGGGATCTGGATACCCATGTTGGCTCCCACGTACTCCATGATGATCTCATCGGATGAACCACGATGTCAGGGATTCAATCAATCCCGTATACAATTCCCTTTGTCTATCGGTATGGTACTTGCCCGAGATTCGATCGTCGGTATCCGCATACCTTGTTCAATCTCGTTACTGGCAAGTCTCTTTACTCGTTCCGTAATACATCATCCCGTGACTAACTCCTTAGTCACATTGAGCTCATAATGATGATGTCTTACCGAGTGGGCCCAGAGATACCTCTCCGTCACACGGAGTGACAAATCCCAGTCTCGATTCGTGTCAACCCAACAGACACTTTCGGAGATACCCGTAGCGTACCTTTATAGCCACCCAGTTACGTTGTGACGTTTGGCACACCCAAAGCATTCCTACGGTATCCGGGAGTTACACAATCTCATGGTCTAAGGAAATGATACTTGACATTGAAAAGCTTTAGCAAACGAACTACACGATCTTGTGCTATGCTTAGGATTGAGTCTTGTCCATCACATCATTCTCCTAATGATGTGATCCCGTTATCAACGACATCCAATGTCCATGGTCATGAAACCGAGACCATCTATTGATCAACGAGCTAGCCAACTAGAGGCTCACTAGGGACACGTTGTGGTCTATGTATTCACACATGTATTACGGTTTCCGGTTAACACAATTATAGCATGAACAATAGACAATTATCATGAACTAGGAAATACAATAATAACCAATTTATTATTGCCTCTAGGGCATATTTCCAACATATTTTGCCCTCCACCAACCGGTGTTGTTCTAGGAGGAATATGTTGAACCGATGTTCCTCCTACGCTTGCTGGAACGCCGACATAGGTGCTAGTGTAGGCTGCTCCTTCACCATGGCGGCATTGAAGTGCACCTGCGCCTGCTTCATGGTGAAGCCGACATGCACACACGTGGGCTCGGGTGCGGTGTCGTTGGAGCCCGTCTCCACCGTGGGGTCATCCTCGTTATCGGAGACCTCGGATGAGATGGTCGGCATGCCGGACTTGATCCGCCTGGCAAGCCAGCTCTGTCATCCAGTCGCAAGGCCGGCCACCTCGTGATTTATCTCCGTGGAAAGGCTCTCCCAACAAAGAGTTGCCGCCTGTAGTCAAGGCGGAGGTGGTGCAACAGAGGAGGATGTGGAGCGACTTGTGTTGTGGCATGGAGTTATCCGGGTGTGGACACTTTTAAATAGCGGGTTTCGGTGAGGCCAAGCGTCGAGGTGTATCAATGCGCGACGCCAAAGTGTGTTTCTCGACCGACGATACTGTTTAATGGCAGCATATAGACTGACGTGGCACGAAGCAGGCATGGTAGATATCTGCCTCCTCCCATCTAGTAATGCATCTCCAGCATTGAATAGAGAATGATGTCGGGGACTCATCACGGGCGGCGCCATCGGCCAACACACTGCTTTAATCCGGAGCCAATGAGAGGTCGCGCTCGCTCTGGGCCGGCTTCAATGTGGAGCGTCCGCTCTACACTAACATGAATGCAAGTAGCTGGTACTAGGCAAGAACACACGCAGGAGAGGGAGGAGAGTTTTGGGTGGGCCAGGGTGGTCACTGTTGGGAAACGTAGTAGAAAGCAAAAAAGATCGCCCTACTAACAACCAGGAACACTATGAAGATACAATAACAGTTAGGATCGGATCGTTACTAACTTCGAGTTGCAGCGGAAGGAGACAAGTGAGTGTAGATCGTGATGAAGTCCGTGGAACCATAAATGAACGATGTCGTGAACAGTCCCTCGAACGTAAGGCCGAAAGCATGGCCTTTCTACGAGTTGCAAGCGTATGGTCTTCACGATCTGGCAGCACTTCGCCTCCAGAGTAATCATTTCCGGAGAACTAGAGGGAGTATATTAGAACCACACTGGGTTCTAATTATGAGGATTAGATAATCTAGCTCTAGCTCTAATTGATCAACTGGGACCAACTCGAACTAGAACTAGAGAACTAGAGGAGGCTTCAAAACATGTGTATATCAAAGGGTTCAAAACCTCTAGTATATATAGGTTGAGGGGAGGTGGAGGGGCACCACAAGGAGAGGGGAGGTCCCGCTTCCTTGGCTGTACAAGAGGAGGGTGACTTCGCCTCCAATTTAACCTCCCTCTTCCTATTGCAGGGAGCCTTCCCCACTTGAAACTATTCAAATATTTATGAAATGATTTCATAAGTATATTCTCATCACTCCCATCCTACTAAGACTCAGCAGATCGTCATTATCGTAAGCTTGTGAACTTGTAGGTTTGGTAACACATAGAAATGAACTAAACCAGTTTGTTCAATGACCAATAGAGGCACCATTGACATCCATATCAATCCCTATGAGTACATGAACGATATTTGAGTGAACCTTTGGTTATCATATGATATTCCCTTTACTTTGCGATACTTTAAAAAACCCGTGACATGTCGGTATCCTGTTGAGTCATGCACATGCTCACTATATCGTTATCCTCGTTACCAGTTTTGTTCTTCTTTCTCATTGTTGTGTTCCGGCATCCCCGTGACAAAGTCACCCGTGTCTGGACAGATGACGATGGATGACGTGACACCAAGAGACCTGTAATTATATCTCTCCATCATCGGAGTATCAGATCCCGCTCTCAATCTATCCAGTCCCTTGTCAAACTTTCTGATGAACCTGTAAGTTGTCATTATGATCACCTAGTTACAGATGTCGTTTGAGCAACCCCAAAGCTCATCGTACTGTAGGAAGTGACTGCGATACTCTCATGGTCTATGGAACTAAATCACACGTTAATGCTTTGTGTTATAACAATTGACTTCATATGACATTATCTCAAATAAACAACAAGTTTGAGTCAATTCGATATGATTGTTCTTCTAACATCATACTCTCAATGTTGTTTTAGAATCATCGTTACACTTAATGATTTCCTAAGATCCGAAAACCCTGATTACCAACAACACTTGAGCCAGTCTTAGAGGCGAGACTAGGAGTCTTATTTTACCGTTTATCATTCCACACGTGCATATGAGTTTTGCACTGAATCACGTATTCCAAGATCATAGAAGTTATAGCATAGAATATAAACTCTTAATTATGAAATATAATAATACAATAGTATTGACTCTAGGGCATATTCCAATAGTCAGAGTTTGTCTATGATTTGCAAGAGAGTGCGTTCGGACCGTCCAACGGGCCCATGCAGGACCGCGTTGGATGGCACAACACGTTTGGACCGCGTGGTTTGAACGCTTTCGGGTGGTTTGAGGTTCGACATTGGAGATGCCCTAATGCCCCAACCGATGTTCCCCCAGTGACTTCTAAATCTCGTTGCTAGCGGCAAGTGACTATTATGGTCACCAAAGCCTTATATGTTGAAGGCGTCGGTAGATGTTTATTGTTGGTTCAATGTTGTTTTAAAGCTTCGACAGATGGCATACAATTGAAGAAAGAAAATGACCAATATGCAAAGTTGTCAGAATGGAGATTCTGAATCGGATTGGAGCTCTGTTGGTAGGATCGTGAGTCGTAGAGTCAGATTCTATGAGCAAAACCGTAGAATCGGAGGGGCTAGTTTGGATCGTAAGATCGTAACATTCTAAGACTTGAGTCGCGATTCTGACAACCTTGCCAATATGATTTTCGATACATTTTGTATTTTTCATCGATTCTTTTTCTTAGATGTTTCTTAAAACAATAGTATCATCACGGAAAGCATCAATGGTGGAGAAAAATGTCATCAATCGGACAAGATGGGAGAGCACCCATGGCCTCCCCCCCCCCCCTCCAAAACTACAAAATACTTTTACTATGTTCTTAACACTAACTATGTAACAAGTTAATGCTATTTTAAAACTGTTTGTTGAGAATATGTTAATGTTTAGATCAAATTATACTAGTGTAATTTTTCATAATTTTTGAATTATGGCACGCCCAACGATGAGATTCTTGGCCCGCCACTGCCATCTGTCGGTGTAACCTAGGGTGTATACGTACATAACGTTCACGTCTACTCACTCAGTGGTGCATCTAGCTCTGGCATGTAGCGAGGTGCCATTGCCTGACTCGCCTCCCTAAATGGGCCAGACCCATGAGCACATCAACATGTATGTCAGTCACACGCTACACGCCTAAGCATGTGCACAAGCTATTTTTTTCACTTCGTTTCTTTCTTTTCTGAAATATATGACAAAACAGGTTAGTAAACTTTTAGAGGAATGTTCATAAATGATCTAAAAAGTGGTATTCAGATATGCTTATTGTATGTTTCAAACATGTTTATTGTGTTACTAAAAATGTTTATCATGTATTAAAAAGATGTTTCGCATGTTTTTATGTAACGGCAATCATCCATTGAAAAGTTCATGGAATACTTAAAAATGTTCAAAATCAATCGCATGTTAATAATTTTAATAACATTTACAAAAATATTCACAAGTTTAGAATATATTCATGAAAATATAAAAGCATTGTTCATGTAATTTGTAAAAAATCTAGTACCATTCCAAAAAAATCATGATATTTTAAAATGTTTGTGTGTTTAAAAATTGTTCATAATTTTTAAAATTTTGATCGTGCAATTTTAGAAAAATGCTCATAACATATAACTAGGTGTACCATTTACGTAAGTGTTCTAGAAAATCACAAAATGTTTGCACGTTTCTCAAAGTGACCATGACATTTCAATGAAATGCTCAAACATGTATTTAAAAATATTCACTATGTGTTGAAAAATGTGCAATGTGCATTTGCGAATATTAAACATGTGTTCAGATTAATATTTAACATGTTTAGACACGTATTTGAAAAAAGTTGACACATATTTGAGAAATGAAGAAAGCCAAAATGAAAGAAAAAATAAATAGAAAAAAGTACTTAAGTGAATTGAAAAAGAAACATTGAAGAAACAAAACTAAAATAAAATAGGGGGGGCTGCTACGCATCCGCCGGATGATGTTTAAAAATTATCCGTTGCCTTGGTAGCCGTAGGATCGTGAGCTCAACAACCGTCCGATCTTCTTCCAGTGACGTGCATCAAGCTTTGCAACAGGGCTTGTGTTGCGCTCGACGTCTTGCAACACGAGCCTTCTTGCGCTCCCGTCGAACCGTTTTTTTTTCTTCTGAAACAAGTCCTGTGTTTCATAAACAAGATCACTGTTAAAGAAAAGAAACTTTGTTCTTGCCCCGTTGCAACAAATGTAATGTTGTGCGCTTGTTTCCTTGGCAACAAGAGGCTTGTTGCAGAAACAAAAAGAATCCCTGTCACACCAATGTCATCAAATATCTGACGGGCATTTTAACTTTTGCAGTATAGATCATGTTGTAAATTTTTTTGCAACACGGAAAATGTTGCAGAAATGTCAGTAGATCCTTTTGAAATAGAGTTTGTTATAGAATATTTTCTGCAACAAGGATCGTGTCGTGGAACATATATAGAATTTTTTTTACAACAAAGTTTGTTATAGAACTTCGGCAACATAGATGTTGTTGCGGATATTTTTGTAATGAAAGATGATGTCATAGTAAGACCGTCCTCCTTGCCGTCGTTGTTTTGTAATTCCATCGTTGTTGCAGAAACTTGTGAGCCTGCGACAGCACGGTTGGACACGTGCAACTTCTACTGCTGATGTTGTGGATTTTGTTTTTGTTTCGCTTTTCTGCAGCATGGGAGTTGTTGCGGAAGAAATTCTGCAACACAGCTGATGTTGCAGAAAACTTTCTATATCACGGCGCACACGCGTCGTATTGAATCGATATCAATTATACTAGATGGATTTATGCAAGACACGCGTCACAAGGAGGAGGTGACGAACGTCTTGCATGCATCCGCCAGCTGGAAAGTTCTGAGAACTGGTCCGCATCGATCCTGACAATCACTGTGATGAAACCACATGAATACACGCTACTGGGGCAGCACAGTAGCGAAAGCCCCAAAGACCCGAAGAGCAAACATGTCGCTATGAGCAAGATATTGCTTTTGCGCCCACTAGCGGCAACAAGCGCGCTGGGGCTATATGAAAGAAAGGGTCACCTCTGGCGACCGTACGTTGTGCTCTCAATCGATGCGTTTGCTGCATTTTCTTTGCTTTTCTTCGGATCTGTTGTTTTTTCCTCTGTTTCTTATTTTTATTTTTTTTTATTTTTTTTCTTTGCTTCTTTCTCTGTTTTCTTTGAGTTTTTTTTTACTTTCTTCGGCTTTATTTATTTGTTTTTCAACGCATGTCTACATTTTTCATAAGTGTTGTAAATTTTTGGTACATAGTAGGATCATTTTTGTTCTCCCAATTTAACATTTATCAAATACATGGTAAACATTTTTTGCAAAATATATATTTTCATATATGTTTTTTTAACATAGTACAAACGCAGACACTCATCCTTATAAACACACACATGGACATTCTACTCGTATAAGCACTTTCGAAAAACTGAGCTAACACATCATATTGAGATTGACGAAGTCATCTTGGGTCTTCATAGTCGACATGAATGTCTCCTCTCACTGCATGTACATCGCTGGACGGAATAGAATAATCCAAGAAAATGGGACCACCACCAATGCCAAGTCTAGAACTTAAACCTGATGGATTGGTTCCACCATAAGGAATCTAACCATTTGAGTTACGCTTAGTACGCCGCATATGTTTTCATGTCTACTTTGTGCACACAAATTGTCATTTTTCCTATACGCATAAACTTTTTTTGTATATGTTTAATATCTGTACATACATGATCTCACATTTTCTTAAAAACTTGTTTTGAACTGGCATTAAACATTTTTTGTATGATATACAAAACACTCTTTTGAACTATGCGAACATTTGTTTAAACTGGATGAACATTTTCCTAAAAATGTCATAGACATTTTGTTTGTAACACGTGAACATTTTATTTCTAAATCTAACATACATTTTTTTTGAATGGTAAGAATAATTATTTTAATTACACAAACATTTTTTCATTGTATATATTTTGTAAAAGTGTTGCATACACAAGTTTGAAATGTGTGAACATTTTTGAAATGTTCATGCTTTTTTGTGTTGTAGAAACATTTTCTAAAAATGTGGAAATCTTTTTGTAATCTGTATTTAAGTTTTTTACACTGCATTTACTGTTTTGTATTTATAGTATATGTATTTTTTTAAATATAAAAAAGGAAAAAAAGATAAAATCGCGTGTGATGTCGGCATTGTGTCAGCTTTACATGACCATGTTGTCAGTGGGCCAGTCCACTACCGTCTAGCTGCACGTGATGCTCCCGTACAGCTCGCTGTGGGCGGCACATAGCCGCGCCCCAGCAAGCGAGCCATACTATTCTTAAAGCAAAATATTTCTCCTCATGTGAATTTTTGCAGGTTGAGTTGGGGGGGGGGGGGGGAGTGCCCTCACAAATATGAAGAGTTACTCCTAATGGTCGAGAGACCCTTTCTCAAGACGGTGAGACCACTAACATACGGCGTCATAATTGGTTACCCCGCTCCTCCAACATGCGGCCGAGTACGTGACCACCCGCAACAAGCGAGCCTTCTCTTAATTGCTAATGGCGAATGGAACCAAACAATGCTATATGAGGTTTTCTTGCCGGTTGATGCGGACATCATTCATTCGATCCTATTATGCAATAGATAGGTAGACGGTTTTTGATCTTGGGCTCGTGGAAAAAAGCGAAGGTTTTACGGTGCGGTCCGCATACCATATGCTAGTTGCCACAAAGCTCAGACGCGAGATTTGGCTTGAGAGACGCTCGGACACGTTTAACCCGGAGGGAAGCAGAATTTGTGGACAGAGATGTGAAACGTTGATGTCTCATATAAGGTCATTTTTTTCTATGGACACTTGCACAACGGGCGCTCCCACCAGCCGACCTATTGCATCATCAGAACATGTCTACGGCCTCTAGCTATGGGCTCTGCGACGCAGATGACTCTTGGCAGTACTCGTTGCTACATTACAGTGTGGCACGGTGCGTGTGGGCATTACATGACCCTGACTTGGTGGAGCGGCTTAATGGTGTAAGATAGATGGACGCAAAATGATGGATTTTCTCGGTTATGGAGGAGCTCCCGCACAGCAATTTTATCCAAGTCATTATCACTCTTTGGGCGATATGGTACGCTCGCCGGCAAGCACTCCACGAGCAAACCTTTCAAAGTCCCGTGCCACCGCGGGCGCAATCGCTCGATGGACGACCGCAACGACATCCCCCTCACCACTTCCTACGTCCGTGACCCCTCCTCCTCCTCCGCCGCCACCAACCCTAACGCAGGGACCTTTGGCTTTGCCTCCGCCAGTACTCCTTCAAGCACCGGACTCGCGTGCGGGCTCTTCATGGCCCCAAGGACGACCTCGACGGGTGGCGTCGCGCCAGCGACCATCGTGAAGCCACGTGACCCTCTCACGAAGCTCTCAAATGTGGCGGCGGCAAAGGTGGGGAAGGTGACCGGGAAGAAGAAGAAGGAGGTGGATGGCTTCTCTAGGCGGCCGAAGAAGAAGCTTGCAGGGCGCGTGGCCGACGCGCGGGCGAGCGAAGCGCCGGCGAACTCGTTTGTTGCGCTGGCGCCCGATGCGCACAGGGTGTATAATGAAATGCAAACAAGGTATGACTTCGTCAATTTTTTTCGTTTTTTACATGAATGGATACATATGGATAGCTTATTGTTTGTTGTATATACTTTGTAGTTTCAATGATGAGACCTATATGTCAACTATGGGTGTTGGCTCCAACAATTCTCATTGGTCTCAAGCCAATGATGAGTTTTAAGGGGACGAGGATGGTGAGGGTATCTTTGATGCACCGAAAGGAAGAACGGACAACTACACCACAGACGAAGACAAATTGATATTCCAAACATGGTTGAAAGTGTCTAGGGATGGCAACATTGGAGGGGATCAAAGTAGAGAAGCCTATTGGAGCCGGATGAAGGAGCACCTTGTGTTGGAAATATGCCCTAGAGGCAATAATAAATTAATTATTATCATATTTTCTTGTTCATGATAATCGTTTATTATCCATGCCATAATTGTATTAAATGGAAACACATTACATGTGTGGGTAAATAGACAACACTATGTCCCTAGTATGCCTCTAGTGAACTAGCTCGTTGATCAAAGATGGTCAAGGTTTCCTAGCCATTGACATGTGATGTCATTTGATTACGGGATCACTTCATTAGGAGAATGATGTGATGGACAAGACCCAAACTACAAACGTAGCTTATGATCGTGTCAGTTTATTGCTACTGTTTTCTGCATGTCAAGTATATGTTCCTATGACCATGAGATCATGCAACTCACCGACATCGGAGGAGTACCTTGTGCGTATCAAACGTCGCAACGTAACTGGGTGACTATAAAGGTGCTCTACAGGTATCTCTGAGGGTGTCTTTTGAATTGGCATGGATCAAGACTGAGATTTGTTACTCCGTGTGACGGAGAGGTATCTCAGGGCCCACTCGGTAATACAACATCACAATAAGCCTTGCAAGCCATGTGACTAAGTGTTAGTCACGGGATCTTGTATTACGGAATGAGTAAAGAGACTTTCCGGTAACGAGGTTGAACTAGGTATGGAGATACCGACGATCGAATCTCGGGCAAGTAACATACTGAAGAACAAAGGGAACATCATACGGGATTAACTGAATCCTTGACATAGAGGTTCGACGGATAAAGATCTACGTAGAATATGTAGGAACCAATGTGGACATCCAGGTCCCGCCATTGTTTATTGACCATAGAGGTGTCTCGGTCATGTCTACATAGTTCTCGAACCCGTAGGGTCTGCACACTTAAGGTTTGGTGACGTTTCGGTAGTATAGAGTTATGTATGGTGGTGACCGAAGGTTGTTGGGAGTCCCGAATCAGATCCCGGACGTCACGAGGATCTCCGGAATGGTCCGGAGGTAAAGATTGATATATAGGAAGCTGGTGTTTGGACTCTGGAAAGTTTCGGGCATTTTCGGTAGTGTACCGGGAGTGACGAATGGGTCCCGGGGGCCCACCAGTGGGGCCAACCCACCCCATGGGCCTATGTGGCAACCCACAGCCCATAGTGGGCCAGTTGGGTCGGCCAAGGAGGCCTATGCGCAGGAGGAAAGAGAGGCAAAACGAATTGGGGTGGAAACCTCCCCAAACTCCACCTCTCTTGTGGGAGGAGTCCTACTAGGAGGAGGACTCCTCCCCACTAGGTTCGGCCGAACCAAAGGAGAGCCCTCCTTTTGGGCGCAGCCTCCTCTCCCCTCCTCCTATATATATGAGTGGTTTTAGGGTTTTTTGGACAAGGATTTTCAGCCACGTCTAAACCCTACTTCTAGATCAAGTTCCTCTAGACTAGACTAGTTCCGTAGTGCTTAGGCGAAGCCCTGCCGGAATTGCTCCACCACCATCACCGGAGCGCCATCACGCTGCCGGTGAACTCTTCTCCCTCTCCACTTCCTCTTGCTGGATCAATATGGTGGAGATCATCATCAAGCTGCACGTGTGCTGAACGCGGAGGTGTCGTCCGTTCGGCGCTAGATCGGAAGGACCGTGAACAAGATCGCGGGACCGTTCGTGATGAGTTCACAGGACGAATCTTGATGAGATCGCGGGACGGATCGTGATGAGATCGCGGGACGGATCGTGATGAGTTCGCGGAACGGATCGTGATTGGATCGCGGGACGGATCGTGATGTGATCGCGGGACGCTCGGCGATTTGGATCGCGAAGATGTTCGACTACACCAACCGCGTTTCTTAACGCTTCCCGCTTAGCGATCTACAAGGGTATGTAGATCCACTCTCCCTCTCGTAGATGCTCATCACCATGGATAGATCTTGCGTGTGCGTAGCAAAAATTTTGTTTCCCATGCAACGTTCCCCTTTAGTGGTATTAGAGCTAGGTCTATGTATAGATGAGATCTCGAGTAGAACACAAAAGGTTTGTGGGCGTTGATGCTTAGATTGCTTCCTCCCTTGGTCGGATTTTGGTTCAGCGGTATTGTGAGATGAAGCTGCCCGGACCAACATTACTCGTACGCTTACGAGAGACCGGTTCCCTCGATCGCAACTTGTTGCATAGATGGCTTGCGGGTGCCAGTTTCTCTCACTTTAGTTGGATCAGATTCGACAAAGGCGGTCCTTGAGAAGGTTGTGGTTTTTGCGTAGATGAGAATTGTTCTTGCTAGATACCCGTAGCAGCCATGTAAAACATGCAACAACAATTAGAAGACGTCTAACTTGTTTTTGCAGGGTATGTTGTGATGTGATATGGCCAATTACATGATGTGATATATGTGATGTATGAGATGATCATGTGATGTATAGAATTTCACGACTTGCATGTCGATGAGTACGGCAACCGGCAGGAGCCATAGGGTTGTCTTTAATTATTGTATGACCTGCGTGTCAATCATTAAGCGCTATGTAATGCTTTACTTTATCGCTAAATGGTAGCAATAGTAGTAGAAGTATGCAGGGCGTGACAACCCCGATGGCGACACGTTGATGGAGATCAAGATGATAGAGATCATGGTGTCGTGCCGGTGACGATGGAGATCATGCCGGTGCTTTCAAGATGGAGATCTAAAGCACAAGTTCATGGCCATATCATGTCACTTATGAATTGCATGTGATGTTAATCCTTTTATGCACCTTGCTTTGCTTAGTACGATGGTAGCATTATAAGGTGATCCCTCACTTAAATTTCAAGATAAAATTGTGTTCTCCCCAAGTGTGCACTGTTGCGAAAGTTCGTCGTGTTGAGACACCACGTGATGATCGGGTGTGATAGACTCTACGTTCACATACAACGGGTGCAAGCCAGTGTTGCACATGCAGAACACTCGGGTTAAACTTGACGAGCCTAGCATGTACAGACATGGCCTCGGAACACAAGAGACCGAAAGGTCAAACATGACTCATATAGTAGATATGATCAACATGATGATGTTCACCATTGTAACCACCTCAACTCACGTGATGATCGGACTTGAGTTGGTGAATTTGGATCATGTATCACTCAAATGACCGGAGGGACGTCAAATTGAGTGGGAGTTCTTAAGTAATATGATTAATTGAACTCATTATCATGAACATAGTCAGTAGTGTCTTTGCATATTATGTTGTAGATTACTAGCTCACGCTGTAGCTCCCTGGAATTTTATATGTTTCTAGAGAAATAGAGTTGAAAGATGCTGGTAGCAATTTTGCGGACTGGCTCCGTGATCTGAGGATTGTCCTCATTGCTGCACAGAAGGCGTATGTCCTTAATGCAATGCTCGGTGCACCAACCCCTCTAGCGTTGTTTGTAGATGTTGTGAACATCTGACAGGCACGTTTTGATAACTACTTGATAGTTTAGTGTGTCATGCATTACAACTTAGAATTGAGGCCCCGAAGCGCTTTGAACGTCATGGAACATATGAGATGTTCTAAGAGCTGAAATTAGGATCTCAGGCTCATGCCCGTGTTGCGAGATATGAGATCTCCAACAAGATTCTTTGCCTGTAAGATGAAAGAGAATAGCTCAATCGTTGAGCATGTGCTCAGATTGTCTGGGTACTACAATCGCTTGGATCGAGTGGGAGTTGATCTTACAGATAAGATAGTGATTGATATAGTTCTCTAAGTCACTGTCACTGAAGCTACTAGAACTTGGTGATGAACTATAAAACGCCAGGGATAGAAATAATGACCCCTGAGCTATTCGTGATGTTTGACACCGCAAAGGTAGAAATCGAGAAGGAGCATCAAAGTGTTGATGGTTAGTTAAAACCACTAGTTTCGACAAGAGCAAGGAGGGAAACTTCATGGATAGCAAGTCAGTTGCTGCTCCAGTGAAGCAACCCAAAGTTGAACTCAAACCCGAGACTAAGTGCTTCGATTATGAGGAGAGCGGTCGCTGAAGCGGAACAACCCTAGATACTTGGTAGATAAGAAGGCTGGCAACGTCAACAAAATTATATTTGATATACGTGTTATTGATGTGTACCTTGCTAGTACTCCTAGTAGCACCTGGGTATTGGATACCGGTTCGGTTGCTAAATGTTAGTAACTCGAAATAAAAGCTACGAAATAAACAGAGAACTAGCTAAGTGTGAGGTGACGATGTGTGTTGGAAATGTTTCCGAGGTTGATGTGATCAACATCACACG
Source organism: Hordeum marinum (assembly GCA_022496015.1). Taxonomy (NCBI): domain Eukaryota; kingdom Viridiplantae; phylum Streptophyta; class Magnoliopsida; order Poales; family Poaceae; genus Hordeum; species Hordeum marinum. The sequence goes on from CM039673.1 coordinate 483,426,332, forward strand.
CTCTCTCTACCTTTGAGATTAGTGACGAACCTAAAATAAATGTTATTTGGTGTTTTTTGCGTTGAGCATGAACGTGATTAGATCATGTTCATTGCAACACGGTTATTCATTTAAGTTAGAGAATAATGGTTATTCTATTTACATGAATAATACCTTCAATGGTCATGCACCCAGTAAGAATGGTTTGTTGAAACTTGATCGTAGTAATACACATGTTCATAACATTGATGCCAAAAAGATACAAAGTTAATAATGATAGTACCACATACTTGTGGCACTGCCGCTAAATGTCATATTGGCATAAAACATATGAAGAAACTCCATGCTGATGGATCTTTGGACTCATTCGATTTCGAATCGGTTGAGACATGCGAACCATGCCTCTTGGTCAAAGATGACTAAGGACCCCGTTGTCTGTTTTGATGAAGCGGGCAAGTGATTTATTGGAAATGATACATGTTGATGTATGCAATCCAATGAGTCTTGTAGCGTGCGGTGGATATCATTATTTTCTTATCTTCACTGATGATTTGAGTAGATATAGTGTATATTTACTTAATGAAACACAAGTCTGAATCGTTTGAAAGGTTCAAGCAAATTTAGAGTGAAGTTTAAGATCATCGTGACAAGAAGATAAATATGTTTGCGATATGATCGTGGAGGTGAATATCTAAGTTACGAGTTTGGCATACAACTTTAGACATTGTGAAAGTTGGTTCACAACTCATGCCACCTGGAACACCATAGTGTGATGGTGTGTCCGAATGTCATAGTCGTGCTCTATTGGATATGGTGCGTGCTATGATGTCTATTATCGTTTTGTTACTATAATTTTGGGGTTATGCATTAGAGAGAACAACTTTCACTTTAAATAGGGCACCATCTAAATCCGTTGAGATGACACTGTGTGAACTATGGTTTGATAGAAACCTAAGCTGTCATTCTTAATGTTTGGGGCTGCAACGCTTGTGTGGAAAATGTTTTCGCCTAATGAGCTCGAACCCAAAGCGGACAAATGCATCTTCATAGAATACCCTAAGAATAGTTGGGTGAACCTTCTATCTCATATCCAAGCATAAAATGTTTGTTGCTAAAACTGGGTCCTTTCTCGAGAAAGGGTTTCTCTTGAAAGAATTGAGTGGGAGGAGGATAGAACTTGATGAGGTTATTTGAACCTCTGCTTCAACCAAAAAGTAGCGCAGCGTAGAAAGATGTTTCTGTGAAGCCTACGTCAGTTGAAGAGGAAGCTAATGATGATGATCATGAAGCTTCGGATCAAGTTACTATCGACCTACAAGGAAAATAGAACTTGATGAGGTTATTGAACCTTTACTTCAACCAGAAAGTGGCGTAGCGCAGAAAGATGTTTCTGTGAAGCCTACGTCAGTTGAAGAGGAAGTTAATGCTGATGATCATGAAGCTTCAGATCAAGTTACTATCGAATTTCGTAGGTCGACAAGGACGTGTACTGCTACTGAGCGGTATGACAACCCTGTCTTGGAGGTCAGGTTGTTGGACAACGATGAACCTACGAACTATGGAGAAGCAATGATGGGCCCGAAAGCCAACAAATGGTTAGAGGCCATGAAATCTGAGAAAGGATCCATGTATGAAAACCAAGTATAGACTTTGGTGGACTTGCTCGTTGGACGACAGGTCGTCAAGTACAAATGGATCTTTAAGATGAAGACAGACGCTGATGGTGAATATCACCATTTATAAAGCTCGACTTGTCGCAAAGAAGTTTTCGCCAAGTTCAACGAGTTGACTGCGATGAGACTTTCTCACTCATAGCGATGCTAAAGTCTATTGGAATTATGTTAGCAGTTGCTGCATTTTTCAATTATGAAATCTGGCAGATGGATACCAAAACATCGTTTCCTTCATTAAGGAAAGGTTGTATGAGATACAACCAGAAGCTTTTGTCAGTCCTAAGGATGCTAAAAGGTGTGCAAGCTTCAGTGAACCTTCTATGAATTGAAGCAAGCATCTCGGAGTTGGAATATACACTTTGATGAGGCGATCGAAGTTTTTGAGTCTATACAAAGTTTATGAGAAACTTGTATTTACAACAAAGTGAGTGGGAGCACTATAGAGTTTCTGGTAAGCATATGTGGTTGACATATTGTTGATCGGAAATGATGTAGAATTTCTGGAAAGCATAAAAAGTTGTTTGAAAAGAGTTTTTCAAAGGAAGACCTGGATAAAACTACCTAATTGTTGAGCATCAAAATCTATAAAGATAGATCAAGATGTTTGATAAGACTTTCAATGAGTACATACCTTGACAAGATTTTGAAAGAGTTCAAAATGGATCAGTCAGAGAAAGAGTTCTCGCCTGATTTGTAAGGTATAAAGTTGAGTAAGACTCAATGCCCAGTTGCTGCAGAAGATAGAGAAAAGATGAGTGTCATCCCCTATGCTTCAGCCATAAGCTCTATCATGTACGCAATGCTGTGCACAAAGACCCGATGTCAGCCTTGCTATAAGTATGGCCGGAAGGTTTCAAAGTGATCCTGGAATGGAGCACTGGACAGCGGGCAAGATTATCCTTAGTAACTAAAAGACTGAGGAGATGTTTTTCGATTATGGAGGTGATAAAGAGTTCGTCGTAAAGAGTCACGTCGATGCAAGCTTTAACACCAATCTAGATGACTCGTAGTAGCAATCTGGATACGTATAGTGGAGCAGCCATTTGGAATAGTACCAAGTGGAGCGTGGTAGCAGTGTTTACGGTTTGACATAGAAATTTGCAAAGTACACATGGATCTGAATGTCGCAGACCCGTTGACTATAAGACCTCTCTCACATGCAAAGCATGATCGAGCCCCAGAACTCATTGGGTGTTAGATTCATAACAATGTGAATCACATGGTGATGTGAACTAGATTATTAACTCTAGTGCAAGTAGGAGACTGTTGGAAATATGCCCTAGAGGCAATATTAAATTAGTTATTATCATATTTCCTTGTTCATGATAATCGTTTATTATCCATGCTACAATTGTATTAAATGGAAACACATTACATGTGTGGGTAAATAGACAACACTCTGTCCCTAGTATGTCCCAGCAAGCGAGCCATACTATTCTTAAAGCAAAATATTTCTCCTCATGTGAATTTTTGCAGGCTGAGTTGGGGGGGGGGGGAGTGCCCTCACAAATATGGAGAGTTACTCCTAACGGTCGAGAGACCCTTTCTCAAGATGGTGAGACCACTAACATATGGCGTCATAATTGGTTACCCCGCTCCTCCAACATGCGGCCGATCACTAGCCGAGTACGTGACCACCTGCAACAAGCGAGCCTTCTCTTAATTGCTAATGGTGAATGGAACAAAACAATGCTATATGAGGTTTTCTTGTCGGTTGATGCGGACATCATTCATTCGATCCTATTATGCAATAGATAGGTGGACGGTTTTTGATCTTGGGCTCGTGGAAAAAAGCGAAGGTTTTACGGTGCGGTCCGCATACCATATGCTAGTTGCCACAAAGCTCAGACGAGAGGTTTGGCTTGAGAGACGCTCGGACACGTCTAACCCGGAGGGAAGCAGAATTTGTGGACAGAGATGTGAAACGTTGATGTCTCATATAAGGTCATTTTTTTCTATGGAGACTTGTACAATGGGCACTCCCACCAGCCGACCTATTACATCATCAGAACATGTCTACGGCCTCTAGCTATGGGCTCTGCGACGCAGATGACTCGTGGCAGTACTCGTTGCTACATTACAGTGTGGCACGGTGCGTGTGGGCATTACATGACCCTGACTTGGTGGAGCGTCTTAATGGTGTAAGATAGATGGACGCAAAATGATGGATTTTCTTGGTTATGGAGGAGCTCCCACACGGCAATTTTATCCAAGTCATTGTCACTCTTTGGGCGATAAGGTACGCTCGCCGGCAAGCACTCCACGAGCAAACCTTTCAAAGTCCACAAGCCACCCAGAGCTTCATCGCGACATATATAAAAGATCTAGAGGACCGCAAGCCAAGGAAAGCTCATGGGACGGTTCCACATGCACTAAGAGCATCTCTAACAAGTGCCTAAAAAATGCCCCACGCTGCAAAATTAGCACTTTTAACACACACGCAACTGAACCGGACGCTCCAACGGTCGCGTTAAAATCGTGCGCGCGGTATAAGTTGTTCCACACGCGGAGCGAAACGGCATCGCGCGCCACTTATTTCGTGTGCCCGCTCCCACGTGCGAAACCACTTGAGCGTTCATGCCTCTTCCACCTCTCTTCCGCCGGCCGCACCGCTCTCGCGCCGCCCCGTGCCACCGCGGGCGCAATCGCTCGATGGACGACCGCAACGACATCCCCCTCACCACTTCCTACGTCCGTGACCCCTCCTCCTCCTCCTCCGCCACCAACCCTAACGCAGGGAGCTTTGGCTTTGCCTCCGCCAGTGCTCCTTCAAGCACTGGACTCGCGTGCGGGCTCTTCATGGCCCCAAGGACGACCTCGACGGGTGGCGTCGCGCCAGCGACCATCGTGAAGCCACGTGACCCTCTCACGAAGCTCTCAAATGTGGCGGCGGCAAAGGTGGGGAAGGTGACCGGGAAGAAGAAGGAGGAGGTGGATGGCTTCTCTAGGCGGCCGAAGGAGAAGCTTGCAGGGCGCGTGGCCGACGCGCGGGCGAGCGAAGCGCCGGCGAACTCGTTTGTTGCGCTGGCGCCCGATGCGCACAGGGTGTATAATGAAATGCAAACAAGGTATGACTTCGTCAATTTTTTTCGTTTTTTACATGAATGGATACATATGGATAGCTTATTGTTTGTTGTATATACTTTGTAGTTTCAATGATGAGACCTATATGTCAACTATGTGCGTTGGCTCCAACAATTCTCATTGGTCTCAAACCAATGATGAGTTTTAAGGGGACGAGGATGGTGAGGGTATCTTCGATGCACCGAAAGGAAGAACGGACAACTACACCACAGACGAAGACAAATTGATATTCCAAATATGGTTGAAAGTGTCTAGGGATGGCAACATTGGAGGGGATCAAAGTAGAGAAGCCTATTGGAGTCGGATGAAGGAGCACCTTGTGTTGGAAATATGCCCTAGAGGCAATAATAAATTAATTATTATCATATTTTCTTGTTCATGATAATCGTTTATTATCCATGCCATAATTGTATTAAATGGAAACACATTACATGTGTGGGTAAATAGATAACACTCTGTCCCTAGTATGCCTCTAGTGAACTAGCTCGTTGATCAAAGATGATCAAGGTTTCCTAGCCATTGACATGTGATGTCATTTGATAACGGGATCACATCATTAGGAGAATGATGTGATGGACAAGACCCAAACTACAAACGTAGCTTATGATCGTGTCAGTTTATTGCTACTGTTTTCTGCATGTCAAGTATATGTTCCTATGACCATGAGATCATGCAACTCACTGACATCGGAGGAGTACCTTGTGTGTATCAAACGTCGCAACATAACTGGGTGACTATAAAGGTGCTCTACAGGTATCTCCGAGGGTGTCTATTGAATTGGCATGGATCAAGACTGAGATTTTTTACTCCGTGTGACGGAGAGGTATCTCAGGGCCCACTCGGTAATACAACATCACAATAAGCCTTGCAAGCAATGTGACTAAGTGTTAGTCACGGGATCTTGTATTACGGAATGAGTAAAGAGACTTGCCGGTAACAAGGTTGAACTAGGTATGGAGATACCGACGATCGAATCTCGAGCAAGTAACATAGCGAAGAACAAAGGGAACATCATACGGGATTAACTGAATCCTTGACATAGAGGTTCGACCGATAAAGATCTTCGTAGAATATGTAGGAACCAATGTGGACATCCAGGTCCCGCCATTGGTTATTGACCGTAGAGGTGTCACGGTCATGTCTACATAGTTCTCGAACCCGTAGGGTCTGCACACTTAAGGTATGGTGACGTTTCGGTAGTATAGAGTTATGTATGGTGGTGACCGAAGGTTGTTCGGAGTCCCGGATGAGATCCCGGACGTCACGAGGAGCTCCGGAATGGTACGTAGGTAAATATTGATATATAGGAAGGTGGTGTTTGGACTCTGGAAAGTTTCGGGCATTTCCGATAGTGTACCGGGAGGGACGAATGGGTCCCGGGGGCCCACCAGTGGGGCTAACCCACCCCATGGGCCTATGTGGCAACCCACCAGCCCATAGTAGTCCATTTGGGTCGGCCAAGGAGGCCTATGCGCAGGAGGAAAGAGAGGCAAACCGAATTGGGGTGGAAACCTCCCCAAACTCCACCTCTCTTGTGGGAGGAGGAGTCCTACTAGGAGGAGGACTCCTCCCCACTAGGTTCGGCCGAACCAAAGGAGAGCCCTCCTTTTGGGCGCATCCTCCTCTCCCCTCCTCCTATATATATGAGTGGTTTTAGGGTTATTTGGACAAGGATTTTCAGCCACGTCTAAACCCTACTTCTAGATCAAGTTCCTCTAGACTAGACTAGTTCCGAAGTGCTTAGGCGAAGCCCTGCCGGAATTGCTCCACCACCATCACCGGAGCGCCATCACACTGCCGGTGAACTCTTCTCCCTCTCCACTTCCTCTTGCGGGATCAAGATGGTGGAGATCGTCATCAAGCTGCACGTGTGCTGAACGCGGAGGTGATGTCCGTTCGGTGCTAGATCGGAAGGACCGTGAACAAGATCACGAGACCGTTCGTGATGAGTTCACGGGACGGATCGTTATGAGATCGCGGGACGGATCGTGATGAGTTCGCGGAACGGATCGTGATTGGATCGCGAGACGAATCGTGATGTGATCGCGGGACGCTCGGCGATTTGGATCGCGAAGATGTTCGACTACACCAACCGCGTTTCTTAACGCTTCCCGCTTAGCGATCTATAAGGGTATGTAGATCCACCCTCCCTCTCGTAGATGCTCATCACCATGGATATATCTTGCGTGTGCGTAGCAAATTTTTTGTTTCCCATGCAACGTTCCCCTTCACCTTTATTTACACAACAAGAGTGGAATGGACCTCACGGAAAGATCTGTTTGCTCCCGATGGTCGACAATCAACAAAGATTGTCAAAGATGGGCGGCCGCACTTAAAGTGGTTGACACGCTAAACCCAAGTGGAACTAATGATAACGATAGGGTAAGTGTCATTTCTTTCATGATTCTTTCATGTTCATGTTTCTTTTGTGTCCATGCTCTTTCTTGGGTGTTTCAAGTGCTAACTTGTTCTTCCATGTCCATGCTTTTTATGCAGCTAACTATCGCACAAAACTTATTTCAAGGAGAGGAGAAGAAGAACAAGAAAGGAAAGCTCAAGAAAGGGAGACCATTTACCTTGCCCCATTGCTATGAAGGATGATGAGAAATGGAAGCCATGTGAAGGTGTCGATGAGGAGACCAACAAACACAAGCGAACTATTGATTTGGATGATTATGAGGAGGAGGCATCAACCGATGACAACAAGAGAAGCCCTACACCAAACTCGGTTGCCTACTCAAAGCCAAAAAAGACCAATTGGAGACAAAAAAAGAAAGACAAGAAAAGAAGAAGAGGAAAGTAGATGATGACTCAAAAATGTTATGGAAGCTATCGTGAATGCAATAAAGGAAGCGAACGAGGATAGGAAGATGGCAAGGAACCAAGATGCGGTGACCGAGGAGAGGAGGGTGGCGGCCGAGGAGAGGAAGGTGACATTGGAGGAGAAGAAATTGGCCCTGGAGGAGCGCACTAGAATGTTAGAATGGGAGAAGAACTTGTTCGTCATGGACACATGTACCCTCGATTAGAAGAAAAAGGAGTATGTCAATCTTGCCCATGAAGAAGTCTTGGTCCATAAAACTGCCATGGCCATGGGAACCATGGGAGGCATGAGAGTTACCATGGGAGGCATGAGAGCTACCATGGGAGGAATGGAAGCTACCATGGAAGGAATGGGTGGCATGGGAGCTACCATGGGAGGCATGGGTGGCATGTGTGGCTTCGGAGCCACCATGGGCAGCATGAGTGGCTTCGGAGGTAGCATGGGAGGCATGAGTTTTGCGTCACTCATGGGAGGCATGGGAGCACCTTCGGGTGACATGGATGGTCGCATGTCTTCCGGTGTGCCTCACATACCTTATGCATCTCCGAGGGACAATGAAGAGGAGGACGAAGATGAGACTTCGGATGAGGATGATAAATCGGAGGAAGAGGAGGACGAAGATGAGGCTGCGACATGATTGATCATGTGCCATTTGTTTGTTTGAACTTGTTATGTTAAACTTCATTTGTGATTTTGAACTTGGTTGGATGATGAGATGATGGGATGATGTGAAATGCTTTTGAAGTTTCTATGTCTTTTTGTATTTCATTTTCGATCAAATATTATCAAATTGTCTTGAAAAATAATGTATATTGCAAGCGTCGGTTGCTCGCACGCGCTGTAGTTTTGCGCGTCTGCTGAAGCATCGCGCGCGCTATATTATGCGGCGACCGTTGGTGTCAGCGCTCGGCCACGCGCTAAAAATTACTTTTGGTGTGCTGCAAACACACTTTCTACGCGCCACGTGTTGGGCGCCAGTTGGAGATGCTCTAAGACAACAATGAATAAGTTAGATCTCGCTAGTGCAATGAGTCACTATGATCAGAGTAGATGGTGCGGTGTCGCGTGAGTCAAATGGAGGAGCCTACGACGATTTATGTAGAGATTCTGAGGGCACCAATCTAGGAGGCTCAGCTATCAAGTGCTCTAGCATTACGAATCCGGGGACTCTTGAAGCGCTTCCTTGTCGAGAGGCTCTCGCCCTTGCTTTAGATATCTATATCTATATCTATCTATACCTATCTATATAATATTAAAAGAAGGATCGTTGCTGCACCTTTTTTCGTCAAATTAACCTTTTTCGTATGTCCTTCATTAGTTTTGGACCGTTCAAGCCTAACAAGAAAATATAGGTTCCTAGCAAGATTCGAACCTGGGTCTGCAGGTTAGACCTGCTCACCACAAACTAGCTGACCTATGACAAATTGTTAAAAAAGGAAGGAACATCAGCCTATTGATTCCGTCCCACCAATGCGGCCTATTGGGCCAGCCATGACCAGGGAGGGACGCCCTCTAATTTTTCTGTTTCGTTCTTGGCCTTTTTTATGTTTATTTTTCGTCTTTAAAATAATTTAGCAAAAAGGAAATTTTAATTTAAAGTGAAATACATATTCTGGAAAATGGTTTATAATTAATAATCTGTTCGTTGTTTAAAAATAATTTCCATGATATTGAAAAAATGTGCATGAATTGGAAAGAAAATCACGAATTCAAGATATTTGAAAACGATTTTCACAAAAATAAAAATTACCATTAATTAAAAACTAGGTTCATGCATTTAACAAATATCGTCAAACAAAAAATGTTAATGAATTGTAAAAAAATTCAATAGATTAAAAAAACAACCAGTTTTAAAAAAACTGCCTCCATTCCAAACAGTCTTCATTGATTTGAAAAACATTTGGTGATTCATAACAATATTCAGTAGTTTCAAAAACAACATTCACAGTAATTTAAAAAATGTTCGCAATTTTGTAAATGTTCATCATTTCATAAAAACTTTTCAAGAACTAAAATATGTTCATGATTTTAAAAGATGATTCTGATCTCAAATAGTTCTTGAATTGAAAAACGTTGTTCGCAAAAATTAAAATAAAAAAGAAAAAGAAAATCCAAACTTGAAAAAGAAAAGAATGATACAAAAATAAAAAAATGTGAAAATAAAAAAGGGAAATGGAAAAAAACGAAAAATATAAAAAGTATGAAAACTCAAAAGAAATAACAAAGAAAAAATAGTTTATGGAAGCACTCTAGAACCTTCCGAAATTGGGTGGGAAAAAACTAGACTAGGTTAGCGCATACTTTGGAGAGCATGCTGGAGGGTATGCGCTGGCTAGGTTACTAGACAGTGACTTATGCGCCGAATAGTAACAACCGTGACCATTGACGAAGACTCGGCCAATCAGCTCAATGGTTGTTCGAGTGCACCCCTTCACTAGGGCCTCGACTTGTGATCAATCGATTGTTTGCTTGGAACTCGGTCGTACGTTGCAAAGTCTTTTTGCAAAATTCTATTATAGTATACAGCATGTGGCTTTATTTTTTTATGTAATACATGAACACGAATAGGCCACCCTAATCTTCTCCTAAAATACAATACAACAGTAGCCACACCTTTCAGCCGCCAGCCGCCACAACCACCTTCCTCCGTGCTCCTCCTATACTTCTTTCTAAAGCATATAGCCATTGCCCTTAGCCGCCACAGCAACTTGATGCTGATGCCGTCTTCTTGGAGCATCTAGCCGTTGTTATCACCCGTAACGCATAAGAGCTTTCTCGGTCAAATCCACACGCCACGAGGACTGCATCGATAATGAAAATCTATTGAAATGAAGAAAATCTCGAACAATGCATTTTGAAGGACAAATTATGTCGTTTAAGCTACATCGACTACTACAATTCTACGTCGTGCTCAATGATGTTTTTTAGCACTGATATATTCACCCAGACGTCGCCAATCTCCTAGACATTGTTAAATTCCCTATTATTGTTGTTGGTAGCGTCACATGATCCGTGCCATCTATAGACATGAACCGGATGTTGGCAATTTCGGCATCACCTTGCCTCGGTCATTGGTATATCATTCCAACGTCAATTTTTCGTGTCACTTTGTTAGGCATATGGTTAGGAGTTGGAACGGATAACCTAGAAACAACTTTAGACTACATATGGTTAGGAGAAGAGCAGCGAACCGTGTACTTTAATTTTAATGACAACATACTGTAGACTTTTTTTGAACTCCAAAATATTTTTAAAAAATGTGAACAAGTTTATAAACCGCGAACATTTTATGAAATTCCAAACAAATTCTGTAACCATGAGTATTTTTTGATTTTTTCAACAAATTTTGAAAACATGATCATTTTTTAAGTTCCAAAAACCGTGAATGTTTATAAAATGTGTGAGCATGTTTGGAAACATGAAAAAATTTGGAAATTGTTTTTTTGAATTTGTAAACAAAATTTGAAATGGAACACATGTAAAAACAAAATTCCCAATTTGAAGCTTGGCGCTCGTCTGGGCTGGGCTTCATATAAACCGGACAATATAGTGTATTGCTAGGGAATCGAACTTTCAATCTCACTTAACAATGGAAGTGGATAGACAAGTTGACTAGCTAACACATTTGAACAATGAAAGGTTTTGCTCAATCTAAGCTCAAGCGAATTACATACGTGCACACTCTGCTTTCTCTTTTTCTAGGCATTAGTTATTAGTGAGCGGTTTGATTATTAATAATTCTAACAATTAAAGTGGTCGGTTGGTTAGATTTGGAAAGTAATCAGACATGCTCAATTCACTTTCTTTTTTCTCCAGGATAGAACATGAGTGAGTGGTTTGATTAATTATGACTTCGAACGATCAACATGGTCGGTTGATTAGATTAGAAAAATTATCAACTTAAAATGGATGGTACAAGTCCATCTGCACAAGCATGTATATACAGATATATCAAATGTTAAATGTGTTCCGGTCGTCATGAAGGTGTGCGTGGGGAGCTAAATGGGAAGAAGATGCTGGAGGAGTGGGCGGCATGGTGATGATGACGCTGGACCGGGAATGTAATGTGTTGTTGAGTTTGTTCGATGACAGATGTGTTGTGCCGTATCCGAGCTTAATTATCAGCTTGGGATTGATTGCATTTAAATGTATTGTAATAAGGTAAGCACCGCAACCGCTATCGATGAGGGCGAAAAAGAATATACGTTGTGATATGGATGAGACAACAATGTTAAAATAAAGGACGTAGATCAGTAGAGCGTCTTGAGCCATACTTATTATACTGAAAACATATGATATATTTTCTCCCGCTGCAACGCACGGTCATATGCGCTAGTCTTTTTTTAAGGAATATGTGTTAGTCGCATGATTGCATGATTGCGTCAGATTGTCAAGGTGTAGTCAGTGACATCAAGCAAACTACTGGAGGAACGTATACGAGCTTCATCATGGAGATTAAAGCTACTACGAGTCAGTTTCAGCATTGATCTTTCATCTTTAAAAAGCGAGAAATAAATTTCGAGGCACATAGTCGTGCTAGACATACTTTTGGTTTGGAGCTAGGTCGTCATCTATGCCTACTAGCCCCGGACCTTATTACCATGAACATAATATTATACACCAATAAATAAAATTTATTTGGACTGAGAAAAAAAAAACAAGCGACCCGTTTCTAATACGTAGAGACCACCCGCAAACGTGCAAGTCTACAACAGGAGCCCAGCTAATAAGCCCATATATACACACCGATCCTTACCAGTTACGAGTAGTTTCGTTCAAAAAAAAGTTACGAGCAGTACTCCTGTTTGCCCTAAAATTTCCCAAGGAAAGCAGTATTCCAGAGCCGCCATGCACAAGCACGACGAGGCGGCCACCACAAGGATGAAGAGGAGCACACCGTACCTTCCAGACGAACTGGTGTCAGAGATCCTGCCCCGGCTCCCCGTGGAGCCGCTGCTCCGATTCAGGTCCGTCTGCAAGGCCTGGCGCGGCATCATCGACGAGGACTCGTTCGTCCGCGATCACCTCCTCCTCCAGGCCTCGTCCCTGCTCGTCGCGCCGTGGCTCGGGGAGAACGACAACGATAGTCCTCTCGCTTCTTCCACCGGAGAGTTGACCGCCGCCGGTCTGTACCAATGGGATGGGAAGCAGCAGGGCGTCGCCACGCTCCTACACGCCGTGTCCGACTACCGCTCGAAGAAGGCGGCGTTGCACAGCATGGCGCATTGCGACCGGTGCTATTGCCTAGCGACAACACACACTAGTAGAAAACAGGGCATCGGTTCGGACCGGCCAGCCCATTAATCCCGATTCAGTCACGAATCGGGATCGATGGATGCAACAGTCCCGGTTCGTGAGGCCAGGGGCCGGCGGGCCACGTGGAGTATTGGTCCCGGTTCGTAGGACACCTTTGGTCCCGGTTCCATACACGAACCGGAACCAATGTGCCTCGCTCCTGGCCCACAATCATTGGTCCCGGTTCGTGGCTAGAACCGGGACCAAAGGGGGTAACTGTTCGCCCAGTGCGAGCCCCTTTAGTCCCGGTTGGTGGCTCAAACCGGGACTAAAGGTTCGAACGGTTTGGTTCCCACGACGTTTCGCGCTCCGAGAAAGAGGCAACTTCCGCGGCGAGGGCTATAGTAACTTTGCCCATTTCTGTTCTTCTCCTATCTTCTTCTCTTTCATTCTCCTCTCTTCTTCTCCTCCATTCTCCTCTCTTCTTCCCCATATCTTCTACCATGAATCCAATCACTTGCTACGGGGAGGTGCTCGCACATGGCACGACCAATCTCGATGTCGTCTACATGAACAACAGCGCCATGGTGTCGCGTTTTCTTTCCTTTTTGCAGAAATGGCTTGAAGTGGCGGATGAGAAAGACAAGTTCTTAGGGCTTGATCTCGAGTACACGAACAAGCAAGAAGATGTTGCCGTCATCTAGCTATGTTTCAAGAAACATGTGATGATCTTCCAATGGGCAAGGTGAGTTTTGAGGATTTTCTTCGATCAATTAATAATTTATAGATTATTATGAAAATTACATAGGATAGAAATATGCTGCATTTTGAATCATATCGGAAAGATCAATATTTATTTTAAGTTTGTAGTGAATAACAATTTTCCTTGTTGCAAAACGTGGAAGAACATATATGTCATATAGTTAATTTAAGGTTTCTTCATCAATTCATAGGATATGAAAATTGCATATATATATATATATATATATATATATATATAGGATATAGCAATATATATATTCTATTTTGAATCCTATGGCAAAGATCAATTTCTCTTAAGTTGTAGTGAAATAATTTTCGATTTTTATGATATTAATTACTGTTTACCGGGCTCAAATGAGCGAGGGAGCAAAAACTCTGCGTCTTCCTCTTTTGTTGCAGCGAAATAATTTTTCTTTATATAGTTGCATATTATAATTCTGCCGAAATATACTTGTTGCAACAGTATTTAACATTTGTTCCATTTTAATTTGTTGATGTTGCAGTAGTGACAAGCACTGCCCAACACTCATGGACTTCCTACGCAACGACATACATTTTGCTAGTGTTGATGTAAGAAATGACAAGCTAAAGATGAGGCGCAGGTTCGGTATTGAGATACCAGCTGACTGCCTTATTGATATTGAAGACATATTCAGGCTTCGGTATCAGAGGACTTTGATGGCTTCTATGGCAGTCGCCTTGATCGACGACTATTACGGAGATATGAAGACCAAATTTTCCCCGGCGCAGCACAAAAAGTGAGAGAGGACCCCACTTCAGCCTATGAACATTGAGTATGCAACAAAAGATGCATACGTTGCATATGAGTTATACCGTAAGATTCGAACCATGAACTATGGGCAACGTCACCTCGCACCACCACCACCATGGGACGGATATTCTTCTGATTCGGACTAGATAGTAGTGTTCGCTTGGACGAGTACTTTCTGTAATGCATATCTGAACTATTACATATTACATATCTCTCTAGCTATTATATATTTGTAGTGCTTTTCAATTTAGTTTTTTCTTAAATTCCGATTGTGGCCGAGAACAATATGCAACAAAAAAGTGGGTTGTCATCGTTGCCAACAAGCACGCACACACCATGCCAACTTTCAACCTTCTCAGACTTCATTTGAAGTGCTTTCTAATTTCAGGGTCATTTAGCTCAAAAAATCAGTAAATGCATGAAAAATATCAAATGAAGTCAGAAAGGGTTGAAAATTGATGATGTGGCTTTGAATGGTGCATTTTGAACACACGAAAAGCCTGGAGTTGAAATAAGTTCAAGAAAATGAAATGCCTTCTGTAACCGATGAGTTTTCGTGCGAAACCCCGATACTTCAAAAGAGACTGTCCGTCTTGTACACGAAGTGCATCCAGCTTTTGCCGTAACCCTCTCAACTTTTTAGCACATGCTATGTGGGTGAAATTTTGATACCATGCCAACTTTCACCATTTTCAGAGTTCATTTGTAGTGCTTTTCAATTTCAGGGTCATTTAGCTCAAAAAATCAGTAAATGCATGAAAAATATCAAATGAAGTCAGAAAGGGTTGAAAATTGATGATGTGGCTTTTAATGGTGCATTTTGAACACACAAATAGCCTGGAGTTGAAATAAGTTCAAGAAAATTGATGAAAGGGCCCCCGTCGCCTCCCCCTCACCGCCTTGCTCCCGTCGCCGCCCCTCCTCCGTCGCCTCCCCCGCCGCCCCTGTCGCCGCCCCACCCCGTCGCCGCCCCGCCCCGTCGCCGTCGCCGCCCTGCCCCCGTCGCCGCTCCGTTGCCGCCCCGTCGCCTCCCCCGAGCCGCCGTCGGCCCGGCTCGTTGCAATTTTTTTAAATATATGTTGATTTTTATGCTTTTTTAGTATGCGTATGCATGTTAGATTAGTATGTTTATGTTAGCTAGATTAGTATGTGTATGTTAGATTAGTATGTTTATACTTTTTTTTGAAAGTAGATTAGTATGTTTATGTTATCTAGATTAGTATGTGTATGTTAGATTAGTATGTTTATGTTTTATTCTAAAGTAGATTAGTATGTTTATGTTAGATTGGTATGTGTATGTTGATTTTGGGTTTTATGAAAAATTAGTCGACGATGCCCGGCCCGCATCCTCGTCGTCGAGTAGTCCGCGAGAGCTTTCTTGATAGGCGCCATGTCCGGGACTGGGCTTCGCCGAGCTGGCACTAGGAGGTGCTACCTTCCCGGGCTTGGAGGTTGGTGAGGAATGCAGGTATCGTCGTCGACCCGGACCTTCTATGGTGGCGGTCACGCGGGCCACTTTCGGTGTCCATGATGGTTCCTTATCTTTGGGTGTCCACCGCCGGTGACTCAGAGACCGCTAGTGAACCGAGTTCAGCGTCCTCCATTTTGGATTCTAGGATATACGATCTGTATTTGTGATATTATATTTGAGGTCATTATAAATATTAATATTAGTGATATTTTATCGATATAATGCGTGTGTGACTTTCGGTCTGTTGTTGCTCCTTGTGTGACTTTCATGTGTGTTCTTGATGAAGGAAGGAATCCCGACTGTTGTCGTGGGGGCGCTTCCTCTTTCTTCTCTTCCTCGCGATATACTCGTTGATATATTGCGCAAGAAGAGAAGAGGGAAGGCGTCCATCACGGACAGTCGAACTATTACTGTGTGAGAGTGTCCACCAACATATATACTCCACCGTATCAATGTGAGAGAGTGCGCACCAACACACCATGAGATATGAGAGTTATTTAAGGAAAGCCTCGACGGACCGAAAGTCACACACGCATTAATTAAGATCCAAAGCGTGTCGTAATTCTTGAACTGGATTATTCGGGATGACGTATTAGTGATATTATATTCAAATTCATTATAAATGTATTTGTGATTTGCAAGTCATTTCAGTATTTTTTTTATGTCATTGCTCGATATATGAAACGAGTTGACTTTAGGTCTGTTTTGGCTCATTGTGTGTCTTTCAGTGAGGGAGAGTGTCCACCATATGTATATATATATATATGAGAGAGGAAGAATCCCGACTGTTGTCGTGGGGGTCGCTTCTCCTTCGTTCCCGTATGCTAGACATTATGGTGTAATGCACTCGGGGACGAATGGAGGAGTCACCATCATCGACGGTCGTAATATCAGAGGAAGTGCCCACCATATACGTGAGATGAGAGTTTAGGAAGGAAAGACTCGATAGACCTAAAGTCAACCCGTTGCATATTGAGTAATAGTGATCTGTGTGTTGATCTGTTTTCTCGTAGTTTCCTTCGATCGATTTTAAATGTTTCAACTATGAGCCCGTGCCGTAATTCTTGAATCATGAACACAGGAAATATCTTCGTCATCAGACGACGATGGGATCCAAGCGTGTGAATTTTGCGGTGAAGATAAAGGTCTTTGTGACCAGCCTGGGCTGCAAGACGGCAGGTTCTTCACCATGAAGCTTTATGAGGACTTTGATATTTCTACGGTATGCAACGATGACAACTGTTTTTTCGTAATTAAGCATGACTTCTGTTTCTTTCCTTCAACGCGTAATTTCTGTTTTATATAATTCGACTAGTTCGTCCCCTGTCATGCAAGATGGTATTTCTTGGAGAGGCTCGGTTTCGAAGAGCACGAGAGTTTTGAGACGAGGACAACCAACCTAAGGACTAAACATGGTCACACATTTCTTGTGAAAGTAATGAATGCACCTAATAACACAGAAATGGGATGTTCAGATTGGGAAGCTCTTTGCAAGGCATATGGATTTTAGAAAGATATGGAAATAACCTTCGATCTTCGTTTCGAAGATCATATTGAAGGAAACATCGACATTTGGGTAGATGTCGATATATTCCTGTTTTACCTCCATGTGAGTTTGTCAACCATGCATATTTGTCAAGTAATTTGCATTATATATATATATATATAAATATTAGGTGTTCATGCGTACTAAATTTGTTAATTTTTAATTTACAGCTTATTTCGTTTCTTCGAGTGAAATACAGAACATAATCGACACGACACACTACACTTATGGATCACATCTAACTTGGGAGGAGAAGGATGATCTTATCTACTTTGTTATTGGTGTCATAGCTGGTAGAGACATCTTCCCGTATAATTTGGGAACTGGCCCAAATTATACATTGTACAGGACACTAGTGCATAGGTTGAGGGCGGATGACATTCGCCAAAATATCTTGGTAAGAGTTGCTAATTAAGTACACTAGTACTATTGCGTAAATGGTATTGATTACATTGCTAACTAGGCTACTATTATGTTCTTCCACATAAATTGCCAAATGAAGTTATGCCACCGTTGATGCAACCCGAAGGTAATATGGTAATAAAAAGCCCCTTTCATCCCGAGTTATCTTTTGCATACTCGACTGAGCGCAAACCGCCAAGAAGGCTCCAAATTGAAGCATGGGGACAAATAAAGAAGGATCGCAAGCCACAAGTTGGAGACCGTTGGATTTCTTTGCTTCATCATGGAGACATTGGTGTGAATCTTTTTATGCCATTCTACCTAAGAGGGAGGAGTAGGTCCTATGAGGGAGGACTATGTCATTTTATCTTTTTTGTTTTGTTTTATGAGACTTTAACTTTGTATGCTTAAGATGATCATGAGCTGTTAGATCTTGTGTAATTAATGATTTTTCGTCATTTGCTTACTAGCTAGCGTCGAGTTCTCTATATGTATAATAGCTAGCGTCGACCAAACACAGAAAAAGAGAGATCACTTCTCTCTATTAGCTAGCTAACACAATATGAAACCCCTAAATTAACCCTTCAAAACCCACTAAACCCCCTTTCAAAAAAACCCAGCTCCTGCCAGATGCTGATGTGTGGATGCCTTTTTGTCCCGGTTGGTGTTACAAACCGGGACTAAAAGTCCTCCTGCCTGGGCTCCCATAGTGACCACGTGAAGCCCTTTTGGTCACGGTTCGTAAGCGAACCAGGACTAAAGGTTTAGGGCTTTAGTCCCGGTTTCAAAATCAGGACAAATGGGCCTCTGGAGCCAGAACAAATGGGCCGTTTTCTACTAGTGACAGTAGTTAACCCGGCCACCCGACACAGCATCACGCTTCCCCCGACCCCTGATTGCTTCGAAGGTCCTCAGGCGTTCGGTCTTGGACACGACCCTCGCTCCAAAACTTACAAGGTTGCTCGCTTCTACGGTTATCGTAGTCCGGGTAGCCATGACTATACTGCCAAGATGGGGGTGTTCACCATAGGAAAAGACCTTTGTTGGCATGACACGACGGCGCTGCCGCCTCCGCATCATGTCAAGCGACGGCGCATGGCGACCTTCTTCAAGGGGTCCTTGGTCTGGACACTCAGAAGGGGGGTCTAGACAGCACACCGGTCGCCCCAGGCTTCGTCCGCTTCAGGTTACAGGATGAGTCCTTCAGCATCGTACGGGCGCCTCCTTGCACCACGAGGTTGGACCACGTGGCGTCCAATTTGACCGAGCTCCGCGGAGAGCTGTGTGTGTGCGCATGTCGGTCAGCGGTTTATCACGCGGTTTTTGAGATGTGGATGTGCGCTAATCTAGAAGATGGCATCAATCCGCCACGATGGGATATGCGTCATGTTGTCACCGGGCCCTTCTTATTCCGATCTTTTATTCCGAAGATCACGACTGCCGACGACATAGTGTTTCATTTAGAAGAAAACTATCTCTACAACTGCCATCTACAAAATCCAGTATTTAATTTTGATGATGTGATTGAAATGGAGGGCTTGAGGTATCATCACCTCGACACCAACACATTTGTCGAATACACACAAAAAATGCTGGCCTTTATGTAATCTCATATGTTCCAAGCCTAGTTCGGATCTAGGTTTCAATGTATTTATTTAACTAGTGTTATCGGACATGAAGGTTCATTCAAATTTTTTCGTTCTGTTATACGAGTTGTATTGCCTGGTATCGATGATGTGCTATTACAATTTGATTCCAATGGGTGCTTAATTTTTTGGTCGTTTGTTTATTTGCTTCTTTGTCCCATGTTTAACTTGAGTTAGCGTGATGGTTCCCACGCAGCATGTCAGCCGAGGGCGCCATTGGATCCCTCTGTGTTATACTTCTATCTATAATGCATGTCTTTCTCACCATAAAATAAATGTCCACACAAGTAACCAAAGTGCAATATGGTCTTGACACCAAACATTAGTGGAGAAATGGCTATCCATGACTCTTGTTGATGACGCATCATTTTCCTCTAACGTCAGCACTAATATTTTTAAATAATGCTGGCGCTCGCTAAATTTGCACGTTATTGCTACACACATAGTGGTGGTGTTCAAATTCTGCCGAACGTCACTCCTATGAGGACCCAACGCTCTCGCCTTTCACCTATTATTGTTGGCGTGGCTATATTTCCTATGGCATAGGTATTTTCTTAGTACTGGCATTGCATATTAGGCCCGGTGTCGCGCATTCATGCCCATTAGGCCCATGCCAGCACTAGTCGGTTTTAACAGGTAAACCTTATCCTTTCGTCCTCATTCTCTTGATCCCTAAGTCCATCCGTCCTCCTCTCGATCCCCGCCGCTGTCCGATGCTGCGCATCTCCGCCCCGCACTACGATGCCCGTCTCCGTCCGTCTCCGTCTGACGGCCCGTCTTTGTCGAAGGAGGAGCGTGAGGCCTCCCTGCCCGACGCCGACCCGCCCCGCCCCATTCAAGCACGGGTAGTTCAATTATGTTCTACTTCCCCGTTTCTAAATATAAGTTATGATAGATAATTTTGTTCCTTATGTAGTGTTTCTAGAGATCTTAGTATGTAATACATACGGATTCATCTAGACATATTTTAGAGTGTACATTCATTAATTTTGTTCCTTATGTAGTCTATATTTAAATGTAGATTGATTCGCCATGATAGATAAATTGTCATGATAGAATAGGTGTAGTATGACTCCCGTTAAACTAGTTGTAGTATAACATGTAGATTGATTCGTCATGATAGACTAATTGTAGTACAACTCTTTTTAAACTAGTTGTAGTATAACATGTAGATAAATTGTTATTTTTAAATTCTTCATTCTATAAGATGATGAGATTTCATTACAGCTCATATGGATAATTCATCAACCAACAACGAATCGGTGGGCAACATGCAGAAGTGGAATCAGTGACGATTAGAATCTTTAGACTGGCGCATCAAAAAAGTCGAAGAAGACAATGCCTTCCTGAAGAATGAAAGGGATAGTCTGCTCGTAGAGGGTGCTACTGTCCAAACTAAGTCAAACAAACTGAGAGATCTGAGAGATGAGTTGACGAAGATGAGTAACAACTTGAAGATGGAGAAAAAAAATACAGGCTAGAGAAGTATAACCTATAGAGAGAGGTTGATCACTTCAAAAGAGATGGAGAGAACAATCGGAAAAAGTTTCGCCTGTTGGACTTAATCCTTGATGATGTTGAGTAGTTTTAATTATAAAGTTTATGAGTATGTTTAGTTGTACGTTCAATACTAACTAATTTTTAAAGTCTGAAGTTTATAAGTATGTTTAGTTCATTAGTACTAAGTTTTAAACTCTTATTAAGTTTATGAGTATGTTTAATTTATCTGTCTCTTTTGTGAAGTTTAAGCTTTTAGTTTTTGAAGGATTTTTCTTGCATTATCCAAAAAAACAAATTGCTGGCGTTGCACAACAACGCACGACAAAGGTAATGTATATGTATAGCTGGTGTTGACCAATTTGAATGCCAGCATCATGTAATATAATGTTGGTGTAGGCTTCAACGCCACCACTATTTTCTAACTGTGGCGCCATATTGGTGGCATCGGGTGTCTATGCCAGCAAGGCCATTAGAACATGTACAATTGTGGCATATGGATACAGGTGCCTCATGACAAAAAGTAGCTTGGGGCATCTATATTGATTATTTTCTCCCTGATGCAAGCTTCCACTAGTAGGCATCATCAAAGAATAGAAAATAAAAACTTTAGTACACATGCATCTCTACTTTTCATTCTAACTTTTCATCTTTTTACACCGGGTCACACTTTTTCTCTTTAAACACCTGTCTCCTGCAAAGGATCCCGCTTTCTCACCCAAAACTATTTTTTCTCACATCCGATCCTACATGGGAGGCATCACCTGTTGGAAATATGACCTAGAGGCAATAATAAAATGGTTATTATTGTATTTCCTTGTTCATGATAATTGTCTATTGTTCATGCTATAATTGTATTAACCGGAAACCGTAATGCATGTGTGAATAAATAGACCACAACATGTCCCTAGTGAGCCTCTAGTTGGCTAGCTCGTTAATCAATAGATGGTCACGGTTTCATGACCATGGACATTGGATGTCGTTGATAACGGGATCACATTATTAGGAGAATGATGTGATGGACAAGACCCAATCCTAAGCATAGCAAAAGATCGTGTAGTTTGTTTGCTAAAGCTTTTCTAATGTCAAGTATTGTTTCCTTAGACCATGAGATTGTGAAACTCCCGGATATCGTAGGAATACCTTGGATGTGCCAAACATCACAACGTAACTGGGTGGCTATAAAGGTAAACTATGGGTATCCTCGAAAGTATCTGTTGGGTTGGTACAAATCGAGACTAGGATTTTTCACTCCGTGTGACGGAGAGGTATCTCTGGGCCCACTCGGTAAGACATCGTCATAATGAGCTCAATGTGACTAAGGAGTTAGCCACGGGATGATGTGTTACGGAACGAGTAAAGAGACTTGCCGGTAACGAGATTGAACAAGGTATAGGGATACCAACGATCGAATCTCGGGCAAGTGTCATACCGGTAGACAAAGGGAATTGTATACTGGATTGATTGAATCCCCGACATCGTGGTTCATCTGATGAGATCATCATGGAGCATGTGGGAGACAACATGGGTATCTAGATCCCGCTGTTGGTTATTGACCGGAGAGGTGTTTCAGTCATGCGTACATGCCTCCCGAACTTGTAGGGTCTACATACTTAAGGTTCGATGACGCTAGGGTTATAGGGAAATTGTGTATGTGGTTACCGAAGGTTCTTCGGAGTCCCGGATGAGATCCTGGATGTCACGAGTAGTTCCGGAATGGTCCAGAGGTAAAGATTCATATATAGGAAGTGAGGTTTTGGTCACCGGAAGTGTTTCGGGCATCACCGGTAACGTACCGGGGCCAGCGGAAGGGTTCCGGGGGTCCATCGTGTGGGGCCACCGGCACCAGAGGGCTGCGTGGGCCGAAGGTGGGAGGGAACCAGCCCCTAGGTGGGATGGTGCGCCTCCCACAAGGACCCAAGGCGCAGCAACGTGGGAGGAGTGCAAACCCTAGGGTCAAATGGGCCCTAGGCCCACCTAGGGCACCGCCGCTCCTCTCCCCTCTCCTGTCCACCGCCCCAAGGGCCATCTAGGGCCGGCCACAGCCCTAGGGTGGGAACCCTAGGGGCTGCGCCCTCCCTCCTCCTCCTCCTATATATAGTGGAGGGTTTGGGGCTGCCAAGAACACGCATCTCTCTCTCTATCTCAGCGCAGCCCTACCTCTTCACCTCCTCGTCGTCTGTAGCGCTTGGTGAAGCCCTGCCGGAGTACCACGCAGTTCCACCGTCACCATGCCATCGTGCTGCCGGAGCTCTCCCTCAACCTCTCCTTCCTTCTTTCTGGATCAAGGCGTAGGAGACGTCACCGGGCTGCATGTGTGTTGAACGCGGAGGCACCGTTGTTCGGCACTTAGATCGGAATCCACCGCGATCTGAATCCTTCGAGTACGACTCCACCAACCGCGTTCTTGTAACGCTTCCGCTTTGCGATCTTCAAAGGTATGAATATGCACTCTCCCTTTGCTCGTTGCTGGTTTCTCCATAGATAGATCTTGGTGACACGTAGGAAATTTTTTGATTTACTACTACGTCTCCCAACAGTGGCATCATGAGCTAGGTCTATGCGTAGAATCTATGCACGAGTAGAACACAAGTTGTTGTGGGCGTAGATTTTTTCAATTTTCTTGCCGTTACTAGTCTTATCTTGATTCGGCGGTATGTATTGTGGGATGAAGCGGCACGGACCGACTTTACACGTACGCTTACGTGAGACTGGTTCCACTGCCTGACATGCACATGTTGCATAAGGTGGCTAGCGGGTGTCTGTCTCTCCCACTCTAGTTGGATCGGATTCGATGAAGAGGGTCCTTATGAAGGGTAAATAGCAATTGGCATATCACTTTGTGGTTTTTGCGTAGGTAAGAAACGTTCTTGCTAGAAACCTATAGCAGCCACGTAAAAACTTGCAACAACAATTAGAGGTCGTCTAACTTGTTCTTGCAGCATATGTTGTGTGATGTGATATGGCCAAAATAATGTGATGTGATATATGTGATGTATGAGATTGATCATGTTCTTGTAATAGGATTCACGACTTGCATGTTGATGAGTATGAAAACCGGCAGGAGCCATAGGAGTTGTCTTAATTTATTGTATGACCTGCGTGTCAATCATAAACGCCATGTAATTACTTTACTTTATTGCTAACCATTAGCCATAGTATTAGAAGTAATAGTTGGCAAGAAAACTTCATGAAGACACTGGTGGGGAACATTGCATGGGAAACAAATAATTTCCTACGCACACGCAAGATCTATCCATGGTGGTAAGCATCTACGAGAGGGAGAGTGGATCTACGTACCCTTGTAGATCGCTAAGCGGGAAGCGAGAAGAAACGCGGTTGGTGTAGTCGAACGTCTTCGCAATCCAAATCGCCGAGCGTCCCATGATCCCATAACGATCCGTCCCGTGATCTCATCACGATCCATCTCGTGATCTCATCACGATCCGTCCCGCGATCTCATCGCGAATCATCTCACGATCTTGATCACGGTCCTTCCGATCTAGTACCGAACGGACGACACCTCCACGTTCAGCACATGTACAGCTCGATGACGATCACCACCTTCTTGATCCAGCAAGAGGGAGTGGAGAGGTAGACGAGTTCTCCGGCAGCGCGACGGCGTTGCGGCGATGGTAGTGGAGGAATTCCACAAGGGCTTCACCTAAGCACCACTGAAGACCGATCTAGAGGAGAAAACGATCTAGAGGAAGAAGAGGGCAGCACGTGGCAATTAGGGTTAGCTCTTCCCTCTAAATCCTCTAGTATATATAGGAGGGAGGGAGGGGAGGAGTCAGCCTGAAACCCTCAAGATGTGGCCGAAATTGGAGGTGGAGGAGTCCTACTCCAATCCTATTAGGAGTAGGATTCCTCCTTTGCACTTGGAAACTCTTTCCACCTCTCCACCTTTGGATTTTTTTCCTTCTCAAACCTCATGGGCTTTAGTGGAGGCTTCGGCCAGCCCACCAGGGGATGGTTTGTCTCCTCCCACAGCCCATGAGGCCCCTCGGGGCGTGACACCCCTCCCGATGGTCCTCCGGTACCCTCCCGACACTCTCGGTACACTACCGATGAGCCCGAAACTTTTCCGACGACCAAAACAGGACTTCCTATATATCAATATTTACCTCCGGACCATTCTGGAGCTCCTCGTGACGTCTAGGGTCTCATCTGATACTCCGAACAACCTTCGGTTACCACCATACATAACTCTATACTACCGAAACATCACTGAACCTAAAGTGTGCGGACCCTGCGGGTTCGAGAACTATGTAGACATGACCGAGACACCTCTACGGTCAATAACCAATAGCTGGACCTGGATGCCCATATTGATTCCTACATATTCTATGAAGATCTTTATCGGGCGAACCTCTATGTGAAGGATTCAGTTAATCCCATATGATGTTCCCTTTGTTCTTCGGTATGTTACTTGCCCGAGATTCGATCGTCGGTATATCCATACCTAGTTCAACCTCGTTACCGGGAAGTCTCTTTACTCGTTCTGTAATACAAGATCCCGTGACTAACAATTAGTCACATTGCTTGCAAGCCTTGTTGTGATGTTGTATTACCGAGTGGGCCCTGAGATACCTCTCCGTCACACGGAGTAACAAATCCCAGTCTTGATCCATGCCAACCCAACAGACACCCTCAGAGATACCTGTAGAGTACCTTTATAGTCATCCAGTTACGTTGCGACGTTTGATACACACTAGGCACTCCTCCGGTGTCAGTGAGTTGCATGATCTCATGGTCATAGGAACAGATACTTGACATGCAGAAAATAGTAGCAATAAACTGACACGATCATATGCTACGTTTATAGTTTGGGTCTTGTCCATCACACCATTCTCCTAATGATGTGATCCCGTTATCAAATGACATCTCATGTCCATGGCTAGGAAACCTTAACCATGTTTGATCAACTAGCTAGTCTATTAGAGGCATACTAGGGACATGGTTTTGTCTATGTATCCACACATGCATCTAAGTCTCCGATCAATAAAATTATAGATGGATAATAAACGATTATCATGAACAAGGAAATATGATAATAACTAATTTATTGCCTCTAGGGCATATTTCCAATAGTCTCCCACTTGCACTAGAGTCAATAATCTAGTTCACATCACCATGTGATTCGCATTGTTATGAATCTAACACCCAATGAGTTTTGGTGCTCGGTCATGCTTTGCATGTGAGAGAGGTCTTATAGTCAACATGCCCGTGACATTTAGATCCGTGTGTTCTTTGCAAGTCTCTATGTCAAAATGTAAACAGTGCTACTACACTCCACTTGGTACTATTCCAAATGGCTGCTCCACTATACGTATCCAGATTGCTACTCCGAGTCATCCGGATTGGTGTTAAATCTTGCATCGACGTAACTCTTCACGACGAACTCTCTATCACCTCCATAATCGAGAAACATCTCCTTAGTCCTCTGGTTACTAAGGATAATTTTTACCGCTGTCTAGTGATCCACTCCTAGATCACTCTTGTACCCCTTGACAGACTCATGGCAAGGCATAGACCAGGTGTGGTTTACCGGTGTCCAGTGATCCACTCCTACATCACTCTTGTACCCCTTGATAGACTCATGGCAAGGCACACACCAGGTGCGGTACACAGCATGGCATAATATAGAGCCTATGGCTAAGGCATAGGGGACGACATTCGTCCTTTCTCTTTCTTCTGCCGTGGTCGAGCTTTGAGTCTTACTCAACTTCACACCTTACAAATCAGGCAAGAACTCTTTCTCTGACTGATCCATTTTGAACTCTTTCAAAATCTTGTCAAGGTATGTACTGATTGAAAGTCTCATCAAGTATCTTGATCTATCTCTATAGATCTTGATGCTCAACAATTAGGTAGCTTTATCCAGGTCTTCCTTTAAAAATCTCTTTTCAAACAACCCTTTATGCTTTCTAGAAATTCTATATCATTTCCGATCAACAATATGTTAACCACATATGCTTATCAGAAACTCTATAGTGCTCCCACTCACTTTATTGTAAATACAAGTTTCTCATAAACTTTGTATAGACTCAAAAACTTTGATCAGCTCATCAAAGTGTATATTCCAACTCCGAGATGCTTGTTTCAGTCCACAGAAGGATCACTGAAGCTCGCACACCTTTTAGCATCCTTAGGACTGACAAAACCTTTTGGTTGTATCACATACAACCTTTCCTCAAGTAAACCGTTAAGGAAACGATGTTTTGACATCCATCTGCCAGATTTCATAATTGAAAAATGCAGCAACTGCTAACATAATTCCAACAGACTTCAGCATTGCTACGAGTGAGAAAGTCTCATCGCAGTCAACTCCTTGAACTTGTCATAAACTTCTTTGCAACAAGTCGAGCTTTACAAATGGTGACATTTACCATCAGCGTCTGTCTTCATTTTAAAGATCCATTTGTACTCAACGACCTGTCGTCCAACGAGAAAGTCTACCAAAGTCTATACTTGGTTTTCATACATGGATCCTATCTCGGATTCATGGCCTCTAACCATTTGTCAGAATCCGGGCCCATCATCGCTTCTCCATAGTTCGTAGGTTCATCGTTGTCCAACAACATGACCTCTAAGACAGGGTTGCTGTACCACTCAGGAGTTGTACGTGTCCTTGATCCGAAGTTTCATGATCATCATCATTAACTTCTTTTCAACGTAGGCTCCACAGAAACATCTTTCTGCGCTGCGCTACTCTCTGGTTGAAACAAAAGTTCAATAACCTCATAAAGTTCTATCTTCCTCCCACTCAATTCTTTCGAGAGAAACTCTTTCTCAAGAAAGGACCCATTTTAGCAACAAACACTTTATGCTTGGATCTGAGATAGAAGGTTTACCCAACTGTTCTTAGGGTATTCTATGAAGATGCATTTGTCCACTTTGGGTTCGAGCTCATTAGGTAAAACCCCTTTTTTCACATAAGCGTCACAGCCCCAAACATTAAGAAATGACAGCTTAGGTTTCTATCAAACCATAATTCATACGGTGTCATCTCGGATTTGGATGGTGCCCTATTTAAAGTGAATGTAGTTGTCTCTAATGCATAACCCCAAAACGATAGTGGCAAAACGATAAGAGACATCATAATTCGCACCATATCCAATAGAGCACGACTGCGACGTACGG
The DNA here is from genome assembly GCA_022496015.1 of Hordeum marinum. Lineage (NCBI taxonomy): Eukaryota > Viridiplantae > Streptophyta > Magnoliopsida > Poales > Poaceae > Hordeum > Hordeum marinum. Next base: position 483,454,369 of record CM039673.1, read on the forward strand.
ACACACCATCACACTATGGTGTTCCAGGTGGCGTGAGTTGTGAAACAACTTTCACATTGTCTTAAGTTGTATACCAAACTCGTAACTCAGATATTCACCCCCACGATCATATCGTAGACATTTTACCTTCTTGTCACGATGATCTCAAACTTCACTCTGATTCTGCTTGAACTTTTCAAACGCTTCAGACTTGTGTTTCATTAAGTAAATATAGACTATATATACTCAAATCATCAGTGAAGGTAAGAAAATAACGATATCCACCACATGCTACAACACTCGTTGGATTGAATACATCAACATGTATGATTTCCAATAAGTCAATTGCCTGCTCCATCAAACCGGAAAACGGGGTCCTTAGTCATCTTGCCCAAGAGGCATGGTTAACATGTCTCAACCGATTCGAAATCGAATGAGTCCAAAGATCCATCAGCATAGAGTCTCTTCATGCGATTTATACCAATATGACATTTAGCGGCAGTGCCACAAGTATGTGGTATTATCATTATTAACTTTGTATCATTTGGCATAAATGTTATGAATATGTGTATTACTACGATCAAGATTCAACAAACCATTCTCATTGGGTGCATGACCATTGAAGGTATTATTCATGTAAACAGAATAACCATTATTCTAACTTAAATGAATAACCATGTTGCAATAAACTTGATCTAATCACATTCATGCTCAACGCAAACACAAAATAACATTTATTTAGGTTCATCACTAATCCCGAAGGTAGAGAGATCGTGCGATGCTGATCACATCAACCTTGGAAACTTTTCCAACACACATCGTCACCTCACACTTAGCCAGTCTCCGTTTTTCCATAGCTTTTATTTTGAGTTACTAACATTTAGCAACCGAACAGGTATCCTATACTCAGGTGCTACTAGGAGTACTAGCAAGGTACACATCAATAACACGTATATCAAAATATACTTCTGTCGACGTTGCCAGCCTTCTTATCTACCAAGTATCTAGGGTTGTTCCGCTTCAGCAACCGCTCTCCTCATAATAGAAGCACTTAGTCTCGGTTTGGGTTCAACTTTGGGTTGCTTCACTGGAGCAGCAACTGACTTGCCATCCATGAAGTTTCCCTCCTTGCCCTTGCCCTTCTCGAAACTAGTGGTTTTACTAACCATCAACACTTGATGCTCCTTCTTGATTTCTACCTTCGTGGTGTCAAACATCGGGAACAGCTCAGGGATCATCATTTCCATCCCGGGCATAATTATAGTTCATCACAAAGTTCTAGTAGCTTAGTGATAGTGACTCAGAGAACTATGTCAATCACTATCTTATCTAGAAGATCAACTCACACTCGATTCAAGCGATTGTAGCACCCAGACAATCTGAGCACATGCTCAAGGATTGAGCTATCATCCTCCATCTTAAAGGCAAAGAATCTTGTTGGAGATCTCATGTCTCACAACACGGGCACGAGCCTGAGATCCCAATTTCAGCTCTTAGAACATCTCATATGTTCTGTGACGTTTAAAACGTTTTTGGAGCCTCAATTCTAAGTTTTAATGCATGACGCACTAAACTATCAAGTAGTCATCGGAACGTGCCTGTCAGATGTTCACAACATCTACAAACGACGCTAGAGGGGGTGGCGCACTAAGCGGTGCATTAAGGACATAAGCCTTCTGTGCAGCAATGAGGACAATCCTCAGATCACGGACCAAGTCCGCAATATTGTTACCATCATATTTAAACTCTATTTCTCTAGGAACATATAAAAATTCAAGGGAGCTACAGCATGAGCTAGTAATCTACAACATAATTTGCAAAGACACTACTCACTATGTTCATGATAATGAGTTCAATTAATCATATTACTTAAGAACTCCCACTCAAATTGACATCCCTCTGGTCATTCGAGTGATACATGATCCAAATTCACCAACTCAAGTCCGATCATCACGTGAGTTGAGGTGGTTTCTGTTGGAAATATGCCCTAGAGGCAATAAATAAAGTGTTTATTATTATATTTCCTTGTTCATGATAATCGTTTATTATCCATGCTATAATTGTATTGGTTGGAAACACATTACATGTCTGGGTAAATAAACAACACTCTGTCCCTAGTATGCCTCTAGTGAACTAGCTCGTGGATCAAAGATGGTCAAGATTTCCTAGCCATTGGCATGTGATGTCATTTGATAACGGGATCACATCATTAGGAGAATGATGTGATGGACAAGACCCAAACTACAAACGTAGCTTATGATCGTGTCAGTTTATTGCTACTATTTTCTCCATGTCAAGTATATGTTCCTATGACCATGAGATCATGCAACTCATGGACATCGGAGGAGTGCCTTGTGTGTATCAAATGTCGCAACGTAACTGGGTGACTATAAAGGTGCTCTACAGGTAACTCCGAGGGTGTCTGTTGAGTTGGCATGGATCAAGACTGGGATTTGTTACTCCGTGTGACGGAGAGGTATCTCAGGGCCCACTCGATAGTACAACATCACAATAAGCCTTGCAAGCAATGTGACTAAGTTTTAGTCACGGGATCTTGTATTACGGAACGAGTAAAGAGACTTGCCGATAACGAGGTTGAACAAGGTATGGAGATACCGATGATCAAATCTTGGGCAAGTTGTTGGGAGACGTAGTAGTAAATCAAAAAATTTCCTACGATCACCAAGATCTATAAATGGAGAAACCAGCAACAAGTGGGGAGAGATTGCATCTTCATACCTTTTAAGATCACTAAGCGGAAGCGTTACAAGAACGCGGTTGGTGGAGTCGTACTCGCAGCGATTCAGATCGCGGTGGATTCCGATCTCAGCGCCGAACAACTACGCCTCCGCGTTCAACACATGTGCAGCCCGATGACGTCTCCTACGCCTTGATCCAGCAAGGAGGAAGGAGAGGTTGAGGGAGAGCTCTGGTAGCACGACGGCATGGTGATGGTGGAGCTACGTGAACTCCGGCAGGGCTTCGCCAAGCGCTACGGAGAACGAGGAAGAGGAAGGGTAGGGATGCGCCGAGAGAGAGAGAAGTCGTGTCTCAAATCAGCCCAAACTCTTGCATATATATAGGAGGAGGGAGAGGGAGGGCTGCCTTGGCCCCTCCTCCAAGGAGGAGAGGTTCGGCCGACCCTAGGGGAAGAGTCCACCTTCCACAAGGGAGGTGGATCTCCTCTTTTTCAAACTCCTTTGCCCTATCTCCTTATCTCCAGCCACATGGGCCTTTCTAGAAGGTCTTGGCCAGCCCAAAAAGGTCTGGCACACCTCCTCTAAGGGCCCACGAAGTCCTATGGTCGTCACACCCCTCCTGGGGGTCCTTCGGCACCCTCCCGGCACTCCCGGTACACTATCGATGAGCAAGAAAACTTTTCGGTGACAAAAACTAGACTTCCTATATATCAACCTTTACCTCCAAACCATTCCAGAGCTCCTCATGACGTCCGGGATCTCATCCAGGACTCCGAAAAACTTTCGGTAATCACGTATACCATTTCCCTATAACCCTAGTGTCATTGAACCTTAAGTGTGTAGACCCTACGGGTTCAGGAGACATGTAGACATGACCGAGACACCTCTCCGGTCAATAACCAACAGCGGGATCTGGATACCCATGTTGTCTCCCACATTCTCCATGATGATTTCATCAGATGAACCACGATGTCGGGAATTCAATCAATCCCGTATACAATTCCCTTTGTCTATCGGTATGATACTTGCCCGAGATTCGATCGTCGGTATCTCTATACCTTGTTCAATCTTGTTACCGGCAAGTCTTTTTACTCATTCCGTAACACATCATCCCGTGGCTAACTCCTTAGTCACATTGAGATCATTATGATGATGTCTTACCGAGTGGGCCCATAGATACCTCTCCGTCACACGGAGTGACAAATCCCAGTCTCGATTCGTGCCAACCCAACAAACACTTTTGGAGATACCTGTACTGCACCTTTATAGCCACCCAGTTACGTTGTGACATTTGGCACACCCAAAGCATTCCTATGGTATCCAGGAGTTGCACAATCTCATGGTCTAAGGAAACGATAATTGACATTGAAAAGCTTCAGCAAACGAACTACACAATCTTGTGCTATGCTTAGGATTGGGTCTTGTCCATCACATCATTCTCCTAATGATGTGATCCCATTATCAATGACATCCAATGTCCATGGCCATGAAACCGTGACCATCTATTGATCAACGAGCTAGCCAACTAGAGGCTTACTAGGGACATGTTGTGGTCTATGTATTCACACATGTATTACGGTTTCCGGTTAACACAGTTATAGCATGAACAATAGACAATTATCATGAACTAGGAAATACAATAATAACCATTTTATTATTGCCTCTAGGGCATATTTCCAACAGTCTCCCACTTGCACTAGAGTCAATAATCTAGTTACATTGTGACGAATCGTACACCCATAGCAATCTGGTGTTGATCATGTTTTGCTCGTGAGAGAGGTTTAGTCAACGGATCTGCGACATTCAGATCCGTATGCACTTTACAAATATCCATATCTCCCTCCTGGATGTAATCACGGATGGAGTTGAAGCAGCACTTGATGTATCTTGTCTTCTTGTGAAACCTGGGCTCCTTCGCAAGGGCAATAGCTCCAGTGTTGTCACAGAATAGAGTCATCGGGCCCGACGCACTTGGAATTACTCCTAGGTCGGTGATGAACTCCTTCATCCAGACTCCTTCCTTTGCTGCTTCCGAAGCAGCTGTGTACTCCGCTTCACATGTAGATGCCCCCACGATGCTTTGCTTGCTGCTGCACCAACTGACTGCCCCTCCGTTCAAAACATACACGTATCCGGTTTGCGACTTGGAGTCGTCCGGATCTATGTTGAAGCTAGCATCGACGTAACCCTTTACGACGAGCTCTTTGGCACCTCCATATATGAGAAACATGTCCTTTGTCCTTTTCAGGTACTTCAGGATATTCTTGACCGCTGTCAAGTGCTCCGCTCCGGGATCACTTTGGTACCTGCCTACCAAACTTATGGCAAGGTTCACATCAGTTCTGGTACACAGCATGGCATACATAATAGAGCCTATGGCTGAAGCATAGGGGATGACACTCATATCTTCTCTATCCTTTGCCATGGTCGCGCATTGAGTCGTACTCAATCTCACACCCTGTAACACAGGCAAGAACCCCTTCCTGGACTGATCCATATTGAACTTCTTCAATATCTTTTCAAGGTATGTGCTTTGTGAAAGACCTATGAGGCGTCTCGATCTATCTCTATAGATCTTAATACCTAATATGTAAGCAGCTTCTCCAAGGTCCTTCATTGAAAAACACTTATTCAAGTAGGCCTTTATGCTTTCCAAGAGTTCTATATCATTTCCCATTATCAGTATGTCATCCACATATAATATGAGAAATGCTACAGAGCTCCCACTCACTTTCTTGTAAATACAGGGTTGTCCATAAACATGTACAAACCCAAATGCTTTAATCACGTCATTAAAGCGAATGTTCCAACTCCGAGATGCTTGCACCAGCCCATAGATGGAGCGCTGGAGCTTGCATACTTTGTTAGCATCTTTAGGATCGACAAAATCTTCTGGCTGCATCATATTTAGTTCTTCCTTCAGGAAGCCATTAAGGAATGCCGTTTTGACGTCCATTTGCCAGATCTCATAATCATCAAATGCGGAAATTGCTAACATGATTCGAACAGCCTTCAGCATCGCTCCGGGTGAGAAAGTCTCATCGTAGTCAACTCCTTAAACTTGTCGATAACCCTTAGCGACAAGCCGAGCCTTATAGACGGTCACATTACCATCCGTGTCAGTCTTCTTCTTAAAGATCCATTTATTTTCAATGGTTCGCTTATCATCAGGCAAGTCCACCAAAGTCCATACTTTGTTCTCATACATGGATCCTATCTCGGATTTCATGGCCTCAAGCCATTTCTTGGAATCCGGGCCCGCCATGGCTTCTTCATAGTTCAAAGGTTCACTGTTGTCCAACAACATGATCTCCAGGACAGGGTTGCCGTACCATTCTGGTGCGGAACGTGTCCTAGTGGACCTTCGACATTCAATAGTAACTTGATCTGAAGTTTCATGATCATCCTCATTAACTTCCTCTCAATCCGGTGTAGGCTCCATAGAAACAACTTCCTGTGATGTGCTACTCTCCGGTTCGAGTGGAGGTACAATTACCTCATCAAGTTCTATTTTCCTCCCACTTACTTCTTTCGAGAAAAACTCTTTCTCGAGAAAGGATCCATTCTTGGCAACAAAGACTTTGCCCTCGGATCGTAGGTAGAAGGTATACCCAATAGTCTCTTTGGGAAATCCTATGAAGATGCACTTTTCCGCTTTGGGTTCGAGCTTCTTAGGTTGAAGTTTCTTCACATAAGCATCACATCCCCAAACTTTTAGAAATGGCAGCTTAGGTTTCTTTCCAAACCATAATTCATACGATGTCGTCTCAACGGATTTTGACAGTGCCCTATTTAAAGTCGGTAAGAGACATCATAGATCGTACCATATCTAATAGAGTGTGATTACGACGTTCAGACACACCATTTCGCTGAGGTGTGCTAGGCGGCGTGATTTGTGAAACAATTCCACATTTCCTTAGGTGCGTGCCAAACTCGTGACTTAAATATTCTCCGCCACGATCAGATCGTAGGCACTTTATTTTCCCGTCACGTTGATTCTCTACCTCACTCTGAAATTCCTTGAACCTTTCAAAAGTTTCAGACTTATGTTTCATTAAGTAGACATACCCATATCTACTTAAGTCATCAGTGAGGGTGAGAACATAACGGTAGCCACCAAGAGCCTCGACACTCATTTGACCGCATACATCGGTATGTATTATTTCCAACAAGTTAGTTGCTCGCTCCATTGTTCCGAAGAGCGGAGTCTTGGTCATCTTGCCCATGAGGCATGGTTCGCACGTGTCAAATGATTCGAAATCAAGAGACTCCAAAAGTCCATTAGTATGGAGCTTCTTCATGCGTTTGACACCTATATGACCAAGGCAGCAGTGCCACATGTAAGTGGGACTATCGTTATCAACCTTACACTTTTTGGTACTCACACTATGGACATGTGTAACATCACATTCGAGATTCATCAAAAATAAACCATTGACCAGCGGGGCATGACCATAAAACATCTCTCTCATATAAATAGAACAACCATTATTCTCAGATTTAAATGAGTAGCCATCTCGCATCAAGCGAGATCCAGATACAATGTTCATGCTCAAAGCTGGTACTAAATAACAATTATTAAGGTTTAAAACTAATCCCGAAGGTAGATGTAGAGGTAGCATGCCGACAGTGATCACATCGACCTTGGAACCATTCCCGACGCGCATCGTCACCTCGTCCTTTGCCAGCCTCTGCTTATTCCGCAGCTCTTGCTTGGAGTTACAAATGTGAGCAACTGCACCGGTATCAAATACCCAGGAGCTACTACGAGCGCTGGTTAGGTACACATCAATAACAAGTATATCACATATACCTTTAACGTTGACGTCCTTCTTATCCGCTAAGTACTTGGGGCAGTTCCGCTTCCAGTGACCGGTACCCTTGCAGTAAAAACACTCAGTCTCAGGCTCGGGTCCATTCTTGTTCTTCTTCTTCACAGCAACTTGCTTAACGGGCACGGCAACAGCTTTGCCGTCCTTCTTGAAGTTCTTCTTACCCTTGCCTTTCTTGAAACTAGTGGTCTTATTCACCATCAACACTTGATGCTCCTTTTTGATCTCGACCTTCGCTGATTTCAGCATCGAGTACAACTCGGGAATGGACTTCTCCATCCCTTGCATGTTGTAGTTCATCACAAAGCTCTTGTAGCTAGGTGGAAGCAATTGGAGGATTCTGTCAATGACCGAGTCATCTGGGAGATTAACTCCCAGCTGAGTCAAGCGGTTGTGAAGCCCAGACATCTTGAGGATGTGCTCATTGACAGAACTATTCTCCTCCATCTTACAGCTGGAGAACTTGTCAGAGACGTCATATCTCTCGACCCAGGCATGAGCTTGGAAAACTAGTTTCAGCTCTTGGAACATCTCATATGCTCCGTGTTGCTCAAAACGCTTTTGGAGCCCCGGTTCTAAACTGTAAAGCATGCCGCACTAAACAAGGGAGTAATCATCGCAGCGAGAATGCCAAGCGTTCGCAACGTCTTGCTCTGCTGGGAGAAGGGGTGGGTCACCTAGTGGTGCATCAAGGACATACAATTTCTTGGAAGCTATGAGGATGATCCTCAAGCCACGGACCCAGTCCGCATAGTTGCTTCCATCATCTTTCAGCTTGGTTTTCTCTAGGAACGCGTTGAAATTGAGGGTGACATTCGCGTTGGCCATTGGATCTACAATATAGATTGTAAAGATAATTTTAGACTAAGTTCATGATAATTAAGTTCACATAATCAAATTATTTAATGAACTCCCACTTAGATAGACATCTCTCTAGTCATCTAAGTGACACATGATCCATGTCAACTAGCCCGTGTCCGATCATCACGTGAGACGGACTAGTCATCCATGGTGAACATCTCCATGTTGATCGTATCTTCTATACGACTCATGTTCGACCTTTCGGTCTTCCTTGTTCCGAGGCCATGTCTGTACATGCTAGGCTCGTCAAGTCAACCTAAGTGTATCGCGTGTGTAAATCTGGCTTACACCCGTTGTATGCGAACGTTAGAACCTATCACACCCGATCATCATGCGGTGCTTCGGAACGACGATCCTTAGCAACGGTGCACAGTTAGGGTGAACACTTCTCTTCAAATTTAATTGAGAGATCATCTTATTTACCATCGGCACGTTCTCTCTTCGATTACCATCGGGATTAGTGATGAACCTGAATAATTGTTATTTAGTGCCTGCGTTAAGCATGAACATTATATCTAGATCTTGTTTATTGCGAGACGGTTACTCATTTAAATCAGAGAATAAAGGTTGTTCTATTTATATGAGTAATATCTTTTATGATCATGCACCCAGTGTGAGGGGTTTATTCATATTGAATCTTGATAGTGATGATACACATGTTCATAACATTGATGCCAAAAGATGTAGAGTTGATAATGATAATACCACTTTCTTGTGGCACTGCCGTTTAGGTCATATTGGTGTAAAATGCATGAGGAAGCTCCATGGTGATGGAATTTTGGATTCACTTGATTTTGAATCACTTGACACATGTGAACCATGCCTCATGGGCAAGATGACTAAAACGTCGTTCTCTGGAACAATGGAACGGGCAAGTCACTTATTGGAAATCATACATACCGATGTGTGCGATCCAATGAATGTTACAGCGCGTGGTGGATATCGTTATTCTCTCACCTTCACTGATGACTTAAGTAGATATGGGTATATTTACTTAATGAAACACATGTCTGAAACGTTTGAAAAGTTCAAGCAATTTTAGAGTGAAGTTGAGAATCATTGTAACAAGAAGATTAAATTCCTGCAATCTGATCGAGGAGGTGAATATCTGAGTTATGAGTTTGGCAGTCACTTAAGACAATGTGGAATTGTTTCACAGTTGACACCGCCCGGAACACCACAGCGTAATGGTGTGTCCGAACGTCGTAATCGAACCTTATTAGATATGGTGCGTTCTATGATGTCTCTTGCTGATTTGCCACTATCGTTTTGGGGTTATGCATTAGAGATAGCTGCATTCACTTTAAATAGGGCACCATCAAAATCCGTTGAGACGACGCCATATGAACTATGGTTTGGCAAGAAGCCAAAGTTGTCGTTTCTTAAAGTTTGGGGATGTGATGCTTATGTCAAAAAGCTTCAGCTTGAAAAGCTGGAACCCAAAGCGGAGAAATGCTTCTTCATAGCAAACCCGAAAGAGACACTCGGGTATACCTTCTATCTCAGATCTGAAGGCAAAGTGTTTGTCGCTAAGAATGGAACATTTCTTGAGAAAGAGTTTCTCTCGAAAGAATTGAGTGGGAGTAAAATAGAGCTTGATGAGGTTATTGAACCTTTACTTCAACCAGAGAGTAGCGCAGCGCAGAAAGATGTTTCTATGGAACCTACGATGGTAGAATAAGAAGTTAATGATGATGATCATGAAGCTTTGGATCAAGCTCCTATTGAACCTCGTAGGTCGACAAGGCCGCATACTACCCCTGAGTGGTATGGCAACCCTGTCTTGGAGGTCATGTTGTTGGACAACAATGAACCTACGAGCTATGGAGGAGCAGAGATGGGCCCGGATTTCGAGAAATGGTTAGAGGCCATGACATCCGAGATGGGATCCATGTATGAAAAAAAAGTATGGACTTTGGAAGTATTACCTGAAGGGCGAAAGGCCATTCAGAACAAATGGATCTTTAAGAAGAAGGCAGACGCGGACGGTAATGTCACTGTCTATAAAGCTCGACTTGTGGCAAAGGGTTTTTCACAAGTTCAAGGAGTTGACTACGATGAGACTTTCTCACTCGTAGCGATGATTAAGTCGGTCAGAATCATGTTAGCAATAGCTTCTTATTTCGACTATGAAATTTGGCAGATGGATGTCAAAACAGCGTTCCTCAACGGTTTACTTGAGGAAGAGTTGTATATGATGCAACCCGAAGGTTTTGTCGATCCAGAGAATGTTGACAAAGTTTGCAAACTCCAGCGATCCATTTATGGACTGGTGCAAGCATCCGGAGTTGGAATAAGCGCTTTGATGAGGTGATCAAAGCGTTTGAGTTTATAAAAGTTTATGGAGAAGCTTGTATTTACAAGAAAGTGAGTGGGAGCTCTATAGCGTCTCTAGTATTATATGTGGATGACATATTGCTGATTGGAAACAATATAGAAATGCTGGAAAGCATGAAGGAATATTTGAACAAGAGTTTTTCAATGAAGGACCTAGGAGAAGCTGCTTTCATATTAGGCATTAAGATCTATAGAGATAGATCGAGATTCTTAATAGCACTTTCACAGAGCACATACCTTGATAAAGTTTTGAAGAAGTTCAAAATGGATCAGTCCAAGAAGGGGTTCTTGCCTGTGTTACAAGGTGTGAAGTTGAGTAAGACTCAATGCCCAATAACTTCAGAAGATAGAGAAAAGATGAGTGTCATCCCCTATGCTTCAGCCATAGGCTCTATCATGTATGCAATGTTGTGCACAAGACCCCATGTCAGCCTTGCCATAAGTATGGCCGGAAGGTTTCAAAGTGATCCTGGAATGGAGCACTGGACAGCGGTCAAAAATATCCTTAAGTACCTGAAAAGGACTAAGGAAATGTATCTCGTTTATGGAGGTGATGAAGAGCTCGTCGTAAAGGGTTACGTCGATGCAAACTTTGACACTGATCCGGGCGACTCTAAGTTGCAAATCGGATACGTATTTATTCACAACAGGGGAACGGTAAGCTTGTGCAGTTCCAAGCAAAGTGTGGTAGCCGATTCTACGTGCGAAGCGGAGTACATCACAGCCTCGGAGGCGGCGAAGGAAGGTGTTTGGATGAAGCAGTTCATGACAGATCTTGGAGTAGTGCCCAGTGCACTGAATCCAATGAACCTGTTCTGTGACAACACTGGTGCCATTGCTCTGGCCAAGGAACCAAGGTTTCACAAGAGGACTAGACACATAAAGCGACGCTTCAACTCCATTTGCGATTACATTGAGGAGAAGGACATAAATATTTGCAAAGTTCACACGGATCCGAATGTTGCAGACCTATTGACTAAACATCTTCCAAGGGCTAAACATGATCAACACCAGAACTGCATGGGTGTTCGATTCATTACAATGTAAATCATAGTGATGTGAGCTAGATTATTGACTCTAGTGCAAGTGGGAGACTATTGGAAATAAGCCCTAGAGGCAATAAATAAAGTGTTTATTATTATATTTCCTTGTTTATGATAATCGTTGATTATCCATGCTATAATTGTATTGATTGGAAACACATTACATGTGTGGGTAAATAAACAACACTCTGTCCCTATTATGCCTCTAGTGAACTAGCTCGTTGATCAAAGATGGTCAAGGTTTCCTAGCCATTGACATGTGATGTCATTTGATAACGGGATAACATCATTAGGATAATGATGTGATGGACAAGACCCAAACTACAAACATAGCTTATGATCGTGTCAGTTTATTGCTACAGTTTTCTACATGTCAAGTATATGTTCCTATGACCATAAGATCATGCAAATCACGGACATTGGAGGAGTGCCTTGTGTGTATCAAACGTCGCAACGTAACTGGGTGACTATAAAGGTGCTCTACAGGTATCTCCGAGGGTGTCTATTGAGTTGGCATGGATCAAGACTGGGATTTGTTACTCCGTGTGACGGAGAGGTATCTCAGGGCCCACTCGGTAATACAACATCACAATAAGCCTTGCAAGCAATGTTACTAAGTGTTAGTCGCGGGATCTTGTATTACAGAACAAGTAAAGAGACTTGCCAGTAACGAGGTTGAAGTAGGTATGGAGATACCGACGATCGAACCTCGGGCAAGTAACATACCGAAGAATAAAGGGAACATCATACGGGATTAACTGAATCCTTGACATAGAGGTTCGACCAATAAAGATCTTCGTAGAATATGTAGGAACCAATATGGGCATCCAGGTCCTGGTATTGGTTATTGACTGTAGAGGTGTCTCGGTCATGTCTGCATAGTTCTCGAACCCGCAGGGTCTGCACACTTAAGGTTTGGTGACGTTTCGGTAGTATAGAGTTATGTATGGTGGTGACCCAAGGTTGTTCGGAGTACTGGATGAGATCCCGGACGTCATGAGGAGCTCAAGAATGGTCCGGAAGTAAATATTGATATATAGGAAGTCCTATTTTGGTCGCCGGAAAAGTTTCGGGATCATCGGTAGTGTACCGGGAGTGCCGATAGTGTACTAGGAGTCCTCCGGGAGGGATATTTCGACCGAAGAGGCTTCATGGGCCTTGGGAGAGTGAATATCATCCCTTAGTGGGCTGTTGGAAACTCCCACACAAGGCCCATGTGGCTGGAGAAGAAAACCCAATAGGAAAAGGTGGAAAAAGGCAAAAAAAAGGAGCAATCCTAGTCCTACTAGGATTGGAGGAGGAGTCCTCCTCTCCTAGTAGGTTCGGCCGAACCATAGGAGACTTGGCCCTTGCGCCAAGGCTCTCCTCCTCTCCTCCTATATATAGTGGTGGGTTTTGGGGTTTTGCACTAGTTTTTTTAGCCACGTGCTACCCGTTCTTCCAGTGCATAGTTTCTCCTCTAGATCGGATTTCTACAGTGCTTAGGCGAAGCCCTGCCGGAATAGCTCCACCACCATCGCCGGAGCGCCGTCACGCTGCCGGAGAACTCTTCTTCCTATCCACTCCTTCTTGCTGGATCAAGACGGTGGAGATCATCATCAAGCTATACGTGTGTTGAATGCGGGGGTGCCGTCCGTTCGGCGCTAGATCGGAAGGATCGTGATCAAGTTCGTGGGACGGATCGTGATCAAGTTCGCGGGACGGATTGTGGTTGGATCGCGGGACGGATCGTGATTGGATCGCGGGATGCATGGCGATTTGGATCGCGAAGACGTTCGACTACACCAACCGCGTTTCTTAACGCTTCCCGCTTAGCGATCTACAAGGGTACGTAGATCCACTTTCCCTCTCGTAGGTGCTCATCACCATGGATAGATCTGCGTGTGCGTAGGAATTTTTTTGTTTCCCATGCAACGTTCCCCAACAGTTTCAATGGTGAACATCATCATGTTCATCATATCTACTATATGACTCATGTTCGACCTTTCGGTCTCTTGTGTTCCGAGGCCATGTCTGTACATGCTAGGCTCGTCAAGTTTAACCCGAGTGTTCTGCATGTGCAACTCTGACTTGCACCCGTTGTATGTGAACGTAGAGTCTATCACACCCGATCATCATGTGGTGTCTCGACACGACGAACTTTCGCAATGATGCACACTCGGGGAGAACACAATTTATATTGAAATTTAAGTGAGGGATCACCTTATAATGCTACCGTCGTCCTAAGCAAAACAAGGTGCATAAAAGGATTAACATCACATGCAAACCATAAGTGACATGATATGGCCATGAACTTATGCTTTTGATCTCCATCTTGAAAGCACCGACATGATCTCCATCGTCACCGGCATGACACCATGATCTCCATCATCTTGATCTCCATCAACGTGTCGCCATCGGGGTTGTCGCGCCCACCATGCTTCTACTACTATTGCTACCGTTTAGCGATAAAGTAAAGCATTACATAGCGCTTAATGATTGACGTGCAGGTCATACAATAATTAAAGACAACCCTATGGGTCCTACCGATTGCCGTACTCATCGACATTCAAGTCGTGATATTCTATACAACACATGATCATCTCATACATCACATATATCTCATCATGTAATTGGCCATATCACATCACAACATACCCTGGAAAAACAAGTTAGACGTCCTCTAATTGTTGTTGCATGTTTTACGTGGATGCTATGGGTATCTAGCAAGAACAATTCTCACCTATGCAAAACCACAACGGTGATACATAAGTTGCTTTTCAACCTTCTCAACGACCGCCTTTGTCAAATCCGATCCAACTAAAGTAGGAGAAACAGACACCCACTAGCCATGTTTGTGCAACGAAGTTACACATCAGTCGATGGAACCAGTCTCTCGTAAGCGTACGATTAAGGTTGGTCCAGGCTGCTTCATCCCACAATACCGCTGAACCAAAACACGACCAAGGGAGGAAGCAATCTAAGCATCAACTGCCACAAACTCTCTGTGTTCTACTCGAGATCTCGTCTACACATAGACCTAGCTCATGATGCCACTGTTGGGGAACGTTGCATGGGAAACAAAAAAATTCCTACACACACGCAAGATCTATCCATGGTGGTGAGCATCTACAAGAGGGAGAGTGGATCTAAGTACCCTTGTTGATCGCTAAGCGGGAAGCGGGAAGAAACGCGGTTGGTGTAGTCGAACGTCTTCGCGATCCAAATCGCCGAGCGTCCCGCGATCCCATCACGATCTGTGCCGTGATCTCATCATGATCTGTCTTGCGATCTCATCGCGATCCGTCCCGCGATCTCATCGCGAATCATCTCGCGATCTTTATCACGGTCCTTCCGACCTAGTACCGAACGGACGACACCTCCACGTTCAGCACATGTACAACTCGATGACGATCCACCTTCTTGATCCAGTAAGAGGGAGCGGAGAGGTAGACGAGTTCTCCGGTAGCGCGACGGCGTTGCGGCGACGGTGGTGGGGGGATTCTAGCAGGGCTCCGCCTAAGCACCGCTGAAAACCGATCTAGAGGAGAAAACGATCTAGAGGAAGAAGAGGGCAACACGTGGCAATTAGGGTTAGCTCTTCCCTCTAAATCCTCTAGTATTTAGAGGAGGGAGCGAGGGGAGGAGGCAGCATGAAACCCTCAAGATCTGGCCGAAATTGGAGGTGGAGGAGTCCTACTCCAATACTATTAGGAGTAGGATTCCTCCTTTCCACTTGGAAACTCTTTCCACCTCTCCACCTCTGGATTTTTTTCCTTGTCAAACCTCATGGGCCTTAGTGGAGGATTCGTCCAGCCCACCAGGGGATGGTTTGTCTCCTCCCACAGCCCATGAGGCCCCTCGGGGCGTGACACCCCTCCCGATGGTCCTCTGGTACCCTCCCGACACTCTCGGTACACTACCGATGAGCCCGAAACTTTTCCGATGACCAAAACAGGACTTCCTATATATCAATATTTACCTCCGGACCATTCCGGAGCTCCTCGTGATGTCTGAGGTCTCATCCGGTACTCCAAATAACTTTCGGTCACCACCATACATAACTCTATACTACCGAAACATCACTGAACCTAAAGTGTGCAGACCCTGCGGGTTCGAGAGCTATGTAGACATGACCGAGACACCTCTACGGTCAATAACCAATAGCGGGACCTGGATGCCCATATTGATTCCTACATATTCTACAAAGATCTTTATCAGTCGAACCTCTATGTCAAGGATTCAGTTAATCCCGTATGATGTTCCCTTTGTTCTTCGGTATGTTACTTGCCCGAGATTCGATCGTCGGTATCTCCATACCTAGTTCAACCTCGTTACCGGGAAGTCTCTTTACTCGTTATGTAATACAAGATCCCGTGACTAACAATTAGTCACATTGCTTGCAAGCCTTGTTGTGATGGTGTATTACCGAGTGGGCCCTGAGATACCTCTCTGTCACACGGAGTAACAAATCCCAGTCTTGATCCATGCCAACCCAACAGACACCCTCGGAGATATGTGTAGGGTACCTTTATAGTCACCCAGTTATGTTGCAACATTTGATACACACAAGGCACTCCTCCGATGTTAGTGAGTTTCATGATCTCATGGTCATAGGAACAGATACTTGACATGCAGAAAACAGTAGCAATAAACTGACACGATCATATGCTACATTTGTAGTTTGGGTCTTGGCCATCACATCATTCTCCTAATGATGTGATCTTGTTATCAAATGACATCTCATGTCCATGGCCAGGAAACCTTAACCATCTTTGATCAACGAGCTAGTCTATTAGAGGCATACTAGGGACATGGTTTTGTCTATGTATCCACACATGCATCTAAGTCTCCGATCAATACAATTATAGCATGGATAATAAACGATTATCATGAACAAGGAAATATGATAATAACTAATTTATTGCCTCTAGGGCATATTTCCAATAGACACGATGATGGAGATCATGGTGTCGTGCCGGTGACAATGATGATCATGGTGCCCCGAAGATGGAGATCAAAGGAGCAAGATGATATTGTCCATATCATGTCACTATATGATTGCATGTGATGTTTATCATGTTTTACATCTTATTTGCTTAGAACAACGGTAGCTTAATAAGATGATATCTCACTAAAATTTCAACAAATGTGTTCACCCTAATTATGCACCGTTGCTAAGGTTCGTTGTTCCGAAGCACCACATGATGATCGGGTGTGATAGGTTCTAATGTTCGCATACAACGGGTGTAAGCCAGATTTACACACGCAATACACTTAGGTTGACTTGATGAGCCTAGCATGTATAGACATGGCCTCAGAACACGGGAGACCGAAAGGTCGAACATGAGTCATATAGAAGATACAATCAACATGGAGATGTTCACCATTGATCACTAGTCCGTCTCACGTGATGATCGGACACGGGCTAGTTGACGTGGATCATGTGTCACTTGGATGACTAGAAAGATGTCTATCTAATTGGGAGTTCATTAAATAATTTGATTATGAACTTAATTATCATGAAATTAGTCTAAAATTGTCTTTACAATCTATATTGTAGATCCAATGGCACACGCTAATGTTGCCCTCAACTTCAACGCGTTCCTAGAGAAAACCAAGCTGAAAGACGATGGAAGCAACTATACGGGCTAGGTCCATAGCTTGAGGATCATCCTCATAGCTTCCAAGAAATTGTATGTATTTGATGCACCGCTAGGTGACGCACCCATTTTCCCAGCGACTCAAGACGTTATGAATGCCTGGCAGTCCCATTGTGATGATTACTCCCTGGTTCAGTACGACATGCTTTATAGTTTAGAACGAGGGCTCCAAAAGCGTTTTGATCAACACGTAGCATATGAGATTTTCCAAGAGCTGAGAATGGTTTTCCAAGCTCATGCCCGGGTCGAGAGATATGATGTCTCTAACAAGTTCTTTAGTTGTAAGATGGAGGAGAATAGTTCTATCAGCGAGCACATACTCAAAATGTCTGGGTTGCACAACCACTTGTTTCAGCTGGGAGTTAATATTCGGGATGAATCGGTTATTGACAGAATCCTCTAGTCGTTCCCACCTAGCTAAAAGAGCTTTGTGATGAACTACAACATGCAAGGGATGGTTAAGTCCATTCCTGAGTTGTACTCGATGCTAAAATCAGCGGAGGTCGAGATCAAAAAGGAGCATCAAGTGTTGATGGTCAATAAGACCACTAGTTTCAAGAAAGGAAAGGGTAAGAAGAACTTCAAGAAGGACGACAAAGCAGTTGCCGTGCCCGGTAAGCAAGTTGTCGGGAAGAAGAACAAGAATGGACCCAAGCCTGAGACTGGGTGCTTTTATTGCAAGGGTACCGGTCACTGGAAGTGGAACTGTCCCAAGTACTTAGCGGATAAGAAGGCCGGCAACATTAAAGGTATATGTGATATACTCATTATTGATGTGTACCTTACCAGCGCTCGTAGTAGCTCCTGGGTATTTGATACCGGTGCGGTTGCTCACATTTGTAACTCCAAGCAGGAGCTGTAAAATAAGCGGAGACTGGCGAAGGATGAGGTGACGATGCGCGTCGGGAATGGTTCCAAGGTCGATGTGATCGCCGTCGGCATGTTGGGAGACGTAGTAGTAAATCAAAAAAATTCCTACGACCACCAAGATCTATCTATGGAGAAACCAGCAATGAGTGGGGAGAGATTGCATCTTCATACCTTTGAAGATTGCTAAGCGGAAGCGTTACAAGAACGCGGTTGGTGGAGTCATACTCGCAGCGATTCAGATCGCGGTGGATTCCGATCTAAGCGCCGAACAACGGCGCCTTCGCGTTCAACACACGTGTAGCCCGATGATGTCTCCTACGCCTTGATCCAGCAAGGAGGAAGGAGAGGTTGAGGGAGAGCACTGGCAGCACGACGCCGTGGTGATGGTGGAGCTACGTGGACTCCGGCAGGGCTTAGCCAAGCGCTACAGAGAACAAGGAAGAGGAAGGGTAGGCCTGCGCCGAGAGAGAGAGAAGTCGTGTCTAAAATCAGACACAATACCTTGGGTATACATAGGAGGAGGGAGAGGGAGGGCTTCCTCGGCCCCACCTCTAAGGAGGAGAGGTTCGGCCGAGATAAGGAAGGAGTCACCCTCCCACAAGGGAGGTGGATCTCTTCCTTTTAAATCTCCTTTAGCCTTATCCTTTTATCCCTTGCCGCATGGGACTTTCTAGAAGGACTTGGCGAGACCAATAAGGTCTGGTCCACCTCCTCTAACAGCCCACGAAGTCCTTTGGTCGTCACACCCCTCCCGGGGGTCCTCCGGCACCCTCCAGGCACTCCCGGTACACTACCGATGAGCCCGAAAACTTTCCGGTGACCAAAACAGGACTTCCTATATATCAATCTTTACCTCCGGACCATTCCGGAGCTCCTCGTGATGTCCGGGATCTCAACCAGGACTCCGAAAAACCTTCGGTAATCACGTATACCATTTCCCTATAACCCTAGTGTCACCGAACCTTAAGTGTGTAGACCCTACGGGTTCGGGAGACACGTAGACATGACCGAGACACCTCTCCGGTCAATAACCAACAGCGGGATCTGGATACCCATGTTATCTCCCACATGCTCCATGATGATCTCATCGGATGAACCATGATGTCGGGGATTCAATCAATCCCATATCCAATTCCAATTGTCTACCGGTATGATACTTGCCCGAGATTCGATCGTCGGTATCCCTATACCTTGTTCAATCTCGTTACCGCCAAGTCTCTTTGCTCGTTCCGCAACACATCATCCCGTGGCTAACTCCTTAGTCACATTGAGCTCATTATGATGATGTCGTACCGAGTGGGCCCAGAGATACCTCTCCGTCATACGGAGTGACAAATCACAGTCTCGATTCGTGCCAACCCAACAGACACTTTTGGAGATACTCGTAATGCACATTTATAGCCACCCAGTTACGTTGTGATGTTTGGCACACCCAAAGCATTCCTACGGTATCTGGGAGTCGCACAATCTCATGGTCTAAAGAATTGATACTTGTCATTGGAAAAGCTTTAGCAAACGAACTACACGATCTTGTGCTATGCTTAGGATTGGGTCTTGTCCATCACATCATTCTCCTAATGATGTGATCATGTTATCAATTACATCCAATGTCCATGGTCATGAAACCCAATTATAGCATGAACAATAGACAATTATTATGAACAAGGAAATACTATAATAACCATTTTATTATTGCCTCTAGGGAATATTTCCAACAGTCTCCCACTTGCACTAGAGTCAATAATCTAGTTACATTGTGATGAATCGAACACCCATAGCATCTGGTGTTGATCATGTTTTGCTCGTGAGAGAGGTTTAGTCAATGGATCTGCGACATTCAGATCCGAATGTACTTTACAAATATCTATATATCCCTCCTAAATGTAATCACAGATGGAGTTGAAGCGGCACTTGATGTGTCTTGTCTTCTTGTGAAACCTGGGCTCCTTCGCAAGGGCAATAGCTCTAGTGTTGTCACAGAATAGAGTCACCGGGACCAACACACTTGGAATAACTCCTAGGTCGGTGAGGAACTCCTTCATCCAGAATCCTTCATTTGCTACTTATGAAGCAGCTATGTACTCCGCTTCACATGTAGATGTCGCCACGATGCTTTGCTTGCTGCTGCACCAGCTGAGTGCCCCTCTGTTCAAAATATACACATATCTGGTTTGCGACTTGGAGTCGTCCGGATCTGTGTCGAAGCTAGCATCAACGTAACCCTTTACGATGAGCTCTTCGGCACCTCCATATATGAGAGACATGTCATTTCTCCTTTTTAGGTACTTCAGGATATTCTTGACCGTTGTCCAGTGTACCACTCCGGGAACACTTTGATACCTCCCTACCAAACTTATGGCAAGGTTCACATCAGGTCTGGTACACGGCATGGCATACATAATAGAGCCTATGGCTGAAGCATAGGGGATGACACTCATCTCTTCTCTATCCTTTGTCGTGGTCGGGCATTGAGGCATACTCCATCTCACACCCTGTAACACTGGCAAGAACCCCTTCTTGGACTGATCCATATTGAACTTCTTCAATATCTTGTCAAGGTATGTGCTTTGTGAAAGACCTATGAGGCGTCTCGATCTATCTCTATAGATCTTGATGCCTAATATGTAAGCAGCTTCTCCAAGGTCCTTCATTGAAAACCATTTATTCAAGTAGGCCTTTACACTTTCCAAAAGTTATGTATCATTTCCCATTATCAGTATGTCATCCACATATAATATGAGAAATGCTACAGAGCTCCCACTCACTTTATTGTAAATACAGGGTTCTCCATAAACCTGTACAAACCCAAACGCTTTAATCGCCTCATTAAACAAATATATCAACTCCGAGATGCTTGCACCAGCCCATAGATGAAGTGCTGGAGATTGCATACTTTGTTAGCTTCTTTAGGATCGACAAAACCTTCCGGCTGCATCATATACAGTTCTTCCTTAAGGAAGCCATTAAGGAATGCCGTTTCGATGTCCATTTGCCAGATCTCATAATCATAAAATTCGGCAATTGCTAACATGATTCGGACAGACTTCAGCATCGCTACGGGTGAGAAAGTCTCATCGTAGCCAACTCCGTGAACTTGTCGATAACCCTTAGCGACAAGCCGAGCCTTATAGACGGTCACATTACCATCCGCGTCAGTCTTCTTCTTAAAGATCCATTTATTTTCAATGGCTCGCTTATCATCGGGCAAGTCCACCAAAGTCCACCCTTTGTTCTCATACATGGATCCTATCTCGGATTTCATGGCTTCAAGCCATTTGTTGGAATCCGGGCCCGCCATCGCTTCTTCATAGTTCGAAGGTTCACTGTTGTCCAACAACATGATCTCCAGGACAGGGTTGTCATACCACACTAGTGCGGAACGTGTCCTGGGGGACCTTCGACGTTCAATAGTAACTTGATCTGAAGTTTCATGATCATCATCATTAACTTCCTCTCCAGCCGGTGCAGGCTCCACAGAAACAACTTCCTGTGTTCCGCTACTCTCCGGTTCGAGTGGAGGTACAATTACCTCATCAAGTTCTATTTTCCTCCCACTTACTTCTTTCTAGAGAAACTCTTTCTCGAGAAAGGATCCATTCTTGGCAAAAAAGACTTTGCCTTCGGATCTAAGGTAGAAGGTATACCCAATAGTCTCTTTGGGATATCCTATGAAGATGCACTTTTTCGCTTTGGGTTCGAGCTTCTCAGGTTGAAGTTTCTTCGCATAAGCTTAGAAATGATAGCCTAGGTTTCTTTCCAAACCACAATTCGTACGATGTCGTCTCAATGGACTTTGACGGTGCCCTATTTAAAGTGAATGCGGCAGTCTCTAATGCATATCCCCAAAATGATAGCGGTAAGTTGGTAAGAGACATCATAGATCGCACCATATCCACTAGAGTGCGATTACGATGCTCAGACACACCATTTCGCTGAGGTGTGCCAGGTGGCATGAGTTGTGAAATGATTCCACATTTCCTTAGGTGTGTGCCAAACTCGTGACTTAAATATTCTCCGCCACGATCTGGTCGTAGGCACTTTAATTTCCTGTCACGTTGATTCTCTACCTCACTCTAAAATTCCTTGAACCTTTCAAAGGTTTCGGACTTGTGTTTCATTAAGTAGACATACCCATATCTGCTCGAGTCATCAGTGAGGGTGAGAACATAATGGTAGCCACCGCGAGCCTCGACGCTCATTGGACCGCATACATTGGTATGTATTATTTCCAACAAGTTAGTTGCTCGCTCCATTGTTCTGGAGAACGGTGTCTTGGTCATCTTGCCCATGAGGCATGGTTCGCACGTGTCAAATGATTCAAAATGAAGAGACTCCAAAAGTCCATCAGCATGGAGCTTCTTCATGCGTTTGACACTAATATGACCAAGGCGGAAGTGCCACATTTAAGTGGGACTATCGTTATCAACCTTACACTTTCTCGTACTCACACTATGGACATGTGTAACATCACGTTCGAGATTCATCAAAAATAAACCATTTACCAACAGGGCATGACCAAAAAACATTTCTCTCATATAAATAGAACAACCATTATTCTCAGATTTAAATGAGTAGCCATCTCACATCAAGCGAGATACAGATACAATGTTCATGCTCAAAGCTGGTACTAAATAACAATTATTGAGGTTTAAAACTAATCCCGAAGGTAGATGTAGAGGTAGCGTGCCGACGGCGATCACATCGACCTTGGAACCATTCTCGACGCGCATCGTCACCTCGTCCTTTGCCAGCCTTCGCTTATTCCATAGCTCCTGCTTGGAGTTACAAATGTGAGCAACTTCACCGGTATCAAATACCCAGGAGCTACTATGAGCGCTGGTTAGGTACACATCAATAAGAAGTATATCACATATACCTTTAACATTGTCGGCCTTCTTATCCGCTAAGTACTTGGGGCAGTTCCGCTTCCAGTGACCGGTACCCTTGCAATAAAAGCACTCAGTCTCTGGCTTGGGTCCATGCTTGTTCTTCTTCCCGGCAACTTGCTTACCGGGCGCGGCAACAGCTTTGCCGTCCTTCTTGAAGTTCTTCTTACCCTTGCCTTTCTTGAAACTAGTAGTATTATTCACCATCAACACTTGATTCTCCTTTTTGATCTCGACCTTCGCTGATTTCAGCATTGAGTACAACTCAGGAATGGACTTCTCCATACCCTGCATGTTGTAGTTCATCACAAAGCTCTTGTAGCTAGGTGGGATCGACTGGAGGATTCTGTCAATGGCTGAGTCATCCGGGAGATTAACTCCAAGCTGAGTCAAGCGGTTGTGCAACCCAGACATTTTGAGTATGTGCTCACTGATAGAATTGTTTTCCTCCATCTTACAACTGAAGAACTTGTTGGAGACATCATATCTCTCGACCAAGGCATGAGCTTGGAAAACCAGTTTCAGCTCTTGGAACATCTGATATGCTTCGTGTTGCTCAAAACGCTTTTGGAGGCCCGGTTCTAAATTGTAAAGAATGCCGCACTGAACAAGGGAATAATCATTGCAGCGTGACTGCCAAGCGTTCATAACGTCTTGAACTGCTGGGAAAATGGGTGCGTCACCTAGCGGTGCATCAAGGACACACAATCTTTTGGAAGCTATGATGATGATCCTCAAGCCACGGACCCAGTCCGCATAGTTGCTTCCATCATCTTTCAACTTGGTTTTCTCTAGGAACGCGTTGAAGTTGAGGGTGACATTAGCGTTGGCCATTGGATCTACAATATAGATTGTAAAGACAATTTTAGACTAAGTTCATGATAATTAAGTTCACATAATCAATTTATTTAATGAACTCCCACTTAGATAGAAATCTCTCTAGTCATCCAAGTGATACATGATCCATGTCAACTAGCCCGTGTCTGATCATCACGTGAGACGGACTAGTCATCCATGGTGAACATCTCCATGTTGATTGCATCTACTATACGACTCATGTTCGATCTTTCGGTCTTCTGTGTTCCGAGGCCATGTCTGTACATGCTAGGCTTGTCAAGTCAACCTAAGTGTTTTGCATGTGTAAATCTGGCTTACACCCGTTGTATGCAAACGTTAGAACCTATCACACCCGATCATCACGTGGTGCTTCGGAACAACGATCCTTAGCAACAGTGCACAGTTAGGGTGAACACATTTCTTGAAATTTTAGTGAGAGATCATCTTATTTACAATCGTCGTTCTAAGAAAATAAGATGTAAACATGATAAACATCACATGCAATCAATATAGTGACATGATATGGCCAATATCATCTTGCTCCTTTGATCTCCATCTTCGGGGCACCATGATCATCACTGTCATCGGCACAACACCATGATCTCCATCATCATAATCTTCATCATCGTGTCTTCATGAAGTTGTCTGGCCAACTATTACTTTTACTACTATTGCTAACGTTTAGCAATAAAGTAAAGTAATTACATGGCGTTTATGATTGACACGCAAGTCATACAATAAAATAAGACAACTCCTATGGCTCCTGCCGGTTGTCATACTCATCGACATGCAAGTCGTGAATCCTATTACAAGAACATGATCAATCTCATACATCACAATGCATCACATCACATCCTTTGGCAATATCATATCCCAAGGCATATGCTGCAAAAACAAGTTAGACGTCCTCTAATTTGTAGTTGCAAGTTTTTACGTGGCTGCTATAGGTTTCTAGCAAGAACATTTCTTACCTACGCCAAAACCACAACGTGATATGCCAATTGCTATTTACCCTTCATAAGGACCCTTTTCATCGAATCCAATCCGACTAAGGTGGGAGAGACAGACACCCGCTAGCCACCTTATGCAACAAGTGCATGTCAGGCGGTGGAACCGGTCTCACGTAAGCGTACATGTAAAGTTGGTCCGGGCCGCTTCATCCCACAATACTGTCGAATCAAGATAAGACTATTAACGGCAAGCATATTAGCAAGATCGATGCCCACAACAACTTGTGTTCTACTCGTGCATAGATTCTACGCATAGACCTAGCTCATCATGCCTGTTGGAAGACGTAGTAGTAAATCAAACAAATTCCTACGATCACCTAGATCTATCTATGGAGAAACCAGAAATGAGTGGGGAGAGATTGCATCTTCATACCTTTGAAGATCGCTAAGCGGAAGCGTTACAAGAACGCGGTTGGTGGAGTCGTACTCGTAGCGATTCAGATAGCAGTGGATTCCGATCTAAGCGAAGAACAACGGCGCCTCCGCATTCAACACACGTGCACCCCGATGACGTCTCCTACGCCTTGATCCAGCAAGGAGGAAGGAGAGGTTGAGGGAGAGCTCCGGCAGCACGACGACATGGTGACGATGGAGCTACGTGGACTCCGACAGGGCTTCGCCAAGCGCTACGGAGAATGAGGAAGAGGGAGGGTAGGGCTGCGCTGAGAGAGAGAGAAGTCGTGTCTCAAATCAGCCCCAATACCTCAGGTATATATAGGAGGAGGGAGAGGGAGGGATGCCTTGGCCACTCCTCCAAGGAGGAGAGGTTCGGCGGAGATACGGGAGGAGTCCACCTCCCACAAGGGAGGTGGATCTCTTCCTTTTAAATCTCCTTTAGCCTTATCCTTTTATCCCTTGCCGCTTGGGACTTTTTGGAAGGAATTGGCCAGCCCAATAAGGGCTGGTCCACCTCCTCTAACATCCCACGAAGTCCTTTGGTCGTCACACCCCTCCCGGGGGTCCTCCGGCACCCTCCCGGCACTCCCGGTACACTACCGATGAGACCGAAAACTTTCCGGTGACCAAAACAGGACTTCCTATATATCAATCTTTACCTCCGGACCATTCCGGAACTCCTCGTGATGTCCAGGATCTCATCCAGGACTCAGAACAACCTTCGGTACTCACGTATACCATTTCCCTATAACCCTAGTGTCATCGAACCTTAAGTGTGTAGACCCTACGGGTTCGGGAGACACGTAGACATGACCGAGACACCTCTCCGGTCAATAACCAACAGCGGGATCTGGATACCCATGTTAGCTCCCACATGCTCCATGATGATCTCATCGGATGAACCATGATGTCGGGGATTCAATCAATCCCATATCCAATTCCAATTGTCTACCGGTATGATACTTGCCCGAGATTCGATCGTCGGTATCCTTATACTTTGTTCAATCTCATTACCGGCAAGTCTCTTTACTCGTTCTGCAATACATCATCCCGTGGCTAACTCCTTAGTCACATTGAGCTCATTATGATGATGTCTTACCGAGTGGGCCCAGAGATACCTCTCCGTCATACGGAGTGACAAATCCCAGTCTCGATTCGTGCCAACCCAACAGACACTTTCGGAGATACCCGTAATGCACCTTTATAGCCACCCAGTTATGTTGTGACGTTTGGCACACCCAAAGCATTCCTACGGTATCCGGGAGTTGCATAATCTCATGGTCTAAGGAAATGATACTTGACATTGGAAAATCTTTAGCAGACGAACTACACAATCTTGTGCTATGCTTAGGATTGGGTCTTGTTTATCACATCATTCTCCTAATGATGTGATCCCGTTATCAATGACATCCAATACCATGGTCATAAAATCGTGACCATCTATTGATCAACGAGCTAGTCAACTAGAGGCTCACTAGGGACATGTTGTGGTATATGTATTCACACATGTATTACGGTTTCCGGTTAACACAATTATAGCATGAACAATAGACAATTATTATGAACAAGGAAATACAATAATAACCATTTTATTATTGCCTCTAGGGCATATTTCCAACACGGCACGCTACCTCTACATCTACCTTCGGGATTAGTTTTAAACCTTAATAATTGTTATTTAGTACCAGCTTTGAGCATGAACATTGTATCTGGATCGCGCTTCATGCGAGATGGCTACTCATTTAAATCTGAGAATAATGGTTGTTCTATTTATATCAGAGAAACATTTTATGGTCATGCCTCGCTGGTCAATGGTTTATTTTTGATGAATCTCGAACGTGATGTTACACATGTTCATAGTGTGAGTACCAAAATATGTAAGGTTGATAACGATAGTCTCACTTACATGTGGCACTGCTGCCTTGGTCATATTGGTGTCAAACGCGTGAAGAAACTCCATGTTGATGGACTTTTGGAGTCTCTTGATTTTGAATAATTTGACACGTGCGAACCATGCCTCATGGGCAAGATGACCAAGACTCCATTCTCCGGAACAATGGAGCAAGCAACTAACTTGTTGGAAATAATACATACTGATGTATGCGGTCCAATTTGCGTTGAGGCTCGCGGTGGCTACCGTTATGTTCTCACCCTCACTGATGACTTAAGCAGATATGGGTATGTCTACTTAATGAAACACAAGTCTGAAACCTTTGAAAAGTTCAAGGAATTTCAGAGTGAGGTAGAGAATCAACGTGACAGGAATTTAAGTGCCTATGATCTGATCATGGCGGAGAATATTTAAGTCACGAGTTTGGCACGCACCTAAAAATGTGGAATTGTTTCACAACTCACGCCACCTGGCACACCTCAGCGAAACGGTGTGTTTGAACATCGTAATCGCACTCTATTGGATATGGTGCGATATATGATGTCTCTTGGCGACTTACCGCTATCATTTTGGGGATATGCATTAGAGACTACCGCATTCACTTTAAATAAGGCACCGTCAAAGTCCGTTGAGACGACACCGTATGAATTATGATTTGGAAAGAAACCTAAGCTATCATTTCTAAAAGTTTTGGGATGCGATGCTTACGTGAAGAAACTCCAACCTGAGAAGCTCGAACCCAAAGCGGAAAAGTGCGTCTTCATAGGATACCCCAAAGAAACTGTTGGGTATACCTTCTACCTCAGCTCCGAAGGCAAAGTCTTTGTTGCCAAGAATGGATCCTTTGTCGAGAAAGAGTTTCTCTAGAAAGAAGTAAGTGGGAGGAAAATAGAACTTGATGAGGTAATTGTACCTCCACTCGAATCGGAGAGTAGCGCAGCACAGGAAGTTGTTTCTGTGGAGCCTGCACCGGCTAGAGAGGAAGTTAATGATGATGATCATGAAACTTCAGATCAAGTTGCTATTCGAAGGTCCACTAGGACACGTTCCACACCAGAGTGGTACGGCAACCCTGTCCTGAAGATCATGTTGTTGGACAACGGTGAACCTTCAAACTATGAAGAAGCGATGGCGAGCCCGGATTCCAACAAATGGCTTGAAGCCATGAAATCCGAGATATGATCCATGTATGAGAACAAAGTATGGACTTTGGTGGACTTGCCCGATGATAAGCGAGCCATAGAAAATAAATGGATCTTTAAGAAGAAGACTAACACGGATGGTAATGTGACCGTCTATAAGGCTCGGCTTGTCGCTAAGGGTTATCGACAAGTTCAAGGAATTGACTATGATGAGACTTTCTCACCTGTAGCGATGCTGAAGTCCGTTCGAATCATGTTAGCAATTGCCGCATTTTATGATTATGAGATCTGGCAAATGGATGCCAAAACGGCATTCCTTAATTGTTTCCTTAAGGAAGAACTGTATATGATGCAGCCGGAAGGTTTTGTCGATCCTAAAGATGCTAACAAAGTATGCAAGCTTCAGCGCTCCATCTATGGGCTGGTGCAAGCATCTCGGAGTTGGAACATTCGCTTTAATGAGGTGATTAAAGCGTTTGGATTTATACAGGTTTATGGAGAGCCTTGTATTTACAAGAAAGTGAGTGGGATCCCTGTAGCATTTCTCATATTATATGTGGATGACATATTGTTGATGGGAAATGATATAGAACTTTTGGAAAGCATAAAGGCCTACTTGAATAAGTGTTTTTCAATGAAGGACCTTGGAGAAGTTGCTTACATATTAGGCATCAAGATCTATAGAGATAGATCGAAACGCCTCATAGGTCTTTCACAAAGCACATACCTTGATAAGATATTGAAGAAGTTCAATATGGATCAGTCCAAGAAGGGGTTCTTGCGTGTGTTACAGGGTGTGACATTGAGTACGACTCAATGCCCGACCACGGCAGAGGACAGAGAAAAGATGAGTGTCATCCCCTCTGCTTCAGCGATAGGCTCTATTATGTATGCCATGATGTGTACCAGACCTGATGTGAATCTTGCCATAAGTTTGGTAGGGAGGTACCAAAGTGATCCCGGAGTGGAACACCGGACAGCGGTCAAGAATATCCTGGAGTACCTAAAAAGGACCAAGGACATGTTTCTCGTATATGGAGGTGCCGAAGAGCTCGTCGTAAAGGGTTACGTCGATGCTAGCTTTGACACAGATCTGGATGACTCCAAGTCACAAACTGGATACGTGTATATTTTGAAGGGAC
The DNA here is from genome assembly GCA_022496015.1 of Hordeum marinum. Lineage (NCBI taxonomy): Eukaryota > Viridiplantae > Streptophyta > Magnoliopsida > Poales > Poaceae > Hordeum > Hordeum marinum. The sequence goes on from CM039673.1 coordinate 483,483,936, forward strand.
GGGCAGTCAGCTGGTGTAGCAGCAAGCAAAGCGTCGTGGCGGCATCTACATGTGAAGCATTGTACATAGATCCTTCGGAAGCAACAAAGGAAGGAGTCTAGATGAAGGAGTTCATCACCGACCTAGGAGTGATTCCTAGCGCGTCGGGCCTGATGACTCTATTCTGTGACAACACTAGAGCTATTTCCCTTGCCAAGGAGCCCAGGTTTCACAAGAAGACAAGACACATCAAGCGCTGCTTCAACTCCATTCGTGATTACATTCAGGAAGGAGATATAGATATTTGTAAAGTGCATATGGATTAGAATGTTGCAGATCCGTTGACTAAACCTCTCTCACGAGCAAAACATGATCAACACCAGAACTCTATGGGTGTTCGATACATCACAATATAACTAGATTATTGACTCTAGTGCAAGTGGCAGACTGTTGGAAATATGCCCTAGCGGCAATAATAAAATGGTTATTATTGTATTTCCTTGTTCATGATAATTGTCTATTGTTCATGCTATAATTGTATTAACCGGAAACCGTAATGCATGTGTGAATAAATTGACCACAACATGTCCCTAGTGAGCCTCTAGTTGGCTAGCTCGTTAATCAATAGATGGTCACGGTTTCATGACCATGGATATTGGATGTCGTTGATAACGGGATCACATCATTAGGAGAATGATGTGATGGATAAGACCCAATCCTAAGCATAGCACAAGATCATGTAGTTTGTCTGCTAAAGCTTTTCTAATGTCAAGTATTGTTTCATTAGACCATGAGATTGTGCAACTCCCGGATAGCGTAGGAATATTTTGGATGTGCCAAATGTCACACCATAACTGGGTGGCTATAAAGGTACACTACGGGTATCCCCAAAAGTATTTGTTGGGTTGGCACGAATCGAGACTGGGATTTGTCACTCCGTGTGACGGAGAGGTATCTCTGGGCCCACTCGGTAAGACATCATCATAATGAGCTCAATGTGACTATGGAGTTAGACACGGGATTATGTGTTACGAAATGAGTAAAGAGACTTGCTGGTAACAAGATTGAACAAGGTATAGGGATACCGACGATCGAATCTCGGGCAAGTGTCATACCGATAGACAAAGGGAATTGTATACGGGATTGATTGAATCCCCGACATCATGGTTCATTCGATGAGATCATCGTGGAGCATGTGGGAGCCACCATGGGTATCCATATCCCACTGTTGGTTATTGACCGGAGAGGTGTCTCGGTCATATCTACATGCCTCCCGAACCCATAGGGTCTACACACTTAAGATTCAATGACGCTAGGGTTATAGGGAAATTGTGTACGTGGTTACCAAAGGTTGTTCGGAGTCCCAGATGAGATCCTGGACGTCACGAGGAGTTCCGGAATGGTCCGTAGGTAAATATTCATATATAAGGAAGTGAGGTTTTGGTCACCGGAAGTGTTTCGGGCATCACCGGTAACGTACCGAGACCACCGGAAGGGTTCCGGGGGTCCATCGTGTGGGGCCACCGGCACCAGAGGGCTGCGTGGGCCGAAGGTGGGAGGGAACCAGCCCCTAGGTGGGATGGTGCGCCTCCCACAAGGTCCCAAAGCGCAGCAAGGTGGGAGGGGGGCAAACCCTAGGATCAGATGGGCCCTAGGCCCACCTAGGGCGTCGCCCCACCTCTCCCCTCTCCTGGCCGCTTCCCCAAGGGCCATCTAGGGCCGGCCGCAGCCCTAGGGTGGGAACCCTAGGGGCTGTGCCCTCCCTCCTCCTCCTCCTATATATAGTGGAGGATTTAGGGCTCACAAGAACACGCATCTATCTCTCTCTCAACGCAGCCCTACCTCTCCACCTCCTCGTCCTCCGTAGCGCTTGGCGAAGCCCTGTCGGAGTACCACGCATCTCCACCATCACCACGCCATCGTGCTTCCGGAGCTCTCCCTCAACCTCTCCTTCCTTCTTGCTGGATCAAGGCGTAGGAGATGTCATCGGGCTGCACGTGTGTTGAACGCGGAGGCGCCGTTGTTCGGCGCTTAGATCGGAATCCACCGCGATCTGAATCGCTGCGAGTACGACTCCACCAACCGCGTTCTTGTAACGCTTACGCTTTGCGATCTTCAAAGTTATGAATATGCACTCCCCCTTTGCTCGTTGCTGGTTTCTCCATAGACAGATCTTGGTGACACGTAGGTGATCCTAAAGACTCGGATCACACCAATGGGAGAGCGAACTTCACGATGGCCAATGTGGCGAGGTGGGTGATGTTGAACCGCAAGGTGGAGGCCACCTCAGCTGGATGGTGATGGACACAACCCTCTTCACACGTGACGCTTCCGATGGCCTCACCCAGCGCGGCCTCGTCGAAGACAGGGAATGGTGGCAGAGGTCGTGGACTTCACTTCAGAGAGGAAACTGACATCTGTGGGGGTCAATGCGCGTGATGCGAGGAAGGTGCAACACATCCCAATGAAGATGGCGGCAGATGCAATCCTCCATCATGGAGTCCATGCATGCGGTGGTTGTGGTGTCCTTGGCTAGCGGGGCCTTGCCAGAGTCATGGGTAGAAGAAAGGGAACAATGGGACAACATGCGCTTCATGGCTGCGAGACGGGGGTAGTGGTCGTAACAGCGGCGTGAGGGCATAGTGAAGTATGGCGGATACGCTAATTACTTCTTCTTTTGAAACGGATACGCCAATTAGTTCTACATTAATAATAGTATTGTTTGACAATTTTGAAAGGATAATAAAATGGCAAATAATTCCCTTGAACTTCTTATTGGGGTGTGAAAGGTTGGGGGATTCTTTTTGGGTGAAAGGTTGAGGGATTTTGAGCTAGATACCCCCACTGGGCTTGTATTGGGGAGACAGATATAACGTATTTACTAGGGGTAGCCAGAGATAATGGGTGAAGAAAAAGAAGAGTGGTCTTTTCAGCTATAAAAAGTGATTTAACTACAGTAAAATTAACAATAGTGCTAAATGAGTATAAGGCGACACGACCTGTGTTTAACCACCATCATATTTATAACCCTGTTGTAACACACGGGCAGTTACCTAGTATATAAAATGATTATTGAGGAAAATATACAGGGAGTTTGCTAAAACACCTCACCTGCAAACCTCCACATTTTTTTATTTTGGAACTACCTCCACAAATTTATCGAAACATCCCGTATGATCAATTTTTTTCTTTTGAGGGCTTTTCGTATGAGAGGAGTTTCTATAGGAAGCCCGACTAAGCCCACCCGTAAACGTGCATGTTTACAACTGGAGCCCAACTAAGCCTATATCTATAGACACCGATCCTGCACCTGTTGATTAATTTGCCTTACAAGCAGTACTCCAGTTTGCCCTAAAAATTCCAAGGAAAGCAGTACTCCAGCGCCGCCATCCACGAGCACGACGAGGCGGCCACCACAAGGATGACGACGAGCACACCGTACCTGTTGGACGAGCTGGTGTCGCAGATCCTGCCCCGACTCCCCGTGGAGCCGCTGCTCCGACTCAGGTCCGTCTGCAAGGCCTGGCGCGGCATCATCGACGAGGACTCCTTCCTCCGTGATCACCTCCGCCTCTAGACCTCGTCGCTGCTCGTCGCGCCGTGGATCGGGGAGAACGACGACGACAATGAACCCCTCGCTTGTTCGACCGAAGATAGAGAGTTGACCGCCGCCGGTTTTTACCAGTGGGATGGGAAGCAGCAGGGCGTCGCCATGCTCCTACACACCGTGTCCGACTACCGCTCGAAGAAGGCGGCGTTGCATCCGTTCATAGTTGCCAGTTCTCTTCGTTCTTGTCGTTGCCCGTTGAGACCAACCACACATGCATGCGCCCGCGGCATCGTTAAATAAAACCGTTTTTAAGGCGCGCAAAAAATATTCTGGGATTGGGTCGAAACTTGGTGCACGGTCTTGTTATATTGTAGGCAGACCGCCCGTCGAATTTCGTCGCGTTCTGAGTTCGTTTGATACCCCGTCGATCAGCCGTAGCAGTGCGGTCACCGGTTTTCGTCGGACGTTTGTCGGTGTTTCAAAAACCTTCGTGTCATGGGCCGCACTTCCATCTCTTCCCCACGTAGCCCTTCTGCACAGCCATCCGTAGGCCCATCCGCTTCCGCGCCGTCCGATCGAGATCGAACGGTCCGAAAACGGATAGAGACCGTCATCCCTAGCCCCTAAACCTATAAATAGACCCCCTCCCCTTCCTAATTGGGCAGCTAACCCTAATCCTCCTCGTTCCCCGTGCCAAACCAGCAGTCTTCCTCCTCCAGCTGTCAGGCCCGCCCAGGCCCAGATCTAGGCCTGCCCAGGCCCAGATCTAGGCCCGCCCGGGCCCGAACCAGCCCGAGCTCCCGCAGCTCCTCCCATGGCACGGCCCTCCCGAGCTCTCCCGCAGTCGCGCTCCTCGTCGTGGCCCCGTCAGACCTGGCCGCCCCTCGCCAGAACCTCTCTCTCCTTCTCCCTCCTTCCTCTCCCTCCCCCTCTCTCACCCAGTCGGCCTCTCTCTGTGTAGGAGCTCTGCCATCGCCGCCGGTCGCCAAGCTCGCCGCCGGAGCTCCCTCGCCCCAAGCCGTCGCCGGGGATGGCAGGATCCGGGCCGCCGCCGCTCGTCCCTGCCTCCGACGGCCTCCCCCAGCGCCGCCCCGTGTCGATGCCCAGCAACCGCCACCATGGCCCCTCCCGCTCGGGATCGAGCGAGGAGGACGAAGTCGCAGCCCTGCCCCGTTGACCGCGCTCGCCCCACGTGGGCCAACGCCTGGGCCCAGCCTCCCTCCGGCCCAGATGCACCTAGCCGGCCCAGTTCCGTCCTGCCAAATGGGCCAGGCCCATGGTGAGCCCAGTAGACCCCCCACGTTTTATTATTTTTTTGCATAGGCCCAATTGCATATTTAAAATGCCATATTTAATTAACCGTGCGGCGAAATAAAATGTTCTAAATATGTAAAGTGCTTAGAAAAACGTGTAGATTAATTATATGCTAATTTCATCCATGTTTAAAATATTTAACATGCATTTTTCTGTTATTTTGCATATTGTCATGATTTGCATTGCGCATAATAATTAAACGTGCATCGGGATTTAATCCAACCACATATTAAAAATGTTCATGTTATCGGCATCGCATTTTCATGCATGAAAAACATGTTTGTTATAATAGTGGCATTTAACTTGCATTTATGATTGCTAGTAAGTGATTAGGCCTAACACTTACATAATAAATTGTGACTTATTTTTCCACATGAACCTATGCATATTATATATGATTTTGGGGTAGAATAATCCATGTATCTACATGTGCATTTAGTTTTGTCATTTGAGCATTTTGTGAGCATGTCATTTTTGTTGTGATGTCCTTTTGTTATTTTCGTGTGATTTAATACATGCATCATATGAAATAATTTTGAACATGAGATGTGCCCTTTGTTATGTTTCCTAGCCCCTGGACATTTTGCTTGCCATAGAAATGCATGTTTAGGTGTTGTTTTCTTGTTGACAACTTGCTATAAAAATACTGCTGTTTTGAGATGCTAAAATAATTCTAAGTCTGGAATCTGTAATATTTTGTTGCTGTCTTGCCATGTGTTTTGCTAGTGATCTAGAACCCTTTTATGATAGGTGTAATGGAGTTATTTGTAGTTGGTAATGTCCTTTAGTATGCTGTTAAGTATCATGCCATAATATGCCAGGTAGCATATAGTTCCACTGCTGTCAATATGCCTTCGTGATAAAAAATTGCACTGTCAAAAACTGTTATTTTCTCTAAGTCTGAAACTGTTTTCAAGTAGCCACCTTGTGAGCTTCCTACCATGTGATCCATGCATGTTTTGAATATGATATGTGAAGATGAAATGAAGTGTGTGTTATATACTACTGCCCCATGCTTAGTTTGTGCATTTTAGAATAGTGTAACTAGTTGTTTTCATGTGTGCAAAATACCATGTTGCTGTTATGGACAGATTTAGAATAAAACTCGTTGTGGTGTTTGTGGTTGAACCTTACCTCCGTTTTGGACATGCCATATATGAAACTTGCTTAGAATCACATGTAGTTTCATAATAACTTGCCGCATTCATGATTTGAAATGTTTGTGATTGTATTTTTTCATACATTTGCATTCATGACATATGCATCTTGTGTTGCGCATATCTTTTAGACCGTAGCTCCGTTTGAGATGTTCTATATATGTGTATCGACTAGAATGGCGTGTAGAATCACATGGTGACATTTATTTCGCTGTTTAACAAATATAAAATATGATTAGTTCAGATCTAAAACAATTTTGAAATTAACATATCAGGTCGTTTCGGAAATGCTATAAGTTGTTTCCGGCCTCATTTAAGATGCCTAGATAGGTAGTTTCGTCAATATGCAAATCTTTGCATATTGAGCTTCACTTTAATGTGTAGTGGTTGTTTGATGTGAATTGTCATGCCTTGCATATTTAAACCGGACATGCATCATATTTGTTGCGCATCGTGTCATGCATATGTTGTGGTGTATCTTGTGTTGATTGTTTGTTTCGGATTGCTTCTTCTCGATAGAGTTTCGAAAGCGTTCGGAGTGTGAGGATTCGTTTGACTACATTGGCTCTTCTTCTTCATGGACTCGATCTTCTTCCGAGTGGGATCTCAGGCAAGATGACACATTTCCCTGGATACCGCTACTATCATTGCTATGCTAGTTGTCTCGCTTTTATCGTTATGTCATGCTACCTACCACTTGTTTGTCAAGCCTCCCAACATTGCCATGAAAAACCTCTAACCCCTCCACATCCCAGCAAACCTTTGTTTGGCTATGTTACCGCTTGCTCAGCCCTTCTTATAGTGTTTCTAGCTGTAGGTGCAATTGCTTCCATGTGTCCACATGGTCATTTATTCTTTTGCTATATCACAATATTGCTGCTATTTATTTAATGCACATATATACTTGGTAAAGGTGGAAGGCTTGGCCTTTTGCTCGGTGTTTTGTTCCGCTCTTGCCGCCCTAGTTACTTGTGAACCGGTGTTATGTTCCATAATTGAGCGCTCCTAACATTCTCGGGATTGTTATGGGAACCCCCTTGATTTTCGGGTTAGAATAAAGCTTGTCTGGCAAGGCCCAACATTGGTACTACATTTTCCTAATAACTAATGAACTTGCATAGGGGCTTTCCGGACCCCGTGGATAATTAATCAACCCCCGGGCCAGTGCTCCTCATGAGTGTTGGTCCAAACTAGAGTCGTGTGCGGGGCCAACCGGGGACAACTCGGAAGATTTCTATCCGGCCACTATACGCTGTGCTCATCTGGTCGTGTCCTGAGAACGAGATACGCGGCTCCTATCGGGTTCGTCGACACGCCGGACGGCCTTGCTGGATTTGTTTTACCTTTCTCGAACGTCTTGAGTGAGGAACTCTGATCTTCCTCGGGCTATCTCGAGGTGTTGGATTTCCTTTGGAATTGCCTAGGATGATCACGAGATCCGTGGTTGAGGTTATTCCCGCTGCGTGTGGTTAATTTGTGATGGATAAGTTGGAGCACCCCTGCAGGGTTAAATCTTTTCGAGAAGCCGTGCCCGCGGTTATGTGGCAAACTTGGATAAATTGTTTAACACACGATCATAGCAAACTTGAAGTAATCTCTAATAAAATACACCAACTGTGTGCGTAACCGTGACTGTCTCTTCTCGTGAGTTTTTATCCGAAAGAGAACACGGTGGGGTTATGTTTGACGTAAGTAGGTGTTCAGGATCAGTTAGTGATCATTACTAGTTCACGTCCGTTATGCGTAGACCATCATACTTTAATTTTTGTACTCGTAAGTTAGCCACTCAAATAAATGCTTACTCGCTTGCTGCAGCCTCACCACTTAACCATACCTCACCTATTAAGCTTTAATAGTCTTGATACCCTTGGAAATGAGATTGCTGAGTCCTTGTGGCTCACAGATTACTACAACAACAGTTGCAGGTACAGGTAATGCGATGATTTGATGTGAGCGCGTTGCTTGATTTGATTTGGAGTTCTTCTTCTTCTTCCTCAATCTTGGATGGGTTCCAGGCGGCAGCCTGGAATAGCAAGGGTGGATGTCATTTTATCGTTTGATATCGTCCATAGTCGGACCCTGCTCTTCTGTATGATGATTGAGTTTGTTATTGTATTGATGTGACTCTGATGTAGCTTGTGGCGAGTGTAAGCCAATTCCATATACTCATCTCTTTTGTACATGTACTTGTAATGATATTCATTCTTGCAACATGACGAGATGCGCTTCTATCCCTGTCGAGGCCCTCATGCCAAAATAAGGATATGACCGCATCTTGGGCGTGACACACCAGTCGCTCCAGGCTTCGTCCGCTTCAGGTTAGAGGATGAGTCGTTCAGCATCGTACCGGTGTTTATATAACTATAGTTGATTCATATAGTTTTTCATTCTTTTGTTAATATAACTATAGTTGATTCATATAGTGTTTATCACAAACTTGTATAAACTTTACTAAACTTTTCGCAACAAACTTAAATTGATTATATTCTGTTTATTAATAAAATATTCTATTGTTTCCTTGCTGACAACAATTGTTTTGTTATTACAAATGGTTTCATTATGTCAGTAGTGTTTTCATTCCTCACCTCCTAGTAAACAAAACTTTGTGTGTTTTCTTACTTGAGATTTGTGCATTGTTTTGTCTTGATTGTTTACTAGTTCTTGGTTGATGTTTGTGAGTTACAATATTTTGTTGTATGCTTATTGAGTGCTTGTCTGCTTCGTTAGATTATCCGGAGTGCGAAGCTTGTTACTTAGAGTCACTCACGTACGAAGATCATCAATCAGGCAAGTCACTTTGATCATATTTTTACCCATGTTTTATATGCATTAGTTCTACCATCTCCCCAATTGCATGCAAGATAGGTTAGTTGGAAACTTGGTTACATTGTAATAGTATCATGTGGTAGGTACCCCCCTCAACCTCTTTGACACATTGGCCCCGGGAAACGTTGTTTTACCTTTTGCTATGCTATTAGTAGACGGGGTTGGTTGTGTGATTCATGAGAGTTGAGAGAGTTAATAATTTCAAGACCTACATAATGATCAAGATTTAAGACTCCGAGTTTTCAACATACCTCTGGGTGGATGATGGTTGAACGGCACCCTGGAGAAACCAGTGGATTTGCCTAGGTGATGCTGGAGATGGCCAGTATTCACGCGGAAAGGTCCACCCAGGCACAAAGAGATGGATGGATGCTTTAAAACCCAAGGCTTACCTGCACAGCCACAAGTCATTATGGGCTCTAGCTTGGTTGGATATCGTGGTGACCCTGGACAGGCGGTGCTACGAGAGGTAGAAGAACGGTAGGAAAGGATGGGCACCGACAGAGTCGCAGGGAAACCCTTTGGAAGACCATGTTTTGGTCATCCGTTTCTCAAACACCCTGAAGTGCGAGAAATCAAACGGAGGCGACCAAATCTTGTGGGGAACGTGTGCAAAACTCTGCAGAGTACTTAAACCTAATCGATTAGCCGTGTCCACGGTCATGGACGACTTGAGCCAAAGGAATTGAAACTTCCAGAACTCTCAACACAATTAATAATGAGGATGTGGGTATATTCAATTTGGGAATGAGAAGTGGTTGGTGGAACCATCTCATTAATCAACAAACTTAGTAATATTTTGCTTAACCCCTCCCTTGATGTAGGAAAAACTTGGCTTTACGCAAAAACTTACCACCCCACCTGCCATATTTGCATATAGATTAGATGATTATCTTTTCACCCCTCTCTTGTGACTTTGCCGGCATATTCCATATGCTGACCTACATGGCTGCAACGTATCATGTTGCAGAGTACTTTTCCGACCAGGAGTGAGGACGCGTTCTATGCTCAGTGAGATGCCCTTGGAGTCAGATGGACTCATCTACCTTCGACGCTTCCGCAAGATTTAGATATTCTCATGAGTTGGCTTTTAGCCACTTTATTGTAATTTTTATTGTAACAAAGGACTCGACATGAGATTTCGATTAATATAATGTTGTGTGATTTCCCTTTGATATATACATGGATGTACCGTGTGTGTACCAGCATGATCTTGGGATGGTACGGAAACACCGGAGACTTGACCTTCAGGTCGGGTCGTTACAGAAATGGTATCAGAGCACACGCTGACCGTAGGACGTAACCTCTAGGATTGGAAAGCCTTAGGATTGTTTCTCTTTATCTTTAAATATCTTATACTCTCATCTATTCGTTTCTGACTCCTCTCCGATTATTTCAAAATTTATAGATGGCCACCTTCATCCCAGTGTTGATCACGGAGTTTTGCCAGCCTGACGCAACGATGCCCTTTGGTAAGGAGCTGATGAGGATCGTCAAGGACGTAAGGATTGCTTTGCCGAGCATCACCGGGATTCCTATCATGTCATTTCCCCAAGATGGACGCTACAGGATCGAGGTGCATATCCCAGGGAAGACTTTTGGGAACCGGAAGGAACCCATCGACCTCAAGTTCGTGGCACCCAGTTGGATACTTGGGAGAGACATGGCCATTCATCGTGCCCTTGGACGTATTCAGGAGGAATACAGAGGTGGAACCATTTCACCAGGACTCAGCGTGGTTTGTCGCAGAGATGCCAATGGAAACATCATAACTCCTCCCACTTCAGACACCACTATTTCCTATATCCAGACCCTGGAGACTCACATCAGGACTCTGGAGCTTCGAGTTCGTGCTGATACAAAGACAATCAAGAATCTGATGAACCGCGAGCTGGACCTTGAAGCTGATCTGCGAGAGGCCAACTATGAACACGAGCATGAAGTGAAGGACTTCCTAGAGAGGATTGATAAGCAGAATGCACGCATCGCAACTCTGGAGGAGCAGCTAGACATGGGGGAAAACCTTCACCCCGAAGGAGACATGGCACCCTTCATCAGCGACGATGAAGACTATGAGGAAAGCACCACCGGAGGACCTACGACTATGCACTTCTGAGGAAAAACATTAGTTATGCCCTCCATGTATCTTTTATTTTCGTCGTTAAAGCGTAGGTCGATGCTTAGTTGTTTGAGAGTTGTATTCCCGATGTTTGACATTGATTGAATAAATGAATGAGTGTTTGGTGTGATATGTTTGTTGCATTGCATATGGGTAGTGATTTCTTCTTATAGACCCTTGTTCTATTCTAATTCTCATCCCTCTGAAAACAGCAAGATGCCTCCACGACGTGAGACCGATTTCACTTTTCCGCCGGAACTCACTCAACTCCTTCAGCAGCAGAATGCACTGATGCAGTTATTGATTCAGAATCAGACCAACAACCAGAACCACCAACATCCACCCCAGACTGACAATCTCACCCGTTTTCTGAGGTTGAATCCTCCAACTTTCTCCAGCAGCACTGAGCCCATTGTGGCAGATGACTGGCTCCGTAAGATGGAGAGAGAACTTGTCACCGCTGGATGTACTGACGCTGAGAAAGTGCGATTTGCCGCACATCAACTGGAAGGACCATCAGCATCATGGTGGGAGAATTACACCACCACTTATCCTATTGCAGATGTGACTTGGGAGCAGTTCCAGCAAGCTTTTCGCACCGCACATGTTTCAGCTGGAGCCATGAGTCTGAAGAAGCGCGAGTTTCGCAACTTGCGCCAGGGAAATCGCTCTGTGGCCCAGTACGTGGACGACTTCAACACATTGGCACGTTATGCACCAGGAGACGTGGCCGATGATGCGGCCAAGCAAGAGAAATTTCTGGAAGGACTCAACGATGAGTTGAGCATGCAGCTGGTAGTGGCTAATTTCAACAACTACCAAGAGCTGGTGGACAAGGCCCTTATTCTGGAGGGTAAACAACAGCAGATTGAGAACCGCAAGCGGAAGTACACTCAGGGGAAGTTCAGCTCTGGAGCTCATTAGAAGCTTCGCTACTCCCCGTACTCAGGGAATACCGGATCAGGAAACAGTAAGTTTGGAAAGCACACTCATGCTGTGCACAACCATGGAGGCCACCATCATGGAGGAAATGGGAACAACCGTCCCAACCTTGGCAATTTCAAGACTGACAATAGGAATGGGAACAACAACCAGCACCGTCAAGTTCCTACTCAGGAGGATCTGAGTCACATCACCTGTTTCAAGTGCCAGAAGACAGGGCACTATGCTACTGAGTGTCCCCAGAGCAAGCAAGGCAGTGGAAACGGCAACTCCGCAGCCAAGAAGCCAAACCCTTTTCCTCGTGCCCAGGTGAACCACCTCGACGTGGAAGAAGTCTATGATCAACCCGAGACTGTGGTTGGTAAGTTTTTATTGCATTCACGTTCAGTTACAGTACTTTTTGATTCCGGTGCAACTCATTCATTCATATCAAGGGTAGTTGTGGATAAGTATGGTTTGCCGACCAAAACCCTTAGTCGGCCCATTAAGGTCAGTTCCCCAGGAGGTATGATGATGGCATGGATAGGATGCCATGCCTTGAAACTCAATATAGGAAATCATGTTTTTCCCACCGACCACATCGTCTTAGAGTCACAAGGACTGGATGTAATCCTAGGCATGGATTGGATGACCAAGTATGAAGGAAATCTTGATTGCCCTAGCAAGTCTGTTTCACTCACCACCCCGGAGAACAACAGGATTAAGTATGTATCCCGACGCACACGTATGAGTGTTAGGTTAAATGCCCTCACAGGAGTTGTGCAGGAGGAAGTACCTGTGGTAAAAGATTATCTGGATGTATTTCCGGAAGAATTACCAGGAATGCCACCAGATAGGGAAATTGAGTTCCTAATAGAGCTACAGCCAGGGACAGCACCAATTTCCAAGAGACCCTATCGGATGCCCGCAAATGATCTGTTGGAAATCAAGAAGCAAATTAAGGAGTTATTGGACAAAGGTTATATTCGCCCAAGTTCTTCACCTTGGGGAGCCCCAGTTCTTTTGGTGGAGAAGAAGGATAAAACCTTGAGAATGGTAGTCGATTATCGTGCCTTGAACGAGGTGCTATCAAGAACAAGTACCCTCTGCCGATGATTAATGATTTGTTTGATCAGCTCGTAGGAGCCAAAGTATTCTCCAAGATCGATCTTCGATCAGGGTATCACCAGTTGAAAATTAGTGAACAGGATATACCCAAAACAGCTTTCACCACGAGGTATGGCTTGTATGAGTATACGGTCATGTCTTTTAAATAAATAACCGTATTGCAATAAACATGATCTAATCATGTTCATGCTCAACGCAAAACACCAAATAACATTTATTTAGGTTCGTCACTAATCCTGAAGGTAGAGAGAGCGTGCGATGTTGATCACATCAACCTTGGAAACACTTCCAACACATATCGTCACCTCACCCTTAGCTAGTTCTCCGTTTATTCCGTAGCTTTTATTTCGAGTTACTAACATTTAGCAACCGAACCGGTATCCAATACCCAGGTGCTACTAAGAGTACTAGCAAGGTACACATTAATAACTCGTATATCAAATATACTTCTATCAATGTTGCCAGCCTTCTTATCTACCAAGTATCTAGGGTTGTTCCGCTTCAGCGACCACTCACCTCATAACAGAAGCACTTAGTCTCGGGTTTGAGTTCAACTTTGGGTTGCTTCACTGGAGCAGCAACTGACTTGCTATCCATGAAGTTTCCCTCCTTGCTCTTGCCCTTCTCGAAACTAGTGGTTTGATTAACCATCAACACTTGACACTCCTTCTTGATTTCTACCTTCGCGATGTCAAACATCGCGAACAGCTCAGGGATCAACATTTCTTTCCCTGGCATTTTATAGTTCATCACCAAGTTCTAGTAGCTCAGTGACAGTGACTTGGAGAACTACATCAATCACTATCTTATCTGGAAGATCAACTCCCACTCGATTCAAGCGATTGTAGTACCCAGACAGTCTAAGCACATGCTCAACGATTGAGCTATTCTCTTTCATCTTGCAGGCAAAGAATCTCGTTGGAGATCCTATATCTCGCAACTTGGACACGAGCCTGAGATCACAATCTCAGCTCTTAGCACATCTCATATGTTCCGTGACGTTCAAAACGTTTCGGAGCCTCAATTCTAAGCCGTAATGCATGACGCACTAAACTATCAAGTAGTCATCGAAACGTGCCAGTCAGATGTTCACAACATCTACAGACGACGCTAGATGGGGTGGCGCACCGAGCGGTGCATTAAGGACATAAGCCTTCTGTGCAGCAATGAGGACAATCCTCAGATCACGGACCCAGTCCACAATTTTGCTAGCAACATCTTTCAATTCTATTTCTCTAGGAACATATAAAAATACAAGGGAGCTACAGCGCGAGCTAGTAATCTACAACATAATTTGCAAAGACACTTTGACTATGTTCATGATAATGAGTTCAATTAATCATATTACTTAAGAACTCCCACTCAAATTGACATCCCTCCGATCATTCGAGTGATACATGATCCAAATTCACCAACTCAAGTCCGATCATCACGTGAGTTGAGGTGGCTGCAATGGTGAACATCATCATGTTGATCATATCTACTATATGACTCATGTTCGACCTTTCGGTCTCTTGTGTTCCGAGGCCATGTCTGTACATGCTAGGCTCGTCAAGTTTAACCAGAGTGTTCTGCATGTGTAACACTGGCTTGCACCCGTTGTATGTGAACGTAGAGTCTATCACACCCGATCATCAGGTGGTGTCTCAACACGATGAACTTTCGCAACGGTGCACACTCGGGGAGAACACAATTTATCTTGAAATTAAGTGAGGGATCACCTTATAATGCTACCATCGTCCTAAGCAAAACAAGGTGCATAAAAAGGATTAACATCACATGCAAATGATAAGTGACATGATATGGCCATGAACTTGTGCTTTTGATCTCCATCTAGAAAGCACCGGCATGATCTCCATCGTCACCGCCATGACACCATGATCTCCATCAACGTGTCGCCATCGGGGTTGTCACGCCCTGCATGCTTCTACTACTATTGCTACCGTTTAGCGATAAAGTAAAGCATTACATAGCGCTTAATGATTGACACGCAGGTCATACAATAATTAAAGACAACCCTATGGCTCCTGCCGGTTGCCGTATTCATCGACATGCAAGTCGTGATAATCTATACATCACATGATCATCTCATACATCAAATATATCACATCATGTAATTGGCCATGTCATATCACAACATACCCTGCAAAAACAAGTTAGACGTCCTCTAATTGTTGTTGCATGTTTTACGTGGCTGCTACGGGTATCTAGCAAGAACAATTCTCACCTATGCATAAACCACAACGGTGATACACTAGTTTGCTTTTCAACCTTCTCAAGGACCGCCTTTGTCGAATCTGATCCAACTAAAGTGAGAGAAACTGTCACCCGCAAGCCATCTAGGCAACAAGTTGTGTCGAGGGAACCGGTCTCTCGTAAGCGTATGAGTAATGTTGGTCCGGGCCGCTTCATCTCACAATCCTGCTGAACCAAAATACGACCAAGGGAGGAAGCAATCTAAGCATCAACGCCCACAAACCTTTTGTGTTCTACTCGAGATCTCATCGAACCATCAACCTAGCTCATGATGCCACTGTTGGGGAACGTCGCATGGGAAACAAAAAATTTCCTACGCACACATAAATCTATCCATGGTGATGAGCATCTACGAGAGGGAGAGTGGATCTACGTACCCTTGTAGATCGCTAAGCGGGAAGCGTTAAGAAACGCGGTTGGTGTAGTCGAACATCTTTGCGATCCAAATCGCCGAGCGTCCCGCGATCTCATCACGATCCGTCCCATGATCCAATCACGATCCGTCCCGCGAACACATCATGATCCGTCCTGCGAACTCATCACGATCCGTCTTACGATCTTGATCACGATCTGTCCCGCGAACTCATCATGATCCGTTCCGTGATCACATCACGAACCGTCTCGCGATCTTGATCACGGTCCTTCCGATCTAGCGCCGAACGGACGGCACCTCCGCGTTCAGCACACGTGCAACTTGATGACGATCTCCACCATCTTGATCCAGCAAGGGGAGGTGGAGAGGAGATAGAGTTCACCGGCAGCGTGACGGCGCTCCGGTGATGGTGGTGGAGCAATTCCGGCAGGGCTTCGCCTAAGCGCTGCAGAAAACCGATCTGGAGGAGCACCGGTGAAACGGGTAGCACGTGGTCGTAAACTGTGTCCAAACAGTACCCAATCCACTAGTCTATAAAGGAGGGAGAGAGAGGAGGGCTGGCGCAAGGAAAAACTCCAATAGGAGTCGGCCAAACAAGAGGGGGAGGAGTCCTACTCCTCCTCCACTCCTAGTAGGAGTAGGACTCTTCCTTTTTAGCCTTTTTTCCACCTTTTCCTTTAGGACTTTTGCCTCCTGCGCCATGGGCCTTGGTGTGGCTGTTTTTCCAGCCCACTAAGGGCTGGTTATTATTCTCCCACAGCCCATGGACCTCTTGGGGTCGAAATACCCCTCCCGGAGGTCCCCCGGTACATTACCGGCACTCCCGGTACACTACCGATGAGCCCGAAACTTTTCCGGCGACCAAACTGGGACTTCCTATATATGAATCTTTACCTACGGACCATTCTGGAGCTCCTCGTGACGTCCGGGATCTCATCCGGGACTCCGAACAACCTTCGGTCACCACCATACACAACTCTACACTATCGAAACGTCACCAAACCTTAAGTGTGCAACCCTGCGGGTTCGAGAACTATGTAGACATGACCGAGACACCTCTACGGTCAATAACCAATGGCGGGACCTGGACGTCCACATTGGTTCCTACATATTCTACGAAGATCTTTATCGGTCGAACCTCTATGTCAAGGATTCAGTTAATCCCGTATAACGTTCCCTTTGTTCTTCGGTATGTTACTTGCCCGAGATTCGATCGTCGGTATCTCCATACCTAGTTCAACCTCGTTACTGGCAAGTCTCTTTACTCGTTCCGTAATACAAGATCCCGTGACTAACACTTAGCCACATTGCTTGCAAGGCTTGTTGTGATGTTGTATTACCGAGTGGGCCCTGAGATACCTCTCCGTCACACGGAGTAACAAATCCCAGTCTCGATCCATGCTAACTCAACAGACACCATCGGAGATACCTGTAGAGCACCTTTATAGTCACCCAGTTACGTTGCGACGTTTGATACACACAAGGCACTCCTCCGATATCCTTGAGTTGCATGATCTCATGGTCATAGGAACATATACTTGACATGCAGAAAACAGTAGCAATAAACTGACTCGATCATATGCTATGTTTGTAGTTTGGGTCTTATCCATCACATCATTCTCCTAATGATGTGATCCCGTTATCAAATGACATCTCATGTCCATGGCTAGGAAACCTTAACCATCCTTTGATCAACGAGCTAGTCCATTAGAGGCATACTAGGGACATGGTTTTGTCTATGTATCCACACATGCATTTAAGTCTCCGACCAATACAATTATAGCATGGATAATAAACGATTATCATGAACAAGGAAATATGATAATAACTAATTTATTATTGCCTCTAGGGCATATTTCCAACACTTTTGTGGTAGGTGTAATGGAGTTATTTGTAGTTGATAATGTCCTTTAGTATGCTGTTAAGTTTCATGCCATAATATGTCCGGTAGCATATAGTTTCACTGCTGTCAATATGCCTTCGTGATAAAAAAAAACTGCACTGTCAAAAACTGCTATTTTCTCCAAGTCTGAAATTGTTTTCAAGTAGTCACCTTGTGAGCTTCCTACCATGTGATCCATGCATGTTTTGAATATGATATGTAAAGATGAAATGAAGTGTGTGTTATATACTACTGTCCCATGCTTAGTTTGTGCATTTTAGAATAGTGTAACTTGTTGTTTTCATGTGTGCAAAATGTCATGTTGCTGTTATGAACAGATTTAGTATAAAACTTGTTATGGTGTTTGTGGTTGAACCGTAGCTCCGTTTTGGACATGCCATATATGAAACTTGCTTATAATCTCATGTAGTTTCATAATAACTTGTTGAATTCATGATTTGAAATGTTTGTGATTGTATTTTTCCATGCATTTGCATTCATGACATGTGCATCTTGTGTTGCTCATATCTTTTAGACCGTAGCTCCGTTTGAGATGTTCTATATATGTGTATCGACTAGACTGACGTATAGAATCACATGGTGACATTTATTTTGCTTTTTAACAAATATAAAATATGATTAGTTCAGATCTGAACCAATTTTGAAATTAACATATGAGATCGTTTCGGAAATGTTATAAGTTGTTTCCGACCTCATTTAAGATGCCTAGATAGGTAGTTTACTTATGCTTCACCTCTTGCCATGTTTAACAACATTTAATATTGTCGTGTACCTAACGGGAGTGAACTAAACAATCCGAACGTGGAGTTTTGTCAATATGCAACTCGTTGCATATTGAGCTTCACTTTAATGTGTATTGGTTGTTTGATGTGAATTGTCATGACTTGCATATTTAAACCGGACATGCATCATATTTGTTGCGCATTGTGTCATGCATATGTTGTGGTGTATCTTGTGTTGATTGTTTGTTTCGGATTGCTTCTTCTCGATAGAGTTCCGAAAGCGTTCGGAGTGTGAGGATTCGTTTGACTACATTGGCTCGTCTTCTTCATGGACTCGATCTTCTTTCGAGCAGGATCTCAGGCAAGATGACACATTTCCCTGGATACCACTACTATCATTGCTATGCTAGTTGTCTCGCTTTTATCGTTATGTCACGCTACCTACCACTTGTTTGTCAAGCCTCCCAACATTGCCATGAAAAACCTCTAACCCCTCCACATCCCAGCAAACCTTTGTTTGGCTATGTTACTGCTTGCTCAGTCCTTCTTATAGCGTTTCTAGCTGTAGGTGCAATTGCTTCCATGTGTCCACATGGTCATTTATTCTTTTGCTATATCACAATATTGTTGCTATTTAATTTAGTGCACATATATACTTGGTAAAGGTGGAAGGCTTGACCTTTTGCTCGGTGTTTTGTTCCGCTCTTGCCGCCCTAGTTACTTGTGAACCGGTGTTATGTTCCATAATTGAGCGCTCGTAACATGCTCGGGGTTGTTATGGGGACCCTCTTGATTTTCGGGTTAGAATAAAGCTTGTCTGGCAAGGCCCAACATTGGTACTACATTTGCCTAATAACTAATGAACTTGCATAGGGGCTTTCCGGGCCCCATGGATAATTAATCAACCCCCGGGCCAGTGCTCCTCATGAGTGTTGGTCCAAACTAGAGTCGTGTGCGGGGCCAACCCAGGACAACTCGGAAGATTTCTATCCGGCCACTATACGCTGTGCTCATCTGGTCGTGTCCTGAGAACGAGATACGCGGCTCCTATCGGGTTCGTCGACACGCCGGACGGCCTTGCTGGATTTGTTTTACCTTTCTCGAACGTCTTGAGTGAGGAACTCTGATCTTCCTCGGGCTATCTCGAGGTGTTGGATTTCCTTTGGAATTGCCTAGGATGATCACGAGATCCGTGGTTGAGGTTATTCCCGCTGCGTGTGGTTAATTTGTGATGGATAAGTTGGAGCACCCCTGCAGGGTTAAATCTTTTCGAGAAGCCGTGCCCGCGGTTATGTGGCAAACTTGGATAAATTGTTTAACACACGATCATAGCAAACTTGAAGTAATCTCTAATAAAATACACCAACTGTGTACGTAACCGTGACTGTCTCTTCTCGTGAGTTTTTATCCGAAAGAGAACACGGTGGGGTTATGTTTGACGTAAGTAGGTGTTCAGGATCAGTTAGTGATCATTACTAGTTCACGTCCGTTATGCGTAGACCATCATACTTTAATTTTTGTACTCGTAAGTTAGCCACTCAAATAAATGCTTACTCGCTTGCTGCAGCCTCACCACTTAACCATACCTCACCTATTAAGCTTTAATAGTCTTGATACCCTTGGAAATGAGATTGCTGAGTCCTTGTGGCTCACAGATTACTACAACAACAGTTACAGGTACAGGTAATGCGATGATTTGATGTGAGCGCGTTGCTTGATTTGATTTGGAGTTCTTCTTCTTCTTCTTCCTCAATCTTGGATGGGTTCCAGGCGGCAGCCTGGAATAACAAGGGTGGATGTCATTTTATCGTTTGATTTCGTCCATAGTCGGACCCTGCTCTTCTGTATGATGATTGAGTTTGTTATTGTATTGATGTGACTCTGATGTAGCTTGTGGCGAGTGTAAGCCAATTCCATATACTCATCTCTTTTGTACATGTACTTGTAATGATATTCATTCTTGCAACACGACGAGATGCGCTTCTATCCCTGTCGAGGCCTTCGTGCCAAAATAAGGATATGACCGCATCTTGGGCGTGACACACCAGTCGCTCCAGGCTTCGTCCGCTTCAGGTTAGAGGATGAGTCGTTCAGCATCGTACCGGGGCCTCCTTGCACGCCGACGTTGAACTACGAGGCGTCCAACTTAATCGACCTCCGCGGGGAGTTGTGTTTATGCGCGACTCGGTCATCAGCGGCCGGTGTTCTCGAGATGTGGGTGTCCGGAGATCTGGACGATGGTTCCAACCTGCCGCATTGGGATCTGCATCGTGTCATCACCGCGCCCTTTTCGTTTCGATATCATATGCCGGTGGTCACAATGGGTGATGCCCTAGTGTTCCACTTTGCAGAATACTATCTCTACGACTGCGATCTCCTCCGAAGTCCGAGATTTGATCTTGGTAATAAGTTGATTGGAATGGAGCGCTTCAGGTATAAGACACTGAAAAAATACACACGAAAAAATCTTGCTGACCTTTATGTACTCCCCTACATTCCAAGCCTGGTTGGGATCTAGGATTTAATATATTTATTTAACTGGTGTTATCGAACATGAAGGTATTGTGTTATCTGAGTTGAATTACCTGTATCAATAATGTGCTATTACAATTTGATTTCAGCGCAGGTGCTTGATTTTGTTTGTTTGTTGATTTTTCATCTTTGTCCCACTTTGAGTTTGACTTGGCGTGATGGCTCACACACCTGGCTTCAGCATGTCGGCCGATGGTATCATTGGATCCCTCTCTGTGTCACTTCCATCTATTATGTATGTGTCTGTCACCAAATAAAAAATCCACACACAAGTAACCAAAGCTCAATATAGTTACGCTATTAATTACTCTAACTCTTAAATCGACAAGAGGTTTTTCTTCTTTGCCTAAAGTGCATTTCCTTTTATTAATGGAAGATGCACACTTCTCTTGTATACTCTAGAAAAATATAATATATACCGCCATTATCAAAAGAAAGTTGTGCACACACTACACACATCATTAAATAAGAAATTAGAGCATAACACTAAGGACATCTAGGTAGACATGGAGTCTTAAAAAACTCATAAAATTGATCTTACCCAACGGACAGCGTCTCTCTCTCTCTGAAAACTACAGCCACGTAACTGTGTCGTAGTGGATCGCAGAAGATTTTTCTCCCAGACTGCAGCCCTAGCGGCACACAAGCTCTCCTCCATGCTGCAGCCTCGGTCCCTCTCCATTCTTCCATCTACTCTCTTCGTTTCTAAATATTTGTCTTTTTAAAAATTTAACTATGAATGAACTACATACAAAACAAAATAAATGAATCTACATTTTAAATTATGTCTATATACATCCGTATGTAGTTTATAGTGAAATCTCTACAAAGACAAATATTTAGAAACGGAGGAAGTAGCATTTTCACTTCTCTAACGTACTAAAAAAAATCATACAGTATTAAACTTTTGGAAACAGCTGCGTACGCTCTGAAGGTGACTGGCCTTGAGGGTTCAGAGTTGAGAGTTGAGACAGAGAGAGGGAGAGAAAGGGACGCTTTTTCAACCGAGAGCTGTGGCGGCAGCGGAAGGAGCCGTACGTACAGCAGAGGTCTTGTGCACGGAAGAATGCCGTTACGAGGGTGCGCCGCGGAACCCGCAAACGCATTCCGCATGCCAAGAATCCAGCCGGGGCAAGGTGGACATGAGGCGTACGCACGTCTTCCCCGCCGAGTCCGAGACAAGGGTTAATACTTCCACCGTTTTTTTTTTTCTTTACTCTGCATGTTAACTTTCTCTCGAGTCAAACTTTTTAAATTTTAATCAAGTTTATATAAATTATTAACGTTTCCAATACCATTGTATTCACCATACAATATATTTTCATTACATTGTAATCACCATACGATGTATATAAGTTTGGATTGTTTTCAATAAATTTGGTCAAACTTTATAAAGTTTGACTTAGGTCAAAGCTTATATGCGAAGTAAATAAAAAATAGAAGGAGTAACAATGTACTCTCTTCATGTTATTTTCTATTCTCTGATCCATATTACTTGCCCAGCTTTAGTACAACTTTATACAAAATCTGTATTAAGCCTATGACAAATAATATACTAGATCAGATGAAGTATTAAATTTGCGACACCTATTTTGGGATGCCGCTGAGTAGTATCCTTCAACAGAACTCAGGCTACCACTACACTCTGCAGCCTCTACTTCCTCGTACTGGCTGGGAATTTTATTTTATTTGAAGGCTGGGAAGATTTGGGCATCGATCGTCTGGACCCGTGGCTAAGTCTGTTCCCCTCTGGCCGTTGCCGGACCTGCAAAACAAGAAGATTATGTTAACATGAAATGGCTATCATGTAGTACTCCTTTCTACTGAATGATCTCTACTCCGTATCTCTGCAACATGTCCTTTGAATGCTTATACTCCTGGCACCACATGTCTTCTTGTTTGTTTCAGCTGTTTTTGCACTTCTTATTTCCCGTGGAGGATGCAAATGCCACATCGATTGCGTTGCCTCGGAGTCAGGCAGCGGCAAAACCCTGTCTTGCTGCTAGAAACAGTGGACTATCATGTACAGTTTCATGAAGCCAAGATTTTTTTAAAAAAAAGAGGATTACCTCCGATCTCTACATCAGTGCGATGCAGTCTCATGAAGCCAAGATGAAATGAACACGCCAAAATGGCCATCTAGCTACCACATTTCCTCCCCTGGCCTTATGTCAGCTGCAGCACAGAGCACACACAACCTTGATCGCTTCCATCCAACAAATTGTGGGATGGCTCATACGGGCAGAGTGATTATAAATGGCACTGGCGCCTTTTCTCTTGAGCTCGACAGAGTCTCGTCATCGGAGGTGACATCGGGCGCACATTAGGGAGGGGAGCTCACCCGTGGAACATCTCAATATTACTATATCCATGGTCGAAAGATAACCACAAGAACAGAAGAACCTGTAACCATGCACGCCAGTCAAAAAAATTATCAGGATATCTGAACTCGCAGGGCACGATAAATTACACGAGCATGAAGTCTCGGTCCAGGCGCCACTAAATTAGACACGAGTCACTGCTAGTTGCTTTACACGGTTCGGTAGTCCGTTGGTCGACAAGTTTGGATCAGATGTGCTCAAACTACCCAGTGAATGGAAATTGGCATGGTTGCCCTTAAAAAGTTCTTCGATTTCCAAGCTTGCTTGTGTTACTTCAGAAGTGCTAGAGCCACATAAAACAAGAGTTTAATTTAACCTCGCCCACAGAAATAGTAGTAACATGTAACAAGCATGAGATCTTGTGCATGACTGGAAGTTCTGTGGATGCCGCTGTGCGCTGTGCATGCTAGTAGCTCCTAGGAGTCATGGGGTGAAATGTGATGAGCATTAGACCCTGCATGTTGCGCAACAGCACGTCAGAGCATAACAGAAATGTGGTAACTGTGTTTGGAAGGACGTACGGTACTATCAAGATGACAAACACATCAGGTAATATTGTTTGACCCAATAAGCTAATAGAAGGTGATAAAGCACAAATGGAGTGTTCGTAAGTACAGAAAGCAATGGTGTACTAGAGAACCCACCGCGAATGATCAAACTCTGTCATGCTTCAGGAAATGGTTTCCGACTCTCAAAAGGTCGGAATGCTGAAGCTCTGAACAGTGCAACAGGATGTGCTGGAGACATTCAGGACAACTCTTCGTGGGCCATAAGTTCCATCTATGAAATTCAACCATGTAGTGTTAGCAGTTCAATGGCAATATAGTTTGCAGGATATTTCAGCATAAGCAAATCAGGTAACAGCAAACATTGGTGGCAGATACATCATCTGGGGCCCATCACAATATAGTTTTTGAAGGTGGAGTATAAGCACAATATTAACCCTGGTGAAAATGCAAAATATAAAGGTTTAGTGTTTTAATACGACTTCTCTGTAAATTATACAAACATACAACAGAATCTGAAGGTATGATGCCACATTAGTGACATTATAGGAGGTAACAATCAATACTAACAAATCCTATACCACCATAACAACCAGATACACTTACAGACATGCAATTTCTATAATGCCCATCCCTCAGTTTTACATTTTTCTTGAAGTGGCGAGCTTACTAGAAAAACAGATTTAATACTACATATATATTCTGGTGGATTTTTTAAAATTTAACTACTGATTTGATACTCAATAATCTTACCATGAAGGTGAAAATGTCTAAACTTTAGGAAATCAAGAACATCACACCAATATATAGATCCTTAAAAGAATAAGGCTGGTATGAATATTCCATAATACAAGATCATGTACTCTTTGGATACTTGCAATCTTGTAGGTAGTTGTAGCTCTAGTTTCTAATAGCATAACTACACCAGTACATTCATAAAATATGGTGAGGGGGCAGAAGGCATGACCTACATTTCTCAACTTCCTATGGGTGAATAACATCAAAGATGCCAAATTCAAAGGGTGTGAGCTTTCCGTCTTTCTCGTTTCTGTCTCCCAATAATAACAGAAACAATAATAACCATATGATAGTCCTTCGCATTGACCTTTAGTATAGGCGCATTCTGTTATTTTCTGTCCCATCATTTTTGTGTGACAACCAAATTATGGTTTCATGACTTACCCTATAATATTCTTGGCATAGCACTGAAACTAGGCTTCATGAGTCTTCGAGTTGCAGCTTCATGAACAAAGCCTCGCTCGCTCATTCAATCATCAGCTGTACCAAAAAGATAGGTATGTTCTCTTCTAGCGCTTATTGCTACTGTTTGCTAGATGTAATTCCTGATTAACAGTTGCTTCTTTAAGTCTTAGTTGGTGAGATTAAACATCACAAGATTCAGCCACCATGGATGTCATGTGCTTCATTTTACTGATCATCTTGCACTTACTGAGTTGTATTACCATTACAATTATTCTGTTCTACTAAACATTTGCTGATTAGCTACTGAGCATGTGGTAGTTGAAGCACATTGTATCAAACATCAAATATGAATAGGATTAGGGAACAAAAAAAGATGGTAAGGGGTTTGTTAGGTCTGGAACAAGCAAAGTTGCTTCATGTCTTATTAATCATCCTATATGGGACTTCTCTACACGGAAGAACAGACAGCCACATTGCATAGCTTAAAACTCCACGGCTCCACCTCTTTTGCAACAACCAAAACAGCCAGGCCAACTGCAATTTCCATATCCAATCGAATTCTATCTGCTGCCGCTGCATTCCTGTTGAGTCATCTTTTCCCCTTAGTATGTGCACTGCAAGTAATTACACCCATATCTAAGATGCTATTTGTTATTCGATTTCCTCTTGCATTTGATTCTCTGTCAAAATCCTGTGCTTGAATGCATTTCTTTCTATGCTCATCCGTGTTCATGTTTGTGTTGGTTCTAGATTTGGATTGAAGGTGTCAGGCTCTGTTTCGTCAAAATGATTGTTGGGGGTGACTATTTTGAAGGTTCCCATGATCACAATCTCATGACAGGATCTTTGACCTATGATTCTTCTCTAGCTCCAAAATGCAACGACAGTATAAGTATCGAGCTACAGAGATTCAAAGTGCACTCGTTTTCTGCAGAAGTTCTTTCTGATTCGACCAATCTTTCTTCTGAAGCTGCAAGAGCAATCAACCACCTTCAGCATCAACTAGGAATTGATTTGGAGCAGGATATGCCACCAGTGGAAACTGCAACCTGGGATACTTCTATCTGCACCATTCAAGACCAAATCATCAACCATCAGCTTAGCGAAGACCCACAAAACATATTGGTGCAACAACAGATTCAACAGTATGATGCTGCACTTTATCCAAACAGTGCTTACACACCAGCGCCTGATCTCTTAAACCTTCTCCACTGCACTGTGGCTCCAGTGTTCCCTGCAAAAGCATCAGTCTTTGATGATACGGCACTAAGTGGTACCAACTATTTGGATCTTAATGGTGAGTTTACAGGAGTGGCAGCAATTCCTGACAGTGGACTAATGTACACTAGTGATCCGGCATTGCAGTTGGGGTACCATGCTACCCAGTCTCATGCACTAAAGGATATCTGCCATTCGCTGCCGCAAAATTATGGGCTTTTCCCCAGTGAGGATGAAAGAGATGTCATGCTTGGGGTTGGATGCGTCGGAGGAGACCTTTTTCAGGATATGGATGACAGGCAATTTGATACTGTACTGGAGGGCAGAAGAGGGAAGGGTGAGTTCGGAAAGGGAAAAGGAAAAGCTAACTTTGCGACTGAGAGAGAGCGGAGGGAACAGCTAAATGTGAAGTATAAGACTTTAAGAATGCTCTTCCCCAATCCTACCAAGGTTTGTCTTGTTCATCATTTTGCAAATTTAGGAGATTTGATGATTATCAGATGTCCTTATCCAGAATAGTCAACTATAGAAGCTAACCACTAGGGTTTGTTCAATTATGTTATATGTACATAATACTTAATTAATAGAAGCTAATAATTCAAATTTCAGGCCACTTTCCAGTTTTCATTGGTTTTGTGAAGATAATTGAATGTCTGAATAACTTCATCCATTTATGCTCAATGTGTTAAGACGCTTAGAAGTGGCAACACCAAAGTACTATGCAGTACAACAAACCGGTGTTTTGTAAAACATCAACAAAAACCCATTTACAAAACTGTCATCTGTCTGATGTAGATTCAAAGAAACATGTGTTAGATAATATGCTTCTGCTGAACTTTCTGTCGAATAGTTCTTTAAGCTATGTTGCTACATTATATTCAGGCTGATACTGATATCATATGGAACATGATTGCTATGAAATAGTTGCTCGTCATGCTGCTCTTCACAGATACTTATAGTGACATAGTACTATTTACCCCATTTATCTTGATCAAGTGGTTACCTTCTAGTTAATTATGAAAGTAAATGAAAGCAATCAATATTTCATAAGACAGTATTATTGTCCTCATTGCACTACTCTCCAACAAAGTATTAACCTCTCTAGTGATCTAACTTCAACTGATTAGACAACACTTCCTGATTTACTCAATGTAAACGTAAACAATGTGACAGAACCATACAAATCTTGGTTGCACCTTTTGGGGGTACTGCTCATATATGTTTGATATGGCACTAATGTGTTATAGAACTGTTCTCTAGAATGACAGGGCTTCAATAGTAGGGGATGCCATTGAATACATAGATGAGCTGAACCGAACAGTGAAGGAACTGAAGATCCTAGTGGAACAGAAGTGGCATGGGACTAATAGGAGAAAGATAAGAAAGTTGGATGAAGAGGCGGCTGCTGATGGTGAAAGCTCATCAATGAGGCCAATGAGGGATGAGCAGGACAATCAGCTTGATGGGGCCATAAGAAGCTCATGGGTTCAGAGGAGGTCAAAGGAATGCCATGTTGATGTTCGCATAGTGGAAAATGAAATAAACATCAAGCTCACAGAAAAGAAGAAGGCCAGCTCCTCCCTGCTTCATGTTGCAAAGGTTCTTGACGAATTCCATCTTGAGATCATCCATGTGGTTGGAGGGATTATTGGTGATCACTACATATTCATGTTTAACACTAAGGTATTGATAGTATTGTTTATTTTGAGTAGCATCATAAAGTCCTTTCCCCATATTGCTGATTATCACTGACAGTAATGTTCCATCATCCACAATAATGCAGGTGTCTGAAGGTTCTTCAGTTTATGCTTGTGCAGTGGCAAAGAGGATCCTTCAAGCAGTGGATGCACAACACCAGGCACTTGGCATATTCAACTAGGCATTAGCAACCATAGTAACTATTTGAAGAAGTTCCTAGTCTAGTACTCTCCCTGGAGAGAGTCGTAATTTTATTTTCTGTTAGTTCAGTCCGTGAGCAAAGTTACTGGGTCAGGCTTGGAGAGAACCTTGTCTTTACCATTAGCTAGCTCGGAAACTAAATAGAATTGCCATGTCTTAACTGTCTACTGTTACCACTTATCTAGCTTTGCTAGAAATGCTTTGACTCTTTTGTCTCAGTATTTGCTTGCATTATCTTTTCATCTCATTTCAATGGCTTCAAAATATAGTAGAAGATGATGATGATTTACACATGTTTGTATAGCTATGTTCTTTTTTTTACAGAAAGTGTCTTAGTGTGTTTCCTGGTATCACATCTCATAGGATACTACATGCGTATGAGAACTTTGCGGAGATCATCTGTGCATAGCTTTTACATGCTGGCTCGAATAGTTAGGAAATCGACTCACACACTGCATTGCGCATGATGATTTGTGTGTACAGGAATACTGCCGCCCAACTGTTGTTCTACCTGAATCATATCCTTGTTCCAGAACCATGGTCTTTGCTATAAGATGAGAAAAAAATACGATGGTAGTAGGATCTTACATTCTTGCTCCCATGCCATCAGAGTTAGGTGCGAGCAATACACACCCAGGCAATGCGAATGTATGACAATCCAACGCTGCAAGGAAAAGGGAAGAGGGGAATTCCTCAGCATCCTCACCTCGCACCAATGCAATGCCCCCTCCATCCGTGCCAATGGATACCGCTCTGCTCGGCTCGTGCAATGCCCCGAACACCTCGCGGGCACCGCCATGACCCGCAGCGGTAGGCCCACCAGGAAATCGCGGTCACGCGGTAGCAACACGAGATGCGATGCCGTCCGTGGCACTCTGCAGCAGACCAGAATCAGATGAGGGGACTGAACATTTCCAGCCTGCAATCATCTGCCTGCCAACGGCAACATTTTACCGGTGAGATCTGCAGGACCCGGGCGTGCTTCCGCTGCTTGCTTCGGCAGCTCCCGCGCCGTCGATGCTGCTCGTGGAACCGCTGCTCGCTTGCAGACGTGCTAGGGCAGCAAAGGCCCTCCAGCGAGCCACGGGAGAGCGCCCCCTCGTGCTTGGGTCAGGTCGCCGAGGAAGGGGAAGAGCAGGGGAGCCAATCCTCTGACTTAGGGCCTCTTTTTTTTCGAATGTTGGCAGGAGAACCGCCAAATTCATTGATCAAAAAAAAGGCATTACAAGAACGTCCCCGAAGGAGGAATGCACCGTAAAAAAGCGAGTGCTAAAAAAAAGAAAAAAAGAACAGCTCAGTTTATTGTGGAAAACCGGGTAAAAACCATAGCAACGTCTAGCTATACTAGACCTAAAGCATCACGAAACATACAAGGCGCTGGAAGGCGAAAAACCCACAAGGCCACAACACACCCAGTCGGGCACTCGAGCGCCTTTGCTGCTACGAAAGTGCACACCGACAACTGTCGTATTATACCGAGCTGTCACGAGCATATCCGCAAACCTCGAGAACACCGGGAAGGAACGATAGGTCCGAAGGAGAAAAACCTATGCCGCACCGATCCCACGAGCCTAGCCGGCATAGCTCGCCCGACGCAACTTGCATGTGAAGGATGCTCCTGCTGCTCTCAACGTCGACCAAACAACTTGCTCCAAACGGAAGCACCACCAAAGACTCCACGCACTCCAAAACGTTGCCCGCTCCAAAACCACGCATCGCCACCAATCAAGTGCTCCATCATCAAATTTGGCTCCAAAACAATGCTTCCAACGAAGTAATGACACCACCGATGCCACCATTGCATACGGTTTTCACCGGGAGTCAAGAACATGGCGCAAGGAGAGGTGTCGGACCCCCTCGATGGCGCCTTCAACAAGGAAAATCACACCCGATGGCATCATTCGCCATCTGCTCAGACCGAAGTTGAGCATGACTTTCGTCAGGGGACCGAGCACCTATGTCGGGGACGATGTCTCCAACACACCACCACCGGACCGGAGCAGCAGATGCCACATGCTGCACCTCAAGAACTAGTCGGAGCACCACCGGTGGCATCGAGCCAAAGCAACCCGAAGGCCCTGCCAAGACCACACCACCGTAGACCGCAATCCCTATGTCGAGCCACCTCACACCCGCTGGAAGAAGGTCGCTGGCCGAGCCGCCTCCGGAGCCCCCAGCCGCTGGGGTGCCAAATCCGGTCGTCAACGGCCTGCTAGATCTGGCCGCACCCAACCAGGGGCTGCCCGCCATGGGAGACCGAGAGCCTGCGTCCTCCCGCAGCTGCCCATAGCGACGACACGCGCGGCCGCGCCGCCCTTTGGCCAGCATGTCGCACGGGCAGCGCCCAGCCGTGCCAGGAGCGCCCTCCGAGCACCACTGCAACATCTCGCCGTGCCCGGGGCGCCCGCCGCGCATCGTCGCGCGAACTCACCGCGCCCGTCGCGCCCCCATGCTTCTCCTCGACCGAGCGGCCCCGCGCTGCTCTGACCTCGCTAGAGGGAAGATGGAAGGCCCCGCTGCCGCTGCCGCCGTCACGCAGGCTTTGCCCGGCGGTGGCGAGGGGAGGGGAGATCTGGGGGCTGTTTCCTGGCGGCTAGGGTTACGCCTGGGTCGTCCGCGGGGGGGGGGGCGACATGGGCGCGAACTTCATCGTTGCCAATGTTGACGCATTTGGGTACTTAGGGCCTCTTTGATTCACAGGATTTTGCAATCGTAGGAATAGGAAAAATAAAGGGTTTGGATGACATGTCCATTTGAACCCTATAAGATTAGCAAGGAGTGTTTGATGTTATAGGAAAAACAAAGGGATTGTAAAAAGATGTTGGAGTGGATGTTAGATTTCATATGAAATGTAGTACAAAAGATTACATAGGAAAAATATCTATGGGATCCAATCCTATGAATCAAAGGACTAATGTAGGAAAAAATCCTAAGGATTTCAATCCTCCAACAATTCTATAGAATTTATTTAAATCAAAGGAGCTCTTAACTTAGAGCATCTCCAACGGGCGCCCAAAAACCGCCCCGCGCTGCAAAATTTGCACTTTTAGCGGGCGCAACAAAACTGGGCGCTCCAGCGGCCGCGCTAAACCACACGCGCGACATAAGTGGTTCCGCACGCGGAGAGAAAACGGCATCGCGCGCCGCTTATTTCATGCGCCCACTCCCGCGTGCGGAACCACTCGAGCGCTTGCGCCTTTCCACCTCTTCCGCCGAGCATGCCGCTCTCGTGCCGCCCCGCACCGCCGCCGGTGCAATCGCCCGATGGACGACCACGGCGACATCCCCCTTACCCCTTCCTACGTCTGTGACCCCCCTCCCCCGCCGCCGCCAACCCTAGTGCGGGGAGCTTTGGCTTCGCCTCCGCCGGTGCTCCTCCAAGCATCGGACTCGCATGCGGGCTCTTCATGGTGCCAAGGACGACCTCGACGGGTGGCGTCGCGCCGGCGCCGATCGTGAAGGCATGTAACCCCCTCCCGGAGCTCTCAAATGTGGCGGTGGCAAAGGCGGGGAAGGTGATCGGTAAGAAAAAGAAGAAGGCGGACGACTCCTCTAGGCGGCCGAAGAAGAAGCTTGTAGGGCGCGTGGCCGACGCGCGGGCGAGCGAAGTGCCGGGGAGCTGGCTTGTTGCGTCGGCGCCCGATGCACACAAGGTGTATGATGAAATGCCAATAATCTATGACTTTGTCAAAAAAATTCTTTGTTGTTTTTCTACATGAATGGATACATATGGATAGCTTATTTGGTTTGTTGTATATACTTTGTAGTTTCAGTGATGAGAGCTATATGTCAACTATGGGTGTTGGCTCCAACAATTCTCATTGGTCTCAAACCAATGATGAATTTGAAGGGGACGAAATGGTGAGGGTATCTTCGATGCACCGAAAGGAAGAGTGGGCAACTACACCACGGACGAAGACAAACTGATATGCAATACATGGTTGCAAGTGTCTAGGAATGCCATCGTAAGAGGGGATCAAAGTAGAGATGCCTATTGGATCTGGATGAAGGAGCATTTGATTTACACAACAAGAGTGGAATTGAGTGCACAGAAAGATCTCTTCGCTCCCAGTGGTTGACAATCAACAAAGATTGTCAAAGATGGGCGGCCGCACTTAAGGCGGTTGACATGCTAAACCCAAGTGGAACTAATGATAGCGATAGGGTAAGTGTCATTTCTTTCATGGTTCTTTCATGTTCATGTTTCTTTCATGTCCATGCTCTTTCTTCGGTGTTTCAAGTGCTAACTTGTTCTTCCACGTCCATACTTTTTGTGTAGCTCACTATCGCACAAAACTTATTTCAAGGAGAGGATAAGAATAACAAGAAGGGGAAGCTCAAGAAAGAGAGACCATTTACCTTGCCCCATTGCTATGAAGAGTTGAAGGATGATGGGAAATGGAAGCCACATGAAGGTGTCGATGAGGAGACTGTTGGGAGATGTAGTAGTAAATCAAAAAAAATCCTACGATCACCAAGATCTATCTATGAAGAAACCAGCAACGAGTGGGGAGAGATTGCATCTTCATACCTTTGCAGATCTCTAAGTGGAAGCGTTACAAGAACGCGGTTGGTGGAGTCGTACTCGCAGCGATTCAAATCGTGGTGGATTCCGATCTAAGCGCCGAACAACAGCGCCTCCACGTTCAACACACGTACAACCCGGTGACGTCTCCCGCGCCTTGATCCAGCAAGGAGGAGGGAGAGGTTAGGGAAGAGCTCCAACAGCAGCACTATGGCGTGGTGGTGGTGGAGCAGCAAGGTATTCCGGTAGGGCTTCGCCTAAGCACTACGGAGGAGGAAGAAGAGAGGTAGGGCTGCGCCGTGAGAGAAAGATCAAATCTTGTCTCAAAACAGCCAAAACCTCAAGTATATATAGGAGGAGGGAGAGGGAGGGCTGCCTTGGCCCCTCCTCCAAGGAGGAGAGGTTCGACCGAAGCTAGGGAGGAGTCCACCTCCCACAAGGGAGGTGGATCTCTTCCTTTTGAATCTCCCCTAGCCTTATCTCTTTATCCCTAGCCGCATGGGACTTTTCGAAAGGACTTGGCTAGCCCAATAAGGGTTGGTACACCTCCTCTAACAGCCCACGAAGTCCTTTGGTCGTCACACTCCTCCCGGGGGTCCTCCGGCACCCTCCCGGCACTCTTGGTACACTACCGATGAGCCCGAAAACTTTTCGGTGACCAAAACAGGACTTCCTATATATCAATCTTTACCTCCGGACCATTCTAGAGCTCCTCATGATGTCCGGGATCTCATCCGGGACTCCGAACAATCTTCAGTAATCACGTATACCATTTCCCTATAACCCTAGCGTCATCGAACCTTAAGTGTGTAGACCCTACGGGTTCGGAAGACAGGTACACATGACCGAGACACCTCTCCGGTCAATAACCAACAGCAGGATCTGGATACCCATGTTGGCTCCCACATGCTCCACGATGATCTCATCGGATGAACCACGATTTCGGGGATTCAATCAATCCCGTATACAATTCCCTTTGTCTACCAGTATGATACTTGCCCGAGATTCGATCGTCGGTATCCCTATACCTTGTTCAATCTCGTTACCGGCAAGTCTCTTTACTCATTCCGTAACACATCATCTCATGGCTAACTCCTTAGTCACATTGAGCTCATTATGATGATGTCTTACCGAGTGGGCCTAGAGATACCTCTCCGTCATACGGAGTGACAAATCCCAGTCTCGATTCGTGCCAACCCAACAAACACTTTCGGAGATACCCGTAGTGCACCTTTATAGCCACCTA
The DNA here is from genome assembly GCA_022496015.1 of Hordeum marinum. Lineage (NCBI taxonomy): Eukaryota > Viridiplantae > Streptophyta > Magnoliopsida > Poales > Poaceae > Hordeum > Hordeum marinum. The sequence goes on from CM039673.1 coordinate 483,517,694, forward strand.
GTTATGTTGTGACGTTTAGCACACCCAAAGCATTCCTACGGTATCCGGGAGTTGCACAATCTCATGGTCTAAGGAAACGATACTTGACATTGAAAAAGCTTTAGCAGACGAACTACACGATCTTGTGCTATGCTTAGGATTGGGTCTTGTCCATCACATCATTCTCCAAATGATGTGATCCCATTATCAACGACATCCAATGTCCATGGTCATGAAACCGTGACCATCTATTGATCAACGAGCTAGTCAACTAGAGGCTCACTAGGGACACGTTGTGGTCTATGTATTCACACATGCATTCTGGTTTCCGGTTAATACAATTATAGCATGAACAATAGACAATTATCATGAACAAGGAAATACAATAATAACCATTTTATTATTGCCCTAGGGCATATTTCCAATAGTCTCCCACTTGCACTAGAGTCAATAATCTAGTTACATTGTGATGAATCCAACACCCATAGCATTCTGGTGTTGATCATGTTTTGCTCGTGAGAGAGGTTTAGTTAACGGATCTGCGACATTTAGATTCGTATGTACTTTACAAATATCTATATCTCCCTCCTGAATGTAATCACGGATGGAGTTGAAGCGACACTTGATGTGTCTTGTCTTCTTGTGAAACCTGGGCTCCTTCGCAAGGGCAATAGCTCCAGTGTTGTCACAGAATAGAGTCATCGGGCCCGACGCATTGGGAATCACTCCTAGGTCGGTGATGAACTCCTTCATCCAGACTCCTTCCTTTGCTGATTCCGAAGCAGCTATGTACTCCGCTTCATATGTAGATGCCGTCACGACGCTTTCCTTGTTGCTGCACCAGCTGACTGCCCCTCCATTCAAAATATACACGTATCCGGTTTGTGACATGGAGTCGTCCGGATCTGTGTCGAATCTAGCATCGACGTAACCCTTTACGACGAGCTCTTCGGCATCTCCATATACGAGAAACATCTCCTTGGTCCTTTTCAGGTACTTCAGGATATTCTTCACGGCTGTCTAGTGTTCCGCTCCGGGATCACTTTGATACCTCCCTACCAAACTTATGGCAAGGTTCACATCAGGTCTGGTACACAACATGGCATACATAATAGAGCCTATGGCTGAAGCATAGGGGATGACACTCATCTCTTCTCTATCCTTTGCCGTGGTCGGGCATTGAGTCGTACTCAATCTCACACCTTGTAACACAGGCAAGAACCCCTTCTTGCACTGATCCATATTGAACTTCTTCAATATCTTGTCAAGGTATGTGCTTTGTGAAAGACCTATGAGGCGTGTGGATCTATCTCTATAGATCTTGATGCCTAATATGTAAGCAGCTTCTCCAAGGTCCTTCATTGAAAAACATTTATTCAACAAGGCCTTTACACTTTCCAAAAGTTCTATATCATTTCCCATTATCAGTATGTCATCCACATATAATATGAGTAATGCTATAGAGCTCCCACTCACTTTCTTGTAAATACAGGGTTCTCCATAAACCTGTACAAACCCAAATGCTTTAATCACCTCATTAAAGCGAATGTTCCAACTCCGAGATGCTTGCACCAGCCCATAGATGGAGCGCTGGAGCTTGCATAGTTTGTTAGTGTTGAGAGATGTAGTAGTAAATCAAAATTTTCCTACGATCACCAAGATCTATCTATGGAGAATCCAGCAACAAGTGGGGAGAGATTGCTTCATACCTTTGAAGATCACTAAGCGGAAGCGTTACAAGAACGCGGTTGGTGGAGTCGTACTCGTAGCGATTAAGATCGCGGTGGACTTCGATCTTAGCGCCGAACAATGACGCCTCCGTGTTCAACACATGTACAACCCGGTGACGTCTCCCACGTCTTGATCCAGCAAGGAGGAGGGAGAGATTGGGGAAGATCTCCAACAGCAGCACAACAGCATGGTGGTGGTGGAGCAGCAAGGTATTCTGGCATGGCTTCGCCTAAGCACTACGGAGGAGGAAGAAGAGAGGTAGGGCTGCGACGTGAGAGAGAGAGATCAAATCTTGTCTCAAAACAGCCAAAACCTCAAGTATATATAGGAGGAGGGAGAGGGAGGGATTCCTTGGCCCCTCCTCCAAGGACGAGAGGTTCGGCCGAAGCTAGGGAGGAGTCCACCTCCCACAAGGGAGGTGGATCTCTTCCTTTTGAATCTCCCCTAGCCTTATCTCTTTATCCCTAGCCGCATGGGCCTTTTCGGAAGGACTTGGCCAGCCCAATAAGGGCTGGTACACGTCCTCTAACAACCCACGAAGTCCTTTGGTCGTCACACCCCTCCCGGGGGTCCTCCGGCACCCTCCCGGCACTCCCGGTACACTACCGATGAGCCCGGAAACTTTTCGGTGACCAAAACAGGACTTCCTATATATCAATATTTCCCTTCGGACCATTACGGAGCTCCTCGTGACGTCCGGGATCTCATCCAGGCCTCCGAACAATCTTCGGTAATCACGTATACCATTTCCCTATAACCCTAGCTTCATTGAACCTTAAGTGTGTAGACCCTACGGGTTCGGGAGACAGGTAGACATGACCGAGACACCTCTCCAGTCAATAACCAACAGCGGGATCTGGATACCCATGTTGTCTCCCACATGTCCACGATGATCTCATCGGATGAACCACGATGTCGGGGATTCAATCAATCCCGTGTACAATTCCCTTTGTCTACCGGTATGATACTTGCCCGAGATTCGATCGTCGATATCCCTATACCTTGTTCAATCTTGTTACTGGCAAGTCTCTTTACTCATGCCATAACACATCATCTCGTGGCTAACTCCTTAGTCACATTGAGCTCATTATGATGATGTCTTACCGAGTGGGCCCAGAGATACCTCTTCATCATACGGAGTGACAACTCCCAGTCTCGATTCGTTCCAACCCAACAGACACTTTGGGAGATACCCGTAGTGCACCTTTATAGCCACCCCGTTACGTTGTGACGTTTGGCACACCCAAAGCATTCCTATGTTATCCGAGAGTTGCACAATCTCATGGTCTAAGGAAACGATACTTGACATTGAAAAAGCTTTAGCAGACGAACTACACGATCTTGTGCTATGATTAGGATTGGGTCTTGTCCATCACATCATTCTCCAAATGATGTGATCCCGTTATCAACGACATCCAATGTCCATGGTCATGAAACCGTGACCATCTATTGATCAACGAGCTAGTCAACTAGAGGCTCACCAAGGACACGTTGTGGTCTATGTATTCACACATGCATTCTGGTTTCCGGTCAATACAATTATAGCATGAACAATAGACAATTATCATGAACAAGGAAATACAATAATAACCATTTTATTATTGCCTCTAGGGCATATTTCCAACAGTCTCCCACTTGCACTAGAGTCAATAATCTAGTTACATTGTGATGAATCAAACACCCATAGAATTCTGGTGTTGATCTTGTTTTGCTCGTGAGAGAGGTTTAGTCAATGGATCTGCAACATTCAGATCCGAATGCACTTTACAAATATCTATATCTCCCTCCTGAATGTAATCACGGATGGAGTTGAATCGGCGCTTGATGTGTCTTGTCTTCTTGTGAAACCTGGGCTCCTTCGCAAGGGCAATAGCTCCAGTGTTGTCACAGAATAGAGTCATCGGGCCCGACGCATTGGGAATCACTCCTAGGTCGGTGATGAACTCCTTCATCCAGACTCCTTCCTTTGCTGCTTCCGAAGCAGCTATGTACTCCGCTTCGCATGTAGATGCCGCCACGACGCTTTGCTTGCTGCTGCACCAGCTGACTGCCCCTCCATTCAAAATATACATGTATCCGGTTTGTGACTTGGAGTCGTCCAGATCTTTGTCGAAGCTAGCATCGACGTAACCCTTTACGACGAGCTCTTCGACATATCCATATACGAGAAACATCTCCTTGGTCCTTTCCAGGTACTTTAGGATATTCTTGACCGCTGTCCAGTGTTCTGCTCCGGGGTCACTTTGGTACCTCCCTACCAAACTTATGGCAAGGTTCACATCAGGTCTGGTACACAACATGGCATACATAATAGAGCCTATGGCTGAAGCATAGGGGATGACACTCATCTCTTCTCTATCCTTTGCCGTGGTCGGGCATTGAGTCGTACTCAATCTCACACCTTGTAACACAGGCAAGAACCCCTTCTTGGACTGATCCATATTGAACTTCTTCAATATCTTGTCAAGGTATGTGCTTTGTAAAAGACCTATGAGGCGTCTCGATCTATCTCTATAGATCTTGATGCCTAATATGTAAGCAGCTTCTCCAAGGTCCTTCATTGAAAAACATTTATTCAACAAGGCCTTTACACTTTCCAAAAGTTCTATATCATTTCCCATTATCAGTATGTCATCCACATATAATATGAGTAATGCTATAGAGCTCCCACTCACTTTCTTGTAAATACAGGGTTCTCCATAAACCTGTACAAACCCAAATGCTTTAATCACCTCATTAAAGCGAATGTTCCAACTCCGAGATGCTTGCACCAGCCCATAGATGGAGCGCTGGAGCTTGCATAGTTTGTTAGTGTTGGGAGATGTAGTAGTAAATCAAAATTTTCCTATGATCACCAAGATCTATCTATGGAGAATCCAGCAACGAGTGCGGAGAGATTGCATCTTCATACCTTTGAAGATCGCTAAGCGGAAGCGTTACAAGAGATAGTCAACTAGAGGCTCACTAGGGACACGTTGTGGTCTATGTATTCACACATGCATTCTTGTTTCCGGTTAATACAATTATAGCATGAAAAATAGACAATTATCATGAACAAGGAAATACAATAATAACCATTTTATTATTGCCTCTAGGGCATATTTCCAAGAGTTAGCATCTTTAGGACCGACAAAACCTTCCCGCTGCATCATATATAGTTCTTCCTTGAGGAAGCCATTAAGGAATGCCGTTTTGACGTCCATTTGCCAGATCTCATAATCATAAAATGCGGCAATTGCTAACATGATTCCGACATACTTCAGCATCGCTACGGGTGAGAAAGTCTCATCGTAGTCTACTCCTTGAACTTGTCGATAACCCTGAGTGACAAGCCGAGCCTTATAGACGGTCACATTACCATCCGCGTCAGTCTTCTTCTTAAAGATCCATTTATTTTCAATGGCTCTCTTATCATCAGGCAAGTCCACCAAAGTCCGTACTTTGTTCTCATACATGGATCCTATCTCGGATTTCATGGCCTCAAGCCATTTGTTGGAATCCGGGCCCGCCATCGCTTCTTCATAGTTCGAAGGTTCATCGTTGTCCAACAACATAATCTCTAGGACAGGGTTGCCGTACCACTCTGGTGCGGAACGTGTCCTGGTGGACCTTCGCCGTTCAATAGTAACTTGATCTGAAGTTTCATGTTCATCATCATTAACTTCCTCTCCAGCCGGTGTAGGCTCTACAGAAACAACTTCCTGTGTTGTGCTACTCTCCGGTTCGAGTGGAGGTACAATTACCTCATCAAGTTCTATTTTTCTCCCACTTACTTCTTTCGAGAGAAACTCTTTCTTGAGAAAGGATCCATTCTTGGCAAGAAAGACTTTGCCTGCGGATCTGAGGTAGAAGGTATACCCAACAGTTTCTTTGGGATATCCTATGAAGACGCATTTTTCCGCTTTGGGTTCGAGCTTCTCAGGTTGAAGTTTCTTCACATAAGCATCGCATCCCCAAACTTTTAGAAATGACAGCTTAGGTTTCTTTCAAAACCAAAATTCATACGGTGTCGTCTCAACGGATTTTGATGGTGCCCTATTTAAAGTGAATGCTGCAGTCTCTAATGCATATGCCCAAAATGATAGCGGTAAGTCGGTAAGAGACATCATAGATCATACCATATCTAATAGAGTGTGATTATGATGTTTAGACACACCATTTCGCTAGGGTGTGCCAGGCGGCATGAGTTGTGAAACAATTCCACATTTCCTTAGGTGCGTGCCAAACTCGTGACTTAAATATTCTCCGCCACGATCAAATCGTAGGCACTTTATTTTTCTGTAACGTTGATTCTCTACCTCACTCTGAAATTCGTTGAACCTTTCAAAAGTTTCAGACTTATGTTTCATTAAGTAGACATACCCATATCTCCTCAAGTCATCAGTGGGGGTGAGAACATAACGGTAGCCACCACGAGCCTCGATGCTCATTGGACCGCATACATCGGTATGTATTATTTCCAACAAGTCAGTTGCTCGCTCCATTGTTCCGGAGAACGGAGTCTTGGTCATCTTGCCCATGAGGCATGGTTCGCACGTGTCAAATGATTCGAAATCAAGAGACTCCAAAAGTCCATCAGTATGGAGCTTCTTCACGCGTTTGACACCAATATGACCAAGGCGGCAGTGCCACATGTAAGTGGGACTATCATTATCAACCTTACACTTTTTGGTACTCACACTATAGACATGTGTAACATCACGTTCGAGATTCATCAAAAATAAACCATTGACCAGCGGGGCATGACCATAAAACATTTCTCTCATATAAATAGAACAACCATTATTCTCAGATTAAATGAGTAGCCATCTCGCATCAAGCGAGATCCAGATACAATGTTCATGCTCAAAGCTGGTACTAAATAACAGTTATTAAGGTTTAACACTAATCCCGAAGGTAGATGTAGGAACCAATGTGGACATCTAGGTCCCACCATTGGTTATTGGCCGGAGAGGTGTCTCGGTCATGTCTACATAGTTCTCGAACCCGCAGGGTCGGCACACTTAAGGTTCGGTGACGTTTCGGTAGTGTAGAGTTGTGTATGGTGGTGACCAAAGATTGTTCAGAGTCCCGGATGAGATCCCAGACGTCACGAGGAGCTCCGGAGGTCCGGAGGTAAAGATTCATATATAGGAAGTCCCAGTTTGGTCGCCGAAAAAGTTTCGGGCTCATCGGTAGTGTACTGGGAGTGCCGGTAGTGTACCGGGAGGCCTCCGGGAGAGGTATTTCGACCCTAGAGGGTCCATGGGCTGTGGGAGAACAATAACCAGCCCTTAGTGGGCTGGTGGAACAGCCACAAAGGCCCATGGCGCCAAGAGGGAAAAATACCAAAAGGAAAAGGTGAAAAAAGGCAAAAAGGGGCTATATAAGGAAGGAGTCCTAATCCTACTTGGAGTAGAAGGAGGAGGACTCCTCCCTCCTAGCTGGCCGAACCAGCTAGCCTTGGAGGCCAAGGCTGCCTCTTCTCCTCCTCTCCTCCTATATATACTAGAGGGTTTCAAGGGTTTTGCACAAGTTCTTTCTTCCACGTGCAACCCTAACATCCAGTGCATAGTTTCTCCTCTAGATCAGTTTTCTGCGGTGCTTAGGCGAAGCCCTGCGGGAATAACTCCACCACCATCACCAGAGCGCCGTCACGCTGCCGGTGAACTCTTCCTCCTCTCTGCCTCCTCTTGCTGGATCAAGACGGTGGAGATCGTCATCAAGCTGCACGTGTGCTGAACGCGGAGGTGTCGTCTGTTCGGTACTAGATCGGAAGGATCGTGATCAAGGCCACGGGACGTTCGTGATCGGATCGCGGGACGGATCGTGACGAGATCGTGGGACGGTCCGTGATTAGATCGCGGGACGCTCGGCGATTTGGATCGCGAATAAGTACGACTACACCAACCGCGTTTCTTAACGCTTCCCGCTTAGCGATCTACAAGGGTACGTAGATCCACTCTCCCTCTCATAGATGCTCATCACCATCGATAGGTTTGCGTGCGCGTAGGTAAATTTTTGTTTCCCATGCGACGTTCCCCAACAGTGGCATCATGAGCTAGGTTGATGGTTCGATGAGATCTCGAGTAGAACACAAAAGGTTTGTGGGCGTTGATGCTTAGATTGCTTCCTCCCTTGGTCTGGTTTTGGTTCAGCGGTATTGTGGGATGAACCGGCCCGGACCAACCTTACTCGTACGCTTACGAGAGACCGGTTCCCTCAATTGCACTTGTTGCAACAGATGGCTAGCGGGTGTCAGTTTCTCCTACTTTAGTTGGATCGAATTCGACAAAGGCGGTCCTTGAGAAGGTTGAAAAGCAACTTATGTATCACCGTTGTGGTTTATGCGTAGGTGAGAATCGTTCTTGCTAGATACCCGTAGCATCCACGTAAAACTTGCAACAACAATTAGAGGACGTCTAACTTGTTTTTGCAGGGTATGTTGTGATGTGATATGGCCAATTACATGATGAGATATATGTGATGTATGAGATGATCATGTGATGTATAGAATTTCACGACTTGCATGTCGATGAGTACGGCAACCAGCAAGAGCCATAGGGTTGTCTTTAAATTATTGTATGACCTGCGTGTCAATCATTAAGCGCTATGTAATGCTTTACTTTATCGCTACGGTAGCAATAGTAGTAGAAGCATGTAGGGCGTGACAACCCCGATGGCGACACGTTGATGGAGATCAAGATGATGGAGATCATGGTGTCGTGCTGGTGACGATGGAGATCATGCCGATGTTTTGAAGATGGAGATCTTATTCAACAGGTTCATGGCCATATCATGTCACTTATGAATTGCATGAGATGTTAATCCTTTTATGCACCTTGTTTTGCTTAGTACGACGGTAGCATTATAAGGTGATCCCTCACTTAAATTTCAAGATAAATTGTGTTCTCCCCGAGTGTGCACCGTTGCGAAAGTTCGTCGTGTCGAGACACCACGTGATGATCGGGTGTGATAGACTCTACGTTCACATACAACGGGTGCAAGCCAGATTTGCACGTGCAGAACACTCGGGTTAAACTTGACGAGCCTAGCATGTACAGACATGGCCTCGGAACACAAGAGACCGAAAGGTCGAACATGAGTCATATAGTAGATATGATCAACATAATGATGTTCACCATTGAAGCCACCTTAACTCACGTGATGATCGGACTTGAGTTGGTGAATTTGGATCATGTGACACTCAGATGACCTGAGGGATGTCAATTTGAGTGGGCGCTTTAGTAATTTGATTAACTAAACTCATTATCTTGAACAATAGTTTAAGTAACCTTTGCATATTTATGTTGTAGATCAATGGCTCGCGCAGCAGCACCCCTGAATTTTAATGCGTTCCTAGAGAAAGCTAAGATGAAAGATGATGGAAGTAACTTTGTTGATTAGGCCCGTAATCTGAGGATTATCCTCACGGCTTCCCAAAAACAATATGTCCTTGATGCACCGCTTGGTGACTAACCAGAAGACATGACCTCCGAAGACGTTAAGAACGCTTGGGAGGCTCGTGTTGGAGACTACTCAATAGTTCAATGCGCAATATTGTATGGTTAGAACCGGGACTTCAAAGGCGTTTTGAACGTCATGGAGCATATGAGATGTTCCAGGAGTTGAAGTTTATCTTTCAGAAGAATGCCCGGATTGAGTGTATGAGACCTCCGATAAGTTCTATGCTTGCAAGATGGAGGAGAACGGGTCTATCAGTGAGCATATACTCAGAATGTCTGGGTATTCAAACCGTCTAGCTGAGTTGGGAATTACCCTACCGCAAGAGGCGATCATTGACAGAGTTCTTCAATCACTTCCACCTAGTTACAAGAGCTTTGTGATGAACAATAACATGCACGGGATGAACAAGTCTTCATCTGAGCTGTTTGCGATGCTAAAAGTCGCTGAGTCTGAAATCCAGAAAGAACATCAAGTGTTGATGGTCAATAAAACCACTAGTTTCAAGAACAATGGCAAGGGCGAAGGCAACAAGGGTAAAACCAATAAGGATGGCAAAGCAATTGCTACTCCTACAAAGAAGCCTAAGCATGGACCTAAGCCAGAAACTGAGTGCTTTCATTGCAAAGGAACTGATCACTGGAAGCGGAACTGCCCCAAGTACCTGGCTGACAAGAAGGTGGCCAAAGACAAACAAGGTATATATGATATACATGTTATTTATGTGTACCTTACTAGTTCTCGTAGTAGTGCCTGGGTATTTGATACCGGTTCGGTTGCTCACATTTGCAACTCAAAGTAGGAACTACGGAATAAACGAAGACTGGCAAAGGACGAAGTGACGATGCGCGTGGGAAATGGTTCCAAGGTTGATGTGATCGCCGTCGGCACGCTCTCTCTTCGATTACCATCAGGATTAGTGATGAACCTGAATAATTGTTATTTAGTGCCTGCGTTAAGCATGAAGATTATATCTGGATCTTTTTTATTGCGAGACGGTTACTCATTTAAATGAGAGAATAAATGTTGTTCTATTTATATGAGTGATATCTTTTATGGTCATGCACCCAATGTTAGGGGTTTATTCATATTGAATCTTGATAGTGATGACACACATGTTCATAACATTGATGCCAAAAGATGTAGAGTTGATAATGATAGTACCACTTTCTTGTGGCACTGCCGTTTAGGTCATATTGGTGTAAAACGCATGAGGAAGCTCCATGTTGATGGACTTTTGGAGTCACTTGATTTTGAATCACTTGACACATGTGAACCATGCCTCATGGGCAAGATGACTAAAACGCCGTTCTCTGGAACAATGGAACGGGCAAGTGACTTATTGGACATCATACATACTGATGTGTGCGGTCCAATGAATGTTCCAGCGCGTGGTGGATATCGTTACTTTCTCACCTTCACTGATGACTTGAGTAGATATGGGTATATTTACTTGATCAAACACAAGTCTGAAACGTTTGAAAAGTTCAAGCAATTTTAGAGTGAAGTTGAGAATCATCGCAACAAGAAGATTAAATTTCTGCGATCTGATCAAGGAGGTGAATATCTGAGTTATGAGTTTGGCAGTCACTTAAGACAATGTGGAATGGTTTCATAGTTGACACCGCCCGAAACACCACAGCGTAATGGTGTGTCTGAACGTCGTAATCGAACCTTATTAGATATGGTGCGTTCTATGATGTCTCTTGCCGATTTGCCACTATCGTTTTGGGGTTATGCATTAGAGACATCTGCATTCACTTTAAATAGGGCACCATCAAAATCCGTTGAGACGACGCCATATGAACTGTGGTTTGGCAAAAGGCCAAAGTTGTCGTTTCTTAAAGTTTGGGGATGTGATGCTTATGTCAAAAAGCTTCAGCCTGAAAAGCTGGAACCCAAAGCGGAGAAATGCGTCTTCATAGGATACCCGAAAGAGACAGTCGGGTATACCTTCTATCTCAGATCCAAAGGCAAAGTGTTTGTCGCAAAGAACGGAACATTTCTTGAGAAAGAGTTTCTCTCAAAAGAATTGAGTGGGAGGAAAATAGAGCTTGATGAGGTTATTGAACCTTTACTTCAACCAGAAAGTAGCGCAACGCAGAAAGATGTTTTTGTGGAACCTACGACGATAGAAGAGGAAGTTAATGATGATGATCATGAAGCTTCGGATCAAGCTACTATTGAACCTCGTAGGTCGACAAGGATGCGTACTACGCCCGAGTGGTACGGCAACGCTGTCTTGGAGGTCATGTTGTTCGACAACAATGAACCTACGAGCTATGGAGGAGCAGTGATGGGCCCGGATTCTGAGAAATGGTTAGAGGCCATGAAATCCGAGATGGGATCCATGTATGAAAACAAAGTATGGACTTTGGAAGTACTACCTGAAGGGCAAAAGGCCATTCAGAACAAATGGATCTTTAAGAAGAAGACGGACGTGGACGGTAATGTCACCGTCTATAAAGCTCGACTTGTGGCAAAGGGTTTTTCACAAGTTCAAGGAGTTGACTACGATGAGACTTTCTCACCCGTAGCGATGCTTAAGTCTGTCAGAATCATGTTGGCAATAGCTGCTTATTTCGACTATGAAATTTGGCAGATGGATGTCAAAACGGCATTCCTCAACGGTTTCCTTGAGGAAGAGTTGTATATGATGCAACCCGAAGGTTTTGTCGATCCAGAGAATGCTGACAAAGTTTGCAAACTCCAGCGATCCATTTATGGACTGGTGCAAGCATCTCGGAGCTGGAATAAGTGCTTTGATGAGGTGATCAAAGCGTTTGGGTTTATACAAGTTTATGGAGAAGCTTGTATTTACAAGAAAGTGAGTGGGAGCTCTATAGTGTTTCTAGTGTTATATGTGGATGACATATTGCTAATTGGAAACAATATAGAAATGCTGGAAAGCGTGAAGGAATATTTGAATAAGAGTTTTTCAATGAAGGACCTAGGAGAAGCTGCTTTCATATTAGGCATTAAGATCTATAGAGATAGATCGAGACGCTTAATAGCACTTTCACAGAGCACATACCTTGATAAAGTTTTGAAGAAGTTCAAAATGGAGCAGTCCAAGAAAGGGTTCTTGCCTGTGTTACAAGGAGTGAAGTTGAGTAAGACTCAATGCCGAGTGACTGTAGAAGATAAAGAAAAGATGAGTGTCATCCCCTATGCTTTAGCCATAGGCTCTATCATGTATGCAATGTTGTGCACAAGACCCGATGTTAGCCTTGCCATAAGTATGGCCGGAAGGTTTCAAAGTGATCCTGGAGTGGAGCACTGGCAAGCGGTCAAGAATATCCTCAAGTACCTGAAAAGGACAAAGGATATGTTTCTCGTTTATGGAGGTGATGAAGAGCTCGTCGTAAAGGGTTACGTCGATGCAAGCTTTGACACGGATCCGGATGACTCTAAGTCGCAAACCGGATACGTATTTATTCTTAACGGGGGAGCGGTAAGCTAGTGCAGTTCCAAGCAGAGCATGGTAGCTGATTCTACGTGCGAAGTGGAGTACATCGTAGCCTCGGAGGCAGCGAAGGAAGGTGTCTGGATGAAGTAGTTCATGACAGATCTTGGAGTGGTGCCTAGTGCACTGAATCCAATAAACCTGTTCTGTGACAACACTGGTGCCATTGCTCTAGCCAAGGAACCAAGGTTTCACAAGAGGACCAGACACATAAAGCGACGCTTCAACTCCATCTGGTTCTACATCGAGGAGAAGGACATAAATATTTGCAAAGTGCACACGGATCTGAATGTTGCAGACCCTTGACTAAACCTCTTCCAAGGGCTAAACATGATCAACACCAGAACTGTATGGGTGTTTGATTCATTACCATGTAAATCACATAGTGATGTGAACTAGATTATTGACTCTAGTGCAAGTGGGAGACTGTTGGAAATATGCCCTAGAGGCAATAAATAAAGTGTTTATTATTATATTTCCTTGTTCATGATAATCGTTTATTATCCATGCTATAATTTTATTGATTGGAAACACATTGCATGTGTGGGTAAATAGACAACACTATGTCCCTAGTATGCCTCTAGTGAACTAGCTCGTTGATCAAAGATGGTCAGGGTTTCCTAGCCATTGACATGTGATGTCATTTGATAACGGGGTCACATCATTAGGAGAATGATGTGATGGACAAGACCCAAACTACAAACGTAGCGCATGATCGTGTCAGTTTATTGCTACTGTTTTCTGCATGTCAATGTATATGTTCCTATGACCATGAGATCATGCAACTCACGGATATCGGAGGAGTGCCTTGTGTGTATCAAACGTCGTAACGTAACTGGGTGACTATAAAGGTGCTCTATAGGTTTCCCTGATGGTGTCTGTTGAGTTGCCATGGATCGAGACTGGGATTTGTTACTCCGTGTGACGGAGAGGTATCTCAGGGCCCACTCGGTAATGCAACATCACAACAAGCCTTGCAAGCAATGTGACTAATATGTTAGCCATAGGATCTTGAATTACGGAACGAGTAAAGAGACTTGCCGGTAACGAGGTTGAACTAGGTATGGAGATACCGACGATCGAATCTCGGGCAAGTAACATACCGAAGAACAAAGGGAACGTTATACGGGATTAACTGAATCCTTGACATAGAGGTTCGACCGATAAAGATCTTCGTAGAATATGTAGGAACCAATGTGGACATTCAGGTCCCGCCATTGGTTATTGGCCGGAGAGGTGTCTCGGTCATGTCTACATAGTTCTCGAACCCGCAGGGTCTGCACACTTAAGGTTCGGTGACGTTTCGGTAGTGTAGAGTTGTGTATGGTGGTGACCGAAGATTGTTCGGAGTCCCGGATGAGATCCCGGACATCACGAGGAGCTCCGAAATGGTCTGGAGGTAAAGATTCATATATAGGAAGTCCTAGTTTGATCGTCGGAAAAGTTTCGGGCTCATCGGTAGTGTACCGGGAGTGCCGGTAGTGTACTAGGAGGCCTCCGGGAGAGGTATTTCGACCCTAGAGGGTCCATGGGCTGTGGGAGAACAATAACCAGCCCTTAGTGGGCTGGTGGAACAGCCACAAAGGCCCATGGCGCCAGGAGGGGAAAATACCAAAAGGAAAAGGTGGAAAAAGGCAAAAAGGGGCTATATAAGGAAGGAGTCCTAATCCTACTTGGAGTAGAAGGAGGAGGACTCCTCCCTCCTAGCCGGCCGAACCAGCTAGCCTTGGAGGCCAAGGCTGCCTCTCCTCCTCCTCTCCTCATATATATACTAGAGGGTTTCAAGGGTTTTGCACAAGTTCTTTCTTCCACGTGCAACCCTAACCTCCAGTGCATGGTTTCTCCTCTAGATCAGTTTTCTGCGGTGCTTAGGCAAAGACCTATAGGAATAACTCCACCACCATCACTGGAGCGCCGTCACGCTGCCGGTGAACTCTTCCTCCTCTCGCCTCCTCTTGCTGGATCAAGACGGTGGAGATCGTCATCAAGCTGCACGTGTGCTGAACGCGGAGGTGTCGTGTGTTCGATACTAGATCAGAAGGATCGTGATCAAGGCCACGGGACGTTCGTGATCGGATCGTGACGAGATCGCGGGACGGTCCGTGATTAGATCGCGGGACGCTCGGCGATTTGGATCGCGAAGAAGTACGACTACACCAACCGCGTTTCTTAACGCTTCCCGCTTAGCGATCTACAAGGGTACGTAGATCCACTCTCCCTCTCGTAGATACTCATCACCATGGATAGGTTTGTGTGCGCGTAGGAAAAATTTTGTTTCCCATGCGACGTTCCCCAACACCATGGTGAACATCTCCATGTTGATCGTATCTTCTATACGACTCATGTTCGACCTTTTGGTCTTCTGTCTTCCGAGGCCATGTCTGTATATGCTAGGCTCGTCAAGTCAACCTAAGTGTTCCGCGTGTGTAAATCTGGCTTACACCCGTTGTATGCGAACGTTAGAACCTATCACACCCGATCATCACGTGGTGCTTCGGAACGACGATCCTTAGCAACGGTGCACAGTTAGGGTGAACACTTCTATTGAAATTTTATTGAGAGATCATCTTATTTACTACTGTCGTTCTAAGCAAATAAGATGTAAACATGATAAACATCACATGCGATCAATATAGTGACATGATATGGCCAATATCATCTTGCTCCTTTGATCTCCATCTTCGGGGCACCATGATCATCACTGTCACCGGCACGACACCATGATCTCCATCATCATGATCTCCATTATTGTGTCTTCATGAAGTTGTCTTGCCAACTATTACTTCTACTACTATAGCTAACGTTTAGCAATAAAGTAAAGTAATTACATGGCGTTTATGATTGACACGCAGGTCATACAATTAAATAAGACAACTCCTATGGCTCCTGCCAGTTGTCATACTCATCGACATGCAAGTCGTGAATCCTATTACAAGAACATGATCAATCTCATACATCACAATGCATCAAATCATATTCTTTGGCCATATCACATCACAAGGCATATGCTGCAAAAACAAGTTAGACGTCCTCTAATTTGTAGTTGCAAGTTTTATGTGGCAGCTATAGGTTTCTAGCAAGAATGTTTCTTACCTACGCCAAAACCATAACGTGTATCCCTGCATCCCTTCTTTTACAGCCGTGAATCCGGCAAAGGCTGTGTATCCCTGCATCCCTTCTTTTACAGCCGCTTGATCTAAATCGTGTGCCTCGCGTGTTACTTGACAATAATTTACAATTACACGCCCGCTTCTGGACTTAAGAAACCTCTCTTTTTGCAAGAAGACCCCTAACTCTCCAATTCCTGAAACTCCATCGTTCTCCCCTGAACGAAATCGAGCGCAGCACATGGCATGGATTTCCCTTGCTGCCGAGCCAGGGCAACGAGGACACGGCCGTCCTCCTCCTCAAAGCTCCTCCGCACGCGCTACTTGAAGGACGGCGCCGCCTTGTACATGCTATGCAAGGCCCTCCGCTGGCAGAAGGAGCGGAAGAGCATTGGCGCCACCGCCGCTGACCATGGCGAGCTGGTGCCGGAGGAAGCGCCGAGGGGAGCGGAAGAGCGTCGGCGCCACCGCCGCCGACCATGGCGAGCTACTGCCGGAGGAAGCGCTGAGGGAAGCGGAAGAGCATCGGCGCCGCCGCCGACCATGGCGAGCTGCTGGCAGAGGAAGCGCGGAGGGGAGCGGCAGAGCGTCGGCGTCACCGTCGCCGACCATGGTGAGCTGCTGCCGGAGGAATCTCTGAGGGGAGCGGAAGAACATCGACGCCACCGCCGCCGACCATGGCGAGCTGCTGCCGCACGAAGTGCTGAGGGGAGCGTGGAGCCTTCACGGTGTGGAACCACCAAGACGCACCTCTGCACTGCATCCCCATGAACAAGTAATCAACCTCTTCTACAGGACCAGGACAAGAGCAAGAAAAGTACTACTAATTTTGATACCATTCCAGTTCACCCTAAATTGTGTCTGATTGTGTGAGATTCAACTGAATCTGTATACCAATTTTACTGCAGATTGTGTCATGCTCGGATGATGGTCTCTACTACTCCAGTTCTGCAGAATTGTTCCAACGCCAAGGTGGTACTGGTAGCTAAAATCCTGAATGTTGTTTCATATTTTGTTCATTTGGGTTCAGTGGTAGCTAAAATACTTATGTTGTTTCATACTTTGCCACTACAAGTGTACGCAACCTTTACTTACAAACCAGAAGTTTAATCATATTCCAACAACAGGCTGTTTCAAAACCTGAATGTCACATTATACGTGTTATTTCTGCAACTACTCCACTCAAGACACATTAAGTCGCAGAAAATAAAAGAATGACATTGTGAAACAGAAAATAATTGGAAACCAGTTTGAAAACACAAAACCTCATCCATTGCAAGAATTCAATACATGAAATAATTTATTTTAACAACTCATCAGGTGTATAATGTCATGCTTATACTGGACGTCATGAAACAACAGGTGTGTGTTGCCCAATATCGGCCTCTTTTCCTCGAGCTTTTTTGCTTGGACAATTACGGCTATCATGAAACACCATCTGGTTGCACGTCTTGCACATGCGTGGCACCTTTACCTTGCCTTCTTTCTTCTTCTCTTTCCGCTGCTCCTGCGACGTTTCCTTTCCACTCTTTATTCTTTTGCATCGCCCCACCGTGCGAACATCAGTTGGTGGGTGTATGCTAACTTCAGTAGGAATGTTGCAACCAATGAAAGCCTCGTATTCCTCTTGCCTAGTGTGTTTCACACCAGCGGCAGGAACAATTTCGTCCAAAGATGACTCGATTTTCAATACACTTGATGTTAAGAAATCCATTCCTTCATCTGAGTGCTTGGCCTTATGAATTAGATCATCAATCTTATCGCGTATAGTCGATATCTTCTTCCTTGTAGCCGCAGTCAAGGAGTCAGTGGCCTTCTCTTCTAGTAAATTTCCATGCTCATCATAAACATTGTCCCTGTAAATAAAAAAATGATGTCAACCATTTGATTTCCAACAGAATAACAATATGAATTGGTACGCCATTTTATACCTTTTGCATCGCTTCTCCCATCTTTTCATTATATAGTGGGTGGCATTTCATTTTGATTTTCAATCCTCAACACCTGAATAATATGACGACAAGGGATTCCATTTGACTCAAATAACTTGCATGAACACTTAGCTATCATGGTTGTCGTGTCACAACGGACTTCTCTAATCTTATGCGACCCATCTTTGAAGGTCACAATTTTTATAGTTTCATCTTCTGCAATGCCTTGAACGCAACAACGATCTCTTGCAACAACAACCTCCTTCTGAAATTTCTCAAAAACCTCATATGTGAATATTTCTCTACCTTGTTTTTCTATTGTCCACGATGTCAATAGTTGCGGGGTCCTATGAATGCTTGAGTTATCGGCAATTAACTCCTCCTGACGTTGACATTCTAACGCTGTGTCAAATCTAAGCCAGAACTCAACAAAAGCAAGTTTGCGATGAATAAAGCGATTAAAAATGAATTTGCACTTTCCGACCTAGAAGTTGTACGAAGAATGCCTGCCAATGATATGTCCATAAAGTAGGCTGGTATCCATGATTCACGAATGCTAAAGCGCTTGGTCAACCACTCATTGTCCTCCAAACCGAAGTCTGAAATGATGGAATTCCACTCCGACTCAAACTCGGCAGCAGTTTCAGATCCCCATACACATGAGTTCATCCTCTTCCAAAATTGAGGTTCTTCTCTAATAACTGGTCCAATCTTTTCAGGAACTTTCTCCATTATGAGCCACATGCATAACCTGTGTACGATGGACTGAAAAACTTTTTCAATAGCTTTCTTCATGCTAACAGCTTCGTCAGTTATGATGAGTCTAGGCGCCACCCCTCCCATTGCTCTAAGGAAGGTCTCAAATAACCAAACATATGACTCGGTCTGCTCATTAAGCAAGAATCCAGCACCAAAAAACACGCTTTGCAAGTGATGATTGACCCTTGTAAATGGAGTGAAGATCATGTCATACTGATTAGTGGTGTATGTAGAATCAAAGGATATCACACCATTAGCACCAAAGAGACTATAGTTCTTTCTACTCATGGCGTCGGCCCAGAACACATATGACAACTTTCCCTCGTCATTGACAACAAAGTCATAGAAAAAGCCTGGATTGACTTCTTGCTTTCTAGCTAGCTGGGCCACAAACATTTGAGCGTCGGCATTCCTGATTTTGTACCTGAGGTCACGGTAATAATTTTGCAAGTCTCCCTTCATACAGCCAACACCTGCAATTCCTCCTTCGCCGACTTGGAGGAGTCTATACGCCTGGGAGGTGCCAATGCTTGCCTTGTGGCAAGCATATAATGTATTTTTTGCCCTCTCACTGACTCTACAATTCGACCTGATCAAATGACGCTTATCAGGCGACACAAGGCCATGAATGTGATGCTCAACCCATGAGTCTATGATGTAGGTGTTCTCCCCACAAAGTCTGACAAAAATATGTGCCTCACAACCACATCTTGTGTCTCTCTGCTTGTGTTTTTTCTTCAATGGGTCAACAATTTCTTTACCATCTTTGGATTTGAATCCTTCCCGGTTACACATGAAGCGCTTAGTCCATATCACTTTATTCTCGATCTTCTTCTGTTGTCCGATGCGAACTCCAAAACCCACATGATGTGCATATGTTTTGTAGAACTCTTCCACGGCCGCGAGTCCTTCAAATTTCATACCTACTTTAGGTTTCAGCTGCTCATCACATTGAGGCTTAAAAGATGAAGATTGCAATATCAAGAATAAATTTGTATAAGCACCTTCATGCATGGCTCACTAAATTGAATTGTTTCACGTGCTAGTGCAAACTGAACTTACAGAAAAAGATACGGTCTCGTTCTTTTGGGGTGTACTAAATCCTCCCTCGTTCATGTGGACTTGAGGTGAATTATTTGGCTCCATGTCACTGCATACATGTCAATGATATATGATTAGCCTTTTAGATGGGAATCACACATGTACAGTATACAACAAATCTTGTCGATGCCACTGTGTTACCTGAAACTTTTGAGCTGTTGACTGGTACAGGCGCCATGGTAATTGTTAGCCGGTCGGCTTTGATGGCCGTTGTAGCAAAGCGTATCCTGCTAGAGAAGAGATAGGTTTAGAACTCAAGATCGGGCCGGACAGTACGTGCATGGAGCGCTTGCCGTTGGACATTGGGATCGCGTCAACGCTGAACCAAGGACGACGGGGTTGTGACGCTACCTGCATTGGGCGCCTGCCGGTGGACGTCGTGATCGCGTCAAAATGCCTATAGGAGTACGACGGCGGTTGCAGTTTGATGACAGCGGCGGCGGCGCACGACGCACCCTAGCAGCCTGGGTGTTTTTGCAAAATTAAATTGCTGGTTAGGGGTTAGTGCGGGTGTGATAGTGCAAAATAACCCCAACATCAGCTAACTCGTAGGGTTTAGATCAATCGGTTAAAAGCGAAGGGATACACGGACACACCAGGCAACCGGGATTCACAAGATACGTTGCCATAAAGTAAACATATAGGAGGAGGGAGAGGGAGGGCTGCCTTGGCCCCTCCTCCAAGGAGGAGAGGTTCGACCGAAGCTAGGGAGGAGTCCACCTCCCACAAGGGAGGTGGATCTCTTCCTTTTGAATCTCCCCTAGCCTTATCTCTTTATCCCTAGCCGCATGGGACTTTCCGAAAGGACTTGGCTAGCCCAATTAGGGTTGGTACACCTCCTCTAACAGCCCACGAAGTCCTTTGGTCGTCACACTCCTCCCGGGGGTCCTCCGGCACCCTCCCGGCACTCTTGGTACACTACCGATGAGCCCGAAAACTTTTCGGTGACCAAAACTGGACTTCCTATGTATCAATCTTTACCTCCGGACCGTTCTGGAGCTCCTCATGATGTCTGGGATCTCATCCGGGAATCCAAACAACCTTCGGTAATCACGTATACCATTTCCTTATAACCCTAGCGTCATCGAACCTTAAGTGTGTAGACCCTACGGGTTCGGGAGACACGTAGACATGAGCGAGACACTTCTCCGGTCAATAACCAACAGAGGGATCTGGATACCCATGTTGGCTCCCACATGCTCCACGATTATCACATCGGATGAACCATGATGTTGGGGATTCAATCAATCCCGTATACAATTCCCTTTGTCTATCGGTATGATACTTGCCCGAGATTCGATCGTCGGTATCTCTATACCTTGTTCAATCTCGTTACCGGAAAGTCTCTTTACTCATTCCATAATACATCATCCCGTGACTAAATCCTTAGTCACATTGAGCTCATTATGATGATGTCTTACCGAGTGGGCCCAGAGATACTTCTCCATCACATGGAGTGACAAATCCTAGTCTCGATTCATGTCAACCCAACAGACACCTTCAGAGATACCCGTAGTGCACCTTTATAGCCACCCAGTTACGTTGTGACGTTTGGCACACCCAAAGCATTCCTACGGTATCCGGGAGTTGCACAATATCATGGTTTAAGGAAACGATACTTGACATTGAAAAGCTTTAGAAGACGAACTAGACGATCTTGTGCTATGCTTAGGATTGGGTCTTGTCCATCACATCATTCTCCTAATGATGTGATCCCGTTATCAATGACATCCAATGTCCATGGTCATAAAACCGTGACCATCTATTGATCAACGAGCTAGTCAACTAGAGGCTCACTAGGGACATGTTGTGGTCTATGTATTCACACATGTATTACAGTTTCCGGTTAACACAATTATAGCATGAACAATAGAAAATTATCATGAACTAGGAAATACAATAATAACCATTTTATTATTGCCTCTAGGGCATATTTCCAACACTTTTGTCGTCACACCCCTCCCGGGGGTCCTCCGGCACCCTCCCGACACTCCCGGTACACTACCGATGAGCCCGAAAACTTTTCGATGACCAAAACAGGACTTCCTATATATCAATCTTTACCTCCGGACAATTCCGGAGCTCCTCTTGACGTATGTGATCTCATCCGAGACTCCGAACAATCTTCGGTAATCACGTATACCATTTCCCTATAACCCTAGCGTCATCGAACCTTAAGTGTGTACACCCTACGGGTTCGCGAGACACGTAGACATGACCGAGACACCTCTCCGGTCAATAACCAACAGCAGGATCTGGATACCCATGTTGGCTCCCACATGCTCCATGATGATCTCATCGGATGAACCACGATGTCGGGGATTCAATCAATCCCGTATACAATTCCCTTTGTCTACCGGTATGATACTTGCCCGAGATTCGATCGTCGGTATCCCTATACCTTGTTCAATCTTGTTACCGGCAAGTCTCTTTACTCGTCCCGTAACACATCATCCCGTGGCTAACTCCTTAGTCACATTGAGCTCATTATGATGATGTCTTACCGAGTGGGCCCAGAGACACCTCTCCGTCATACGAAGTGACAAATCCTAGTCTCGATTCGTGCCAACCCAACAGACACTTTCAGAGATACCCGTAGTGCACCTTTATAGCCACCCAGTTACGTTGTGATGTTTGGCACACCCAAAGCATTCCTACGGTATCCGGGAGTTACACAATCTCATGGTCTAAGGAAACGATACTTGACATTGAAAAAGCTTTAGCAGACGAACTACACCATCTTGTGCTATGCTTAGGATTGGGTTTTGTCCATCACATCATTCTCCAAATGATGTGATCCCGTTATCAACGACATCCAATGTCCATGGTCATGAAACCTTGACCATCTATTGATCAACAAGCTAGTCAACTAGAGGCTCACTAGGGACACGTTGTGGTCTATGTATTCACACATGCATTCTGGTTTCCGGTTAACACAATTATAGCATGAACAATAGACAATTATCATGAACAAGAAAATACAATAATAACCATTTTATTATTGCCTCTAGGGCATATTTCCAATAGAGACCCACAAGAGCAAGCAATCTATTGATTTGGATGGTGATGAGGAGGAGGCATCAACCGATGACGGCAAGAGAAGCCCTACACCAAACTCGGTTGCCTACTCGAAGCCAAGAAGACCAAATGGAGACAAGAGAAGAAGAAGAGAAAAGGAGATGATGAACTAAAAAATGTTATGGAAACTATCGTGAATGCAAGAAAGGAAGCGAACAAGGATAGGAAGATGGCAAGGAACCAAGATGTGGCGGTCGAGGAGAGGAGGTTGGCGATCGAGGAGAGGAGGGTGGCGACCGAGGAGAGGAAGGTGGCATTGGAGGAGAAGAAATTAGCCATGGAGTAGCGCACTAGATTGTTAGAATGAGAGAAGAACTTGTTTATCATGGAGACATCTACCCTCGATGAGAAGCAAAAGGAGTACATCAATCTTGCCAG
This sequence comes from Hordeum marinum, assembly GCA_022496015.1. Classification (NCBI taxonomy): domain Eukaryota; kingdom Viridiplantae; phylum Streptophyta; class Magnoliopsida; order Poales; family Poaceae; genus Hordeum; species Hordeum marinum. Next base: position 483,540,667 of record CM039673.1, read on the forward strand.
TGAAGAAGTCTTGGTCCAAAAAATAGCCATGACCATGGGAGGAATGGGAGAAACCATGGGAGGCATGGGAGCTCCCATGAAAGGCATGGGAGCTACCATGGGAGGGATGGGTCGCATGGGAGCTACCATGGGAGGCATGGGTGGCTTCGGAGCCACCATGGGTGGCATGAGAGGCATGAGTGGCTTCGGAGGTACCATGGGAAGCATGGGAGGCATGAGTTTTGTGTCACTCATGGGAGGCATGGGAGCACCTCCGGGTGATATGGGTGGACGCATGTCTTCCGGTGTGCCTCACATACCTTCGGCATCTCCGGGAGACAATGATGATGAGGACGAAGATGAGACTTCGGATGAGGAAGAAGAATCGGAGGAAGAGGAGGACGAAGACGAGGATGCGGCATGATTGATCATGTGCCATTTGTTTGTATGAACTTGTTGCCTATGTTAAACTTCGTGATCTTGAATTTGGTTGGATGATGGGATGATGGGATGATGTGAAATACTTTTGAATTTCCTATGTCATTTTGTGTTTCATTTTTGATGAAATATCATTAAATTGTCTTAAAAATAATACATATTGCAAGCGCCGGCTGCTCGCACACGCTTTAGTTTAACGCGTCTACTGGAACGCCGCGCGCGCTATATTATGCGGCGATCGCTGGACCCAACGCTCGGCCGCGCGCTAAAAATTGCTTTTCACGCACTGCAAAACCCTTTTTTACGCGCTGCACGAAGCGCGCCTATTGAATATGCTCTTAGAGAAGGAATGCCATGTTCCTATAATGCTAGTCTAGTGTGAAATGCAGAAGGAAAGTTAGAGCATTTTAGCAGGTTATTTAGTGTTGACATTTTCTATAGATATAGATAATCTAAAATTAATTTTATTTCATCATCAATTTGTTTATATGTAATTAATTTGCAAACTAATTTAAATCATTTTATGCTTAATCGTATGGATTGAAAGAAGGCACGTTAGGGTATTGTAGCTTCTCTAATATCTGTTTTTCATGTTAGAGGATCCGGTTCCGAAGAGCAGAAGCGCAGGGCCACTGGACCAGGTGAAAACAAACCTGTTCAGACGTTAGCTCAAACCTCACGTTTCAACTGACTGGGAGTATCTTTCTTAGGTTGCATATATCGCAAGAGCATGAGCGTTGAGCGATGTCACCGATTATAAGAAAATTTGATCTAATGTTAACTTTTTCACATCCTTTGCAAAAAAACACTTTTTCTTAGATGTATGAGTTCTGATCCACTTGTCGGAATTTCATAATCCATCAATTTCATTGTGTCATAATAGATTTTTCAATATCAGACTTTATAGAGTTCTAGAGATGAATTTCCATATCTACAAACCAAATACATAAAATATGGAAATATGTCACGTGATGTATCTAATGGAATGTACTATTTTGTAATCTGGATGTAGATATATTTTTCTATAAATTTAGTCAAGATTTGTTAAGTTTGACGGTTGAAAAGAAAACTATATACTCTACATTATGAAACGAAGAGAGTATTTTGTTATCATTGACCTTACTCTCACAACTTGAGCCAGCTTGCCCCCCACGTGAACTTGATTCTAGTACTATTATTAGTGTTTTTTTCTTCCCTTAGCAGCTCACTCCACAATGGTTAGGACCAATAAAGTGGGCGCTATGAATTTTAGCACCAAGGTTTGACCAACATCGGCCATGCTCAAGTGCTTGGATCAACATCCAACTATTCAAATACTATCTTTGTGTGCAATACTAGATTAAAGCTTGCATTGAAGTCACACAAAAGTTGCATGGCTTTTTGAATGATATTTTTAGGCTAACCAAGCAGTGGCACAGCTTGTAGCCTAAAGTTGGATGGGCCAAACGAAAGAAAATAGCTTGTTGGCTTCAGTTTGAAGGCCCAGAAGTAGATGCATAGTGTACACAATCCTATGGCTGGGTGGGCCACGACCCATTGGGCCTTGTTGTAGCTCCGTCATTGTAACCAAGGTATAAATTTAGGCGATCAAGATTTATGAAAAAAATAGGAAACTGAAAATTAGCAAATTTGATTTAGTTTCCACAAAAGGTATGGATATGGTTCAGTTAAGTGGAATCGGGCAAAGCGAAATGGTTGGTTCAATAACATGGTGTAATATCTTATGATTCTAGTCTAATTTTTTAGATCGGATGACTTGCTTGTAAGGTATTCCAACACATGGTCAGAACAAATTTCAAATCCAAAACATTGCTTCAGCAATCTTTGGAATTTTTTTCTTACGAAACCTACCATATCCCAAGTTTGTTGCCCAAAAACATGATCATTCCACACAAACCCTAAGTAGAAAGAAGGAACTTTCCAACAAACTGCACACAAAAATATATATTAGATGAGCGGTTTACTCTTCTTGACTATTCGTTTAAAAGTATTGGTGTTGTCACTATATTTATCAACGAGGACAAAGAAAATGATATACCATACTTTATGGCAAAGACACGGTGGTATCTATCCGTGAAGGACAACGTCAGCCTTGATTATCCAAGAAAGTGGTCTAGAGAGGGTTATGGTCAACATCTAATTTTCATTAACCTTCGTGAGGCATTTATTAAAAACTCTCTGTGTGTGTGCATGCGTGCATTGCACTTAGACTAGCCACAATGGGAGTAACATAGGTAGTAACATAGATGTCATCTAAGCAAAAAAATATGATGTGGCAACTAATTAATGAGAAGAGAGAGAAATTGAGTAACTTAACATGTTACTATCCCTATGAGTAACATAGCGCATACCAAGGCAAGATGAGTCTATAAGCTAATAAATGAAAGACTCAATGTTACTACCCCTATGTTACTACCATTGTGGAGGTAGTAACTTAGACTAGTAACATATGCATGTTACTACTCTATGTTACTCCCCATTGTGACTAGTCTTATGCCGTAAAGTTATGTTGTGTTACCTGTTTTTCTCACCCACACAATGTGCATGTTAACTCTATAGATATAATTTGCACATTGTGTGAAGGGGCTTGGAATCTTTGATGTGCATTTGCTAGTGGAGTGACGAGATTCTCATATCTCTAATCCCGGGTCCCAACAACACAAAACTATTAGTTGTTGAAGGGACGTGGATGTCGCGTAGAGGGGGGTGAATAGGCGCTTTAAAATAATTACGGTTTAGGCTTGAACAAATGTGGAATAAAATTATCGTTTAATTAGTCAAGCACAAAACCTAAAACAACTAGGCTCACCTATGTGCACCAACAACTTATGCTAAGCAAGATAGATAACTAAGTGATAGCAAGATATATAACAAGAAACAATATGGCTATCACAAAGTAAAGTGCATAAGTAAAAGGGCTCGGGTAAGAGATAAGCAAGGCACGAGAAGACGACGATGTATCCCGAAGTTCACACCCTTGCAGATGCTAATCTCCGTCCGAAGCGGTGTGGAGGCACAATGCTTCCCAAGAAGCCACTAGGGCCACCGTAATCTCCTCACGCCCTCGCACAATGCAAGGTGTCATGATTCCACTAAGGGACCCTTGAGGGTGGTCACCGAACCCGTACAAACAAGGTTGGGGCAATCTCCACAATTTAATTGAAGGCTCCCAACGAGACCATGAAGCTTCACCATAATGGATTGTGGCTCCGAAGTGACCTCAAATGCTCGGGGCAATCTCCACAACCTAATTGGAGACCACGAACCTTGCCCGGAGCTTTGCACCACAATGATTGAGCTCCGAGGCACCACAAACCGTCTAGGGCGCCAAAGCACCCAAGAGGAACAAGATTTAGGGTGCTCAAACACCCAAGAGTAATAAGCTTCTCAACTTCTCACTTCCACGTATCATCGTGGAGAAGTCAAACCTATGCACCAAATCAAATGCAAGGGCACACGGAGTGACCTAGTCCTTCTCTCCCAAATCCCACAACAACAACTAATGCTATGGAGGAAATGAGAGGAAGAACGAAGAAGAACACGAAGAACTCCAAGATCAAGATCCAAGGGGTTCCCCTCACAAAGAGGAGAAAATGATTGGTGGAAAATGTGGATTTAGATCTCCTCTCTCAATTCCCTTAAGAACTAGCAAGAATCATTGGAGGAATTGAGAGTTAGCAAGCTCGAAGAAGGTCAACAATGGGGGAAGAACACGAGCTCAAGAGATAAAAACCATTGGGGAAGAAGACCCCCTTTTATAGGCCCCCCCAAATCCAATCGTTGTGTGCACAGGTCGTGCACAAGCGGTACTACCGCTCGGCTGAGCGGTACTACCACTTAGCACGGTAGTTCCAAGAGAATCATGCAAAACATAAGCGGCACATAAGGGTAGTAGTACCGCCAAGTACTTCCGCTTAAAAAACATAAGCGACACATAAGGGCGGTAGTACCGCTCAGAACTTCCACTTAAAAAATAAGCGGTAGTTCGAGCGCTCTTCAGGGAGGTAGTACCGCTAGAGCGGTACTATCGCTCTGGGGAGACCGGTATTACCGTGCTACCGACCAGTACTACCGCTTGCTCGGAGAAAAATAGCTCTGGCACTGAAACTGCCATAACTTTCGCAGTTGAACTCTAAATTGAGCAAACTCAAGCTTGTTGGATTTAACACGACAAGAGCTATCTAGCAGTGAAGAAGAGGCAGTATGAAAATGCCAATGATATAGAGATGTGAAATCTCTATGAATGAAGAACCAACAAAAACTCTAACATCAAAAACATCATAGAAGATGCATATGGACTCTGTTTTTGATGAACTTGAGCTTGTCATCAAGCTGGCCATAAGCTCAAGAACTCACAAAGAGAAACATCAAACAAGAACCAAGAAATATGATGATGCAAGGATGCAAATGGTTTGAGCTCTCAATGAATGATATGATCAAGATACTCACTTGAGAGCCCCCCTTGATAGTACGACTATCTATCATGTAACCCAGTCTCCCAACTACCACTATGAGACTGGTAAAATAGAAAACCCTATCAAGGTCAAACCTTTGCCTTGCGCATAGTCCACTTGAGCTAAATGATGACGATCTTGACTTCCTCAAGATGGACCACCTTTCTTGATTGCGCCGACTTGATGAAGATTAGTAGATTGCTCCCCCATACTCCACTATGGGTGAGCCACTCTTCGGCACATCTTCAAAAGTCCATTATCACCACAATGAACGGCAAGCTTCAAGCATGATCTCTTTGTTATGCTTCAGTTGAGCTTGCACACCGCAACCTTGATGACGATCACCACTTGATGTCATCCTCCATGGATTGTATGGGATCTTCTTATTGATTCTAGCCCATGGATACATACCTAACCCCACAAAGAACACTCATAGGGAACATGGGTTAGTACACAAAGTGTAATGGACAATGCTTACCATACCATGGGATCACTTGATTCCTCTCGGTACATCTTGTACACTTTGTGTGTTGATCAACTTGATTCACTCTTTGACTTAGTCTTGATCAACTTGTATCTTATCTTCTCTATGACCAATCTTTTGGATAAAACCTCGAATACCACCTTGGTCACCATATAAACTCCTTGAAACCAACAGATGGACTTCAAGAAGTGCCTATGGACAAATCCTTCGAATATAACTTAAGGCAACCATTAGTCCATAGGGATTGTCATCAAATACCCAAAACCACACATGGAGAAATGTGCTCTTACAGTTGTACCAGAAGCTCTTTGACTTGTAGGATACTATTCGTAGTTGCCCACATAAAACTAGTTTCTGTGTGGAAAGTTCTTCAACCTGCAAGGCACAAATAAACCTAGTTCTTCACCAACTATCGGAATTCAAACTCGATGCATGTAAACCAATTCAACTGAAGAACATAGGGCAATCCTCAAAAGCCGAGTTCCTTAACTACTCATTCAAGAAGTTAATGACAAGGACGTATTGACAAATTACACTTATGAGTACCCAACCACATTGATTCCTAAGCATTGATTGGTTCCACCGATGACAATGTTTGAATGAGGTTTATTTTTGTAAAACTTGCCAATCCTATCAAATTCAACATAAATATAATTAAATACCAAAAACACCATCCAAAGAATCACACAAGAACTTGAAATGATCAGATCACTTAACTATTCATTAAAAGATGTCATGTGACACTCTCGATCAACAACGACATAAACACGTGCCCTGCCATACTCTATGGCCAGACATTAGCAAGGCGAGAGGTGAATTTTGCTGAAGCCCATAAAGTAAAACAACGAGTCACATGAACTTATATCTTTACATGTGAGATGGGTGTGTTGGAGAGGAGAATAATAGAGGCGCTATGGTAGACAGTGCCCAAATGCCTTTTTTCTAGGAAGACGACCGACTAAGTGTCACGTCAAGGTTATTATGGGCAAATGAAATAATTTGTTGAGGTATGAATTGGGGACCCACTTTTAACTAATGTTAGATTTTGTTGATATGGTAAATTTTCCATACCAATTCTAAAGTACTCAAGGAGGCTCATAATTGGAACCACTACTCAAAAGTTAGAGTTCCATGTCCAACTTATTACATCCTTTCCGGTTTATAAGGCTTGTACGTATCTTTAGGTCTATAATTTAACCTACATAAGATAAGTTGTATAGTCTAAAAATTATACCATTAGAAAGTATATGATTTGAAGTTTCTAATGATACATTTTTTGTGATATATAACTTATATTATGTTGGTTTATTTGTCAACCTAAAAATATGTGCAAACCTTATAAACCGGAAAGGGGGTAGTATATATCCGGTTTCTCTCTCGTGTTCATATAGGACACCAAGGAGAAAATCATGTCATGGGGAATAACTACTAGTAGATATTATTTTTCACCCATTTGGTTATGACAAGTCATTTAGTTTATTTATGACAAATATGTTCCATAACTCCTTTTATTTCATTAGCTAATCAGTGTTCTATGTGTCATAGACACTATCACGCGGTTCGATGTTGCAACAACATTTTATATTCGACGAAGGCAACTCTCATGCAATTTTTCAGCGAAGACCTGAAATTTAACAAAACATGTCCATTTTTATTAAGCAGTGTTCCAAAAGACCACATTTTTGTGTCATTGCAAAACTCAAAATGACACATGTTTTGGCTCATTTTGAGTTTTTTTGTCTAATATTTTGGGCCCATTCTTCAATGCTCTTTTGATCAAATTGTCCCTTTCGGCTCGTCACCTCGTCTGGCTTAACACCTAAACATGTGTTTTGTCTTTTCCGTCACCTCTTTCTAGACATTTGCCCACAAATTTAGAAGAGTCCTGACCATGCCTAGTTCTCCCATGTAGTTTGCGGTTGTGCCAATCCTCAACGCGTCTCTGGTCGCCGACACCTCAATCCCACACGAGTTGGTTTTCATCTAGTGGTTAGTTTAAACCCACTGAACTCCACAACTAATCCTCCCTCGATGTTTGGGTTTCGTGGTGGTCATGTCACCATGGGCCAGAGCTCGGGAGAGATAGAGAGGAGAAGAGGGGCAAAGGGACGCGGATGATGGTGATAGCATATATTGCTCGTCGTGGGTCTATTATGTGGGTGCAACAACGGAATGGGTCGTGGTGGCCCGGAAGTCCTCAAGCGGGATGAGCTTCCGACATCACATGTGGACAGACTGATCCAAACAACTTAGAAGACACCACATGTAGTGAAAGTGAGCCCCTTGTCACTTGCCCTCGTTCTTAATACAATGGTGGTTCAGGTGGTCATCATCTGCTCAACGGTTGAGAAGAACATCCATGAAGGGAACCCTTGTTCCTATGATGTCACATGAGGAAGTAAAAATAATAATGTTCCAACAAGTGAAGTTTCTTTCACGAGCTCACGTCATTAAAATCGGTTATGTAATTCTATAAAACTCATTATCGGTTATAGATTGGAGAGTGGGCAACGTGGCTATCTCACCTCTCCGCCAGACATAATTTGTATCCCTATTAACACTACCCAATAGAGCTACTACCCTAGACCCAAAGAGTGTCATTTTTTCTTTTTGCGAAATCCCGAGAGAGTTTCATTTTTCACAAGACGCCGCTTGCTTTAAACGGGAAAAACAAATACTCGCTTTATCCCAAAATAAATGTAGTTGACTTAGTACAACCACATTTTGAGTTTTCCCCTTTCCTTATTTTGTTCTGGGCCCACTAGTCAGTTTTTTTTATTTTCGACCAAATTGGCCCTCCTCATCGGTCCGCCGTCTGGTCTGGCTGACCACGTGACAGAGCTCCTAAACACACGTTTGGACCTTTGGACCTGTCTTTCTGAGTTCAGACCGAGGCCCTTCTTCCCTCGAGGAAAAAAACAACTGACCGACCTGACCGTGCCCTAAGCTTTGCCGCCGGCCGGCCCTCCACCGCCGACCGCCCACCGCCCACCGCCAACGTCCCAATCCCGCGCGAGTTGGTTTCAGCCAGCGGCTAAGTTAATCCCACCAGCGTGCCGCCCGCCCTGTAGATCCGCCCCTGAGGATTAGGGTTGGTGGTGGCCTGGTCGCCATGGGCCGGAGCTCCGGGGGAGAGGGGCAAGGGGAGGCGGATGGCGGCGGAATCGCAGACTGCTCGCCGGGTACCATCGTCTGGGTGCGGCGGCGGAACGGGTCCTGGTGGCCCGGGAGGATACTCGGGCAGGACGAGCTGCTGGCGTCGCAGGTGGTGACGCCCAGGACGGGAACTCCGGTGAAGCTACTCGGCCGCGAGGATGCGAGCGTGTAAGCCTTCCCCCCCCCCCCCCCCCCCCCCCCCCCCTCCACTATGTTTTTTTGCCCTAATTTATCTAGATGAAGAAATTGACCTAGGGTTAGTTGATTCTCTGCGCTATTCATCAGATAAAGATTTTGTTTGGTTCAGGAATGACATGGGGATACTTAGGCCCTCTTTGATTCACATGATTCGCAAAACGTAGGAATAGCAAAATAACAGGATTGGAGTGGCATGCCCACTTGAATCCTATAGTGTTTGCAGGATTCACAAAACGTAGGAATAGGTAAAATACAGGATTGGAGTGGCACGCCCACTTGAATCCTATATGGTTCGCAGGATTCACAAAACGTAGGAATAGGAAATATACAGGATTGGAGTGGCATGCCCACTTGAATCCTATAGGATTAGCATAGAGTATTTGATTTCACAGGACAAACAAAGGAATTGTAAAATGAGGTTGGAGTGGATGGTAGATTTCCTACGAAAAATTCCTACAGGATTCAATCCTATGAATCAAACGACCAGCACAGGAAAATTCCGAAGGATTATAACCCTCCCAAAATCATATGAAATTCCTTTGAATCAAATGAGCCCTTACTGGGTTGCCATTCCAAACTCTATTAGATCAACAAATGGAAAACAAACTTCTGTTATAGATAGTGTGACTTCCACATGTTTGAATAAATGATTGGTCGTTATTTCGGCTATTACTCGCTCTGGATTAATAAATGGGTAACAAATGTGAGTGCTAGGCTGCTTTACGTCACGTGTCTTGTGTGTGCCAGTCCCGGAATGGGTTGTGGTGGCCTGGGAGGATACTCGAAAGTGCTAAACCAACCTCACAGCTCAGCCCGAAACCCTAAACATAAGGCGGCACAGAAGCACGGATTGTCTAGTTATAGTGTGTGCCCAACACTCTTAACTCTGCCAACAAGCTGGCCGCACTGATAAAAACTCGTGATAAATACCAAGAGAAACAATCTCTAAAATAAACTCTCTTGCCAATTAAATATCACCAAGACATCCTCTGATTTCTAAAAATATTAGACCAACTCAAATAGATACCAAAAATATCAGACTTCCTTTTGGCGCCAGTTCCTGCTTGGTGGACCCCATCCAAACTCATGCAATTCCATTTAAGAACTCTTGTATGCACTACCATTGATTGGTCAGGTGGTCATGACCGTTCAAATAAAAGGCAACAAAATCTTGTTCTGTTCAAACCGACCAGATCTCATATTTCCTTTTAGATAGCTGCACCCATAACTATCTATATTTCTGATTAGAAAACATTCTTGTTCAACCTCATGCACATGCACGACTAAGGCTCTTTCTCATTTGCATGCACACAGGCGTGTTTCTTTTTATGTGACCATGCTAGAGTCAGGACATCAGGTTCACTTTAGCTGATTCTGCTGTGATCATACACAATCAAAGTGGTGGACACATTAGACTTCTTCATGTCCAGCAGATTGCACTCGGGCACCATTCTGACATGCATGTTCACAGGAATGCACCATCTTGTCACTTTCCTAATCATTTTTTTGAAAGAACTTTGGCTTTTAGACATATCTGATTCTTAGGGTTCGCTTTCTACATCAACTTGCGGTGCACTAATAGCAGGCTCATACAGTCCATTTACAACGACTGTGGTTGGGGTACACATAGCTCTATCAGATCACATTTTCTTACAAGTTTCACTGACTAATCTCTTGCTTAGATGATTTTACTTATGTAGTAGTTTTCTACTCACTGTTAAATGGATCGGATTTTTGTTTAGTCTTCTACTTATTCGCGGATCCCAACTATGAAAGTAGTTCTCCATCAGAGGGTAAGTACATAAGATGTTGAAGAACTAGTTTCAAGTATAATTCACAATGATTGCACAGAGTACTCAATATGACCTGCTAATGATTTTGCTTTCAACAGAGCTTACAGTTTAATTTCTGATTCTTTCTGTGTAATAATTCATTTCTTCCTCTCTTTTTTCAGTGACTGGTATAACCTAGAGAAATCAAAACGTGTCAAGGAATTTAGGTGTGGAGAGTTTGATGCTTGTATTGAGAAGGCGATGTCTTGTCAAGGAACTCCTTCAAAGAGAAGAGAAAAATATGCTCGTAGAGAAGATGCTATTCTTCATGCTCTTGAATTGGAAAGAAAGCAGCTTGCATCGAAGTACCAGAACCAAGGTTTCAGGGCTGATGACAGCTGCAGTATCCTCTTTGCTGACACGGGGAGGGAGTTTGATGACTTCCCTTCAGAATATTACTCAAGAAACAACGTCCAGGAACCTCAGTTGCATTTGCAAAGCTCCGCATCTCAGCAACGCGTGGATCTCAGCACTACTCGTTATAAAAGCAAAAAGAGTAAAAAACAAAAAGGGGATAACTCTGTTCTCCTTGGTAAAACAAAAGCGTGTGAGGAAAAGTTTATTCATGCTGGTTCAAAAAGAAACTTGTCAGGATCTCTTGCTCTGGAAGCTTCAGGGAGCACTCTCAGTAATCACGTCAATGGCTTTTCCCGTTCAGGAAATATGCAAGAAGGATCAAATGTAGAGAGCAGTGAGAAAAATACAGCCCTGAAAAAGAGAAGATTAGAGGAAGCTATTTTTGAAGCATCTGTTATCAAAAAACATGATAGATGCAGGCCACTTGCTCAAGTTGTACAGAGTAGCGTCAAATTTCCTCGCTCTTTTCAATGCAATAATGATTTTGGAACTGTTGTAGTTGAAGGAGGGAAGGATCCTTTGCCTGCTATCTGTCAGGCCAAAATAAGTGTTGGTGCCACATACCTGTCTGCTGATTCTGGTGATGCACATAGCCATGACTTCATACCTGTTAAGCAAACAATATTAACAGAAGCTCATCATGAGACAGAAAGTTACATAAAGCAGCAGGATACTCTTCTCGAAGAGCAAACATTTCCGGACTTCGTTGAGAAGCATGAATCTGATTCTTCAACGGGTTTATGTTCAGATACTGAGACAGAAGATGATGCTGAACTTCTGCAAAGTAAGTGCCTCATTGTTATATGCCTTTGCTTTGGATCTATTTTGTAAGAAAGACACAATAATAAATAAGCATGCCCCTGCTTAGGTTGTCAAATATTGATGCCTAATGCCCTAATGATATTGTAGGGATGTTGTTAGGATCAATTATTACCGATCATGCAATTATTTAGTTATGTGTGAGTGTGGGGCTGAACTGTTGGAAAAATCGAGTACAGCTCATTTCTACTATGCTACCTAGTGCCATGTACATCTAGTTAGTTTTGTTGGTACACTTCTTTTATGTAAGTTCGTTGATTAAAATTTGTACTTTGAGATATGCTAAGTATATTTGCTCATGTTTGTGTTTTATACTGCAATAACATGCAACCCCCACCTTTGTCTTTAACTTATGATATACTTTATTCCAGTGACTTCCATAACATTTCTTGCTGGATTTTTGTCCTTACTTGATTGCATTCTGTTTGTTGATACTATTGGCAGGGTATGCTAAGGTACAGTCCCCTGAATCAGATGCATGTGATCCTAACTCCCTCCAGGCTTCTAATAAGTTAAGGCATGCAAATGATATTGATGACGATGATGAGATGAACTTTTCTACTCATATTCCTCAACAAAATGTCTTACTAGATGAGGATGGTTCTCCTGAGTTAGGTGTCTCCCAGTGGCATATGAAAGGTAAACGTAACCAGCGCAGTGCAGTGAAGAGACCAATCAGGAAGGCGGATGAAAATCTGGCATTAGATAGCTCAAGTAGTTTCATGAAAGGGCTGCTCAAAATGGCCAATAAAGGTGACTCTAAAGTTGAGAGTATTGGTGCTTCTAGCCATCAACCGTTTGGTCAAAGTTTTCCTGAGAACGAAGAACGGTTGGATTGTGATCCTGGTGAAGCAGGTTTGGTTGACAAGGCCACGAGTCATTCAGGACTTAACATATATTATGGTAAAGATTATCCCTTATCTTCGAAACCTACCAGGGATATTGGACGACGTTACACTTCTTTCGACGAGTCTGAAATTTCTTGCAAGACCTCTCTGCTAAATAAAAATGGCAATCAGATAAGCTCTCGTGGTCAGGAGGCATGTGGGGAAGGATCTTCATTGTATCAGCAAAATCATGGCTCACATCTTGGTTACATGGGCCTGGTGTTGTTTAATGTTGACCTGAAGGTACAGGCTAACTATCAAGGCGAGCATGTCCCATTGGTTTCTTTGATAAGCAGACTGGACGGCAAAGCTATTGTTGGACACCCTATCCAGGTTGGAATACTTGAAGAAGGTTCAATGGATAGGCTTATTTCGGGCAGTGATCTTGTTTTGGAAAATAGCACAGCAGCAGCACCTGCTTGGCCAACAGGCAGAAGGACTGCTATGCCAAGAGTTCCACGTTCGAATTCATCACGAGCAACCTTAGATGTCAGTGCCAGTGGGGGGCTTTGGGAGATGAAAGCAACCAATAAGCAGGGGGGTAAGAATGCAAAGAAAAATACCACCAGTGTTCGGAGGCCGTTTTCGCAGAAATCTCAAAAGAAGCCCTCCAACTTCAAGAATGCAAGCTCGCCAAGCCTGAAAACCAGAACCCTCTCATCCGTTTCCATTGGGAAAAGGCCTCACAGAGAAGGCAGCCAGGCAAAAGCACATAGGCGCAGCGATGTTCTGGGCGGTCTGTTGAAATCAGACGGAGCAATTCCGCTGGTCACATGTGTCCCTGCAAAGGTTGTGTTCAGTAGGATAATGGAAGCAGTCGGCAGGCCGTCCCATGCTCTTGCTCACCGTGCTAGAAAAGCCAGTCCGGCCGTACGGGATCCACCATAGGCCTTTGGCTATGATATTAGTACAAATGGTTGGCAGAGCTTGACATGGCTCAGGCTTGCAACTGTTGTATGTACATTTCTCAGTTGCAGACTGTTTATACCTCAATACCGTTGTTGATCTCTGACTGTCCGTCCGGTGGCTGGCGCGAAGATCAAAAACTGTTTGTGTTTTCAGATGCCAAATCCTTGGTTAGGCAATCTGATGGAATCTCCGACAAAGGGGCAACCAGAGTGGCGGCGACGGTTGGAGTAGGCTGCCTCTCTCTTTTGTGCTGTGAAGGTGCTGACTTTTGTGTTTGATCATGTATCTACATAGTTTACCTTTGTTGTTACATTACATACATAGTCAACAGTCCAACAGGTCAATAGTATGTTATATGTAGAAATTTATGTCCAGACTTTGGAGCCATGCTTCACCTGTAAAGAAGCATATGTAGGTTAGTGGATGTGACACACATAACAGCAGCTTCAAATGTAGTGAACACAATCAAAGCTTTCTGGGTAACCTTATCGATCTCAGTATGTCAATAGTATATGTCACTATTACAGAATCTGCAGTGCTGTCTTGTCGTCTGTTTTTTTTGTGTGTGTTGTACTGCTAACTGCAGTCCATGTGTTGCTGGCATTGTTATCTTTCTATTTTTTTTCTTTTTTTTTTTGACGTGGTTGGTGGCATTGTTGTCATCGTTGTTGTATTTTTTCTTGTTTGAAACTGCCATGGTATTTTCCATCTGTTAGTCCCCTGTGGAAGGCGGGACCAAATGGTTATTACAGAGTGAAAAAGTGGTTAATACATTCCCTTCATCTTTCTGTAAAATATAGGCCAAACTGGTTGGAAATTGTAAAATACAACGAGTCTGTGTTTGTGTAGAGCAGCACATGACAAAAACTAAACACCTGGAAGTGGCAGACGCGTTCGATATTGTCCTTGTTAAAGCATATAGTAGCATTTGGAATTTTGTGTTTGTTGCTGTGGCTAATTACTCAATTACCATGTGAGTAAAAATACTTTCCTTTCCTCTCTAGGTCCCAACCCCCTTGATAACCTAGGGTTTTTTCCCTTGAAGAATCCCCTTTTTACCTTGCCGAATCCCCTTTATATATAAGCTTGAAATCTTGCAAAGTTCCATTTTCGTTGTCGGCATAACATGATACTCGGCTCAGTTCACCTTCATGGCAGACATGTGTTACTAACACAAACGATCCGACAGGCAAGTGACGGTTTGGGCATTCCTTTCCATATGGTTGATGCCTTAGCGTGAAATGGTGAAGCCTTGTCCCTTCATCTTTCTATAAAATATAGGCCAAATCGGTTGGTAGTTGTAAAAGATCACGAGTCCGTGTTTGTGTAGAGCACCACAGTACAAATAAAACAACTAGAAGTGGCAGATATGCATAGAGTAGCATTTGGAACTTTGTGTTTGTTGTTGCGGCTAATTACTCGATTACCATGTGAGTAAAAGTACTTTCCTTTGCTCTTCAGGTCCCAACCCCCTTGATAACCCTAGGGGGTTTCCCTTCCCGACCCCCTTTATATATAAGCCCGAAATCTTGCAAAGTTCCATTTCTATTGCCAGCATAACATGATACTGGCACGACTCATTTCACCTCCGTGACGGGCGTGTGTCACTAACACAAACGATCTGACATGCAAGTGACAGTTCGGCATTCCTATCCAGACGGTTGATGCCTTGGCATGAAGCGATGAAAGGCAGTGTCCCTTCATCTTTCTGTAAAATATAGGCCGGATCAGTTGGAAGTTGTAAAAGACTGAGTCTGTGTTTGCGTAGAGCAGCACACGGTACAAACAAAACACCTGGAAGTGGCAAACGAGTTTTATCTTGTCGTTGTTAAAACATAAGAGTAACATTTGGAATTTTGTGTTTGTTGTTGCGGCTAATTACCCGACTATAATGTGAGTAAACGTACTTTCCTTTCCTCTCCAAGTCTCAATCCCATTGGTAACCAAGGGTTTTACCCTTGCCGAATCCCCTTTATATATAAGTCCAAAATCTTGCAAAGCTCCATTTTCATTGTCAGCGTAACACGGTACTATCTTTGCTCAGTTCACCTCCATGACGTGCCTATGTCACTAGCACAAACGATCCGGCAGACAAGTGACAGTTTGGGCATTCCTTCCCAGACCGTTGATCCCTTGGCGTGAAGCGGTGAAAGGCTATGTCCCTTCACCTTTCCGTACAATATAGGCCGAATTGGTTGGAAGTTTTAACGAACCACGAGTCTGTGGTTGTGTAAAGCATCACACGGTACTAACAAAACACCTGAAAAGTAGCACACGTGTCTGATCTTGTCCTTGTTAAAACATAGAGTTACATTTGAAATTTTGTGTTTGCTGTTGCGGCTAATTATCCGATTATGATGTGAGTAAAAGCACTTCCTTCTGCTTTCCAAATACCAACCCCATTGACAACCTCAGGTTTTTCCTTGACGAACCCCCTTTATATATAAGCCAAAAATCTTACAAAGTCTCATTTCCATTGTTGGGGTGATACGATACCGTCACGGTCTAACGACTTAGTTCACCTCCATGACAGGCTTATGTCACTAACACAAACGGTCTAGCAGGCAACTGACAATTCTGGACATTCGTTTTAAGACCGTTGATGCCTTGGTGTGAAGCGGTGAAAGGCTTTGTCCTTTCACCCTTTTTAAAATATAGACCGAATTGGTTGAAAGTTGTAAAAAACCACGAGTCTGTGTTTGTGTAGAGCAGCGCACGGTACCAAAAACACCTGGAAGGGGCAGACGAGTCTGATCTTGTCGTCGTTAAAACATAGAGTAACATTTGGAATTTTGTGTTTGTTGCTGCGGCTAATTACCCGATTACCATGTGAGTAAACATACTTTCCTTTCCTCTCCAAGTCCCAACCCCCTTGATATCCTAGGGTTTTCCTCTTGCCGAATCCCCTTTATATACAAGGACAAAATTTTGCAAAGCTCCATATCCATTGCCGACTTAACAAGGTACTATCATGGGACAATTCACCTCCGTGATGGGCCTATGTCACTAACACAAACAATATGGCTGACAAGTGATAGTTTGGGCATTCCTTTCCATACCGCCGATGCCTTGGCATGAAGCGGTGAAAGGCTATATCCCTTCACCTTTTTGTACGATATAGGCTGAATCAGTTGGAAGTTGTAACAAACCACAAGTTGTGTTTGTGTAAAGCATCACACGGTATTAGCAAACTACCTATAGAAGCAGCAGACGTTTATGATCTTGTCCTTGTTAAAACATAGAGTTACATTTGAAATTTTGTGTTTGTTGCTGCGACTAATTACCCAGTAACCATGTGAGTAAAAGTACTTCCCTTTCATTTCCAAGTACCAACCCCCTTGATAACCTAGTATTTTCCCTTGTCGAACCCCCTTATATATAAGCCCAATCCTTACAAAGTCTCATTTCCATTGTCGGTGTAACACGGTACCGTCACGGGCTCACGACTCAGTTCACCTCCATGACGGGCCTATGTCAGTAACACAAACGATCTGACATGCAAGTGACAATTTGGGCATCTGTTTAAGACCTCTGATGCCTTGGCATGAAGCGGTGAAAGGCTCTGTCATTTCATCCTTTTGTAAAATATAGACCGAATTGGCTGGAAGTTCTAAAAGACAATGGGTGTGTATTTGTGTAGAGCAGCACACGGTACAAACAAAACACCTGGATGTGGCAGACGAGCCTGATCTTGTCCTTGTTAAAACGTAGATTAGTATTCGGAATTTGTGTTTGTTGTCGCGGCTAATTACCCGACTACCATGTGAGTAAAAATACTTTCCTTTCCTCTCCAAGTTCCAACCCCCTTGATAACCTAGGGTTTTTCCCTTACCAAATATCCTTTATATATAAGCCCTAAATCTTGCAAAGCTCCATTTCCATTGCCGGCGTAACACGGTACTATCATGGCTGAGTTCACCTCCGTGACAGGCCTATGTCACTAACACAGATGATCTGGCAGGCAAGTGACAGTCTGGGCATTCCTTTCCATACCGCTGGTGCCTTGGCGTGAAGCTGTGAAAGGCTATGTCCCTTCACCTTTTTGTACAATATAGCCTGAATCGGTTGGGAGTTATAACAAACCACGAGTCTGTGTTTGTGTAAAGCATCACCCGGTACTAACAAAACACCTGGAAGTAGCAGACGTGTCTGATCTTGTCCTTGATAAAACATACAGTTTCATTTGAATTTTTGAGTTTGTTGCTGCGACT
The DNA here is from genome assembly GCA_022496015.1 of Hordeum marinum. Taxonomy (NCBI): domain Eukaryota; kingdom Viridiplantae; phylum Streptophyta; class Magnoliopsida; order Poales; family Poaceae; genus Hordeum; species Hordeum marinum. The sequence continues at coordinate 483,558,391 of CM039673.1, forward strand.
AATTACCCGATTAATATGTGAGTAAAAGTACTTCCCTTTCCTTTCCAAGTACCAACCCCCCTTGATAACCTAGGGTTTTCCCTTTCTGCATCCCCTTTATCTATAAGCCCCAAATCTTACAAAGTCTCATTGCCATTGCTGGCGTAACACGGTACCGTCACGGGCTTACGACTCAGTTCACCTCCATGACATAGCTATGTCACTAACACAAACGATCTAGCAAACAAGTGACAATTCGGGCATTCCTTTCTGGATTGTTGATGCCTTGGCATGAAGCGGTGAAGGCTCTGTCTTTTCATCTTTCTGTAAAATATAGGTCATATCGGTTGGAAGTTATAAAAGACCATGAGTCTATGTTTTTGTAGAGCAACACACGATACAAACAAAACACCTAGAAGTGACGGACGAGTGTGATCTTGTCTATTAAAACATATAGTAACATTTAGAATTTTGTGTTTGTTGATGTGGCTAATTACCCTATTACCATTTGAGTAAACATACTTTCCTTTCCTCTCCAAGTCCCACCCCCTTGATAACCTAGGGTTTTCCCCTTATTAGATCCCATTTATATATAAGTCCAAAATCTTGCAAAGCTCCATTTCCATTGCCGGCATACAGGGTACTATCATGGCTTAGTTCACCTCTTTGACGGGCCTATGTCACTAACACAAACGATCTCGCAAATAAGTGATAGTTTGTGTAACTGCCCGGGACTGACGCTCCAGAAGATTACCCTTTTATTCCACTGTCATCGTATGATTCATTTGGTTGTTGCATTCATCAGTGTATCATTCGCAACGTCTGCATGGCATCATCACTCGTTTTCAAAACTTGCATCCGTTTGTAGTGCCGGTTCTCTCCGTTCTCATCGCTGACCATTTCGAGACCAACCACACATGCCCGCGCCCGCGGCATCGATAAAATATTATTTTTAAAAGGTGCGTATAAAATATTCTCGGATTGGGTCGGAACTTGGTGTGCGGTCTTGTTATATTGTAGGTGGATCGCCTGCCAAATTTTGTTGCAATCAGTGTCCGTTTGATACCCCAACGGTCAACCGCAGCGGCACCGTCGTCGGTTATTTAGCGGATGTTTCGGTATTTCAAAACATATGCCGGGCCGCAAACCTCCCTCTCATCTCAACCCAACCACTTCTACACAACTCACTTAGTCCTGCTAGCCCTCCTTCTCTTTTGGACCGTCGGATCGAGATCCGAAGGTCCGAAAATGGTGCAAAACCCCTCAAACCCTAGCCTCCCTACCTATTTATAAAGTCCAACCATAGATTTTAGGAGGCTTGTCCCATCCCACCAATTCAACCGCTGCCACCCACACCTGCTCTCCTCCCACCTCGGGATCCTCCCTGTCCAAGTCGCCCCTCCACCTCTCTCGTTTTGCACACCCAGCTAACTAGAGCCCCAATGCCAGATCCAACATTGCAGCCGCCTACTCCTTCCTCCCGTCGTGCATGAGCGCACAAGCACGAGCTCAAGTGCCTCCTCCTGTGTTCCTGGACGCGTCCGTATTCCGCAGGGACGTGCGTCCTTAGCAGCTCTGCCCAACCCTAGCTCGGGCTTGCGCCAAGGACCTCGACACCTCCTGCCGCGGGGCAAGCCACGCTGGAGGTTTTCCCTTGAAGAGGAAAGGGTGATGCAGCGAAGTAGATAAGTATTTCCCTTAGTTGATGAGAACCAAGGTATCAATCCAGTAGGAGGAACAAGCAAGTGACCAATGGATGCACCTACACAAACAATCAAACTCTTGCACCCAACACTATAAACGGGTTGTCAGTCCCTTCACGGTTATGAGCAAGGATTAGATCCAATAGAGATAGATGTAAACGAGAACAGAAGGTAAAAGATAAATAAATTGCAGCAAAGTATTTTTGGTTTATAGATCTGAAAATATATTATGAAAAGTAGACCCGGGGCCATAGGTTTCACTATAGGCTTCTCTCTTGAAGGAAAATATCATGATGGGTAAACAAATAACTGTCAAGAAATTGATAGAAAAGCGAATAATCATGTAGTTATCCAAGGAAATGATCATGCATATAGGCATCACGTCCATGTCAAGTAGACTGAAACGATTCTGCATCTACTACTATTACTCCACACATCGACCGACTCCTGCCTGCATCTAGAGTATTAAGTTCATGAAGAACAGAGTAACACATTAAGTAAGATGACATGATGTAGAGGGATAAACTCAAGCAATATGATGAAAACCCAATCTTGTTACCCTTGATGGCAACAATACAATACGTGCCCCGCTACCCCTACTATGTCATTGGGTGAGGACACCGCAAGATTGAACCCAAAACCAAGCACTTCTCCCATTGCAAGAATTACCAATCTAGTTGGCCAAACCAAACCAATAACTCGAAGAGACTTGCAAAGTTATGAAATCATGCATATAAGAATTCAGAGAAGATTCATGGATAATTTGAACATAAACCCACAATTCATCGGATCTTGACAAACACATCGCAAAAGAGTATTACATCGGATAGATCTCCATGAAGATCATGAAGAACATGGTATTGAAGATCAAAGAGAGAGAAGAAGCCATCTAGCTACTAGCTATGGACCCATAGGTCTGTGGTAGACTACTCATGCGTCATCGGAAGGGCAATGGAGTTGATGTAGATGCCCTCCATGATCGAAACCCCCTCCGGCAAATTACCAAAAAGGCTCCAAGATTGGATCTCTTGGGAACGAAGGCTTCTATCGGAGGAAAAGTATTTGCGTGGATCCCTTTGGTGTTGGGGGAATATTTGGGTATTTATAGGACAAAGAATAGGGTTAGGAGACTTGCCAGGAGAGGGCAAGCCTGCCAGGCGCGGCCAGGGGGGGGGGTGCCACGCCTACCAGGCTTGTGATCTCCTGGTAGATCCCCTGGCGTGCACTACAAGCCTAGTGGATTTGTTTCCTTCCAGAGAAAATCATTCTGAAGATTTTATTCCGTTTGGACTCCATTTAATATTCCAAATCTGCAAAACTCAAAAACAAGGAAAAAATAGAAACTGGCACTGGGTTCTAGATTAATAGGCTAGTCCCAAAAATAATGTAAAATAGCATATTAATGCATATAAAACATCCAAAATAGATAATATAATAGCATGACATCATCAAAAATTATAGATACGTTGGAGACGTATCAGCATCCCCAAGCTTAATTCCTGCTCATCCTCGAGTAGGTAAATGAATAAAATAGAATTTTTGATGTGGAGTGCTACCTAACATATTTATCCATGTAATATTCTCTATTTTGGCTTGAATATTCAGATCCATAAGACTCAAAAACAAAAGCTTAATATTTATATAAAAACAATAACATTTCAAGCATACTAGCAAAGCAATTGTATCTCTTCAAAATATAATGGCAAAAGAAAGTTATCCCTACAATATCATATGGTCTGGCTATGCTCCATCTTCCCCACACAAAGTATTTATTGTTGGAAATATGCCCTAGAGGTAATAAATAAAGTTATTATTATTATATTTCCTTGTTCATGATAATCTTTATTATCCATGCTATAATTGTATTGATTGGAAACACATTACATGTGTGGGTAAATAGACAACACTTTGTCCCTAGTATGCCTCTAGTGAACTAGCTCGTTGATCAAATATAGTCAAGGTTTCCTAACTATTAACAGGTGATGTCATTTGATAACGGGATCATATCATTAGGAGAATGATGTGATGGACAAAGACCCAAACTACAAACATAGCATATGATCGTGTCAGTTTATTGCTACTGTTTTCTGCATGTCAAGTATGTGTTCCTATGACCATGAGATCATGTAACTCACGGACATCGGAGGAGTCCCTTGTGTGTATCAAACATCGCAACGTAACTAGGTAACTATAAAGGTGCTCTACAGGTATCTCCGAGGGTGTCTATTGAGTTGGCATGGATCAAGACTGGGATTTGTTACTCCGTGTGACGGAGAGGTATCTCAGGGCCCACTCGGTCTTACAACACCACAATAAGCCTTGCAAGCAATGTGACTAAGTGTTAGTTGCGGGATCTTGTATTACGGAATGAGTAAAGAGACTTGCCAGTAACAAGGTTGAACTAGGTATGGAGATACCGACGATCGAATCTCGGGCAAGTAACATACCGAAGAACAAAGGGAACATCATACGGGATTAACTGAATCCTTGACATAGAGGTTCGACCGATAAAGATCTTCGTAGAATATGTAGGAACCAATATGGGCATCCAGGTCCCGCTATTGGTTATTGACCGTAGAGGTGTCTCGGTCATGTCTACATAGTTCTCGAACCCATAGGGTCTGCACACTTAAGGTTTGGTGACGTTTCGGTAGTATAGAGTTATGTATGGTGGTGACTGAAGGTTGTTCGGAGTCACGGATGAGATCCCGGATGTCACGAGGAGCTCCGGAATGGTCCGAAGGTAAAGATTCATATATAGGAAGTCCTGTTTTGGTCACCGGAAAAGTTTCGGGCTCATCGGTATTGTACCGGGAGTGCCGGTATTGTACCGGGAGGCCTCTGGGAGGGGTATTTCGACCCTAGAGGCTTCATGGGCTGTGGGAGAGTGAATATAAGCCCTTAGTGGGCTGGTGAAAACTACCACACAAGGCCCATGTGGCTGGAGAAGAAAACCCAATAGGAAAAGGTGGAAAAAAGGGCAAAAAAGGAGCAATCCTAGTCCTACTAGGATTGGAGGAGGAGTCCTCCTCTCCTAGTAGGTTCGGCCGAACCATAGGAGCCTTGGACCTTGCGCCAAGGCTCTCCTCCTCTCCTCCTATATATACTGGTGGGATTTAGGGTTTTGCACTAGTTTTTTCAGCCACGTGCTACCCGTTCCTCCAGTGCATAGTTTCTCCTCTAGATCGTATTTCTGCAGTGCTTAGGCAAAGCCCTACCGGAATTGCTCCACCACTATCGCCGGAGCACTGTCATGCTGCCGGAGAACTCTTCTTCCTCTCCGCTCCTTCTTGCTGGATCAAGACGGCGGAGATCGTCATCAAACTGTACGTGTGCTGAATGCGGAGGTGCCGTCCGTTCGACGCTAGATCGGAAGGATCGTGATCAAGTTCGTGGGACGGATCATGATCAAGTTCGTGGGACGGATCGTGATTGGATCGCGGGACGGATCGTGATTGGATCACGGGACGCACGGCGATTTGGGTCGCGAAGACGTTCGACTACACCAACCGTGTTTCTTAACGCTTCCCGCTTAGCGATCTACAAGGGTACGTAGATCCACTCTCCCTCTCGCGGATGCTCATCACCATGGATAGATCTGCGTGTGCGTAGGAAATTTTTTGTTTTCCATGCAACGTTCCCCAATAGTCGCATCATGAGCTAGGTCTATGTGTAGATGAGATCTCGAGTAGAACACAAAAGGTTTGTGGGTGTTGATGCTTAGATTGCTTCCTCCCTTGGTCGGATGTTGGTTCAGCAGTATTGTGAGATGAAGCGGCCCGGACCAACATTACTCATACGCTTATGAGAGACCGGTTCCCTCGACCGCAACTTGTTGCATAGATGGCTTGCGGGTGCCAGTTTCTCTCACTTTAGTTGGATCGGATTCGACAAAGGCGGTCCTTGAGAAGGTTGAAAAGCAACTAGTGTATCACCGTTGTGGTTTTTGCGTAGATGAGAATTGTTCTTGCTAGATACCCGTAGCAGGCACGTAAAACATGCAACAACAATTAGAGGACGTCTAACTTGTTTTTGCAGGGTAGGTTGTGATGTGATATGGCCAATTACATGATGTGATATATGTGATGTATGAGATGATCATGTGATCTATAGATTATCATGACTTGCATGTCGATGAGTACGACAACCGGCAGGAGCCATAGGGTTGTCTTTAATTATTGTATGACCTGCGTGTCAATCATTAAGCGCTATGTAATGCTTTACTTTATCGCTAAATGGTAGCAATAGTAGTAGAAGCATGTTGGGAGCGATAACCCCGATGGCGACACGTTGATGGAGATCATGGTGTCATGCCGATGACGATGGAGATCATGCCGGTGCTTTCTAGATGGAGATCAAAAGCACAAGTTCATGGCCATATCATGTCACTTATGTATTGCATGTGATGTTAATCCTTTTATGCACCTTGTTTTGCTTAGGACAATGGTAGCATTATAAGGTGATCCCTCACTTAAATTTCAAGATGAATCGTGTTCTCCCCGAGTGTGCACCGTTGCGGAAGTTCGTCGTGTTGAGGCACCACGTGTTGATCGGGTGTGATAGACTCTACGTTCACATACAACGGGTGCAAGCCAGTGTTGCACGTCTAGAACACTTGGGTTAAACTTGACGAGCCTAGCATGTACAGACATGGCCTCGAAACACAAGAGACTGAAAGGTCGAACATGAGTCATATAGTCGATATGATCAACATAATGATGTTCAGCATTGAAGCCACCTCAACTCACGTGATGATCGGACTTGAGTTGGTGGATTTGGATCATGTGACACTCAGATGACCTGAGGGATGTCAATTTGAGTGGGAGCTTTAGTAATTTGATTAACTAAACTCATTATCTTGAACAATAGTCTAAGTAAACTTTGCATATTTATGTTGTAGATCAATGGCTCGCGGAGTAGCACCCCTGAATTTTAATGCGTTCCTAGAGAAAGCTAAGTTGAAAGATGATGGAAGTAACTTTGTTGACTGGGCCCGTAATCTGAGAATTATCCTCACGGCTTCCCAGAAATCATATGTCCTTGATGCACCGCTTGGTGACCAACTAGAAGACATGACCTCCGAAGACGTTAAGAACGCTTGGGAGGCACGTACTGGAGATTAATTAATAGTTCAGTGTGCGATATTGTATGGCTTAGAACCGGGACTTCAAAGACGTTTTGAACGTCATGGATCATATGAGATGTTCCAGGAGTTGAAGTTTATCTTTCAGAAGAACGCCCGGATCGATAGGTATGAAACCTCCGATAAGTTCTATGCTTGCAAGATGGAGGAGAACGAGTCTATCAGTGAACATATACTCAGAATGTCTGGGTATTCAACTTGTCTAGCGGAGTTGGGAATTGCCCTTCCGCCAGAGGCGATCACTGATAGATTTCTTCAATCACTGCCACCTAGTTACAAGAGCTTTGTGATGAACTATAACATGCACAGGATGAACAAGTCAGTCGCTAAGCTGTTTGCGATGCTAAAAGTCGCTGAGTCTGAAATCCAGAAAGAACATCAAGTGTTGATGGTCAATAAAACCACTAGTTTCAAGAAAAATGGCAAGGTCAAGGGCAAGGGCAAGAAGGGTAAAACCAAGAAGGATGGCAAAGCAGTTGCTACTCTGGTAAAGAAGCCCAAGCATGGACCCAAGCCAGAAACCGAGTGCTTTCATTGCAAGGGAACTGGTCACTGGAAGCGGAACTGCCCCCAGTACCTGGCTGACAAGAAGGCGGCCAACAACAAACAAGGTATATATGATATACATGTTATTGATGTGTACCTTACTAGCTCTCGTAGTAGTGCCTGGGTATTTGATACCGGTTCGGTTGCTCACATTTGCAACTCAAAGCAGGAACTACGGTATAAATGAAGGCTAGCAAAGGACGAGGTGATGATGCGCGTAGGAAATGGTTCCAAGGTTGATATGATCGCCATCAGCACGCTCTCTCTTCGATTACCATCGGGATTAGTGATGAACCTGAATAATTTTTATTTAGTGCCTGCGTTAAGCATGAACATTATATCTGGATCTTGTTTATATCGAGACGGTTACTCATTTAAATTAGAGAATAAAGGTTGTTCTATTTATATGAGTAATATCTTTTATGGTCATGCACCCAATGTTAGGGGTTTATTCATCTTGAATCTTGATAGTGATGACACACATGTTCATAACATTGATGCCAAAAGATGTAGAGTTGATAATGATAGTACCACTTTCTTGTGGCATTGCCGTTTAGGTCATATTGGTGTAAAACGCACGAGGAAGCTCCACGCTGATGGACTTTTGGAGTCACTTGATTTTGAATCACTTGACACATGTGAACCATGCCTCATGGGCAAGATGACTAAAACGCCGTTCTCTGGAACAATGGAACGGGCGAGTGACTTATTGGAAATCATACATACTGATGTGTGCGGTCCAATGAATGTTACAGTGCGTGGTGGATATCATTATTTTCTCACCTTCACTGATGACTTAAGTAGATATGGGTATATTTACTTAATGAAACACAAGTCTGAAACGTTTGAAAAGTTCAAGCAATTTCAGAGTGAAGTTGAGAATCATCGTAACAGGAAGATTAAGTTCCCGCGATCTGATCGAGGAGGTGAATATCTGAGTTATGAGTTTGGCAGTCACTTAAGACAATATGGAATTGTTTCACAATTGACACCGCCCGGAACACCACAGCGTAATGGTGTGTCCGAACGTTGTAATCGAACCTTATTAGATATGGTGCGTTCTATGATGTCTCTTGCTGATTTGCCACTATCGTTTTGGGGTTATGCATTAGAGACATCTGCATTCACTTTAAATAGGGCACCATCAAAATCCATTGAGACGACGCCATATGAACTATGGTTTGGCAAGAAGCCAAAGTTGTCATTTCTTATAAGTTTGGGGATGTGATGCTTATGTCAAAAAGCTTCAGCCTGAAAAGCTGGAACCCAAAGCGGAGAAATGCGTCTTCATAGGATACCCGAAAGAGACAGTCGGGTATACCTTCTATCTCAGATCCGAAGGCAAAGTGTTTGTCGCTAAGAACGGAACATTTCTTGAGGAAGAGTTTCTCTCGAAAGAATTGAGTGGGAGGAAGATAGAGCTTGATGAGGTTATTGAACCTTTACTTCAACTAGAAAGTAGAGCAGCGCAGAAATATGTTTCTGTGGAATCTACAACGGTAGAAGAGGAAGTTAATGATGATGATCATGAAGCTTAGGATCAAGCTACTATTGAACCTCATAGGTCGACAAGGATGCGTACTACTCCTGAGTGGTACGACAACCCTGTCTTAGAGGTCATGTTGTTGGACAACAATGAACCTACGAGCTATGGAGGAGCAGTGATGGGCCCAGATTCCGAGAAATGTTTAGAGGCCATGAAATCTGAGATGGGATCCATGTATGAAAACAAAGTATGGACTTTGGAAGTATTACCTGAAGGGCAAAAGGCCATTCAGAACAAATGGATCTTTAAGAAGAAGACATATGCGGACGGTAATGTCACCTCTATAAAGCTCGACTTGTGGCAAAAGGTTTTTCACAAGTTCAAGGAGTTGACTACGATGCGACTTTCTCACCCGTAGCGATGCTTAAGTCTGTCAGAATCATGTTGGCAATAGCTGCTTATTTCGACTATGAAATTTGGCAGATGGATGTCAAAATGGCGTTCCTCAATGGTTTCCTTAAGGAAGAGTTGTATATGATGCAACCCGAAGGTTTTGTCGATCCAGAGAATGCTGACAAAGTTTGCAAACTCCAGCGATCCATTTATGGACTGGTGCAAGCATCTCGGAGTTGGAATAAGCGTTTTGATGAGGTGATCAAGGCGTTTGAGTTTATACAAGTTTATGGAGAAGCTTGTATTTACAAGAAAGTGAGTGGGAGCTCTATAGCGTTTCTAGTATTATATGTGGATGACATATTGCTGATTGGAAACAATATAGAAATGCTGGAAAGCGTGAAGGAATATTTTAACAAGAGTTTTTCAATGAAGGACCTAGGAGAAGTTGCTTTCATATTAGGCATTAAGATCTATAGAGATAGATCGAGACGCTTAATAGCATTTTCACAGAGCACATACCTTGATAAAGTTTTGAAGAAGTTCAAAATGGATCAGTCTAAGAAGGGTTTTTTGCCTGTGTTACAAGGTGTGAAGTTGAGTAAGACTCAATGCCCAGTGACTGCAGAAGATACAGAAAATATGAGTGTCATCCCCTATGCTTTAGCCGTAGGCTTTATCATGTATGCAATGCTGTGCACAAGACCCGATGTCAGCCTTGCCATAAGTATGGCCGGAAGGTTTCAAAGTGATCCTGGAATGGAGCACTGGGCAGCGGTCAAGAATATCCTTAAGTACCTAAATAGGACTAAGGAAATGTTTCTCGTTTATGGAGGTGATGAAGAGCTCGTCGTAAAGGGTTACGTCGATGCATGCTTTGACACCGATCCGGATGAGTCTAAGTCGCAAACGGGATACGTATTTATTCTCAACGGGGGAGCGGTAAGCTAGTGCAGTTCCAAGCAAAGCGTGGTAGCCGATTCTACGTGCGAAGCGGAGTACATCGCAGCCTCGGAGGCGGCGAAGGAAGGTGTCTGGATGAAGCAGTTCATGACAGATCTTGGAGTAGTGCCCAGTGCACTGAATCCAATGAACCTGTTCTGTGACAACACTGGTGCCATTGCTCTGGCCAAGGAACCAAGGTTTCACAAGAGGACCATACACATAAAGCGACGCTTCAACTCCATCCGCGATTACATCGAGGAGAAGGACATAAATATTTGCAAGGTGCACACGGATCTGAATGTTGCAGACCCGTTGACTAAACCTCTTCCAAGGGCTAAACATGATCAACACCAGAACTGCATGGATGTTCGATTCATTACAATGTAAATCACATAGTGATGTGAGCTAGATTATTGACTCTAGTGCAAGTGGGAGACTGTTGGAAATATGCCCAAGAGGCAATAAATAAAGTGTTTATTATTATATTTCCTTGTTCATGATAATCGTTTATTATCCATGCTATAATTGTATTGATTGGAAACACATTACATGTGTGGGTAAATAGACAACACTTTGTCCCTAGTATGCCTCTAGTGAACTAGCTCGTTGATCAAAGATGGTCAAGGTTTCCTAACTATTGACATGTGATGTCATTTGATAACGGGATCACATCATTAGGAGAATGATGTGATGGACAAAGACCCAAACTACAAACGTAGCATATGATCATGTCAGTTTATTGCTATTGTTTTCTGCATGTCAAGTATGTGTTCCTATGACCATGAGATCATGCAACTCACGGACATCGGAGGAGTGCCTTGTGTGTATCAAACGTCGCAACATAACTGGGTGACTATAAAGGTGCTCTACAGGTATCTCCGAGGGTGTCTGTTGAGTTGGCATGGATCAAGACTGGGATTTGTTACTCCGTGTGACGGAGAGGTATCTCAGGGCCCACTCGGTAATACAACATCACAATAAGCCTTGAAAGAAATGTGACTAAGTGTTAGTTGCGGGATCTTGTATTACGGAATGAGTAAAGGGACTTGCCAGTAACGAGGTTGAACTAGGTATGGAGATACCGACGATCGGATCTCGGGCAAGTAACATACTGAAGAACAAAGGGAACATCATACGGGATTAACTGAATCCTTGACATAGAGGTTCGACCGATAAAGATCTTCGTAGAATATGTAGGAACCAATATGCGCATCTAGGTCCCGCTATTGGTTATTGACCGTAGAGGTGTCTCGGTCATGTCTACATAGTTCTCGAACCCGTAGGGTCTGCAAACTTAAGGTTTGGTGACGTTTCGGTAGTATAGAGTTATGTATGGTGGTGACAGAAGGTTGTTCGTAGTCCCGGATGAGATCCCGTACATCATGAGGAGCTCCAGAATGGTTCGGAGGTAAAGAATCATATATAGGAAGTCCTATTTTGGTCGCCGGAAAAGTTTCGGGCTCATCGGTAGTGTACCGGGAGTGCCGGTAGTGTACCGGGAGGTCTCCGGGAGGGGTATTTCGACCCAAGAGGCTTCATGGGCTGTGGGAGAGTGAATATCAGCCCTTATTGGGCTGGTGGAAACTCCCACACAAGGCCCATGTGGCTGGATAAGAAAACCCAATAGGAAAAGGTGGAAAAAGGCAAGAAGGAGCAATCCTAGTCCTACTAGGATTGGAGGAGGAGTCCTCCTCTCCTAGTAGGTTCGGCCGAACCATAGGAGCCTTGGACCTTGCGCCAAGGCTCTCCTCCTCTCCTCCTATATATACTGGTGGGATTCAGGGTTTTGCACTATTTTTTTCAGCCACGTGCTATCCGTTCCTCGAGTGCATAGTTTCTCCTCTAGATCGGATTTCTGCAGTGCTTAGGCGAAGCCCTGCCGGAATTGCTCCACCACTATTGCCAGAGCGCCGTCATGCTGTCGGAGAACTCTTCTACCTCTCTGCTCCTTCTTGCTGGATCAAGATGACAGAGATCGTCATCAAGCTTTACGTGTGCTAAATGCGGAGGTGCCGTCCGTTCGGAGCTAGATCGGAAGGATCGTGATCAAGTTCGTGGGAAGGATCATGATTGGATCGCGGGACGGATCATGATTGGGTCGCAGGACGGATCGTGATTGGATCACGGGACTCACGGCGATTTGGATCGCGAAGACGTTCGACTACACCAACCACGTTTCTTAACGCTTCCCGCTTAGCGATCTACAAGGGTACGTAGATCCACTCTCCCTCTCGTAGATGCTCATCACCATGGATAGATCTGCGTGTGCGTAGGAATTTTTTTGTTTCCCATGCAACGTTCCCCAACATTTATATCATGCACAACCCCGATGACAAGTCAAGCAATTGTTTTCATACTTTTATTTTCTCAAACTTTTTCAATTCTCACGCAATACATGAGCGTGAGCCATGGATATAGCACTATAGGTGGAATAGAATATGGTGGAGGTTGTCAAGGAAAGCGAGAAGATAGTCTCACATCAACTAGGTGTATCAACAGGCTATGGAGATGCCCATCAATAGATATCAATGTGAGTGAGTAGGGATTGCCATGCAACAGATGCACTAGAGCTATAAGTGTATGAAAGCTCAAAACGAAACTAAGTGGACGTGCATCAAGAAGAAAAATTCCACTAGTTGTATGAAAGTGACAAAATAGGAGACTCTCTACAATGAAGATCATGGTGCTACTTTGAAGCACAGGTGTGGAAAAAGATAGTAGCAATGTCCCTTCTCTCTTTTCTCTCATTTTTTGTGGGCATCTAAGTCCTCTTTTTTTCATCATTTTTTATTTGGGCTTCGCTGGCCTCTTTCATTTTTCATAAAGTCCAGAATCTCATCCCCACTTGTGAGGGAATCATAGCTTCCATCATCGTTGCCTCAAATGGGACATGCTCTAATAATGATAATGATCACACTTTTATTTACTTACAACTCAAAAGAAAATTACAACTTGATACCTATGACAAAATATGACTCTATATGCAATATGGAAGTGATGGTGCATGCCATAAAAGGAAGAGGTGGAAGCTGCATGGCAATATATCTCGGAATGGCTACGGAAATGCCATAATAGGTAGGTATGGTGGCTGTTTTGAGGAAGGTATATGGTGGCTGTTTTGAGGAAGGTATATGATGCTGTTTTGAGGAAGGTGGATTTGTTGTACCGGCGAAAGTTGCGCGGTACTAGAGAGGATAGCAAAGGTGGAAGGGTGAGAGTGCGTATAGTCCATGGACTCAACATTAGTCATGAAGAACTCACATACTTATTGCAAAAGTCTATTAGTCATTGAAGCAAAGTATTAAATGCATGCTCCTAGGGGAGAGTTTGGTAGGAGTAAACCATCGCGCGCTCCCGACCCTCACATAAAGGTCGGCAATCTATAAACAAATCATGCTCCGACTTCCTTACATAACGGTTCACCATACGTGCATGCTACGGGAATCACAAAACTTTACACAAGTATTTTTTACCAAATCATAGTTACTTCCTAACATGACTCTTAATATTACCATCTTTATATCTCAAAACTTTATGCAAGGAATCAAACTTCTCATAGTATTCAATGCACTTAATATGGAAGTTTTTATTATATCCCTCTTGGATGCCTATCATTTTAGGACCAAATTCATAACCTAGACCAATTACCATGTTGTTTAGAGACTCTCAAAATAATATAAGTGAGGTACAATAGTTCGATTATTTCTATAAAACGCAAACACCACCGTGCTCTAAAAAAATATAAGTGAAGCACATAGAGCAAAATTGCCTATCTCAAAAGATATAACTGAAGCACACAGAGTATTCTAATAAATTCACGATTTATAGTGTCTCTCTCAAAAGATGTGTGCAACAAGTATTATTGTGGCAAACTAAGATGCAAAGACTCATATCATACAAGACGCTCCAAGCAAAACACATATCATGTGGTGAATACAAATATAGCCTCAAGTAAATTTACCGATGGATTGTAGACGAAAGAGGGGATGACTTCCGGGGCATCCCCAAGATTAGGCTCTTTGGAATACTTGAATATGACTTGGGGTTCCTTGGGCATCCCCAATCTTAGGCTCTTTCCACTCCTTATTCCATAGTCCATCAAATCTTTACCCAAAACTTCAAAACTTCACAACACAAAACTTAACAGAAAATTCGTGAGATCCGTTAGTATAAGAAAATAAATGACCACTTAGGTACTGTTGTGAACTCATTATTTATTTATATTGGTGTTATACCTACTGTATTCTAACTTCTCCATGGTTCATTCCCCATGAAACAACCCATAGATTCATGAAAATAGGCAAACAACTCAAAGAAAACAGAATCTGTGAAAAACAAAACAGTGTGTAGCAATCTGAAAACTTCATATTTATGTAACTCAAGCAATTCTTAAAAATTATGACAACCTTGGAAATTTATATTTCAATCTTGTGTAAAAAGTTCAGACTCATTGGACGCCCTGAAAAAATTAGAAAATTCCTGGACTTAACGCAAAAGTTTCTGTTTTTCAGCAAGATTAAATCAACAACTACCATAGATCACCCCAAAGGTTTTACTTGGCTCAAACACTAATTGAAACACCAAAACACAATTACTAAATAAGTAATAATATGGTAAACACTCAAAAACAGAAGCAAAAACAGAACACAAAAATAAAATTGGGTTGTCTTTCAACAAGCGCTATTGTTTAATGCCCCTAGCTAGGCAAAACACAAAAGATCTAGGTATTGTCATGTTTGGTATGCAATCCAAAATTAGCCCTCATAATAGATTCATAAGGCAATCTTATTTTCTTTCTAGGAAAGTGTTCCATGCCTTTCCTTCATGGAAATTGGAATCTAATGTTTCCTTCTTTCATGTCAATCATTGCACCAATCGTTCTAAGGAAAGGTCTACCAAGAATAATAGGACATGTAGGATGGCAATCTATATCAAGAACAATGAAATCTATGGGCAGATAGTTCCTATTTGCAACAATCATAACATCATTAATTCTTCCCATAGGTTTCTTAATAGTGGAATCCGCAAGATGCAAATTTAGAGAGCAATCATCAAGATCATGGTAACCTAGCACATCACATAGAGTTTTCAGAATCATGGAAACACTAGCATCCAAATCACACAAAGCATGGAACTCATAATCTTTGATTTTAATCTTAATAGTAGGTTCCCACTCATCATGAAGCTTTCTAGTGATAGAAACTTCTAACTCAAGTTTTTCTTAAAAAGATTTCATCATAGCATCAACGATATGTTTAGTAAAAGCCTTATTTTGACTATAAGCATGAGCAGAATTCATCATGGATTGTAACAAGGAAATACAATCAATCAAAGAGCAACTGTCATAATTAAATTCCTTAAAATCCAAAAGAGTGGGTTCATTGCTATTTAAAGTTTTGACCTCTTCCACCCCACTTTTATCAATCTTAGCATTAAGATCTATAGACTCCGAATCATTGGGACGCCTTTCAACTAAAGTTGACTTATCTCCAGACCCATATTTATCAAGATTTATATTGGAAAACAAAGATTCAATAGTAGTCACATTAATCACTTTAAGATCTTCGTCATTATTATCACGAGAACATACTTTTTCAAGCCATTCACGCTTAGCACGTATTCTAGTGGTTCTTTCCTTAATTTCATCAATAAAAATTCTCATAGATTTTGAAGACTCATTAATATCATGCTTAGGTGGAGTAGATCTAACTTTCAAAGAATCAATCTCAAGCGAAATTCTATCAACGCTCCTAGCCAAATCATCTATCTTGAGCACTTTTTCTTCAATAGTAGCATTAAAAACCTTTTGTGAACCAATAAATTCTTTAACAATATTCTCCATATCATAGGGCATATTATTATAATTTCCATAAGAATTGTTGTAGGAATTACCATAATTATTAGAGGAATTACTAGGAAACGGCCTAGAGTTGAAATTACCTCTATACGCGTTATTACCAAAATTGTTCCTACCAACAAAATTCACATCCGTAGATTCTGTATTATTTCCAATCAAAGAAGACAAAGGAATATACTTAGGATCAATAGGAGATCTCTTAATAGCAAGTAATTTCATCAATTCATCCATCTTTTCACTCAAAGTATTTATTTCTTCAATAGCATGCACTTTTTTACTAGTAGGAGATCTTTCGGTATGCCCTTGAGAGTAGATTGTCATAATATTATCCAGGAGTTTGGCAACTTCTCCTAATGTGATTTCCATAAAAGTACCACCCGCGGTGCAATCTAAAAGATTTCTAGATGCAAAATTCAACCCCGCATAAAAAAATTGTATAATCATCCATAAACTCAAACCATGTGCGGGACAATTTCTAATCATTAATTCCATCCTCTCCCAAGATTGTGCAACATGCTCATGATCAAGTTGCTTGAAATTAATTATATCGTTCCTAAGGGAGATGATCTTAGCGGGCTAAAATTACTTGGATATAAAACCATCTTTACACTTGTTCCATGAATCAATACTATTTTTAGGCAAAGATGAAAACCAAGTTTTAGCACGATCTCGTAGCGAGAATGGAAATAGCTTCAATTTAACAATATCGTTATCCACATATTTTTTTTTCAATGTCACATGATAAGTCTCCAACGTATCTATAATTTATGAAGTAGTAATGCCATGTTTACAATAATTCTATATGATTTTGGTACGATTTTATTAGAACTAACTCGGACTGACGTTGTTTTCAGCAGAACTACCGTGGTGTCGTTTTTTGTGCAGAAATAAAAGTTTTCAGAATGGGGTGAAATTTTAGTATGCATTTTTATGGAACAAAAGAGACCCGAAGCTTTGGAGCTGGGCCAGAAGAGCCACGAGGAGGCAGCAAGCCTGCCAGACACGGCCACCCCTGGCCGCGCCTAGTGGGCTTGCCACCGCCTCGTGGCACCCCTTGATGTGAGATCGACACCAAAAATTCCTATAAATGTAGAAACCTATGAAAAGAAACCAAGATTGGGAATTCCGCCACTGCAAGCCTCTAGAGCCACGAAAAACCAATCGGGAGCCCATTTCGCCACCCTGCGAGAGGGGGAAACCATCAACGGAGGCCATCTTCATCATCCCGGCGCTCTCCATGACGAGGAGGGAGTAGTTCACCCTCGGGGCCGAGGGTATGTACCATTAGCTATGTTTTTGATCTCTCTCTCTCTCTCTCATGTTCTTGAGATGGCACGATCTTGATGTACCGCGAACTTTATTGATATAGATGAATCATATGGAGTTTTCCCCACTTTATCTTGTTGTGATGAATTGAGTTTTCCCTTTGAAGTTTTCTTGTCGGATTGAGTCTTTAAGGATTTGGAACACTTGATGTATGTCTTGCGATGGGATATCCGTGGTGAAAATGGGATGTTCTATTGATCCACTTGATGTATGTTTTGGTGATCAACTTGCGGGTTCCATGACCTTGGGAATCTATGCATAGGGGTTGGCACACGTTTTTGTCTTGACTTTCCGGTAGAAACTTTGGGGCACTCTTTGAAGTTCTTTGTGTTAGATTGAACATGATGAATCTGAAATTGTGTGATGCATATCTTATAATCAAGCCCATGGGTACTTGTGGTGACATTTGAGTATCTAGGTGACATTAGGGTTTTGGTTGATGTGTATCTTAAGGTGTTATTTTAGTATGAACTCTAGGGCTGTCCGTGACACTTATAGGGATAGCTCATAAGATTGATCAGAAAAGATAAGTTTGAGGTTTTTTCGTACCCTACAATAATTTCTTCGTTAGTTCTCCGCTATTTGTGACTTTGGAGTGAACTCTTTGTCGCACGAGAGGTACTTACATATGATCCAACTATGTCACTATTGTTGAGAGAAATTGCACTAGTGAAAGTATGGACCCTAGGCCTTGTTTCCAAGCATTTATACAATGTTTTGCTCGCTGTTTACTATTTGTTACCTTGCTGTTTTTATATTTTCATATTACAAAAACCTATATCAACCATCCATATTACACTTGTATCACCATCTCTTTACCGAACTAGTGCACCCATACAATTTGCCATTGTATTGGGTGTGTTGCGGACAGAAGAGATTTCTTGTATTCGATTGCAGGGTTGTTTGAGAGATATATCTTCATCCTACACCTCCCACGGATTGATAAACCTTAGGTCATCCACTTGAGGGAAAATTGCCACTGTCCTACAAAACTCTGTACTTGGAGGCCCAACATGAGTCTACAAAAAGAAGGTTGTGTAGTAGACATCAAGCTCTTTTCTGGCGCCGTTGCTGGGGAGGTGAGTGCTTGAAGGTATATCTTAGGATCTTGCAATCAAATGTTTTAGTTTCTTGTTTTTCACTAGTTTGGTTTTATAAAAGAGAAGTAAAAAAATGGAATTGAGGTTGCCTCATATGCTTCATCTTTTTAATGTCTTTCGTGAAAATGATGGAAAGGAAAATATCATGATGGGTAAACACATTATTGTGAAGCAATTGATAGAAAAGCGAATAATTATGTAGTTATCCAAGGCAATGATCATGTATATAGGCATCACGTCTGTGTCAAGTAGACTGAAATTATTCTGCATCTACTACTATTACTCCACACATCGACCGACTCCGTCTTGCATCTAGAGTATTAAGTTCATGAAGAACAGAGTAACGCATTAAGTAAGATGACATGATGTAGAGGAATAAAATCAAGCAATATGATGAAAACCCCATCTTGTTACCCTTGATGGCAACAATACAATACATGCCTTGCTACCCCTACTATGTCACTGGGTGAGGACACCGCAAGATTGAACCCAAAACCAAGCACTTCTCCCATTGCAAGAATTACCAATCTAGTTGGCCAAACCAAACCAATAACTCGAAGAGACTTGCAAGGATATGAAATCATGCATATAAGAATTCAGAGAAGATTCAAATAAGATTCATGGATAATCTGAACATAAACCCACGATTCATCGGATCTTCACAAAAACACCACAAAAGAGTATTACATTGGATAGATCTCCATGAAGATCATGAAGAACATGGTATTGAAGATCAAAGAGAGAGAAGAAGCCATCTAGCTACCAACTATGGACCCGTAGGTCTGTGATAGACTACTCATGCATCATCAGAAAGGCAATGGAGTTGATGTAGATGCCCTCCATGATCGAAACCCCCTCCGCCAGATTACCGGAAAAGAGTCCAAGATTGGATCTCTCGAGAACGGAGGCTTCTGTCAACGGAAAAGTATTTGCGTGTCTCCCTTTGTTGTTGGGGGAATATTTGGGTATTTATAGGACGGAGAATAGGATTGAGAGACCAGCTAGGAGACGACAAGCCTGCCAGGCGCGACCAGGGGGTGGCCGCGCCTACCAGGCTTGTGAGCTCCTCGTAGATCCCCTGGCATGCACTCCAAGCCTGGTGGATTTGTTTCCTTCCAGAAAAATCATTCGAAGATTTTATTCCGTTTGGACTCCATTTAACATTCCAAATCTGTAAAACTCAAAAACAAGGAAAAACAGAAACAGGCACTAGGCTCTAGATTAATAGGTTAGTCCCAAAAATAATATAAAATAGCATATTAATGTTGGAAATATGCCCTAGAGGCAATAATAAATTAGTTATTATCATATTTGCTTGTTCGTGATACTCATTTATTATCCATGCTATAATTGTATTGATTGGAAACTAAATACATGTGTGGGTATATAGACAACACTGTGTCCCTGGTATGCCTCTAGTAGACTAACTCGTTGATCAAAGATGGTCAAGGTTTCCTGGCCATGGACATGAGATGTCATTTGATAACGGGATCACATCATTAGGAGAATGATGTGATGGGTAAGACCCAAGCTATAAACGTAGCATATGATCGTGTCAGTTTATTGCTATAGTTTTCTCCATGTCAAGTATCTGTTCCTATGACCATGAGATCATGCAATGCACTGACACCGGAGGAGTACCTTGTGTGTATCAAATGTCACAACATAACTGGGTGACTATGAAGGTGCTCTATAGGTATCTCCGAGGGTGTCTGTTGGGTTGGCATGGATCAAGACTAGGATTTATTACTCCGTGTGACGGAGAGGTATCTCAGGGCCCACTCGGTAATACAACATCACTATAAGCCTTGCAAGCAATGTGACTAAAGAGTTAGCCATGGGATATTGTATTACGGAACGAGTAAAGAGACTTGCCGGTAATGAGATTGAACTAGGTATAGAGATACCGACGATCGAATCTCGGGCAAGTAACATACCGAAGAACAAAGGGAACATCATATGGGATTAATTGAATCCTTGACATAGAGGTTTGACCGATAAAGATCTTCGTAGAATATGTAGGAACCAATATGGGCATCCAGGTTCCGCTATTGGTTATTGACCGTAGAGGTGTCTCGGTCATGTCTACATAGTTCTCGAACCCGCAGGGTCCGCACACTTAAGGTTTGATGATGTTTTAGTAGTATTGAGTTATATGTGTTGGTGACCGAAGGTTGTTCGGAGTCCCAGACAAGATCCCGGACGTAACGAGGCACTCCGAAATGGTTCGGAGATGAAGATTGATATATAGGATGAAGGTAATCAGAGTCCGGAAGCGTTCCGGGGGTACCGGGTTATGACCAGGAGTACCGAACGGGGTTTCGGGCCCCTCGACAAGTGTTGGGGGGCCTCACGGGCCAAAAGGAGGGGGAAAACCAGCCCACTAAGGGGTTGTGCGCCCCTCACCTTTTTGCACGTAACCAGGAGAGGTGGGGCGCCCCCTCTAGGGTTCCCTCCACCTGGCTTGGGGGCCAAGTCACCCTAGGGTTTCCCTAGGGGGCGCCCCCATCTGCCCTAGCCGCCCTCCTAGATTGGATCTTGGGGGCGCCACCCCTCCTCCTACCCCCCTATATATAGATGAGGATAGGGAGGGCAGCCGCACCTAAGAATTGCCATGTGCTGCCCTCTCTCTTCCTCTAGATCTGTTCTCCACTAGATCGTCTCGGTTGTGCTTGGCGAAGCCCTGTCGGGACAGCTCCACCACCATCGCCACCATGCCGTTGTGCTGCCGAAGAACTCATCTACCTCTCCACCCTCGCTTGCTAGATCAAGGAGGTGGATATCATCATCGATCTGTACGTGTGCTGAATGCGGACGTGCCGTCTGTTTGGCACTAGATCGGAAGGACCACGATGGGATCGCGGGATGTATCGTGAAGACGTTCAACTACATTAACCACCTTTCTTAATACTTACCGCTTAGCGATCTACAAGGGTATGCCGATCCACTCTCCCTCTCATAGATGCTCATCACCATGGATAGATCTTGTGTGTGCATAGGAATTTTTTTCTTTCCCATGCAACGTTCCCCAACAATGGCATCATGAGCTAGGTCTATGTGTAGATGAGATCACGAGTAGAACACAAAGGAGTTTGTGGGATTTGATGCTTAGATTGTTTCCTCCCTCGGTCATGTTTTGGTTCAGCGGTATTGTGGGATGAAGCGGCCCGGACCAACCTTACTCGTACGCTTACGAGAGACCGATTCCATCGACTGACGTGTAACTTCGTTGCACAAAGATGGCTGGCGGGTGTCTGTTTCTCCCACTTTAGTTGGATTGGATTCGACAAAGGCGGTCCTTGAGAAGGTTGAAAATCAACTTATGTATCACCGTTGTGGTTTTTTGCATAGGTGATAATTGTTCTTCCTAGATACCCGTAGCAGCCACGTAAAACATGCAACAACAATTATAGGACGTCTAACTTGTTTTTGTAGGGTATGTTGTGATATGATATGGCCAATTACATGATGAGATATATGTTATGTATGAGATGATCATGTTTTGTATAGAATATCATGACTTGCATGTCGATGAGTATGACAACCGATAGGAGCCATAGGGTTGTCTTTAATTATTGTATTACCTGTGTGTCAATCACTAAGCATCTTGTAATGCTTTACTTTATCGTTAAGCGGCAACAATAGTTGTAGAAGCATGGTGGGCGCGACAACCCCGATGGAGACACGTTGATGGAGATCAAGATGATAGAGATCATGGTGTCATGCCGGTGACGATGGAGATCATGCCAGTGCTTTAAGGATGGAGATCAAAAGCACAAGTTCATGGCTATATCATGTCACTTATGATTTGCATGTGATGTTAATCCTTTTATGCACCTTGTTTTGATTAGGACGACATTAGCATTATAAGGTGATCCCTCACTTAAATTTCAAGATAAATTGTGTTCTCCCCGAGTGTGCACCGTTGTGAAAGTTCGTCGTGTCGAGACACCACGTGATGATCGGGTGTGATAGACTCTACATTCACATACAACGGGTGCAAGCCAGTGTTGCACATGCAGAACACTTGGGGTTAAACATGACGAGCCTAGCATGTACAGAAATGGCTTCGAAACACAAGATACCGAAAGGTCGAACATGAGTCACATAGTAGATATGATCAACATGATGATGTTCACCATTGAAACCACCTCAACTCACGTGATGATCGGACTTGAGTTGGTGAATTTGGATCATGTATCACTCGAATGACCTGAGGGATGTCAATTTGAGTGGGAGTTCTTAAGTAATATGATTAATTGAACTCATTATCATGAACATAGTCAGTAGTGTCTTTGCAAATTATCTTGTAGATTACTAGCTCACGCTGTAGCTCCCTTGAATTTTTATATGTTCCCAGAGAAATGGAGTTGAAAGATGATGATAGCAATATTGCGGTCTGGGTCCGTGATGTGAGGATTATCCTCATTGCTGCACAGAAAGCTTATGTCCTTAATGCACCGCTCAGTGCGCCACCCCCTCTAGCGTCGTCTGTAGATGTTGTGAACATCTGACAGGCACGTTCCGATGACTACTTAATAGTTTAGTGCGTCATGCTTTACGGCTTAGAAATGAGGCTCCAAAAACGTTTTGAACATCACAGAACATATGAGATGTTGTAAGAGCTAAAATTGGGATCTCAGGCTCGTGCCCGTGTTATGAGATATGAGATCTCCAACAAGATTCTTTGCTTGCAAGATGAAGGAGAATAGCTCAATCGTTGAGCATGTGCTCAGATTGTCTGGGTGCTACAATCGCTTGAATCGAGTGAGAGTTGATCTTCTAGATAAGAAAGTGATTGATATAGTTTTCCAAGTCACTATCACTAAGCTACTAGAGCTTCATGATGAACTATAAAATGCCAGGGATGGAAATAATGATCTCTGAGCTGTTCGCAATATTTAACACCGTGAAGGTAGAAATCAAGAAGGAGCATCAAGTGTTGATGGTCAGTAAAACCACTAGTTTCAAGAAGGGCAAGGGCAAGGAGGGAAACTTCATGGATGGCAAGTCAGTTGCTGCTCCAGTGAAGCAACCCAAAGTTGAACCCAACCCCAAGACTAAGTGATTCTATTATGAGGAGAGCGGTCACTGAAGCGGAACAACCCTAGATACTTGGTAGATAAGAAGGCTCGCAACATCGACAAAAGTATATTTTGATATACGTGTTATTGATGTGGACCTTGCTAGTACTCCTAGTAGCACTTGGGTATCAGATACCGGTTCGATTGCTAACTGTTAATAACTCGAAATAAAAGCTACAGAATAAAAGGAGACTAGCTAAGGGTGAGGTGATGATGTGTGTTGGAAATGTTTCCAAAGTTGATGTGATCAACATCGCACGCTCTCTCTACCTTCGGGATTAGTGACGAACCTAAATAAATGTTATTTGATGTTTGCGTTGAGCATGAACGTGATTAGGTCGTATTTATTGCAATATGGTTATTCATGTAAGTCAGAGAATAATGGTTATTCTGCTTACATGAATAATACCTTCAATGGTCATTCACCCAATGAATGGTTTGTTGAATCTTGATCGTAGTAGTACACATGTTCATAACATAGATGCCAAAATATACAAAATTAATAATGATAGTACCACATACTTGTGGCACTGCCACTAAATGTCATATTGGTGTAAAGCGCATGAAGAAACTCCATGCTGATGGATCTTTGGACTCATTTGATTTTGAATCGATTGAGACTTGCAGACCATGCCTCTTGGGCAAGATGACTAAAACCCTATTTTTCGGCTTGATGGAATGGGCAAGTGACTTATTGGAAATGATACATGTTGACGTATACGATCCAATGAGTGTTGTAGCATGCGGTGGATATCGTTATTTTCTTACCTTCACTGATGATTTGAATAGATATAGTGTATATTTACTTTATGAAACACAAGTCTGAATCATTTGAAAAGTTCAAGCAGAATCAGAGTGAAGTTTGACATCATCGTGACGAGAAGATAAAATGTCTACGATATGATCGTAGAGGTGAATATCTGAGTTATGAGTTTGGTATACAACTTAAGACAATGTGAAAAGTTGTTTCACAACTCACGCCACCTGGAACACCATAGTGTGATGGTGTGTCCGTACGTCGTAGTTGTGCTCTATTGGATATGGTGCGAATTATGATGTCTCTTATCGTTTTTGCCACTATAATTTTGGGGTTATGCATTAGAGACACCTACATTCACTTTAAATAGGGAACCATCTAAATCCATTGAGATGACACCATATGGTTTGGCAGAAACCTAAGTTGTCATTTCTTAGAGCTTGGGAATGCGACACTTATGTCTAATAAGCTCGAACCCAAAGCGGGAAAATGCATCTTCATAGAATACCCTAAGAACAATTGGGTATACCTTCTATCTCATATCTGAGTACAAAGTGTTTGTTACCAAAACTGACTCCTTTCTCGAGAAAGAGTTTCTCTTGAAAGAATTGAGTGGGAGGAAGATAGAACTTGATGAGGTTGTTGAACCTTTTTTTCAGCCATAAAGTAGCCAACATAGAAAGATGTTTCTGTGGAGCCTACGTCAGTTGAAGAGGAAGTTAATGATGATGATCATGAAGCTTCGGATCAAGTTATTATCTAACCTCGTAGGTCGGCAAGGACCCGTACTACTCCTGAGTGGTACAACAACCCTGTCTTAGAGGTCATGTTGTTGGACAACGATGAACCTACGAACTATGGAGAAGTGATGATGGACCCGGATTCTGACAAATGGCTAGAGGCCATGAAATCCGAGAAAGGATCCATGTATGAAAACCAAGTATAGACTTTGGTAGACTTGCTCGTTGGACGGCAGTTCGTTGAGTACAAATGGACCTTTAAGATGAAGACAGACGCTGATGGTGAATGTCACCATTGATAAAGCTTGGCTGTCACAGAGAAGTTGCCGCCAAGTTCAAGGAGTTGACTATAATGAGACTTTCTCACTCGTAGCGATGCTAAAGTCTGTTGGAATTATGTTAGCAGTTGTTGCATTTTCAATTATGAAATCTGGCAAATGGATGTCAAAACATCGTTTCCTTAACGGTTTACTTGAGGAAAGGTTGTATGTGATACAACCAGAAGGTTTTGTCAGTCCTAAGGATGCTAAAAGGTGTGCAAGCTCCAGTGATCCTGCTATGGACTCAAGCAAGCATCTCGGAGTTGGAATATACGCTTTGATGAGGTGTTGAAAGTTTTTAAGTCTATACAATGTTTATGAGAAACTTGTATTTACAGTAAAGTGAGTGGGAGCACTATAGAATTTCTGATAAGCATATGTGGATGACATATTGTTGACCGAAAATGATGTAGAATTTTTGGAAAGCATAAAGGGTTGTTTGAAAAGAGTTTTTCAAAGCAAGACCTTGATAAAGCTACTTGAACATTGAGCATCGAGATCTATAGAGATAGATCAAGACGCCTGATGAGATTTTTCAATGAGTACATACCTTGACAAGATTTTGAAAGAGTTCAAAATGGATCAATCAAAGAAGGAGTTCTTGCCTGATTTGTAAGGTGTGGAGTTGAGTGGGACTCAAAGCTCGACCACGGCAGAAGAAAGAGAAAGGACAAAGGTTGTACCCTATGCTTAATACATAGGCTCTATATAGTATGCCATGTTGTGTACCACAACTGTGTGTGCCTTGCCATGAGTCTGTCAAGGGGTACAAGAGTGATCCAGGAGTGGATTGCTGGACAGAGGTCAAAATTATCCTTAGTAACTAGAGGACTAAGGAGATGTTTCTCGATTATGGAGGTGATAAAGAGTTCGTCGTAAAGAGTTACGTCGATGCAAGCTGTAACACCAATCCGGATGACTCTAAGTAGCAATACGGATACGTATAGTGGAGCAGCCATTTGGAATAGCTCCAAGTGGAGTGTGGTGGCACTGTCTACAGTATGACATACAGATTTGCAAAGTACACACGGATCTGAATGTCACAGACCCGTTAACTAAAGACCTCTCTCACATGCGAAGCATGATCGAACCCCAGAACTCATTGGGTGTTAGATTCATAACAATGCGAATCACATGGTGATGTGAACTAGATTATTGACTCTAGTGTAAGTGGGAGACTGTTGGAAATATGCCCTAGAGGCTATAATAAATTAGTTATTATCATATTTCCTTGTTCGTGATAATCATTTATTATCTATGCTATAATTGTATTGATTGGAAACTAAATACATGTGTGGGTATATAGACAACACTGTGTCCCTGGTATGCCTCTAGTAGACTAGCTCATTGATCAAAGATGGTCAAGGTTTCCTGGCCATGGACATGAGATGTCATTTGATAACGGGATCACATCATTAGGAGAATGATGTGATGGACAAGACCCAAACTATAAACGTAGCATATGATCGTGTCAGTTTATTGCTATAGTTTTCTGCATGTCAAGTATCTGTTCCTATGACCATGATATCATGCAACGCACTGACACCGGAGGAGTACCTTGTGTGTATCAAACATTGCAACACAACTGGGTGACTATAAAGGTGCTCTACAGGTATCTCCGAGGGCGTCTGTTGGGTTGGCATGGATCAAGACTGAGATTTGTTACTCTGTGTGAGAGAGAGGTATCTTAGGACCCACTCGATAATACAACATCACTATAAGCCTTGCAAGCAATGTGAATAAAGAGTTAGCCACGGGATCTTGTATTACGGAACGAGTAAAGAGACTTGCCGGTAATGAGATATAACTAGGTATAGAGATACTGACGATCGAATCTCGGGCAAGTAACATAACGAAGAACAAAGGGAACATCATACGGGATTAACTGGATCCTTGACATAGAGGTTTGACCGATAAAGATCTTCGTAGAATATGTAGGAACCAATATGGGCATCCAGGTCCCACTATTGGTTATTGACCGTAGATGTGTCTCGGTCATGTCTACATAGTTCTCGAACCCACAGGGTCTGCACAGTTAATGTGCGGTGACGTTTCGGTAGTATTGAGTTATATGTGTTGGTGACCGAAGGTTGTTCGGAGTCCGGATGAGATCCCTGACGTGAAGAGGAACTCCGGAATGGTCCGGAGATGAAGATTGATATATAGGACGAAGCTAATTGCAGTCCGGAAGCATTCCGGGGGTACTGGGTTATGACCAGGAGTACCGAACGGGGTTTCGGGGGCCCCGACAAGTGTTGGGGGCCTCATGGGCCAAAGGGAGGGGGCAAACCAGCCCACTAAGGGGCTGTGCGCCCCCCTCACCTTTTCCCACATAACCAGGAGAGGTGGGGCGCCCCCTCTAGGGTTCCCTCCACCTGGCTTGGGGGCCAAGTCTCCCTAGGGTTTCCCAAGGGGACGCCCCCGTCTGCACTAGCCGCCGCCCCTAGATTGGATCTAGCGGGCGCCACCCCTCCTCCCTTCCCCCTATATATAGATGATGAGAGGGAGGGCAGCCGCTCCTAAGAACAGCCACGTGCTTCCCTCTCTCTTCCTCTAGATCTGTTCTCCACTAGATCGTCTCGATTGTGCTTGGCGAAGCCCTGCCGGGACAGCTCCACCATCACCGCCACCACGCCGTTGTGCTACCGGAGAACTCATCTACCTCTTCACCCTCGCTTGCTGGATCAAGGAGGTGGAGATCATCATCGATCTATACGTGTGCTGAACGCGGAGGTGTCGTCTGTTTGGCACTAGATCGGAAGAACCACGATGGGATCGCGGGACGGCTCGTGATGAGATCGCGGGATGGATCGTGATTGGATCGTGAAGACGTTCGACTACATTAACCATGTTTCTTAACACTTCCCGCTTAGCGATCTACAAGGGTATGTATATCCACTCTCCCTGTCGTAGATGCTCATCACCATGAATAGATCTTGTGTGTGCATAGGAAATTTTTTGTTTCCCATGCAACGTTTTCCAACAATTAATGCATATAAAACATGCATGACATCATTAAAAATTGTAGATACTTTGGAGACGTATCAACGTGTCTAGTTCCCTTCCTGTTCCCCCTTTTTCCTTTTCTCTCATCTTTAACTCACCTCAAGCTCCTTTTCTCTGTTTGTTTGGGCAGGAGCACCATGGCGTCCGAGGACATTTCCCAGCCGTCTCGCGGCGACCAGAGCTGCCCTGTGCCGGCGAAGCATCATCATGATCCTCCGCCCGTTTCACCGTTGAGCGTTGGGACGACCAGCAGTAGCTCCAGCCCCACATCACACCTGCCTCCTCTGCCCATGTTCGAACGCAGCCGCAGCCAAGATGCCCCAAGGCCGAGCGCCGTATGCCCAGACCGCAGTAGCACCCCATGGCCGACATCTCGTTGCTGGTGAGGTGAGACAGTCCCTCTGACATGCGCTCCTATCCTCCTTCCCTCTCTCTTATCTTTCCCACTTCCCTAACCTCCCTGTCTCTCTCCCGATGTAGTGCCACCATGGCAGCCCGGAGCTCACAGTCGGTCGCCGCTGTCGGGGATGGGACAACCGCCCTCGTATCCGACCCCGGCACCCATCCCTGACCTCCTAGCACCGCGTCCCCACGCCCAGGCTTGCCTTTGTGGAGCGCTGCCCGCGAGCACAGCCAAAGGCCGGCCCGTTGTTTCTCCGTCAGGTTCAGTTTCAAACTGTTGCCGATTCAGTTTTGTTCAGGTTTAGGTCCAACATTGTTGTATGTTCATGTTGCGAAGGAATCCATATTTATCACAAGTGCTGTGTGGCCAAGGTGGCCAAGGAGGTCATGGGTCCGAATCCCAGGCGCCTCAATATTTTGCCATGTTTCTGTTTATTTTTGCACACACACAAGGCAACTTGGGCCGGTTCCACTGCTGGACTGCTGTAACTTGCTGCTTCTGGTCCATAGCTATTTTTTTGCTGTCAGGATTTAGCTATTTTCTCCATTGCATTGCATATATTACAAATGCCATTGTTTTAACATGTTATTACATAAACAACCGTACATCGGATTAAAACATGTCATATATGTTAAATGTACAGAATTTCATGTAGATTAACAATATCCCACTTCTTCCATGATAAAAATATTTAACTTGATGTTTTCATGTAATTTGCATATATGCCATGCTAAAATGATTTTTTCATATAGCTCCGATAAATATGTTCCACGTATGTAACTTGACTAGAAAAATGTGTAAAGTAACTTGATGCACTTCATTTTTCAGTTTAACAACTCTAAGATATGTTTAATACAGATCTGGACCAATTTCGAAATTAACATATGGGGTCATTTCGGAAATACTATAAGTTGTTTCCGGCCTCATTTAAGATGCCTAGATAGATAGTTTACTTATGCTTCGCCTCTTGCCATGTTAATCAAAATTTAAACTTGCCGAGTAAATAAACGAGAGTGAACTAAATATTTGAGCATGGAGTTTCATCAATATGCAAGTTGCATATTGAACTTCACTTAATGTGTAGTGTAGGTTTGTTGTGATTGCCTTGCATTGCATAATCAACTATGCCATGCATCATATTTGTTTGCGCATCATGTCATGAATATGTTGTGGTGTATTGTGTATTTATTGTTTGTTCCGAATTGCTTCTTCTCGATAGAGTTCCGAAAGCGTTCGGAGTGTGAGGATTCGTTCGTCTACTTCACGGATCATCTTCTTCATGGATTCGTTCTTCTTCCAAGTGGGATCTTAGGCAGGATGACACATTTCCCTGGATATCACTACTATTATTGCCATGCTAGTTGTCTCGCTTCTATCGTTATGTCTCGTTACCTACCACTTGTATGTCAAGCCTCCCAACATTGCCATGATAAGCCTCTAACCCCTCCACATCCCAGCAAACCTTTGTTTGCCTATGTTACCGCGTGCCCAGCCCTTTTTATAGCGTTTCTAGCCACGGGTGCAATTGCTTCCATGTGTCAACATGGACATTCTTTTGTTATCACAATATTATTGCTATTTAATTTAATGCACATGTATATAATTGGTAAAGGGTGGAAGGCTTGGCCTTTTGCTCGGTGTTTTGTTCCAACTTTGCCGCCATAGTTACTTGTGTATCGGTGTTATGTTCCATAATTGAGCGCTCCTAATATGCTTGGGGTTGTTATGGGGACCCCTTGATTTTCGTTTTAGGGTAAAACTCTTCTGGTAAGGCCCAACATTGGTACTACATTTGCCCGTCAATAATAATATTGAAAATCGTTTCTAAAGCATAGGGCGTCGTGAACCCGAGGAGTAATTTAACATAATACATGGGGCTAGTGCTGCTAGTGCTGGTCCAAAACAAAGCATTGTGCGGGGCCACCCCGGGGCAACTCGGGTGATGTCTATCAGGCCACTATACACTAGCTCATCCGGTTGTGCCCTGAGAACGACATACGCAGCTCCTATCGGGATCGTTGGCACGTCGGACGGCCTTGCTGGACTTGTTTTACCTTTGTCGAACGTCTTGCATGCAGGAATTCAATGACACTTCGGGCTATCTCGAAGTTGAGATTTTCCATCGGGATTCCGCAAATACTATGGGTGATTCCGCAGTTGAGGAATTCTAACGCGGCGTGTGGTTAATTTGTGATGGATGAGTTGGAGCACCCTTGCAGGGTTAAATCTTTTGGAAAGCCGTGCCCATGGTTATATGGCAACTTGGAAACTTTGTTTAACACCCGGTCATATTAAACTTGAAGTAAACCCAAATAAAATACACCAACTGTGTGCGTAACCATGACCGTCTCTTCTTGTGAGTCCTTATCCGAGAGAGAACACGGTGGGGTTATGTTTCACGTAAGTAGGTGTTCAGGATCACTTAGTGATCATTACTAGTTCACATTCGTTATGCGTAGACCGCCATACTTTACTTTATGTATTTGTAAGTTAGTGATACGTCTCCGTCGTATCTATAATTTTTGATTGTTTAATGCCAATATTCTACAACTTGCATATACTTTTGGCAACTTTTTATACTTTTTTGGGGACTAACATATTGATCCAGTGCCTAGTGCCAGTTCCTGTTTGTTGCATGTTTTTTTGTTTCGCAGAATATCCATACCAAACAAATTTCAAATGCGATAAAAACTTACGGAGATTTTTTTGGAATATATGTGATTTTTGGGACAAAGAATCAACGCGAGACGATACCCAAGGAGGTGGCAAGCCTACTAGGCGCGACCCACCCCCTGGTCGCGCTTGGTAGGTTTGTGGCCACCCTTTAGGTAGGTTGGAGCTTTACTTTGGCCACAAGAAAGCTAATTTTTGGATAAAGATCCCCTCAAAATTTCAGCCCGATCGCAGTTACGGATCTCCGGATATTTAAGAAACGTGAAAGGCCAGAATTTGGGAGCGCAGAAACATAGAGAGAGATCCAATCTCAGAGGGGCTCTTGCCCCTCCACCGCCATGGAGGCCATGTACCAGAGGGGAAACCCTTCTCCTATCTAGGGGAAGGTCAAGGAATAAGAAGAAGGAGGGGGGCTATCTCCCCCCTCTCCTGGTGGCACCGGAACGCTGCCAGGGCCATCATCGTGACGGCGATCTACTCCAACAACTCCGTCATCTTCACCAACACCTCCATCACCTTACCCCATCTATCTACAACGGTCCACTCTCCCACAAACCGCTGTAACCTGTACTTGAACATGGTGCGTTATGCTTCATATTATTATCCAATGATGTGTTGCCATCCTATGATGTCTTATGGGTTGATTGATGATCATGATTGGTTTGAGTTGCATGTTTTATTATTGGTGTTGTCCTATGGTGCTCTCCGTGTCGCGCAAGCGTGAGGGATCCTCATTGTAGCGTGTAGCAATGTGTTCATGATTTGCCTATGGTGGGTTGCGTGAGTGACAGAAGCATAAATCCGAGTAGGTGGGTTGTTGCATATGGGAGTAAAGAGGACTTGATACCTTATAATGCTATGGTTGGGTTTTACCTTAATGATATTTAGTAGTTGCGGATGCTTTCTAGAGTTCCAATCATAAGTGCATATGATCCAAGTAGATAAAGTATGTTAGATTATGCCTCTCCCTCATATAAAATTGCAATAAGGTTGACCGGTCTAGATATCGATTGCCCGTGGACAATTCCGTAACTCCTACCACCACTTTTCCACACTCGTTAAACTAACTTCATTGTTACTTTATCTTAGCAGACCCTAGTTTTTATTTACATGCTCTTTATTATCTTGCATACCTATCCCGTCACACCTATAAAGTACTTCTAGTTTCATACTTGTTCTAGGTAAAGCGAACGTTAAGCGTGCATAGAGTTGTATCGGTGGTCGATAGAACTTGAGGGAATATTTGTTCTACCTTTAGCTCCTCATTGGGTTCGACACTCTTACTTATCGAGAAAGGATACAACTAATCCCCTATACTTGTGGGTTATCAGTTAGCCACTCAAATAAATGCTTAGTTGGTTGCTGCAGCCTCACCACTCAACCATACCTCACCCATTAAGCTTTTCTAGTCTTGATACCCTTGGAAATGAGATTGTCGAGTCCTTGTGGCTCATATATTACTACAACAATAGTTGCAGGTACAGGTAATGCGATACTTTGACATGAGAGCGATGCTTGTTTGATTTGGAGTTCTTCTTCTTCTTCTTCTTCATCGATCTAGGATGGGTTCCAGGCGGCAGCCTAGCATAGCGAGGATGGATGTTAGTTTATCGTTTGTTTTAGTCCGTAGTCGGACCCTGCTCTTATGTATGATGTTTGAATATGTTGTTGTATTGATGTGATATTGATGTAGCTTGTGGAGAGTGTAAGCTAATTCCATATACTCATCTCTTCTGTACATGTACTTGTAATGATATCCATTCTTGCGAAACGACGAGATGTGCTTCTACCCCTGTCGAGGACCTCATGCCAAAATAAGGATATGATGGCATCTTGGGCGTCACAAGTTGGTAGCAGAGCCTATACCGACCTAGGAGCCCCCTTGATTGATCGAACTTGGTCGAGTTGAGTCTAGTAAAAAAACTATTTTGAGTCTAGTTATATCGGAGAGTAGGATTCTTTTATTCCACTTCTATACTCTGGTGAAGAATTACGACTTAGGAATTTTTATTCTACCCTCTTCTCACTCAATTTTTTTAGGATCACGTGGGTATTTTGGAATCTCTATGATGCCGATGTGACGGAGTTTTGTACTTGGCGCCTCCTGTTATCGAGGAGTGGAGCTCCAAGGGATTCTTGACACATCATTATCGTTCAGTTTCCTTAGTATCTCAGGACGGAGGATGTTCAAAATTGCTTCAATACTATTTGTGGCGAGAGCAGTTTGGCGTCACCCAGTACTAGGGAAAGCGTCCAGATGTACTGCCATAATTGGTATCGTTGTGATTATGAGGGCCTGTGGTCGATGAAATTCCGAGACCTGTGGTTATGTGTTGACGGAATTGTTACATTGGAGCATAGTATTATTGTTCGGAGTTGAGTGATGGATTTTGCTCCTTGTATCCATGAAACCGATTGCATAACCGGAAGATTTCGGGAGTTCTTAGGTGGGAATTCAAGTAGTTACTGATAACCCACAAGTATAGGGATCACAACAATTTTTGAGGGTAGAGTACTCGACCCAAATTTATTGATTCGACACAAGGGGAGCCAAAGAATATTCTCAAGTATTCGCAGTTGAGTTGTCAATTCAACCATACCTGTCGGACTTAATATATGCAGTAAAGTATTCAGTAGCAAAGTAGTATGGAAGTGATGGTAACGGTAGAAAAAGTAACAGTAGCAGTTTTGTATTGATTGTAACAGTAGCAACGGAACAGTAACTTAGCAAAGATCAATATGTGGAAAGCTCGTAGGCAATGGATCAGTGATGGATAATTATGCTGGATGACATTCATCATGCAACAGTTATAACATAGGGTGACACCAAACTAGCTCTAATTCATCAATGTAATGTAGGCATGTATTCCATATATAGTCATACGCGCTTATGGAAAAGAACTTGCATGACATCTTTTGTCCTACCCTCCCGTGGCAGCGGGCTCCTAACGGAAACTAAGGGATATTAAGGCCTCCTTTTAATAGAGAACCGGACCAAAGCATTAGCATTTAGTGAATACATGAACTCTTCAAACTACGGTAATCACCGGAAACAAGCCCGGTTATTGTCACCCAAGGGGATGCGGATCATAACTCGTAATAGGTGTCTACAACTTGCAAGATAGGATCAAGAACACATATATATTCATGAAAACATAATAGGTTCAGATCTGAAATCATGGCACTCAGGCCCTAGTGACAAGCATTAAGCATAGCAAAGTCATAGCAACATCAATCTCAGAACATAGTGGATACTAGGGATCAAACCCTAACAAAACTAACTCGATTACAAGATAAATCTCATCCAACTCATTAGTGTCCAGCAAGCCTATGATGGGATTACTCACGAACGGCGGAGAGGATCATGCAACTGGTGATGAAGGATGGTTGGTGATGACGATGGCGTTGATTTCCCCTCTCCGGAGCCCAAAACGGACTCCAGATCTGGTCTCCCGAGGAAGAATAGGAGGTGGCGGCGCCTCCGTATCGTGAAACACGATGAACTCTTCTCCCTGATTTTTCCCTCCGCGAATAGGGTTATATGGAGCTGGAGAGGAGGTCGGAGGAGCCACGAGGTCCCCACAAGCCTGCTAGGCGCGACCAGGGGGTGGCCGCGCCTAGCAGGCTTGCGGCCTGCAGGTGGCCCCCCTCTGGTTACTTCTTGCGCCAGTATCTTTTATTAAATCTGAAAATATTCTCTATAAATTTTCAGGACGATCCGAGAACTTTTATTTCTGCACAAAAATAACACCAAGGCAATTCTACTGAAAACAGCGTCAGTTCGGGTTAGTTCCATTCAAATCATGCAAATTAGAGTCCAAAACAAGGGCAAAAGGGTTTGGAAAAGTGGATACGATGGAGACGTATCAACTCCCCCAAGCTTAACCCATTGCTTGTCCTCAAGCAATTCAGTTGATAAACTGAAAGTTGATACGTCTCCAACTTATCTATAATTTTTGATTGTTCCATGCTATTATATTATCTATTTTGGATGTTTTTATGCATTAATATGCTATTTTATGCTTTTGGGACTAACCTATTAATCTAGAGCCTAGTGCTAGTTTCTATTTTTTTCCTTGTTTTTGAGTTTCGCAGATAACAAATATTAAACGGAGTCCAAATGGAATAAAACCTCTCGAATGATTTTTTCTGGAAAATATGGAAGCCACAAGACTTGAGAACCTACGCAGAGGAGGTGCCACGGTGCCACAAGCCCGCATGCCAGGGCCAGGGGGGCCACCGGCGTCAGGCAGCCTTGTGGGACCCTGGCAACTCCCCTAACCCTAATCTTCGGCCTATAAATACCCAAATATTACATCATTATTAGAGAGAGCCATGAAAACACTTTTCCGCCACCAGAAGCCTCCGTTCCCGAGAGATCTAATCTTGGAGCCTTTTCCGGTAATCTGTCGGAGGGGGATTCGATCACGGAAGGCATCTACATCAACTCCATTGCCCCTCCGATGATGCGTGAGTAGTTCACCATAGACCTACGGGTCCATAGCTAGTAGCTAGATGGCTTATTCTCTCTTTTTTCTTCTCAATACCATGTTCTTCATGATCTTCATGAAGATCTATCCGATGTAATACTCTTTTGCGGTGTGCTTGTCGAGATCCGATGAATTGTGGGTTTATGTTCAGATTATCCATGAATATTATTTGAGTCTTTCTTGAATTCTTATATGCATGATTTCATATCTTTGCAAGTCTCTTCGAGTTATTGGTTTGGTTTGGCCAACTAGATTGGTAATTCTTGCAATAGGAGAAGTGCTTAGTTTTGGGTTCAATCTTGCGGTGTCCTCACCCAGTGACATAGTAGGGGTAGCAAGGCACGTATTGTATTGTTGCCATCAAGGTTAAAAAGATGGGGTTTTCATCATATTGCTTGAGTTTATCCCTCTACATCATGTCATCTTGCTTAATGCGTTACTTTGTTCTTCATGAAATTAATACTCTAGGTGCAGGCAGGAGTCGTTCGATGTGTGGAGTAATAGTAGTAGATGCAGAATCGTTTCGGTCTACTTCTCATGGACGTGATGCCTATATGCATAATCATTCCTTGGATATCTTCATAACTATTCGCTTTTCTATCAATTGCTCGACAGTAATTTATTCACCCACCGTAATACTTGTCATCATGAGAGAAGCCATCTAGTGAAACCTATGGCCCCCGGGTCAATTTTCCATATTATGTTTTTAGACTAAAACCAAAAACACCAAAAATACTTGCTGCATTGTTTTTAATTTTAGTTTTACTTTCCGTTCAAGCATCCTATTATATCTATCTCTACTAGATCTCATCCTTGCAAATAACCGTGAAGGGATTGACAACCCCTTTATAGCGTTGGGTGCAAGAGTTTGATTCCTTGTGCAGGTATATCTATTGGTGGCTCTCTTGTATCTCCTACTACATTGATACCTTGGTTATCAAAAACTGAGGGAAATACTTATCTACTTTGCTGCAATAAACTGTTCCTCTTCACGAGAAACCAACGCATGCTCGAGAATTAGCAAGAAGGATTTCTGGCGCTGTTGCTGGGGAGATACATAGCAAGTCAAGGATACCAAGTACCCATCAGAAGCTCATCTCTTGAATTTACATTATTTGCCATTTTCCTCTCGTTTTCCTCTTCCCCACTTCACCAATTTGCCTTTTTATTCGCCCTTCTTTTGGTTGCCTTTTGTTTGCTTGTGTTGCCATGTGCCTTCTATTTGCTTGCATATTTGCTTGTTAAAAATCTATTGATATGGATCCTCATCCACTTGCTAATATTTTCAAAATACCAAATTATGATGAACCAATTGTTAGTGAGTGAGTGCACTTGATTATTTCTATGAAATTTTTCTTGAACATCATGGAAATTTTGATGAAGTGTTGAACGAAGTAAATTATAAAGTGATTCATGATATCTCCTTAAATGAAAAACATGATTGCCATGTTGTTAGTATGAATTCTATAAATATCCATGATTCTAATGATATGAAAACCCACAAGCTTGGGTATGCTATATTTGATGAGTTTGCCATGACCACTACTTATTGGAATGATCATGATTGGGGTGATAATGCTTCTTATGATCTTGATAATTTATTTAATACTCATGATGAATATGATATTGAAAGTGGGTTTGGAAGAGTGTCAACTTTAGGCATTATTGATCCCACTATTTTGGGAGTGTTCAATCTTATGAATTTTTTTGATAAAAGTGGGATTGGAGAGGTCATTACTTTAGTTAATGATAATCCCACTATTTTGGAAGAGTATCAACTTTGCATGCGTGTGGATCATGAAGAGAAAATTTTATATGATAGTTATATTGTTTAAGTACTTCATGATTCTACTGAAATTCATTATGAGGGAGGAACATATGCTTGTAGGAATTGCAATAATATCAATTTTCCTCTCTATGTGTTCAAAGTTTTGAAGTTATGCTTGTTTTGCCTTCCTATGCTAGTTAATTCTTGTTCCCATAAATTGTTTGCTCACAAAATCCCTATGCATAGGAAGTGGGTTAGACTTAAATGTGTTTTTAATGCTATTCATGATGCTCCTTTTTATATCTCAACTACTACTTTTTATGTGAGCATCATTGAAATCGTTATGCCTAGCTAGGGGCGTTAAACAACAACGCTTGTTGCGAGGCAACCCAATTTTATTTTGCTTTCTGCTTTTTGCTTCTGTTTTGGTGTGTTTGGCAAATTATTACTTATGTATTAATTGTGTTTTTGTGTTTAAATTAGTGTTTGAGCCAAGTAAAACCTTTGGGGTGATCTATGGTAGTTGTTGATTTGATCTTGCTGAAAAATAGAAGCTTTTGCGCTAAGTGTAGGATTTTTCTGAATTTTTCACAGTGTCAAATTGTTCTGATAAATTTACACAGGATTTATATACAAATTTCCCTGTTTGTACTAATGTTTAAGAAATTTTGCAGTCCCACAAGTATTCGAAGTTACAGATTTGTACAGACTGTTCTGTTTTTGACAGATTCTGTTTTCTTTGTGTTGTCTGCTTATTTTTGATGTATCTATGGGTCATATCAGGGGGTATGAGTCATGGAGAAGTTAGAATACAGTAGGTATTACACAAATATAAATAAAAAATGGGTTCACAACAGTACCTAAAGTGGTGATTTGTTTTTCTTATACTAATGGATCTCATGAGTTTTCTGTTGAGTTTTGTGTTGTGAAGTTTTCAAGTTTTGGGTGAAGATTTGATGGACTATGGAATAAAGAGTGGCAAGAGCCTAATATTGGGGATGCCCATGGCACACCAAGTCATATTCAAGGATACCAAAGAGCCTAATCTTGGGGATGCCCATGGTGCACCAAGTCATATTCAAGGATACCAAAGAGCCTAAGCTTGGGGATGCCCCGGAAGGCATCCCCTCTTTCGTCTTCAATCCATCGGTAAATTTACTTGAGGCTATATTTTTATTCACCACATGATATGTGTTTTGCTTGGAGCGTCTTGTATGATATGAGTCTTTGCTTGTTAGTTTGCCACAATCATCCTTGCTTCACACATCTTTAGAGAGAGACACGTTGAATCGTGAATTTGTTAGAATACTCTATATGCTTCACTTATATCTTTTGATATATGCAATGTTGCTCTAGTACTTCACTTATATCATTTTAGAGCATGGTGCTGTTATAATTTATAGAAATCATTGAACTCTCATTCCTCACTTATATTATTCTGGGAGTTTCTTAAAACAGCATGGTAATTTTTTAGGTTATGAATTTAGTCCTAATATAATGGTATCCAAGAGGGATATAATAAAAACTTTCATATTAAGTGCATTAAAAACTCTGAGAAGTTGGATTCCTTGCATATAGTTTTGAGATAATAGGGATGGTAATATGAGAGTCATGCTAGCGAGTAGTTGTGAAATGAAGAGATACATGTGTTCTTGTGATTCCCGTAGCATGCACGCATGTTGAACCGCTATGTAACGAAGTCACACCATGACTTGTCTAATGATTGTCAACCTTTGTGTGAGGGTGGGGAGCGTGCGATGGTTAACTCCTACCAACCTCTCCCCTAGGAGCATGCATCTAATTCTTTGTTTGATGACTAATAGACTTTTGCAATAAGTATGTGAGTTCTTTATGACTAATGTGAGTCCATGGATTATACGCACTCTCACCCTTCCATCTTTGCTAGCCTCTCTAGTACCGCGCAACTTTTGCCGGTACATCAAATCCTACTTCCTCAAAACAGCCAACATATATTCCTCAAAACAGCCACCATACCTACCTATTATGGCATTTCCATAGCCATTACGAGATATATTGCCATGCAACTTCCACCATGTAGTTTTTCTATGACTTGCATCATCACTCATATTGCATATAGAGTTATATCTTGTCATAGGAATTGAGTTTAATTTATTTTTCTTTGAGTTATAAGTAAATAAAAGTGTGATGATCTTTCATTAATAGAGCATTGTTCCATGAGAGAAAAGGATGATGGAGGCTATGACTCCCTCAAAAGTTGGGACGAGTATCCGGACTTACAAAAAATAAAAGAGGCCAGCGAAGCCCAAACACAAAAAAAGAGGCCAAAGAAGCCCACCAAAAAAATAAAAAAATGAGAGAAAGAGAGAAGGGACAATTTCTACTATCCTTTTCCACACTTGTGCTTCAAAGTAGCACCATGATCTTCATGATAGTGAGTCTCCTATTTTTTCACTTTCATATAACTAGTGGATATTCATTTTGCACGACCACTTAGTTTTGTTTTTGAGCTTTCATACACTTATAGCTCTAAGTGCATTTGTTGCATGGCAATCCCTACTCACTCACATTGATATCTATTGATGGGCATCTCCATAGACGGTGATATGCCTAGTTGATGTGAGACTATCTTCTCCATTTTACCTTGCACCCCCACCATATTCTATTCCACCTATATGCTATATCCATGGCTCAGGCTCATGTATTGCGTGAGAGTTGAAAAAGTTTGGGAACACCAAAAGTGTGAAACAATTGCTTGACTTGTTCATCGAGGTTGTGCATGATTTAGATACTTTGTGTGGGGAAGATGGAGCTTAGCGAGACCATATGATTTTGTAGGGATAACTTTCTAAGGCCATGTTATTTCGAAAGGACACGACTACCTTGTTGGTGTGCTCGAAGTATTACTGTTTTTATGTCAATATTAGACTATTTTTTTGAATCTAACGGATCTGAATATTCATGCCACAATAAAGAATATTACATGGATAAATATGTTGGGTAACATTCCACATCAAAAATTCTGTTTTTATCATTTACCTACTCGAGGACGAGCAGGAATTAAGCTTGGGGATGCTGATACGTCTCCAACATATCTATAAATTTTGATTGTTCCATGCTATTATATTATCCATTTTGGATGTTTTTATGCATTAATATGCTATTTTATATTATTTTTGGGACTAACCTATTAATCTAGAGCCTAGTGCCAGTCTTTGTTTTTTTTCCTTGTTTTTGAGTTTTGCAGATAAGGAATATTAAACGGAGTCCTAACGGAATAAAACCTCCGGAATGATTTATTCTAGAAAATATGGAAGCCACGAAACTTGAGAACCAAGGCAGAGGATCTTCCACACGGCCACAAGCCCGCTTGCCGCGGCCAGGGGCCACCCGCGCCTGGCAGGCTTGTGGGCCCCTGTCAACTCCCCTAACCCTAATCATTGGCCTATAAATATCCAAATATTCCATCATTATCAGAGCGAGCCATGAAAACACTTTTCCGCCGCCAGAAGCCTCCATTCCCGAGGGATCCAATCTTGGAGCCTTTTCCGGTAATCTGCCGAAGGGGGATTCGATCATGGAGGGCATCTACATCAACTCCATTGCCCCTCCGATGATGCGTGAGTAGTTCACCACAGACCTACGGGTCCATAGCTAGTGTCTAGATGACTTCTTCTCTCTCTGTGCTTCTCAATACCATGTTCTTCATGATCTTCATGGAGATCTATTCGATGTAATACTCTTTTGCGATGTGTTTTTTGAGATCCAATGAATTGTGGGTTTATGTTTAGATTATCCATGAATATTGTTTGAGTCTTTCCTGAATTCGTATATGCATGATTTCATATCTTTCCAAGTCTCTTCGAGTTATTGGTTTGGTTTGGCCAACTAGATTGGTAATTCTTGCAATAGGAGAAGTGCTTAGTTTTGGGTTCAATCTTGCGGTGTCCTCACCTAGTGACATAGTAGGGGTAGCGAGGCACATATTTTATTTTTGCCATCAAGGGTAAAAAGATGGGGTTTTCATCATATTGCTTGAGTTTATCCCTCTACATAATGTCATCTTGCTTAATGCGTTACTCTGTTCTTCATGAACTTAATACTCTAGATGCAGGCGGGAGTCGGTCGATGTGTGGAGTAATAGTAGTAGATGCAAAATCATCTCAGTCTACTTGTCACGGACGTGATGCCTATATGCATAATAATTGCCTTGGATATCTTCATAACTATTCGCTTTTCTATCAATTGCTCGACAGTAATTTGTTCACCCACCGTAATACTTGCCATCATGAGAGAAGCCATCTAGTGAAACCTATGGCCCCCGGGTCTATTTTCCATATTATATTTTCAGATCTAAAACCAAAAACACCAAAAATACTTGCTTCATTGTTTTTAATTTTAGTTTTACTTTCCGTTCAAGCATCCTATTATATCTATCTCTACTAGATCTCATCCTTGCAAATAACCGTGAAGGGATTGACAACCCCTTTATAGTGTTGGGTGGAAGAGTTTGTTTCCTTGTGCAGGTATATCTATTGGTGGCTTGCTTGTATCTCCTACTGGATTGACACCTTGGTTCTCAAAAACTGAGGGAAATACTTATCTACTTTGCTTCATCAAACCGTTCCCCTTCACGGGAAACCAACACATGCTCGAGAAGTAGCAAAAGTGATAAAGAAAAACTTTTACAAACTCTGTTTGATCTTGTTGTTGTAAATACGTCTAATTGATGTTTATATTTTTAGCAAAGATCATGGACTAACCACGTTCAAAATAATATTTAGGTCTCACATTTACTCATATCAATGACATAATAATCAACTAGCAAGCAATAATAATAACTCTCAGATGACAACACTTTTTCAAAACAATCATGATATAATATGACCAAATGGTATCTCCCTAGCCCTTTCTAAGACCGCAAAACATAAAAGGCAGTGCACCTCTATAGAACAAGGACTGACTAGACATTGTAATTCACGGTGAGAGAGATCCAATCATGCTCATACTCAGTATCAATTAACAACAAGCATACAAATGATGATGGTGCTCTCTAACTGGTGCCTTTTATAAGAAGATGATGACTCAACAATAAAGTAAATGGAAATGCCCTTCGCAGAGGGAAGCATTGATTTGCAGAGGTGCAAGAGCTCGAGCTTTTAAAACAGAGATAAGTAATGATTTTTGAGCGGCATGCTTTCATTGCTCACATAACGACCAAAAGGTTTTCAATAACTTCCATGCTAGATACATTATAGGCGGTTCCCAAACAGAATGATAAATTTTTACTCCCCCTCCACCAATCGGTCACACTCCACGGCGAGCCAAATCCACGGGTACCGTCCATACAAACACAGTTCTGGGGGAGTTTTGTTTAATTATATTTTGCTTTTTATTTCGAGCATGGAACTGGGCATCCCGATTACCGGCCACTTTCTCATGAATGATAGTGAATCAACACATATCGTGAGAATAACCCACCTAGCATGGAAGATACTTACAGCCCCCAGTCGCCACATGAGCGATTTGGGCATACAAAGCAGAATGTTTATTTGAAGGTTTAGAGTTTGGCACATGCAAATTTACTTGGAACGGTAGGTAAATACCGCATATAGGTAGATATGGTGGACTCATATGAAACAACTTTGGGTTTGAGAGATTAGATGCACAAGCAGTATTCATGCTTAGTACAAGTGAAGGCTAGCAAAAGACTGGGGAGCGACCAACTAGAGAGCGACACAGTCATCAACATGCTTTGAGATTAACCAACATTGAATGCAAGCATGAGTAGGATATCAATCACTATGAACAAAAATATCG
Source organism: Hordeum marinum (assembly GCA_022496015.1). Taxonomy (NCBI): domain Eukaryota; kingdom Viridiplantae; phylum Streptophyta; class Magnoliopsida; order Poales; family Poaceae; genus Hordeum; species Hordeum marinum. Next base: position 483,601,909 of record CM039673.1, read on the forward strand.
TGGAGGCTATGTTGATTTTCTTTCAACTACATGCATGAACATGTGACAAGCTGAGCCACTTGAATCGTTCAGAGGAGGATACCATTCGATCATACTACATCACAACCATTGTAATATGCATGTTGGAACCCAAAACAAACCACTATCCACTCTTAGCTAATTAAACATGGCTTGAATAACTATAATCTCTAATTGTCATTGCAAATATGTTTCACGCATGATGAACTGAATTCGAAACGATGAGCTAATCATATTTACAAAAGCAACATAGGTCGAGTTCATACCAGCTTTTCTCCATCTGAATCTTTTCATCAGATATCGTCATTATTGCCTTTCATTTGCATGATCGGATGGTGTGGATAATAATAAGAGTGCACATGCATTGGACTAAGATGGAATCTACAAACAATAACTCAAAGAAGAAGACAAGGTAACATGGGCTCTCTAATAGCTAAACAATAATGCATATGAGAGCCACTCGATATTTTCATTATGGTCTTCTCCTTACAACCCAAAGAAAGAAAAATCAAAATAAGAACGAGAAAACTATTTACACGGGAAAGCTCCCAACAAGTAAAAGAAGAACAGAAAATATTTTTGGGTTTTCTTTTTAATGCTACAACTAAGCAACTAGAAATAAAGCTAGAACTAATTTTTTTGTATTTTTCTCAAAGTTAATTAAACACACAAGAAGAAAGCGAATCAAGAAAATAAACTACCATGGATAGTACAATGAAAAAGTATGAACACCGATTGCTTAAGAATAAGTGTGTGAACATGAATGTAAAGTCGGTGAGAAATACGTACTCCCCCAAGCTTAGGCTTTTGGCCTGAGTTGGTTTATGGCCATGGGTAGAAAGAGCTCCCTCCAGGATACCCAGGAGCGTCCTCATAGTTCCATTGGTTGGCGAACTCCTGCGGATCCCATTGAAGGACTGGCTCCGGGTATGGATCAATGCCTGGTGCCGGCTCCGAAGCTGGGGGTTGCGTTAGACCCTAATATCTGCAAATGTCTCCGAGCATAATGGTGTACCTGCCTGAGCGAATATCAAACAAAGAAGAAGCAGGCAGAGTAATAATTTCACAAGTACACTGGCTAAAAACTAAGTTGTAAAGCAGCCTCCTATCATCATTTTTCTTAATAACATCATGGGCTACCATGCGGTCATAATCTACGCGGGTAGCAGCCTCTCATCTTTATCGTGAAGCCTAATGGGTATCTCAAAATGTTCAGCTAAACGAGATGCATAGATAACTCTGAATATGGGCCCCTTAGAACGGTTGGTGTTCAACCGTTGGGCATTGGAGGAGTCACATACCGTGGAACAATCTCCCAAAACAGTTTTGCGAATCAAGCTTTGAACAAGGAGATCGAAAATGGCAGCAAAATGAGCTAGAACACGGGTATGAGCAATGGTGGGATTTTTTCTGGAGGAAGATGAAGTGAATGGGTGCTGGAATAAGTGGAGGGGGGCCACGTGAGACCCACAAGCCTGCTAGGCACAGCCAGGGGTGATTGCACCCTGTGGGCTTGTGGGCCACTGGTGCAGCCCCCTGTAGTGTGCTCAGTGCCAGAAATTTTTAAATATTCCGGAAAAAATCATACTCCATTTTTAGGGCATTTGAAGAACTTTTATTTTCAGGTCATTTTTCTATTGCACGGAAAACTCAGAAAATAGAAAAATAATAGCGTTCTTACTTAATTTAATCTAACTAACAAAAATTAAAAGTTGGGTACAGAAAGTTGTGCTTTGTAAATTCATCTATTTCATGCTCATTAAAAGGAATCCATTAATAAGGTTGACCAAGTCTTATTAACAAACTTCCTTCGAATAACATGAAACCGAAGAATTTTCGAATAACACTAAGTTACCTCAATGGGGATATGCATATCCCCAACAATAAGTATATCATATTTCTTCTTGACAGTAGAAAGAGGGAATTCAAAGTCTCCAATAGTAATCGTTGGAATTTTTTTAATGGAGTTGACACTATGAACTTGAGGTTGTTTCTTCAGAAAGTGTATCATATGCTGTGGGAACCCCGACTCATAAGTCGTGATCACCGAATGCACGTGTACAGTGATCCCAGAGATCAATGCCCACTAAACACACAGAAGTTGAATAACAAGAGTCTTACATCCACACTTAACGTCTTACACAAATAAAGACCATGAAGGTCAAGTCTTACATAGATAGGGCCACACGGGCCAAACAGTTAAAATAGAACAAGCAGCGGAAATCTTGATCGAAAGCGTGAACCCATGCCATCTGGCTTAACCTACAGGCATTCTGACTGGGAAGCGTCCTAGTTCACATGTTTGTCTCCAATGAACTATTCGACATACTCCTGTTCTTCCATGCCTGGCCAATTAAATAACCAGTGGCAAGCCAATGAGTACTTTGAATGTACTCGCAAGGAACCCAAGTTGTGGAACAAGGTAGCAATGATGCATGATATAGCACTAACTAGGTGATTTTGGAGAAAGCTAATTTGAATGCAAATGTCATGATCAAGTTGTTGGAAATATGCCCTAGAGGCAATAATAAATTAGTTATTATCATATTTCCTTGTTCATGATAATCTTTTATTATCCATGCTATAATTGTACTGATCGGAGACTTAAATGCATGTGTGGATACATAGACAAAATCATGTCCCTAGTATGCCTCTAATGGACTAGCTCATTGATCAAAGGATGGTTAAGGTTTACTAGCCATGGACATGAGATGTCATTTGATAACGGGATCACATCATTAGGAGAATGATGTGATGGATAAGACCCAAACTACAAACATAGCATATGATTGTGTCAGTTTATTGCTACTGTTTTCTACATGTCAAGTATATGTTCCTATGACCATGAGATCATGCAACTCACGGATATCGGAGGAGTGCCTTGTGTGTATCAAACATCGCAACATATCTGGGTGACTATAAAGGTGCTCTATAGGTATCTCCGATGGTGTCTGTTGAGTTGGCATGGATCGAGACTGGGATTTGTTACTTCGTGTGACGGAGAGGTATCTCGGGGCCCACTCGGTAATGCAACATCACAATAAGCCTTGCAAGCAATGTGACTAATTTTTAGTTGCGGGATCTTGTATTACGGAACGAGTAAAGAGACTTACTGGTAACGAGGTTGAACAGGCTATGGAGATACCGACGATCGGATCTCGGGCAAGTAACATACCGAAGAACAAAGGGAACGTTATACGGGATTAAGTGAATCCTTGACAAAGAGGTTCGACCGATAAAGATCTTCGTAGAATATGTAGGAACCAATGTGGACGTCCAGGTCCCGCCATTGGTTATTGACCGTAGAGGTGTCTCGGTCATGTCTACATAGTTCTCGAACCCGCAGGGTCTGCACACTTAAGGTTCGGTGACGTTTCGGTAGTGTAGAGTTATGTATGGTGGTGACCGAAGTTTGTTCGGAGTCCCGGATGAGATCCCGGACGTCACGAGGAGCTACGGAATGGTCCGGAGGTAAAGATTCATATATAGGAAGTCCCAGTTTGGTTTCCAGAAAAGTTTCGGGCTCATCGGTAGTGTACTGGGAGTGCCGGTAGTGTACTGGGAGTGCCGGTAGTGTACCGGGAGACCTCTGGGAGGGGTACTTCGACCCCAAGAGGTCCATGGGCTGTGGGAGAATATTAACCAGCCCTTAGTGGTCTGGGAAAACAGCCACAAAGGCCAATGGCGCTGGAGAGAAAGTCCTAAAGCAAAAGATGGAAAATCAGCCAATAGGAGGCAATCCTACTCCAACTAGGATTGGAGGTGAAGTAGGATTGCTTCCCACCTCCTATTTCGGCCGACCCAAAGGCCTTGGCTGCCTCTCCTCTACTCTCCTCCTATATATACTAGTGGATTGGGTGGTTTTTGGACAGAATTTCCGTCCACGTGCTAGCCGTTTCACCGGTGCACGGTTTCTCCTCTAGATCGGTTTTCCGCAGCGCTTAGGCGAAGCCCTGCCGGAATCACTCCACTACCATCACCGGAGCGCCTTCACGCTGCCGGTGAACTCTCTCTCCTCTCCACCTCCTCTTGCTGGATCAAGACGGTGGAGATCGTCATCAAGCTGCACGTGTGCTGAACGCGGAGGTGCCGTCCGTTCGGCGCTAGATCGGAAGGACCGTGATCGAGATCGCGAGACAATTCGTGATGAGATCGCGGAACGGATCGTGATGAGTTCGCGGGACAGATCGTGATCAAGATCGTGAGATGGATCGTGATGAGATCACGGGACAAATCGTGATGAGTTCACGGGACGGATCGTGATTGGATCGCGGGATGGATCGTGATGAGATCGCGGGACGCTCGGCGATTTGGATCGCGAAGATGTTCGACTACACCAACCGCGTTTCTTAACGCTTCCCGCTTAGCGATCTACAAGGGTATGTAGATCCACTCTCCCTCTCGTAGATGCTCAGCACCATGGATAGGTTTGCGTGTGCGTAGGATTTTTTTCCCATGCGACGTTCCCCAACACAAGTAACTAGTGAGCATGCATCAACAATTAGCAGATATCCATATGAACAAGTTACCGATATCATCATAAGCTGAGGGTTGAACACCTCGTGTTCATTCATCATACTAAGTCATCAGACTTAGATCGCTTTCCAAGCTAGTCATCGGACTTAGCTCAAGTACCATCTTTGTCTCCAACACACCCACACACATCAGTTTGTGAAAACACTTGGACGTAGCACAAGAGCGGTCATCCAACTGTCCTTGACCGTGGACATGGCTAGTCGAATAGTTTTACATTCTGTAGAGGTTTGCACACTTTACCCACAAGAATCGGGGAACTTCCGTGTTGTCCACGACTCGCGGTATATAACATACTTGAGGTAAGAACCCGAACAATGCCTTTCCCCCAGCGATACTAAACAAAGAGTCCACTCGATTGGTACCCAGCCCTCATGATGTACATAACATGAGCTTTGCTCTAATCGTACCATCCATGAGGGGACCAACAGTGTGCCCGGTGCTTGTGAAGACAACGCATGATTGTACATACCGGTATGACCCCGTATCGAGAGTGACCATGCCACTCCCGCCACTAGTAATGCGGGCTCCTTGCTAGTACCCACCAAGGTAATCAACAAAGCCCCGTCCCATAAGGGGTATCGTGGTTGCGCACGTAAGGTTGGAGTAACGGTCGCAAGTTACACCAATCTGTTTTCTAAAACCACATCACTCTCTTGTCTCGGCACACCACTTCTTTCTCAAGTGGTCACCCATCTCATCATCATCTCCTTGGGCATTAGTGGCACTCGACGGGGTTTTCAAAAAAATCTTTGAAATCATTTCTTTTCTTGCCATCACTATGCATAAGTCCCATCCCATTTGCGTAGCATCTATTAGCAACCTAACTACTCCCACCCGCACAACCCTCATAAGGTGGTAGGGTCATGCACGATGCAAGTCTCAACTTATTAAAAATGTTGATCTATTCTTATAAATACCCAATGTCATACTAAAAATATTCTCCTAGGGTTTTGTTGTTAAAAATATTTTGGAAATAAATTAACAGAGTCAAAAAGGTGCCCAAATATAGCTTTTAAAATAAAACAATAATAGAAATATTTTCAAACACTATTACAAATGGCACTATTAAATTCTAGGGATTATTTCAAGAATTAAGGTTGAAGAAATATGGGTATTGGATAATTGTTTAGATCTCTGGAATTTTTGGAAGTAGCACAAGAAAAGAAAAAGGAAAAGAAATGGGCACAGTGCCCTGGCTGGAGGCGGCCAGCAGCTGGGCCGACCTAGAGGCCAACCAGCCCAGGCGAACCAGCGCGCGCGCGTTCGAACCTGATGGCTGGGGCCCGAAGGCCAGCGACAGAGAGAGGAGGGGGAGGGCGGTGAGGATGATAGGCGGGCCCCACCTGTCATCTTCAAACTTGCGACAGGGAGGCCGGCGAGCTCACCGGCGATGATGCAGGGCACAGCGACGGCAGGCGAAGGTGGGGATGAGCGTCGACCCGCTGTTCCTTTGGAGGTGGAAGGGCGGCCGAAGGAGGTCGGGGTCGCCGGCGGGGAGGAGGTTGCGGCGGAACCGCTTCGGGTGAGGGTCGCCGGCATTGCTGCAAGCAGCAAAATGGTCGGGGGGGAAGGGGGGAAGACGCGGGAGCTCACTGGGGGCTCAAAGGAGGAGAAAGAAAGGCCGGAGCGGGCCGGTAGCCTGAAATCGGTGAAGCCCCGATGCGGTGGTGCCTCAGTCGATCCCTAGCAGAGGGGCTCCGGGCAGTCCCTAGAGCGGCTCAGGGGGGAGATTAAGAGTGGAAGGTGGCCAAGGGCGGAGAGAGGAGGAACCGGGGGGCTTAAATAGAGGAGGGGTGGTGCACCGTGGACCCGTGCGCTGGCAAGGTTGCAGCCGAGGCCAGAGGGGAGAGAGGGCTCACGGGGCAGCTCGGGGTGCTCCTTGGGATGGTCTAGGCCCCTGGGGAGAGAAGAGAGAGGGAGAGATGCCTGCGCGTGTGAGCTCCCCGATTGGCCGAACCGGGCGACGCCGAGCACGCGTGTGGGAGGGCGGAGGAGAGAAGGGAGAGAGAGGGCCAACTGCTTGCCGTGTCACGGATGCCGAGGGGGTAGAGGGGACAAGATGGGGCGGCCCGAGGCATTCGGGACTGACCGTTAGCCAGCATCTACTGTGCGGGTGCGCACTATAGCGCACTCCAGAGCGTGAGCTCTGCATGCCAGGGCATTATTTTAGCCCCCCCCAGAGTGTCCTCTTGTGACTCAGAGAATAAAGCTATGCTCCCCGGCAACGGCTCCAGAAAAAGGTCTTGATAACCCACAAGTATAGGGGATCGCAACAGTTTTCGAGGGTAGAGTATTCAACCCAAATATATTGATTTGACACAAGGGGAGCCACAGAATATTCTCGAGTATTCGCAGCTGAGTTGTCAATTCAACCACACGTGAAACACTTAATATCTGCAGCAAAGTATTCAGTAGCAAAGTAGTATGGAAGTAACGGTAACGGTAGCAAAAGTAACAGTAGCAGTTTTGTATTGATTGTAACAATAGCAACAAAACAATAACTTAGCAAAGATCAATATGTGGAAAGCTCGTAGGCAATGGATCAGTGATGGATAATTATGCCGGATGGTATACAACATGCAACAGTTATAACATAGGGTGACGTAGAACTAGCTCTAATTCATCAATGTAATGTAGGCATGTATTCCATATATAGTCATACGTGCTTATGGAAAAGAACTTGCATGACATCTTTTGTCCTACCCTCCCATGGCAGCGGGGTCCTAATGGAAACTAAGGGATATTAAGGCCTTCTTTTCATAGAGAACCATACCAAAGCATTAGCACTTAGTGAATACATGAACTCCTCAAACTACGGTAATCACCGAAAAGAATCCCAGTTATTGTCACCCTGGGGGATGCGGATCATAACTCATAATAGGTGTCTACAACTTGCAAGATAGGATCAAGAACACATATATATTCATGAAAACATAATAGGTTCAGATCTGAAATCATGGCACTCGAGCCCTAGTGACAAGCATTAAGCATAGCAAAGTCATAGCAACATCAATCTCACAACATAGTGGATACTAGGGATCAAACTCTAACAAAACTAACTCGATTACATGATAAATCTTATCCAACCCATCACTGTCCAACAAGCCTACGATGGTATTACTCACGAACGGCAGAGAGCATCATGGAATTGGTGATGAAGGATGGTTGGTGATGATGATGGCATCGATTTCCCCTCTGTGGAGCCCAAAACGGACTCCAGATCTGGTCTTCCGAGGAAGAACAGGAGGTGCCGGCTGCTCCGTATCATGAAACATGATGAACTCTTCTCCCTAATTGTTTTCTCCGTTAATAGGGTTATATGGAGCTGGAGAGGAGGTCGGAGGAAGCATGAGGGCCCCACAAGCCTGCTAGGCGCGGCCAGGGGGTGGCCGGGCCTAGCAGGCTTGTGGCCTGTAGGTGGCCCCCTTCAGGTTACTTCTTGCGCCAGTATTTTTTATTAAATCCAAAAATATTCTCTGTAAATTTCTAGGACGATCCGAGAACTTTTATTTTTGCACAAAAATAACACCAAGGCAATTATACTGAAAACAACGTAAGTCCGGGTTAGTTCCATTCAAATCATGCAAATTAGAGTCCAAAACAAGGGCAAAAGGGTTTGGAAAAGTGGATACGATGGGGATGTATCAGTTACCTAGGCTTATCTTCCAATAGATGCATGATGTGAGGTTGGGGTTCAACATCTAGTGGTTTGTTTGTTCACATTTTTTTACAGAGGACAGTCTCGGTATGCTTTGTCAAGCCCTGTAGTTCTCTATGCCTAGGGAGCATATTCGAGCATCATTTCAATATGACAATCCAATGTACGATCGAGCCCCTGCGAATTTTACCATGAAAATATCGGACAAAATCTCTGTTATGAATTTGTTTCCGGCTTGTTCTGTTAGCCTCATCCTTTGTTTGTTTGAAGTATGGTACTTCGTGGTGCTTCGATGTCAAGTGGTGATTTCATATCTTTCCTAAGTTGTGTTCTCATATTTCTATGAGGATGCTAATTCTTTTGCTCAATCAAGTTGTCTTATCAATTCTTTTCATCCAGTGTGCTTCTCTTCAGGATAATTCTATCCTCTACAATAATTGCAAGATCAATCCTCATATTTCTTTCCGGAGTTCGTCTCAGCTGCTCCAAGTTGACTTTGTTATTTCCCACCCTCCCGCCCTTTTTCTTCAATGATTAAATTTCCATCCAAGTGTATTCCCTTTCATTAATGCTTCCGCTATCTTTTATTCCATATTGTATCCGGTGATTCATTGTGAAGATGTTCAGGTAATAAGTTCATCATTCTTTGTTCTTGTTTTCTTTTCCAATGGATTTAAGTCAAGCTTTTGGTGTTCATCATATCCTTTTCATCCTTTAAATATTTTCTTGTGGTACATTCCTATTCAAGCATGTCTTGTTTATTCATCCTCTCTCTATTTATCCGGAGTGCCCAAGATATCTCAGAAGATTTGTGTGTCCATTAAATATCCTTTCAAATTATTTCGAGGGTCTCACCTCATCAAGTTCTTAATTTGTACCGGTGCAATCTCTCTTTTTAAGCAAGTGTTTCAACGACGGTTTCCTTTTAGTGGGACCATAAGCCACAGGTTTCCCCCCAGGATCTTACCTGGCTCTTCTAATCTTTTCTAGAGATCTAAAGTTCTGTTCAAATATGACATAAGTATGAATTCCATCAGCCATATTACTTCTCCAAGATCGTTTTCAAATTATTTTCATAATTGGCTCAACCTTTCTTTATTCGTTATTTTGGAGTATCTCAGTAATTCATGGTGTTTTATCTCACCATCATTCTATGCGTTCGAGTCCAAAGAAGAGTTCCTCTTGAATCTTGTCCAATATCATGAAGATTATCGGTTTCAGATTGATGCTATCATCTTAAATTGTTTTGATCATGAGTAATATGTTCCATATCTATCCGAAGCCTTTTAGAGTAGTTGTCATTTCTCAATCCTCCGAAGACCATCATTTTAGAAGATTTCTTCGTTCTTAGCTTTCAGCTTTCGTTCTCAAATTCTTCTCAATTGTTGTCCCTTCGTTCGTATCTCAATTTTTTCGATGCTTCATTCAAATCTCCTATTAGGCAGATCATGATCTCTTCATTCTCATGTATCTTCATTCATTCATGGTATCCTCATCCATTTCAAATTCTTACTGGTAGTTCACTCAACAGTTCTTCATGTTCATGATATCCTCTCTTCAATCTTCTTCAAGAGGAATACGTGGTATGCCAAATCAATTGCTTGTCCTCAATTTAACTTGATGAAGGATAAGCATAACGTAATTCTTATTCTAGTTTCATCAAGGTGATTTCAATCTTTTTTTGAAGTTGTTCATGATATCAAATTCCTTATCCCAAGTTATCATTGTTTCTTTTCCGGAGTTCCAAGTTCTCTCAAGTATCTTATCGTGGAGCTTTATCTAAATCTTTGCTAGTTCATAATCTTATTCTTTTCAACCTTCACTGTTTTGATCATTCTTTTGTATATAGAGGTTCTCCATGGTGGTTCTTCAAGGATGGAATTCTTTCTCGGAGTGTTCTGCAAGTTTCTTGTTGGAGGATCTCAAGTATTCTTTCTCTTGCATTCCTAAGTGCAATTCTTTCTTCCTTATCTTTGAGATGGTGGTATAACATTCTTGAGTTATGAGGAGTCTTGAACGGAATTGTCAAGAATGAAATATTTAAACCCATCATTCCTTCTTAGAGTTATCTTGGATTGGATTTCAGCTAAAGCATTCCCTTAGGATTGTTGCTATCATGGTGCTCATCAATGACCCAAGTTTTCTCCTTGTTCTCTTGGTGAAAGAAGTTTTGCACATCTTATTGCTTCCAAGTAATCTTTGTTTCCTTTAGTGGCGGTTGTCACCTCATAATTTTGAGATGTTTTCCATAAGCCCACATCAAGCTAAATATTTTCATTGTTGGTGTTCCAACAACTCCGTTCAATCTCTTGTTTCTAAGGATGCTTTTCAAATCCAATTGTGGTAGAAGTTGTCATCTTCTTCTCCATTCCTTGTTTCCAAAGACCTACTCCCTCCGTCCCGAAATATAGGTCGTTGGGGAAGTTTCCCGACTAGGTGAAAAAGGGGTGAAATGACCAGGTTACCCCTGGTTTGAATTCCACCAGATCCGTCTCCTACCTCTAGCCCCGCCTCCGCCCTCCACCCCGCCTCCTCGCTCCACCGGTCCACCCTAGCTCCACCTCTCCATCCTCCATCCGCCCTCCACCTCTCCCTCCTCCATCTTCCATCCACCTCTCCCTCCTCCCTCCTCCCACCATTCCCTACTGCTGGCGACTCCATCCCGTGTTGCTCGCCTCCTTCCCCTGCTGCTAGCTCCTCCATCCCTACTGCTGGCGCCTCCATCCCTGTTGCTGGCGCCACCATCCCATGCTGCTCGCCTCCATCCCCTGCTGCTGGCTGCTAGTACCTCCATCCCCTGCTGCTGGTGTGTCCATCCCCTACTGCTCGCCTCCTGTTCGCTGCTGAGCAGGAACTGCTGCTGCCTTATCTTTATTGTTGTTCCAAGGATCAGATGGTGATGTTCTAGTAACAGGTGAATTTCCTGCACACCAACAGACAAGATAAACAATGATGTGAACTACTGATGGCAATGTACTCTTCTGTAATGCATAACAAGGTAGTAATTGACTAAAACTCCTAATCCCAGATTCTGAGAATATAATGTTGAGATATTGTCTGAAGTTGTAATTGTATTATTCCAAAACCAGTTGTTGCCCTCTTTGTCCTATTATTGCATAAATCTTGGAAAGAAACAATAAATTTAGGAGTACTCATGCATTATTTGAAGTAAATACTGAACTGAGCCGAGCCTTACCTCATATCACAGGTCTCTGCAAAATCCTTGCTCCTAGACGGGCTCCTCTCCTTGGTATCCTCCTTCTTCTCCTGCTACAGCAGCAACAACAAGTTAGTAATAGCAACAATTGACAACACCAGCATGTCAATAACGACAACATCAACAACAACTCATGGAGATCAATAAAAGGTCAATAACAATTACCATGCACTTTGATCTAAATTGTACTCCAATCGAGGAAGAGGACATACTTGAAGAAGGCAATGTTGAGCAAGAGGATAATTTGAACATGGAAGAAGACCATCCATTACAAGATGCAGGCGGTGAGTACTTTCGGAACATGCATTCGAAAGGAGAGGACTCAGTGAGTAGATATGATAATGTGAACATGCATTCATTCATGCTCATGCTCATGTTCATTCATTCATTTTCATGCTTATTCATTAAAATGTTCTTATGTTCTCATGCTCATGCCCATTCATGATCATTCATGCACTCCTTTTTATCACTACTCATGATCATACACTACTAAAGTTTGATAATATGATCATTTCCTCATTTCCTGATTTGAGTATTTCTTCATGCAGGTGTTGAGAAAGCAGTTCAAAAAAGGGATAGCCTTGATGACAAGCAAAAATATGTTGTTTATGTTGCATTGCATGCGTTGTGTATGAGTAGAGGGGGCAAACTTAATAGAGATGATAGGAAAAATGTTGCTGACTTTTTCGGAGTAGGTGTCTGGAATATTTAAAGAATTTGGAAGAAAGCGATGAGGCAGATTGCACAAGGTTTGAAGGTTGATGTTTCCAGTCAGAGAAAAGGAAACTGTGGAAGAAAGGCAAATGACATCAACCTAGACCAAATCCCTACAATCCCTCTAAACAAAAGGAAACTGTTCTTGACTGCCGTTGCCAAGCCAAGGTGGGACAGTGAAGGAAATGTGACGTTCTCTGGCAAAATTAGAATTTGGCCGTTTGTGAAAGAACTTCCCGCTCAAAGGAGAAGCGACAATAGGCCTAGAGGAACAATGGAGACAAAGCCCATAAAGGTTAACAGGCAAGTGATGAGAGAGTTCATGATAGATAATCTGCTACCAGCAATACAATCTGCTTGGCCTGAGAATGATGTTGGGCAAACTATATTCATACAACAGGACAACGCAAAGCCGCATATCTTGCCTAATGACCCAGAATTCTTAGCAGCCGTTGAAAGCACAGAACTCGACATTAGACTAATTTAGCAGCCTGCCAATAGCCCTGATTTGAATGGACTTGACCTTGGATTCTTCAGTTCGTTGCAATCTCTGACAGATTGTCTAAGCCCGAGAACCCTTCAAGACCTTATTAAGGGTGTGTTGGAAGAATTTGAAAACTACGAGGTTTACAAGCTGAACAGAGTTTTCTTATCCCTACAGGCTTGCATGATTGAAATTTTGAACCATGCAGGTGGCAATGGCTATAAAATACCGCATGTGAACAAGGGAAGACTTGAGACTCTTGGGATTCTACCGCCAAGACTTACATGCCCTCAAGATGTTTACGCAAATGCCCTACACAATCTACAACTAATGGAGAGAGTTGCTTGAGGAGTTGAGGCTTGTTGATATGCTTGAGATGAGGCTTGGGATGCTTGAGATGAGGCTTGTTGATATGCTCGAGATGAGGCTTGTTGATATGCTTGAGAAGAGAAGAATTAGGAGTAGAAGAAGTTTTTGATAATTAAAAAGAGAGGAGAACAAGTTTTTGATAATGAAAAGGAGAGGAGAAAAAGTTTTACTCTAGAATTAGGAGTACTCATTTAATCCACTGAATTAGGAGTACTCATTTAATCCACTGAATTAGGAGTACATATTTACTCCAGAATTAGGACAGCTCCTAAATTTTGCACATTGGAGTAATCCATGATTCACTGTAACTACTCCAAATCAGTGTAAATCGGTGCTATAGCTACTGCTACTCCAAATCAGTGCAAATCAGTGCTACTGCTACTGAAGCTTGATGAGAAGATTACTTAGGATACTAACATGAGTAGGTAACAGAAGCTTCATGAGAAGGTTAATGAAGAGATTAACAAAAACATGCACAAGAAAAGTTTAGATTTATTAACATAAAATGTTTCATTTAGATTAACACAAAAGGTTTCGTTTAGACTTAGTACTCATAAAACATTCAGTTAAATTCATTTAAAATAAAATTCAGATTTCTGAACAAACACAAGGATAAGTACAGCTAGTAAAATTTTGGTTAAATTCATAAAACATTTAGTTAAATTCATTTAACAGATTTCACCTTGTGTACCACAGCTAAATTCAGTTAAATTTCTATGCTCTTTCAAAATTGTGGAGTAAACTCAGTTTTGCAGCTCAATTCACCTATATGCACAAACTAAGTACGCACTAAATGTACTCCAAGCAACCTTCCCATGTAGAGAAACGACGAATCCTTGAAGCAACCTTCCCATGTAGAGAAACAACGAATCCTGTACATGAAACATCGATCAACAAGCCTGAAGGAAAAAGGTTGTGGAAAATAAGCTTGGGAAACACGAGGGTGCATCATGTCGTACATTCGCGAAGGAGATGGCGAGCCAACCGATGATGTTTAGAATCGCCGCGATCATCAGTGAGTGAAAATTCAGTCAGACAGCAAGCACATTAGTGTAAAAGCATGTAACCTCAGTTCAGTGTAGTAAAACAAAAGCCTAAAGTTTTTTCACTAATACTCTTGCAGTTGTTAATTCAGTTGAGTGTAGTAGCTGCGAAGGACTACTTCATCAGCAAAAAAAATCACAACACCAGCTCCTAATTCCCACACGCAACTACTCTGGCTAAGTTGTTACTAAAACAATTCTGAAGAAGCACAAATTGCCAAGAGCAGAGCACACTAGCAGCTGGCAGACAAGGGGTACTCCATCTTTGACGGGCTCTCCATCGGCTGCACCGACACATACAATGGGTACAAGAGCAACACGCCCAGGCCTGTAGCAACAGAGAACAACAGCAAATGGCCGCATGCGCCAGTCGAGTTCAGCAAGAACTGCATAAACAAGAACCGAAGGAAAGAAGATTAAATCTGTACATACCCTACGGGAATGTGAATCCAGAGCTTGCTCATCCTCTGTAGCTCTTCTTTTTCCTAGCTAGACAAATCAACACGGCCGGAACGCCGCGAGCATCAGCTGTACTTGCCGCTCATTGCTGCAACTACAGTGCCTCGCCGGGTCAGCCGTCCGCACGAGCTCTTCCAGCGCCGTGGTAGCCACCCCGCAAGAGCTCCACATCCAGCGCCGCTCTGGATCCTGCGTCAGCACACGCGGATCCAGCGCGGGGGCATCCAGATCCAGCGTCTCTAATGCTATACAAGTTCATCGCCGGCAAAAAGACTCGAGCTTGACAACGGGGTGGTGGGGAAACAGATGGCGCACGCGGTGAGGAGAGGAAAACAAGGGAGTAGGTCAGTGGGGAGAGGCCGGCTACGAGCAGACGCCGGTGGCCAGGGAGAGGAGAGAGGGGAACAGAGCGATGAGAGTGAGGGGAATGAGAGGGATGAGAGATGAGCGAGTGCTAGCCGACGGAGGGCAATTTCGGAAAGAGCAGAAATATCATAGTGTTACGAGAATTACACTGAGAAACCTTTAACGACCTATAATTCGGAACGGAGGGAGTAGCATCTATTCCTTGTTCTGGAGGTACTGTGATGTTTCTCTCTTTGATCCATCATCTCATTTTATCAAGATCAATCTTCCCTTGCTTATTCATTTAACCGGGGTGTTGTGTTCCCTTTTCAAGTTCTATCCATCTTATCAAATTTTGCCCCTCTATCCTACCGAAGTGTTGCCGAAATTTCTTGTGAATGCTTGCTTGTTCCTCATGTCATTCTTCATCTCTTTCCAACCTTCATGTTTCATTGGTTTCACTCATTTGTCACTAAAGCAACTAAGTTTTACCTCTTCCTGTCCTCTTTCTCTTTCTCTTCTCATTCTAAGATCTTGGGACGAAATCTCTTGTTAGTGGAGGAAAGTTGTAACAACCCGACACCGACACTCCAGAAGATTCCCCTTTTATTCCTTGTCATCGTGTGATTCATTTGGTTGATGCATTCATCAACGCATCATTCACATCATCTGCATGGCATCGTCACTCGTTTTCAAAACTTGCATCCGTTAGTAGTGCTGGTTCACTCCGTTCTCGCCGCTGACCATTTCGAGACCAACCACACATGCACGCTCCCGCGACATTGATAAAATATTATTTTTAACAGGTGCGTATAAAATATTGTCGGATTAGGTCAGAATTTGGTGTGTGGTCTTGTTATATTATAGGTGGACCGCCTGCCAACTTTTGTCACAATCAATGTCCGTTTGATACCCAACGGTCAACCGTAGCGGCACCATCATCGGTTATTTAGCGGACGTTTCGGTATTTCAAAACATATGTCGGGCCGCAAACCTCCCTCTCATCTCAGTCCAACCACCTCTACACAGCTCACTTAGTCCCGCTAGGCCGCCTTCGCTTCCGGACCGTCGGATCGAGATTCGAAGGTCCAAAAACAGTACAAACCCCTTCAAACCCTAGCTTCCCTACCTATTTATTCAGTTTAACCCTAGGTTTTAGAAGGCTCGTCCCATCCCACCAATTCAGCCGCCGCCACCCACACCGGGTCTCCTCCCACACCTTGGGATCCTCCTTGTCCAAGTCGCCCCGCCACCTCTCTCATTTTGCACACCCAGCCAACTAGAGCCCCAACGCCAGATCCAACATTGCAGCCACCTATTCCTTCCTCCTATGTTCCTAGACGCGTCCGTCTTCAACTCACCTCGAGATCCTTCTCTCTGTTTGTTCGGGCAGGAGCACCATGGCGCCCGAGGACATTTCCTAGCCGTCTCACCGGCGACCAGCGCCGCCCTGCGCCGGCGAAGCATCATCATGCTCCTCCGCACGTTTCCCCGTTGAGCGCTGGGACGACCAGCAGCAGCTCCAGCCCCGCATCGCGCCTGCCTCCTTTGCCCATGTTCGAACGCAGCCGCAACCGAGACCACAACAGCACCCCATCGCCGAACTCTCGTCGCTGGTGAGGTGAGCCAGTCCCTCTAACCTCTTCTCCTCTCCTCCTTCCCTCTCTCTTATCTCTCCCTCTTCCCTAACCTCTCTGTCTCTCTCCAGATGCAGCACCGCCACGGCAGCCCGTAGCTCGCCGTCGCTCGCCGCCATCGGGAACGGGACAACTGCCCTCGGATCCGGCCCCGATGCCCATCCTCAACCTCCTAGCACCGCGTCCCCACGCCCAGGCTTGCCTTTGTGGAGCGCCGCCGCGAGCACAGCCAAAGGTCGGCCCGTTGTTTCTCCGCCAGGTTCAGTTTCAAACTGTTGCCGATTCAGTTTTGTTCAGGTTCAGGTCCAGCGTCGGTGTATGTTCATGTTGCAAAGGAATCCATATTTATCACAAGTGCTGTGTAGCCCAAGTGCTCAAGGCGTTCGGTTTCAACCAAGGAGGTCCTGGGTTTGAATCCCAGGCGTCTCAATATTTTGCCATGTTTCTGTTTATTTTTGCTCGCACACACATGGCAACTTGGGCCGGTTCCACTGCTGGTCTGCTGCACTTGCTGCTTCTGTCCCATAGCTGTTTTTTTTTCTGCTGTGAGGATTTAGCTATTTTCTCCATTGCATTGCATATATTACAAATGCCATTGTTTTAACATGTTATTACATAAACAACCGTACATAGGATTGAAACATGTCATATATGTTAAATGTACAGAATTTCATGTAGATTAAGAATATCCCACTTTCTTCCATGATAAAAATATTTAACTTGATGTTTTCATGTAATTTGCATATATGCCATGCCAAAATGATTTTTTTCATAACTAAATAACCGTAGCTCCGATAAAAATGTTTCACATATGTAACTTGACTAGAAAAATGTGTAGATAATTTGATGCACTTTATTTTTCTGTTTAACAGCTCTAAAATATGTTTAATACAGATCTGGATCAATTTCGAAATTAACATATGGGGTCATTTTGAAAATACTATAAGTTGTTTCCGGCCTCATTAAAGATGCCTAGATATATAGTTTACTTATGCTTCGCCTCTTGCCATGTTAATCAACATTTAAACTTGTCGAGTAAATAAATGAGAGTGAACTAAATATTTGAGCGTGGAGTTTCGTCAATATGCAACTCGTTGCATATTGAGCTTCACTTAATGGGTAGTGTTGGTTTGTTGTGATTGCCTTGCATCATATTTGTTTACAAATCATGTCAAGAATATGTTGTGGTGTATCGTGTGTTGATTGTTTGTTCCGGATTGCTTTTTCTCGATAGAGTTCCGAAAGTGTTCGGAGTGTGAGGATACGTTCGTCTACTTCACAGATTGTCTTCTTCATGGATTCTTTCTTCTTCCAAGCGGGATCCTAGGCAAGATACCACTACTATCATTGCCATGCTAGTTGCCTCGCTTCTATCGTTATGTCTTATTACCTACCACTTGTATGTCAAGTCCCCCCAATATTGCCATGATAAGCCTCTAACCCCTTCACATCCCAGCAAACCTTTGTTTGGCTTTGTTACCGCGTGCTTAGTCCTTCTTATAGCGTTTCTAGCCGCAAGTGGAATTGCTTCCATGTGTCAACATGGACATTCTTTTGTTATCACAATATTATTGCTTTTAATTTAATGCACATGTATATACTTGGTAAAGGGTGGAAGGCTTGGCCTTTTGCTCGGTGTTTTGTTTCACCTTTGCCGTCATAGTTACTTGTGTACCAGTGTTATGTTCCATAATTGAGCGCTCCTACCATGCTCGGGGTTGTTATGAAGACCCCCTTGATATTCGTTTTAGGACTTTTTTGACAAGGCCCAACATTGGTACTGCATTTGCCCAACAATAATAATACTGAACATCATTTCTAAAGCATAGGGCGTCATGAACTCGATGAGTAATTTAACATAATACAGGGGGGCAGTGCTGCTGGTGCTAGTCCAAAACAAAGCACTGTGCGAGGCCACCCCGGGGCAACTTGGCTGATGTCTATCAGGCCACTGTACACTAGCTCATTCGGCTGTGCCCTGAGAACGAGATATGTAGCTCCTATCGGGATTGTCGGCACGTCGGGCGGCCTTGCTGGACTCATTTTACCTTTCTCGAACGTCTTGCGCGCGGGATTTTGACGACACTTTGGGCTATCTCGAAGTTGAGATTTTCCATTGGGATTCCGCAAATACTACGGGTGATTCCGCGATTGAGGAATTCCAACGCGGCATGTGGTTAATTTGTTATGGATGAGTTGGAGCACCCTTGCAGGGTTAAATCTTTCGGAAAGCCGTCCCCGTGATTATGTGACAACTTGAAAACTTTGTTTAACACCCGGTCATAGTAAACTTGAAGTAAACTCAAATAAAATACACCAACTGTGTGCGTAACCGTGAGTGTCTCTTCTCGTGAGTCCTTATCCGAGAGAGAATATAGTGGGGTTATGTTTGACGTAAGTAGGTGTTCAGGATCACTTAGTGATCATTACTAGTTCACGTCCGTTATGCGTAGACCACCATACTTTACCTTTTGTATTCATAAGTTAGCCACTCAAATAAATGCTTAGCTACTTGTTGCAGCCTCACCACTCAATCATACGTCACCCATTAAGATTTGCTAGTCTTGATACCCTTGGAAATGAGATTGATGAGTCCTTGTGGCTCACAAATTACTACAACAACAGTTGCAGGTACAAGTAATGTGATGCTTTGACGTGAGAGTGATGCTTGTTTGATTTGGAGTTCCTCTTCTTCTTCTTTTTCGATCTAGGATGGGTTCCAAGCGGCAACTTGGGATAGCGAGGATGAATGTCATTCTATCGTTTGTTTTCGTCCATAGTCGGACCTTACTCTTATGTATGATATTTGAATATGTTGTTGTATTGATGTGATATTGATGTAGCTTGTGGCGAGTGTAAGACAATTTCATATACTCATCTCTTCTGTACATGTACTTGTAATGATATCCATTCTTGCGAAATGACGAGATGCGCTTCTATCCCTGTCGAGGACCTAATGCCAAAATAAGGATAGGATCGCATCTTGGGCGTGAAAGTTTGGACATTCCTTTCCAGACCGTTGATGCCTTGGCGAGAAGCGGTGAAAGGCTATGTCCCTTCACCTTTCTGTACAATATAGGATGAATCGGTTGAAAGTTGTAACAAAACACAAGTCTTTGTTTGTATAAAGCATCAGACGGTACTAACAAAACACCTGGAAGTAGCAGATTTGTCTGATAATGTCCTTGTTTAAACATGAAGTTAAATTTGAAATTTTGTGTTTGTTGCTGCGACTAATTACCCAATTACCATGTGAGTAAAAGTACTTCCCTTTCCTTTCCAAGTACCACGCCCCTTGACAACCTAGAGCTTTCCTTTGCTGAACCCCCTTTATATATAAGATCCAAATCTTACAAAATCTCATTTTCATTGTCGGCGTAACACGGTACCATCACGAGCTCGTGGCTCAATTCACCTTCATGACGGGCCTATGTCACTAACTCAAATGATGTGGAAGGCAAGTGGTAATTTGGGCCTTCCTTTCCACAACGTTGATGCCTTGACATGAAGCGGTGAAAGGGTGTGTTGTTTCATCCTTTTGTAAAATATAGGCTGAATCGGTTGGGAGTTGTAAAAGGCCATGGGTCTGTGTTTGTGTAGAGCAGCACACGGTACAAACAAAACACCTTGAAGTGGTAGACGAGTCTGATCTTGTCCTTGTTAAAACATAGAGTAGTATTTGGAATTTTGTGTTTGTTGTGGGATCACTAGAAGAGTATGTCTAGAGGGGGATGAATAGACTACTAGCAGGAATTTAAAATCTACATAAGGTGCAAAGTTAAGTGTTGGCAGATTTTAGCAATTATAGCAAGTCTAGCACACCCTACACATGCAAGTCATCAAGTATAGCAGCGGAATGTAAAGACATTGCACATGAAAGTAAGGAGTGGAGATGGGAAGATCAAACGCATGATGGACACACACATTTTTCCCGTGGTTCCAATAGGTGGTGCAATTGTATGTCCACATTTATGGAGTCTTCAACCCACGTAGGGTAACGGTCGCGAGAGTCCACGGAGGGCTCCACCCATAAGGGTCCACGAAGGAGCAACCTTGACTATTCCATAGCGGCTTCCGTCCACGAAGGACTAGCCTCACTCGGGGTAGATCTTCACTCCACAACACGAAGTAGGAGGCTCCCAAGCGACACCTAACCAATCTAGGAGGCACCACCCTCCAAAAGGTATTAGGCTCGATAATGTCGATGAACTCCTTGCTCTTGTGCTTCAAGATGATAGACTCCTCAACACACAATCACTCTCTCACATATTTTCCTTTGGTGGAAGAGATTGATTGGGTGGAAAGCAACTTGGAGAGGCTAGAGATCAAGATTCATATGGTTGGAATGGAATGGCATGATCTCAACACATGAGTAGGTGGCTCTCTCTCAGAAAATCAGTTGGTATGAGTGGGGATCTGTTCTGAGTGCTTCTATTGCGAGTGAGTGGTGGTCGAGGGGTATATATAGGCATCTCCAAAAATCCAACCGTTACGCCTTAAGTGATCAACTCGGTGACACCGATGTGTGAATCTCGAGTTGCTCCAAAGGTAGCAACTTTTGAATCTCGGTGAGACCGATACATAAAACTAGGTTGCACCGATTAGATGACCACCGATCAGATTGCACAACTCGGTGACACCGATCCAACAAACTCGGTGGGACCAATTTTTTGAATTGGGGCAACAGGAAGTTGACAACCCAAACTCGGTGGCACCGAACCAGAATCGGTTGCACCGAAATGCTAGGGTTTGTCTTGAGTCCGTCTGAGTCTGGGAATCGGTTGCATCGAGTGGGAGTTGTTGGTTGCACCGATTTGAGCATTTGGCTTTGGACAGACTTTTATGCAAGAGCTTGTGGGTGTTTTTGGTGACTATCACTTGTGCATGTATGAGCATTTTGTTCACCAATAGTACCTTACCCACTTTTAATAGTATTGGCTTTCCTATGGACTCAAAGTGATTTCCCACAAAGTAAAATGTAGAGTCCTCTTGCTTGAAGCTTTGCCAATGCTATTCCTTCTCCTTCTTCTTCATGGGGATACTCTCCACACTCCTTTTTGCCAGCCCATCTCTCTCTATGGACTTTATCTGAAATATACTAGATGAAAGTATTAGTCCGAGAGACAATGTATGTTGTCATGAATTATCAAAACCACCAAGGGAGCATACTGTGCTTTCATTTGCTGTCGTCACTAATTACCCGACTACCATGTGAGTAAAAATACTTTCCTTTCCTCTCCAAGTTCCACCCCCTTGATAACCTAGGGTTTTTACCTTACCAAATACCCTTTATATGTAAGCCCGGAATATTGCAAAGCTCCATTTCCGTTGCCTGCGCAACACGATACTATCATGGCTCAGTTCACCTCCTTGACAGGCCTATGTGACTAACACAAACGATCTGGCAGGGAAGTGACAGTCCAGACATTCCTTTCCAGACCGTTGATGCCTTGGCGTGAAGCGGTGAAAGGCTCTGTCCTTCACCTTTCTATACAATATAGGTTGAATCGATTTGGTGTTGTAACGAACCACGAATTTGTGTTTGTGTAAAGCATCACACGATACTAACAAAACACCTGGAAGTAGCAGACCTGTTTGATCTTGTCCTTGTTAAAACATAGATTTATATTTGAATATTTGTGTTTGTTGCTATGACTAATTACCCAATTACCATGTGAGTAAAAGTACTTCCCTTTCCTTTCCAAGTACCAACCCCCTTGATAACCTAGGGTTTTACCTTGCCGAATCCCCTTTATCTATAAGCCCCAAATCTTACAAAGTCTCATTGTCATTGCCGGCGTAACATGGTACCGTCACATGCTCACGACTGAGTTCAACTCCATGACAGGCCGATGTCACTAACACAAATGATCTGGCAGGCAAGTGACAATTTGTGCATTCCTTTCTGGACCGTTGTTGCCTTGGTGTGAAGCCGTGAAGGCTCTGTCCTTTCATCTTTTTGTAAAATATAGGTCGAATTGGTTGGAGGTTGTAAAAAAACATGAGTCTATGTTTGTGTAGAGCAACACACGGTACAAACAAAACACCTGGAAGTGGCAGACGAGTCTGATCTTGTCGTTGTTAAAACATAAAGTAGCATTTGGAATTTTCTCTTTGTTGTTGCGGGCTAATCACCCGATTACCATGTGAGTAAACGTACTTTCCTTTCCTCTCCAGGTACTATCATGGCTCAGTTCACCTCCATGACGGGCCTATGTCACTAACACAAACGATCTGGCAGGCAAGTGACAATTTGGGCATTCCTTTCCAGACCGGTGATGCCTTGGCGTGAAGCGGTGAAAGGCTATGTCCCTTCACCTTTGTGTATAATATAGGCTGAATCGGATGGAAGTTGTAACAAACCACTAGTATGTGTTTGTGTAAAGCATCACACGGGTACTAACAAAACACTTGGAAGTAGCAGACGTGTCTGATCTTGTCCTTGTTAAAACATAGAGTTACATTTGAATTTTTGTGTTTGTTGTTTCGGCTAATTACCCGATTACCATGTGCGTAAAAGTACATCCCTTTCATTTCCAAGTACCAACCACTTGATAACCTAGGGTTTTCCCTTGCCGAATCCCCTTTATCTATAAGCCCCAAATCTTACAAAGTCTCATTTTCATTGTCGGCGTAACACGGTACCGTGACGGGCTCGCGGCTCAATTCACCTCCATGACAGGCCTATGTCACTAACACAAATGATCTGGCAGGAAAGTGACAATTTGGGCATTCCTTTTCGAACCATTGATGCCTTGGTGTGAAGCGGTGAAAGGCTCTGTCCTTTCATCTTTTCGTAAGATATAGGCCGATTCGGTTGGAAGTTGCAAAAGACCCTGGGTTTGTGTTTGTGTAGAACATCACACGGTACAAACAAAACACCTGGAAGTGGGAGACAGTGTCCGATCTTGTCCTGATTAAAACGTAGAGTAGTATTTGGAATTTTGTGTTTGTTGATGCGGCTAATTATCCGATTACCATGTGACTAAAAATACTTTCCTTTCTTCTCCAAGTTCCACCCCCTTGATAACCTAGGGTTTTTCCCTTGCTAAATACCCTTTATATATAACCCCGAAATCTTGCAAAATTCCATTGCCAACCCAACACGATATATCATGGCCCAGTTCACCTCCGTGACGGGTTTGTGACGCTTACACAAACTATCTGACAGACAAGTGACAGTTTGGACATTCCTTCTAGACCGCCGATGCCTTGGCATGGAGCGGTGAAAGGCTCGGTCCCTTCATCTTTCTGTAAAATATAAGCCGAACTATTTGGAGGTTGTAAAACAAAACCAGTAGTCAAAAATGTATTCAAAACTAGCATTTTTGGGGCATTGATTATTTTTTTTGCTATGACTTTCACGAATGTCATTTCGAGCTGAAATTTTACAAGCATACAAAACATTTGTCAAAATTTACCACAAATACTTTTCAGAATTTCTATTTTTTCGATTTTACTATTAATGAGGGAACATTTGAGGTCTGCACCAGCAACTTCGTGTCCCCTTTCTGTTCCCTTCTCCATAAACCAGGACTGCTCACCCTCACCACACACCGCATCTCCCACCTCCTCCGCCGCAATGGCAGGGGAAAGCACGGCAGCCACCTCGTCGCTCCCATGCTCACCCTCCTGGCGCCGGGAGCCACACTCCTACCCCACCCCACCAGCCGCCCCGCGTCCCGAACAAACGCGGCCCTGAGACTGGGAGGGCCGTCGTGCCTGCCGCCATGGGCGGCGAGGATACCTATATATCTGGATCTGCCACCCGCCGGTCTCTTGAAAAATCTGCTAGTTCATGCTTCTTCTGCGCTTGTGTGTTGCCCACTTGCCCTTGCTGGCTGATTTGCAGGAAATAATGGATGCTAAATTGTCATTTACTATGCTGATCATCTACAGTCCTGTTTTTTACAATCTCGGTAGACCGGGCATGATGTTTGGTTATTGTTTGGGTTCAGGCATCGACTGAACTTGGTGAATCCAAACTACTTGACGAGAAGATAAGTACTGCTACTCGTAGGCCTGCATACTTTCATCTGAACTTTCAGGTGGCCTGTCACCTGTCAGGTGGTGAAGTCAATCAATTATACCCACGAGCAATGGTCTGCATGATAATATTTCATAGTATTCGGTTTAGGCACCAACGCATGGTAATATTGCTTGAAGCATCCACTTGACTTCAGGAAAGGAAATGAGATGGAAAGGGGAAAATTATAGCAGGGAACGTGGTCGTGCTCATTGTTAATGGGACAAATCGCTCTCTTTGACCATGGGGGAGGGGAGTGCCCAACTACAAGTCCACATCAGCACACCTTAGCTGAAGCCTGAGGCAGGCTTGTGTGCCTGTGTGTCTGGAATAGAAACTAGACCACAATGAGACAAGAAAACGACATTGCCCTACATGAAGAGAAAATTAGCGTGCACCACGGTACCAGAGAACCACGGGCAAGTGTTTGCTAGTGGCTATTGTTCTCAGTCTATGCCTCGTGTTGATAAATAACCGATGGAGCCTTGCATTTCTTTCCGAAGACCGATGGAGAAGGAGTTGCTTCCCTTTCCTCTCCTGCCATGGCTCCTCCTCCTCCTCCTTCTCACATGCATCTCTCCATTCTTTGTTCATTCTATGGAATCGAGCACCTCCGGGTGCTCAAGTTCCAACATCTCTATCCCTTATCCTTTTGGTGTCCATGGCCAGAGCCCCTCCCCAGCTCAAGGGTTCGAGATCAATTGTACTTCATCTGGTCCTAGGCTTCCCATTGGCAACAACTCAATCAGTATTCTCAACATCTCCTTGCTGGATGGTTCAAACTAGTGCCGCTTCCCGTTCCCGGCAGTGCGGAGGGAACTATGCTAGCTTTAGCTTTAGCCTTGAGGGGACAAACTTCACCTTCTCCGATACAAGGAACAAGTTCACCGCTGTCGGCTGTAATATGGTGGCCATGCTGTTGAATGGCACCACAGCTTACAGCGGTGGCTGCGCGTCTTTTTGCTCTACAAAAAATAGCATCGTCGACGGTGCTTGCTCTGGCGTGGCTTGCTGCCAAGCACCGGTGCCAAAGGGTTTGAAGAGTCTGTCTTTAGAGTTCACGAATATAACTACCGGCCTCAGCAAGGATACTTCAGCATGTGCTGAGGCATTCATCGTGGAGCAGAACGCCTATGTTTTCGCTGCTGCTGACCTCAACAACTCAAATAATAGCCCTCCTCGGTACCGGCCTGTTGTTCTTGAGTGGTCTATAGATGGTGGCAGCTGTGAGGAGGCAAACCGCTCTGCATCATATGCTTGCAAGGAGAACGCTTACTGCTATAACTCGTCTAATGGGATTGGATATCGCTGCAATTGTACCGAAGGATTTCAGGGCAACCCGTACCTGCAAGGGACTGGTGGATGCCAAGGTAATTAGTGAACACATCTCTGATTATATTTTCTGTTTTCTTTTTGTTACCTTAGCTTTTGTTTTCCAACTTATTAATAATCGGCAAGAGCTATCCATATCTGATTTCTGTTTGGTTTCATGTTACTGTCGGCAAGATATCGATGAGTGCTCCACTGGAAGGCCATGCACGCATACCTGCATCAACACGAAGGGCAGTTTCAATTGTGTGTGCCCATCGGGGATGAATGGTGATGGCCGAAAGGAGGGAAGTGGCTGCAGTGGAATTGGCACGCTGCAGATTTCAATAGGCAAGTTTCTGCAGATTTTATTATACAGGAGCATGTTGAGTGAGATTAATGCCTGACCAAATAAATAATCCTCCGATTTTTACTGTGCCTTTGCAGTTGTGGGGCTAGCTCTGCTACTGCTTCTCCTTGTTCTCGGTTTCTGGACTCACTGTCTTGTTAAGAGGAGAAAGCTTGCGAAGAGAAGACAGAGGTATTTTATGCAGAATGGTGGCGTGTTACTGAAGCAGCAGATGCTTTCTAGGAGGGCACCGCTGCGGATATTCACCTCAGGCGAGCTTGACAAGGCAACCAACAAATTCAGTGATGACAATATTGTTGGTAGAGGTGGATTCGGGACTGTCTACAAAGGTGTACTATCAGATCAAATGGTTGTAGCAGTCAAAAGGTCGCAGCGAGTTGATCAGAGCCAGGTGGAACAGTTCGTCAACGAGCTGGTCATTCTTTCACAAGTGACCCACAAGAACGTGGTTCAGCTACTAGGCTGCTGTCTCGAGGCAGAAGTTCCCTTATTGGTCTATGAATTTATCACCAATGGAGCCCTGTTTCATCATCTCCACAATACATCAATCCCAATGTCATGGGAGGATCGCCTAAGGATCGCAGTTGAAACCGCTTCGGCGCTTGCATACTTGCACCTGGCTGCAAAGACGCCAATCGTCCACAGAGACGTCAAGTCATCAAACATACTCCTTGACACGAGCTTCACCGCAAAGGTGTCCGATTTTGGCGCGTCAAGGCCACTGCCCCCCAATCAGACCCATGTGACGACCTTGGTGCAGGGCACACTAGGGTACATGGACCCTGAGTACTTCCAGACAAGCCAGCTGACCGAGAAAAGCGACGTCTACAGCTTCGGCGTGGTGCTCATCGAGCTACTGACGAGGGAGAAACCAATATCTGGCGGTCAGATGGACGAGGTGAGAAGCCTAGCGATGCATTTTAGCACTCTGTTCCATCAGAACCAGCTGCTGAAGATTGTAGATTCTCAAGTGGCTGAGGAAGCTGGGATGAGACATGTCAAAACGGTCGCGCAGCTGGCTTTGCGATGCTTGAGGTCGAGAGGTGAAGAAAGGCCGAGGATGATCGAGGTTGCGGTTGAGCTCGAAGCCCTGAGAAGGCTGATGAAACAACACTCTGTCCTGAAGAGTGAGGAAGAAGAGCCTCTGCATCGAGGCTTGAGCTGCCGCGGGGAGATGAACTTCGACTCGCAGTCGAGTTCGACCCATGATGGAATTGCCAAGGATGAAAGTATGGAGATCATTCTACTCCCATCCAGTGACCTCTCGTGTTAGGTATTTCATAGTAATGATCTGTTGCATTTGTGGTTTAGGCAGAAACCCAGAGTAGGGTTATTATATCAGGAAGTATTGATTGGTTTTCTCTGTCCCTCTCTCCATATCTCTGTTCTTCAGGCCTATTTTTCGACCTGTTCGTAGGTCAAGAAAAGGACTCAGGCGTAAATTTGCGCCACCGGGATTTCACCGAAACTTGAGATGCAAATCATAATCGTCTCTGCATGCGACCACAGACCGTTCCGAAAGTCATTGGCTCCCTGTAAAAATTCAGTGTGCAAAGCTTGATGAAAGTTTGCATCCGACTGCTATGTGTTTGCCACCCTTGTCTAGCGTACCGAGTATCATTAGCAGCAGAAGGGATATGTTATTGAAACTATTTGTACATGAGATGAGGTGAATTACTAAAGATACACCCAAGGTGTTCCTTTTGGCCGGAAATGTATTCAAGGTAATCAGTGATGCTACCTACTCCCTTCATAAAGAAACTAGGAGTGAGCATGTTATTTTGCAATGAATAAACATTTCATTTGGCCGGGGTTGGCAGCTGGCACTGTCATGTCAGAGGCGGCACATAACTAGGAGTGATGAAGAGAAGATGGCACGGCACCAACGACTGGGCGCTGGTCCGCCGGTGGGTGGCTTTCGGACTTTGCTTGGCAGGAGGGGCGACATGACAATGGCATTCCAGCTCCCAGGTCGCTCTGTAGTCGTCGGTGGCCGGTGGCTTGCTGGCTAGCTCGCATAACAACCCGTGACCAAGACGTCTCCAGAATTTTTAACACGGCTCCAGGAGACCAAGACGTAGTGTACGTACCAGGATGATGACGGGGAAATACCATGTGCTTCCGTGAGCACGCGACCCCGACGACCTACAATGACGCGTTGCACTTGCACGCGACGTGGCTCGTGCGTACGTATGTGATTTTTGCCTGCTTGGCCGGCGGTGTGCTTTGTGCTGTCACGGAATCGGTTTTGCATCAACTGCTCTATCATTCGCCCGCGTCAAAGGATTGCATGCACCACGTGAACCAGCTGGGACGCATTTGGTTACATGTAGTACCTCTGTTCGTTTTTATAAAACGTTTTACGCGTTCAGACACAGCCTAAAACAGTACAAAGCTGGCTGTCTGAACGTCTTATAAAAACGAACAGAGGGAATATCATTTTTAGGCATTTTCCATGCTTGTTTCGGTTGGATTGACTGAATATATGCATAAAAAATAATATATGCATGTTGATTGGTTGATCATATCTTTTTTTACATCGTAACAATGTCTCTATGCATTGTGTTTGGTTGTTTGTGTTCATACTAGTGCATGGTGTTTGGTTACATATATCAGACATGATTAAAAATTGACAGCTACACATAACACATATTTGTTACACAGCGGAAGGCCGCGTTCAAAGTAAACACGTTGTCCAGCCGCGCACGCCTAGACGTTACACTCCACTGACTTGCCGCCGGCGACGTCGCCGGCCGGCTTCCCGCCCATGCTCAACCGGCGTGTGCTGCCCAGGTGGCGGGCCGTGAACGCGGCCTCGACGGTATCGGATGGCGCCACCGGCGGGGCTTCTTCCACGTCGAGAGCCACTCTATGACCCTTTGTGTTGAGCGGGTTGATCCAGCTGAACGTCGCCATCGAGACCCACGACGTCGTCTCGTACAAAGTCGCCACAACGACATGATCAGGCGCACCACCCCGCTCCTCCTTCTCGTTGGAAACGACCGCCGAATCACCGAGGCCGCTGGAGCCGTCGACTGCGAAGTATAGTAGAGGAAGCGAGAGGACAAGCACGGCAAATGCGACAGGGTCATCGGGGAGGACGGGCTCACCTATGACGAAGCGTGCGGCCGTGGAGCCAGAGAAGAGCGCGGCGAGCAGCGCCCTCCCAAGCCAGAAGATGTGGAGGTGCAGCGGGTGGGCGCGCGTGGCCCCGACCTTCTCCGCCGTGAGGAAGGCGTGCTGGACCACGACCCAGTCACCCCCGGCCCCGCCTGCATGGAGAAGCAGGAACGCGAGTGCCAGCAGCACGAATGACGCGGCGGCCAACGCCAAGGACGCCCCAAGCGCGACCTGTGGCGGAATCCCCTCCCGGAGGATCGGACCAGTGCTGGCCTCGCAAGCAGGGTCTCCTCCGCCTCCTCATGGTGTTGAGTCTATGGGGGTGGAGATGGAGGCCGACACAGAGCGAGAGGGAGGGCGAGGGCGGCTAGGGTGAAGAGGAGCTCGATGCAGCTGAGGAGGCGGGGAGCAGGCCATGATGGCCAGCCACCACGTGGCGGCGGCGGAGGAGGAGGGGCCCGGCATGGCGGTGGCGTCAGTGGTGTGGTGGAGGCACGAGGGCGGCCGGAGAGGTCGAACCGCAACCAGGAATTTGACAAATTTGTCTAAAATAGTTCCAAACTTGCGAAATTAAGTATTTACGGTTGACCAAACTACAAACGGATCACCTAAATGAAACCATAAGATCAATGCGTATCTTTTTTGTGTAGAGCTTATCTGGAATCGAAGCATCGTTGTGTAGATTGGATGGGAGAAGGAAGACAGGCATTGGAGAGGAGGTTACTAGAGGCATAAAGGCATGAAAAGATAATAGGTACAGGGTGTACAATAGCTCGCATCCTCCTTTATCCTCTCATGCAAGGGGGCCCACCACTAGCGCTAGAGGTGGTTTGGCTCGGCCCGGCTCACAAAAAACGACCGATTCGACCATTCCTTCACAGATTGGCTCATACTTACTTTGAGGTTCATGCAAGCCATTAAATATATGCAAGCCACGAAATCAAACAAATCAAATTTTGCCCGCACGAGCCTGATCGAACTTAATGCAGTCTATCAAACGCATCCCTGGGTTTTCCTTCTATGGGTAGTTCTGCCATAGGCTATTCCAATTGGCTCCCACGTGTATGTATGTACACGCATCGACATTGCATGTCTCTTCCATTTTTCTCCCTCATGGAACCAACATCTTTCCCCATCGTTATCAAAGGAAAAGACTCTTTTTTAACGGTTGCCAGGAAATACAAATCTCCTTCTTTTGGGCTTCACACTTTTCATTGTCATGGGCCTCACCTCCGCCGCGCGCCTAACTCAGACTCACAACTCGGCCTTCTCTGACCCCTCAAAAGAAAAAAAAGAAAAAAACTCGGCCTTCTCTCCCCCTTCGAGATAATTGCATCTATAGTCCTTGTACTTGTTGGCGACGTCCAACTCAGTCCTGGTACTTGCGTATTGATTTAATACGGTCCCGGTACATGACAATGCGTTGTCAATATGGTCCCTGAGGTTGGAACTCCAATCCTGGCTCTACATGTCGCGTACGTATTGTGTACTTTGCAGTATGCCCAGGATAAACCCACCCGTCAGCTTGAAGCCCACCCGTGGGAGTGGATAAGGCTTTGTAGTTGTGTCGTCTAGGAGCAAAAATCCCCAAATCCCTCCTGCAATCCCTAGCTTCTGTCCCCCTCTCTCGCAAATTCCCCGATGGTTGGCGCGAGCGTCACATCCAGCACCATGTCCATCGGTTCGGAGAGCACTAACGATGGTGCCTTATCGGCGTCGCTCTTCCCCGGTGACTAATCGAGGCGTAGCTTGCTGTCGCGGGCTTATCCATAGGAGGTTTGGCGTCGGGGCGAGCCGTATCTCTGATCGGAGAGGAGCCACGTCCTGCTAACACGCACTCCATCAATGGATGGGTTGGAGGCTCGCTACTGGCGGGTGGTCCTGTTGGCCACTATGGTAGGAGACGGTGACGAGGTTGTGACGTCGGCCGCTCTGCTAGCCGCCATCGAGGAGCGCTGTGGCGGGCTGCCGTCGGAGGTGAGCATCGGGGTTGCCTGCCCCCATCATCAACTATGGTTGTTTTTCTCAATGGAGGAGAAGTGCACCGTGGTGCTCCAATGGTCGATGAAGTCCGGGTGCTGCCAACGGTGGATCAAGTTTGAGCGTTAGGTGAGAGATATTTGCGACAGTCCGGCTGCTCTGGAGTACAAGTGCAAGCTTAGTTTCGAAGGCCTTCCCAATCAAGTGTGGTTGCTGCAGTCAGTGCAAGGCTTCCTGAAGGACTTAGGCAGAGAGCTGATAGAGATCATACCACTGAAGAACCGTCACGAGCTCGAGGTAATGGCGTGGATCCATGACCCGTCGAAAGTTGGCAAGGTGGTGGTCGTGGAGATACCCGAGCCTAAGTTGGCATTATGCATGGATCCTCCTCCACAATCGCTTGAAGAGTTTGTCGACTGTGAAATGGCGTCGTCGTACGGTCCTTCTTCGTCGAAGAAGAAGAAGACACTGGCTTTTCCTGTGATCTTCCACATGAAGGAGGTGACTAATCCTAGTCCGCTACTCGTCGAAGACCTGCTGTATAATGGCTGTCGAACGAAGGTGAGGACCTGACACACAAGCACAAAGTCACCATTGTGCTTGGTAAAATCGATGACACTATCTATGATCAGTAAGGTGTAAGAGAGTGTGAATCATCTATGTGTCAAAAGTAGCCTATGCATCAAGGTTACTGAACTTGTTATCTTAAGTGTTGGCTCTTCTGTGAACTTGGTATGAAATATTCAGTAATTGTGAGACTATGTATGACTATCTATGTATGAACCACTATATATTTATGACAAATCCTAGTATCTTGAAATGAAATGAGATCAGACAACGCTCATCCGACAACTATATTGCATGCGTAAACTGGAGTAGAGAATCTGCAGTATCTTACAAGTTTTTGGTTCTAGTAGTAATAACACATATTACAAAAGACTTTGATCCATGATATGGATCATGATCAAGAATAGAACTCATTAACATGTTCTACATCTGATCATAACCAGAACACAAAATAAAACCAACTATTTTCCTCCAGTTTGACATGCATGTCTCATCTCCTATCTCAGTGTTGGAAATATGCCCTAGAGGCAATAATAAATGGTTATTAATATATATTTCCTTGTTCATGAAAATCATTTATTATCCATGCTATAATTGTATTGATTGGAAACTAAAATACATGTGTGGATACATAGACAACATTGTGTCCCTAGTTTGCCTCTAGTTGACTAGCTCGTTGATCAAAGACGATTAAGGTTTCCTGGCCACAGACATGAGATGTCATTTGATAACGGGATCACATCATTAGGAGAATGATGTGATGGACAAGACCAAAACTATAAACATAGCATATGATCGTGTCAGTTTATTGCTATAGTTTTCTACATGTCAAGTATCTGTTCCTATGACCATGAGATCATGCAACTCACTGACACCGGAGGAGTACCTTGTGTGTATCAAACGTCGCAACATAACTGGGTGACTATAAAGGTGCTCTACAGGTATCTCCGAGGGTGTCTGTTGGGTTGTCATGGATCAAGACTAAGCTTTGTTACTCTGTGTGACAAACATGTTGGGGACCGTTGCATGGGAAACAAAAAATTTCCTACGCACACGCAAGATCTATCCATGGTGATGAGCATCTACGAGAGGGAGAGTGGATCTACATAACCTTGTAGATCGCTAAGCGGGAAGCGTTAAGAAACGCGGTTGATGTAGTCGAACGTCTTCGCGATCCAAATCGCCGAGCGTCCCGTGATCCCATCACGATCCGTCCCGCGATCCAATCACGATCCGTCCCGCGATCCAATCACGATCCGTCCCGTGATCCAATCATGAATCGTCTCGCGATCTTGATCACGGTCCTTCCGATCTAGCACCGAACGGACGACACCTCAGCATTCAACACACATACAGCTCGATGACGATCTCTGCCTTCTTGATCCAGCAAGAGGGGGCGGAGAGGTAGACGAGTTCTCCGGCAGCGCGACGGCGTTGCGGTGATGGTGGTGGAGCAATTCCAGCAGGACTTTGCCTAAGCACCGCTGAAACCGATCAAGAGGAGAAACTACGAACTAGAGGAGAGGCAACACGTGGCTTAGGGTTTCTTGATGTGTTCCAACTACTAGCCCTGACCCTTGTTTTATATGCTGAGCCTTGGAGTCGAAACTTGGAGAAAAATCCTCCTCAAGGTCGGTTTGCCCGCAAGGCAAGAGTCCTTCTCGGACTCCAGGACCAGACGCCAAGGTCCTCAGTGTCTGGCCCCAGACGCCAAGGTCCCTGGTGTCTGGCCCCTGGCCTCCGCAAAACATCTTTTGCACCTTCCTAAAGCCTCATGGGCTTTACCCCTTGGCCCTAATAAAGTGTTCTTGTACCCCGAACATTTCAGGAAACATCCGAAACTATTTCCGGTGAATTCCGGAACCCTTTCGGAGACCAAACACTATTATCCCATATATCAATCTTTACCTCCGGACCATTCCAGAGCTCCTCGTGACATCTGGGCTCTCATCCGGGACTCCGAACAACCTTCGGTCACCACCATACATAACTCTATACTATCAAAACGTCACTGAACCTTAAGTGTGCAGACCCTGTGGGTTCGAGAACTATGTAGACATGACCGAGACACCTCTACGGTCAATAACCAATAGCGGGACCTGGATGCCCATATTGGTTCCTACATATTCTACGAAGATCTTTATCGGTCGAACCTCTATGTCAAGGATTCAGTTAATCCCATCTGTTGTTCCCTTTGTTCTTCGGTATGTTACTTGCCCAAGATTCGATCGTCGATATCTGTATACCTAGTTCAACCTCGTTACTGGCAAGTCTCTTTACTCGTTCTGTAATACAAGATCTTGTGGCTAACACTTTAGTCACATTGCTTGCAAGGCTTGTTGTGATGTTGTATTACCTAGTGGTCCCTGAGATACCTCTCCGTCACATGGAGTAACAAATCCTAGTCTTGATCCATGCCAACCCAACAGACACCCTCGAAGATACCTGTAGAGCACCTTTATAGTCACCCAGTTACGTTGCGACGTTTGATACACACAAGGTACTCTTTCGGTGTCAGTGAGTTGCATGATCTCATGGTCATAGGAACATATACTTGACATGCAGAAAACTGTAGCAATAAAATGACACGATCATATGCTACGTTTATAGTTTGGGTCTTGTCCATCACATTATTCTCCTAATGATGTGATCCCGTTATCAACTGACATCTCATGTCAATGGCTAGGAAACCTTGACCATCTTTGATCAACGAGCTAGTTTACTAGAGGCATACTAGGGACACAGTGTTATGTATATACCCACACATGTATTTAGTTTCCAATCAATACAATTATAGCATGGATAATAAATGATTATCATGAACAAGGAAATATGATAATAACTAATTTATTATTGCCTCTAGGGCATATTTCCAACAAGAGAGGTATCTCAGGGTCCACTCGATAATATAACATCACTATAAGCCTTGCAAGCAATGTGACTAAAGAGTTTGCCACGGGATCTAGTATTACAGAACGAGTAAAGAAACTTGCTGCTAACGAGATTGAACTAGGTATAGAGATACCGACGATCGAATCTCGGGCAAGTAACTTACCGAAGAACAAAGGGAACATCATACAAGATTAATCGAATCCTTGACATAGAGGTTCAATCGATAAAGATCTTCGTAGAATATGTAGGAGCCAATATGGGCATCCAGGTCCCGCTATTGGTTATTGACTGTAGAGGTGTCTTGGTCATGTCTGCATTGTTCTCGAACCCACAAGGTCTACACACTTAACATTTGGTGACGATATAAGTATAGTTGAGTCATTATGGTGGTTACCGAAGGTTGTTCGGACTCCCGGATGAGATCCCAAATGTGACTAGGAACTCCGGAATGGTCCGAAGGTAAAGATTTATATATAGGACGAAGGGAATCAAGTTCCAGAAGT
This sequence comes from Hordeum marinum, assembly GCA_022496015.1. Classification (NCBI taxonomy): domain Eukaryota; kingdom Viridiplantae; phylum Streptophyta; class Magnoliopsida; order Poales; family Poaceae; genus Hordeum; species Hordeum marinum. Next base: position 483,637,155 of record CM039673.1, read on the forward strand.
GTTCCGGGAGGTACCGAGAAATTGACGGAGTACAGAAAGGTGTTTTGGGGGGCCACAGTAAGTGTTGGGTCCTCATGGGCCATGGGAGGGGGCACACCAGCCCACAAGGGGCTGGGCGCCACACAAACCCTAGCCCACTTTGGCTAAGGGTGGTGGAGCCCACCTAAGGGGCTGCCACTAGGTAACTTGGGGGGCCAAGCCACCCTAGGATTTCCCTAGGGGCACCCCATCCTGCCTTGGCCGCCCCTAGACTGGATCTAGGGGCGCCACCCCTCCTCCCTTCCCACTATATATAGAGAGGTAGAGAGAGGACAGCCACACCCATCTATGCCTTGGTGCTGCCCTCCCTCTTCCTTGTTCTTCTTCTTCTCCGTGTAGCGCTTAGCGAAGCTCTGCTGAAATTCCTCCACCACCACCGCCGCCACGCCGTCGTGTGATAACCCACAAGTATAGGGGATCAGTTGTAGCCTCTTTTGATAAGTAAGAGTGTCAAACCCAACGAGGAGCTAAAGGTAGAACCAATATTCCCTCAAGTTCTATCGACCACCGATATAACTCTACGCACGCTTAACGTTCACTTTACCTAGAACAAGTATGAAACTAGAAGTACTTTGTAGGTGTGAAAGGATAGGTTTGCAATATAATAAAGAGCACGTAAATAAAATCTAGGGGATGCTGAGATAAAGTAACAATTAAGTTAGTTTAACGAGTGTGGAAAAATGGTGGTACGAGTTGCGGAATTGTCCCTAGGGAATCAATAACTAGACCGGTCATCATTATTGCAATTTTATATGAGGGAGAAGCATAAGCTAACATACTTTCTCTACTTGGATCATATGCACTTATGATTGGAACTCTAGCAAGCATCCGCAACTACTAAATATCATTAAGGTAAAACCCAACCATAGCATTATAAAGTATCAAGTCCTCTTTACTCCCATATGCAACAACCCACCTACTCGGGTTTATGCTTCTGTCACTCAAGCAACCCACCATAGGCAAATCATGAACACATTGCTACACCCTACAGCGAGGATCCCCCACACTTGCGCGACACGGAGAGCACCATAGGACAACACCAATAATAAAACATGCAACTCAAACCAATCATGATCATCAATCAACCCATAGGACAACAAAAATCTACCCAGACATCATAGGATGGCAACACAACTTTGGATAATAATATGAATCATATATCACCATGTTCAAGTAGAGGGTACATCGGGTTGTGGGAGAGTGGACCGCTGTATATAGATGGGGGAAGGTGATGCAGGTGTTGGTGAAGATGATGGAGTTGTTGAAGTAGATAGCCGTCACGATGATGGCCCTGAGAGCGTTCCGGTGCCACCGTGAGAGAGGGGGAGAGAGCCCCCTCCTTATTCTTATTCCTTGACCTTCCCCCTAGATGGGAGAAGGGTTTCCCCTCTGGTCCATGGCCTCCATGGTGGTGGAGAGGCGAGAGCCCCTCCGAGATTGGATCTCTCTCTCTGTTTCCTTGTGTTTCCGCGCTCCCAGATTCTGGGCTTTCACCATTTCTTAAATATCCAGAGATCCGTCACTCCGATCGGGATGAAATTTTGAGGGTATATTTAAACAAGAATTAGCTTTCTTACGACAAAAGGACAACCCTAACATACCTAAGGGGTGGCCACAAGCCTGCCAGGCATGACCAAGGGGTGGGCCGCACCTAGCAGGCTTGCCACCTCCTCGGGCATCGTCTCGTGTTGATTCTTTTCCCCCAAATCACATATATTCCAAAAAATCTCCATAAGTTTTTATCGCGTTTGGACTTCGTTTGGTATGGATATTCTGCAAAACAAAAAACATGCAACAAACAAGAACTGACACTGGGTACTGGATCAATATGTTAGTCCCAAAAATAGTATAAAAAGTTGCCAAAAGTATATGAAAGTTGTATAATATTGGAATGAAACAATCAAAAATTGTGGATACTACAGAGACGTATCAACATCCGCAAGCTTTATTCCTGCTCGTCCTCGAGTAGGTAAATGATAATTTTTTTTGATGTGGAATGCTACCTAGCATAATCTTGTTCATATAATCTAATCATGGCATGAATATTAAGACACGAGCGATTGAAAGCAATAGTCTATCATTTGACATTAGGACAATAATACTTGAAGCATACTAACAAAGCAATTGTATCTCTTCAAAATATAATAGAAAAAGAAAGTTGTCCCTACAATATCATATAGTCTGGCTATGCTCCATATTCCCCACACAAAGTCAAGCAATTGTTTCACAACCCCGATGAAAAGTCAAGCAATTGTTTCACACCTTTTATGTTCTCAAACTTTTTCAACCCTCACACAATATGAGAGGGTGAGCCATGGATATAGCACTATAGGTGGAATAGAATATGGTGGAGGTTGTGAAGATAAAGGAGAAGATAGTCTCACATCAACTAGGCGTATCAACGGGCTATGAAGATGCCCATTAATAGATATTAATGTGAGTGAGTAGGGATTGCCATGCAACAGATGCACTAGAGCTATAAGTGTATGAAAGCTCAAAAACAAACTAAGTGTGTGCATCCAACTTGCTTGCTCATGAAGACCTAGGGAAATTTGAGGAAGCCCATCATTGGAATATACAAGCCAGGTTATATAATGAAACATTCCCACTAGTATATGAATGTGACAAAATAGGAGACTCTCTATCATGAAGACCATGGTGCTACTTTGAAGCACAAGTGTGGAAAAAGGATAGTAGCATTGTCCCTTCTCTCTTTTCTCTCTTTTTTTTGGTGGGCATCTAAGGCCTCTTTTTTTGTTTGGGATTCGCGAGCCTCTTTTATTTTTCATTAAGTCCGGAGTCTCATCCCAACTTGTGAGGTAATCATAGCTTCCATCATCCTTTCCCACATGGAATAATGCTCTAATAATGATGGTCATCACACTTTTATTTACTTACAACTTAAGAATTACAACTCGATATCTAGAACAAAATATGACTCTATATGAATGCCTCCGGTGGTGTACTGGGATATGCAATGATCTAGCATATCAAATGACATAAAAAATAGACAATACATGAAAACATCATGCAAAGCAATATGAAAAATGATGGCATGTGTCATAATAAACGGAACGGTGGAAGTTGCATGGCAATATATCTTGGGATGGCTATGGAAATTCCATAATAGGTAGGTATGGTGGCTGTTTTGAGAGAGGATATATGGTAGGTTTAATGCACCGGCAAAAGTTGTGCGGTACTAGAAAGGCTAGCAAAGGTGGAAGGGTGAGAGTGCGCATAATCCATGGACTCACATTAGTCATGACGAACTCGCATACTTATTGCAAAAGTCTATTAGTCATCGAAGAAATGTATTAGACGCATGCTCCTAGGGTATAGGTTGGTAGGAGCTAACCATCACGCGCTCCCGACCCTCACACAAAGGTTGACAATCAATAAACAAATCATGCTCCGACTTCCTTACATAACGGTTCACCATACATGCATGCTACGGGAATCACAAACCTTTACAAAAGTATTTCTACCAATCCACAATCACTCACTAGCATGACTCTAATATCACTATCTTTATATCGCAAAACAATTGCGAGGAATCAAACACATCATATTCAGTGATCTACAAGTTTTATGTAGGATTTTATGACTAACCATGTGAATGACCAACTCCTGTTAACTCCCTAAATAGATATAACATATAAGTGAAGCATGAGAGTTTAATTATTTCTATAAAAGATATGCCCACTCTCTAACAAATATAAGTGAAAAAACAGAGCATTCTACAAATGGCGGTTTTCTATGTGTAGATAAACAGGCAATCCAAACTTCAAATGATATAAGTGAAGCACATGAAGCATTCTATAAAGCCATACTCAAAAGATATAAGTGAGGTGCAAAGAGCCTTCTATAAATCAACCAAGTAATTTCTCATATCAGCATGGTGCATTATTAAAATAAAAATAAAAAGCACACACCGCTCCAAGATTTACGCATATCATGTGACGAATAAAAATATAGCTCCAAGTAAAATTACTGATGGTTGTTAGAAGAAAGAGGGGATGCCTTCTGGGGCATCCCCAAGCTTAGTTTCTTGGGAGTCCTTGAATATTACCTTGGGTTGCCTCGGGAATCCCCAAGCTTAGTCTCTTTCCACTCCTTATTCCTTCATCCATCGTGATCTCACCCAAAATTTGAAAACTTCAATCACACAAAACTTAACAAAACTCTCGTGAGATCCGTTAGTATAATAAAGAAAATTACCACTTTAAGTACTGTTGAAAACCAATTCATATTTTGTTTTTGCATTGTAGATACTGTATTATAACTTATTTATGGCTTATACCACCGATAAAATCGATATTTTCATCAAAACTAGCAAAACAATGCATCAAAAATAGAATGTGTCTTAAACAGGACAATATGTAGCAATATGAACATTTACTATACTTCTGTAACTCTAAAAATTCTCAAAAATCAGGACAAAATAAACAATTTTCATAGAAGTACTTTGTAAAAATTTCAGAAACTTTTGACATCCTAGTAAAAAAATTAAAATTCATGCACTACAGCCAAAGTTTCTGTTTTTGCACTGCACATGCCAAACAAGCAATCTAATCATCCCAAATGCAAATCTTGGCACATTATTTATATAATACAATGGTTTTATACAAGGGGATAATTATTATTTTTGAAAAGTTTCTACAATTAAGATTCTCAAAGTTTCCATGGGCATGAACAAAGTTCAAGGAGCTCCCCCACGTCAACGGTGCTCGTCCTTCTTAATTTCACTTCTCTTTTTGAAAAGTTTTAGGTTCCCCTCTTTATTTTTGTTTGTTTTTGAACTATATAAAAGCAAACAACAGAATACAATGACTCTCTAAAACTCCCGGGTTGCCTCCCTGTCAGCTCTTTCTTTAAAGCCATTAAGCTAGGCATAAAGTGCTCAAGTAATGGGTCCACCCGGATCCCAAGGTATATCAAAGAAAATTTTAATTAACAATGATTTGTAATTTAGTAGTGAGCACAAATTGATATATATCATGTGACAACGAAGTCTAACTCTCTTCCTATGCATTGGCATGCCATACGAGAACAATTGGTGCACACAAAGTAAAGGCCAATACATAGCATAAGTGGTTTCATGCAATTTTATTGTATTGGAAACATAGAGAGGTAAAGATTTGGTTCCTCTATCATAATAATTGCAAGTAGGAGCAGAAATCACATGCATATTATATCCATCAAAATCATCATGTGTGATAGCAAAACACAACCCATCAATATAATCCTTAATAAGTGCAAACTTCTCCGATATAGTGTAGTTGGGAGAATTCAAAAAACATAATAGGACTATCATGTGTGGGTGCAATAGGAACAATTTCATGCTTAACATAAGGAACTATAGCAAGTTCATCTCCATAAGCATAATTCATATTGGCATCATGGCCACAAGCATAGCAAGCATCAAGTTCATCAAAAAGGGATATTTCAAATGAATGCAAGGGATCATAGCAATTATCATAGCATTCATCCTTCGGTAAGAACGAAGAGAAATTAAACAATGTATGAGTTGGAGTAACCGAGTTACTCTCATTAGAAGGTGGGCACGGGTAGCTACTCCGCTCTTCCTCCTTTTGTTCTTCGCTCTCCTCGTCATATTTTTCATCCAATGAGCTCAGAGTGCCATCAATTTCTTCTTCCATAGATTCCTGCAAAATATTAGTCTCTTCTTCGATAGCGGAGACTTTCTCAATAAAATCATTAATACCGGCATTATATTTATATTTCTAATAGCAATAACGAAGCATAGCCAAATTTTGGGATCGATAAACAGCATCATCATAATCTTCATACTTTTCAAACAAAGCTTCAATTTCATAAGCATCCTTAAAAGCAACAAACTCTTCTATTTGTTCCACATCATAGTAATCATATATACCATTATCATAAGAAGCCACGGTTTCATTATCATTAAATTTACATGAAAAGGGAAGGTGTTTAGCCTTCATCCTAGAGCCACAAGTACATCATATTTCAAGCATAGATTCCAAGCATACCATTTCAACATATGAATTTGATCCCATAACACTTTGCCTTTTTGATTAAAGCGATAATCCCTAAAGTATTCACGTTGATCCAACGTGTATCCCATTATATAATTGAATGGGGTTTTCTCAGGATTATTAAAGTAGTGCATAATGTCTTTCAGATAACGAGCACCGAGGGTGTTAGGAGGTTCCCCATCTCCACGAGCAGCACGTACACCTATTTTTTTTGGTATTTCATGTTCCATATCCATAAATAAATACATAGAACAACTTAGAACATAAAATAAAATCTACTTAGTGATAAAGCAAACAAGCACACACGAGAATATTCACCTCACACTATTGCTCCCCGACAACGTCGCCAGAAAAAGGTCTTGATAACCCACAAGTATATGGGATCAGTTGTAGCCTCTTTCGATAAGTAAGAGTGTCAAACCCAGTGAGGAGCTAAAGGTAGAACAAATACTCCCTCAAGTTCTATCGACCACCAATACAACTCTACGCACGCTTAACGTTCGCTTTACCTAGAACAAGTATGAAACTAGAAGTACTTTGTAGGTGTGAATGGATAGGTTTGCAAGATAATAAAGTGCACGTAAATAAAATCTAGGGGATGCTGCGATAAAGTAACAATTAAGTTAGTTTAACGAGTGTGGAAAAGTGGTGGTAGGAGTTGCGGAATTGTCCCTAGGCAATCGATAACTAGACCGGTCATCATCATTGCAATTTTATATGAGGGAGAGGCATAAGCTAACATACTTTCTCTACTTGGATCATATGAACTTATGATTGGAACTTTAGCAGGCATCTTCAACTAGTAAATATCATTAAGGTAAAACCCAACCATAGCATTATAAGGTATCAAGTCCTCTTTACTCCCATATGAAACAACCCACCTACTCGGGTTTATGCTTCTGTCACTCACGCAACCCACCACAGGAAAATCATGAACACATTGCTACACCCTACAATGAGGATACCTCATGCTTGCGCGACACTGAGAGCACCATAGGAAAACACCAATAATAAAACATGCAACTCAAATAAATCCTGATTATCAATCAACCCATAGGACAACAAAAATGTACTCAGACATCATAGGAAGGCAACACATCATTGGATAATAATATGAAGCATAAAGAACCATGTTCAAGTAGAGGTTACAATGGGTTGTGGGGGAGTGGAATACTATAGATAGATGGGGGAAGGTGATGGAGGTGTTGGTGAAGATGACGAAGTTGTTGGAGTAGATAGGCGTCACGATGATGGCCCCGATGACGTTCTAGTTCCACCAGGAGAGAGAGGGGAGAGAGCCCCCCTACTTATAATTCTTCCTAGACCTTCCCCCTAGATGGGAGAAGGGTTTCCCCTCTGGTCCATGGCCTCCGTGGCAGCGGAGGGGCGATAGCCCCTCCGAGATTGGATCTCTCTCCCTAGTACTTTCTGTTTCTATGCTCCCAGATTTTGGCCTTTCACCATTTCTTAAATATCCGGAGATCCGTAACTCTGATCGGGATGTAATTTTTTGGGGATCTTCATCCAAAAATTAGCTTTCTTGTGGCCAAAAGACAGCTCCAACAGACCTAAGGGGTGGCCACAAGCCTGCCAGGTGCGGCGAGGGGGGTGGGCCGCGCCTACCAGGCTTGCCACCTCCTCAGGCATCATATCATGTTGATTATTTTTCCCAAAAATCTACTATATTCCAAAATATCTCCGTAAGTTTTTATCGTGTTTGGACTTTGTCCGGTATGGATATTCTGCGAAACAAAAAACATGCAACAAACAGGAACTGGCACTAGGCACTGGATCAATATGTTAGTCCCAAAAATAGTATAAAAATTTGCCAAAAGTATATGAAAGTTATAGAATATTGGCATGAAACAATCAAAAATTATAGATGCGATAGAGATGTATCATCGTGTCACCGGAGGACTCAAGCTACTACTTCACCATCGTTCGCTGGATCGAGGAGGTGAAGGCGTCATCAAGTCGTATGTGTGTTGAACGCGGATGTGCCGTCCATTCGGCACTAGATCGTAGTTCGCAGGACGGATCGTGATTGGATTGTGAAGACGTTTGACTACATCAACCGTGTTTCTTAAAGCTTCTGCTTAGCGATCTACAAGGGTATGTAGATCCACTCTCCCTCTCGTAGATGCTCATCACCATGGATAGATCTTGCGTGTGCGTAGGAATTTTTTTGTTTCCCATGCAACGTTCCCCAACACTCAGTTCATCAAACATGTTCACTTTTCTATGTTTTTTAGGACCTCTCTTTTTGTAGCATGAAGTTGGTGCACTTGCAGTTGTTGCACTTGAAGTTGGTGTAGTTGCAGTTACTGCACTTCTCTTCATTTGTGTAACATTGGACTAAGATGCAATCATCAGTTTTTCATCTACCATTGCTTCTCTTGCTTGTTGGGATTCCCTTTAGTTTTTTTCCTACAAACCTGCCTCAATTCTTGTTTCTTCCTGCTGATTTCTCTTATGATCCCAAGTTTCTTGTCTTGATGCCTCCTGAGTTTGTAGAAATAATTTTCTTCTTTCCAACTCTTCAGCTTGATTTATAAGAGACATTGCCTCCTCTTCATCATATGCAGTCTTGCAAAGTCTCTTCTTCTCTTCAGCAATCCTCTTTTTCTCTTATGCTCTTACTCCTTTTGCTTCTTCTGTTATTCTTTTCTTTTCCTCCATAGCTTCCCTTCTTTTGTCAGCCATGGTAAGTTTTTCCTCTAGGGCCTTTCTTTTCTTTTCTCACTAGCGTTTTTCTTCATTTCGGCAACAAGTCTTTTCTATTCTAGTACAACTTTGTTTCTCTCCTCAGTAACATTTTTCTTGGAAAGTAGTTCATCTTTCCTCCTTTGAGCAGATAATTTAATCTTCTCCTCCTCTTGTTTTAATTTTGCCATTGGTGCATCATACTTGGCCTGATCTGCTATCTCTCTTCTCTCTTCTGCAGGCCTGAGTCTTGCAAGTGCTATCACTTCTCTTTCCCTAATGGCTCGCGTAGTAGTTTCCCTAAATTTTAATGCGTTCCTAGAGAAAGCGAAGTTGAAACATGATGGAAGTAACTTTGTGGATTGGGCCCGTAATCTAAGGATTATCCTCACGACTACCTAGAAGGTTTATGTCCTTGATACACCGCTTGATGATCCACCCACTCCCGTGTCATCCGAAGAGGTTAAGAATGCTTGGGAGGCACGTTCTGGAGATTACTCAATAGTTTGATGTGCAATTTTGTATGGCTTAGAACCGGGAATTCAAAGACGTTTTGAACATCATGGAGCATATGAGATGTTCTAGGAGTTGAAGTTTATCTTCGAGAAGAATGCTTGGATCGAGAGGTATGAGACCTCCTATAAGTTCTATGCTTGCAAGATGGAGGAGAACAGGTCTATCATTGAACATATACTCAGAATGTGTGGGTGTTCGAACCGTCTGGCTGAGTTAGGTATGCCCCTTCCGCCGGAGGTGATCACTAACAGAGTTCTTCAATCATTGCCTCCTAGCTACAAGCGCTTTGTGTTGAACTATAACATGCACGGGATGACCAAGTCAGTCGCTGAACTGTTTGCGATGCTGAAAGTCGCTGAGTTTGAAATCCAGAAAGAACATCAAGTGTTGATGGTTAATAAAACCACTAATTTCAAGAAGAATGGCAAGGGGAAGAAGGGTAACTCTAAGAAGGGTGTCAAAGCAGTTGCCCCTCCTATGAAGAAACCCAAGACTGGACCCACGCCAGAAGCTGAGTGCTTTCATTGCAAGGGAACTGGTCACAAGAAGCGGAACTGCCCCAAGTATCTGGCCGACAAGAAGGCGGCCAACACCAAACAAGGTATATATGCTATACATGTTATTTATGTGTACCTTACCAACTCTTGTTGTAGTACCTGGGTATTTGATACTGGTTCGGTTGCTCACATTTGCAGCTCAAAATAGGATCTACGGAATAGACAGAGGCTGAGAAAGGATGAAGTGACGATGTGCATGGGAAATGGTTCCAAGGTTGATGTGATCACCGTCGGCATACTCGCTCTTCGGTTACCATCGAGATTAGTGATGAACCTGAATAATTGTTATTTAGTGCCTTTGTTAAGTATGAACAATATATCTAGATCTTGTTTATTGTTAGATGGTACTCATTTAAATCAAAGAATAATGGTTGTTCTATTTATATGAGTCATATCTTTTATGGTCATGCATCTATTGTGATGGGTTTATTCCTATTGAATCTCGATAGTGATGATACACATGTTCGTAACATTGATGCCAAAAGATGTAGAGTTAAATAATGATAGTACCACTTTCTTGTGGCACTGCCGTTTAGGTCATAGTGATGTAAAACGCATGAAGAAGCTGCATGTTGATTGACTTTTGGAGTCACTTGATTTTGAATCACTTGACACATGTGAACCATGCCTCATGGGCAAGATGACTAAAACCCCGTTCTCTGGAACAATGGAATGGGCAAATGACTTGTTGGAAATCATACATACTGATGTGTGCGGTCTGATGAGTATTGAGGCACGTGGTGGATATCGTTATTTTCTCACCTTCACTGATGATTTAAGTAGATATGTGTATATTTACTTAATGAAGCACAAGTCTGAAACGTTTGAAAAGTTCAAGCAATTTCAGAATGAAGTTGAGAATCATCGTAACAAGAAGATTAAATTCCTACGATCTGATCAAGGAGGAGAATATCTGAGTTATGAGTTTAGCAGTCACTTAAGACAATGTGGAATAGTTTCACAATTAACACCGCCTGGAACAATAGCGTAATGATGTGTCCAAACGTCGTAACGAACCTTATTTGATATGGCACGTTATATGATGTCTCTTGCCGAGTTGCCACTATTGTTTTGGGGTTATGCATTAGAGACAACTGCATTCACTTTAAATAGGGCACCATCGAAATCTGTTGAGACGACGCCATATGAATTGTGGTTTGTCAAGAAGCCAAAGTTGTCATTTCTTAAAGTTTGGGGATGTGATGCTTATGTCAAAAAGCTTCAGCCTGGAAAGCTGGAACCCAAAGCGGAGAAACCCGTCTTCATAGGATACCCAAAAGAGACAGTTGGGTACACCTTCTATCTCAGATACGAAGGCAAAGTGTTTGTCGCTAAGAACAGAACATTTCTGGAGAAAGAGTTTCTCTCGAAAGAATTGAGTGGGAGGAAAATAGTACTTGATGAGGTTACTGAACCTTCACTTCAACCAGAGAGTAGCGCAGTGCAGAAAGATGTTTGTGTAGAGCCTGCATCGGTTGAAGAAGCTAATAATAATGATCATGAAGCTTCGGATCAAGTTACTATCAAACCTCGTAGGTCGACAAGGGCGCGTACTGCTCCTGAGTGGTACGACAACCTTGTCTTCGAGGTCATTGATACGTCTCCATCGTATCTAATTTTCCGAACTCTTTTGCCCTTGTTTTGGACCCTAATTTGCTTGATTTGAATGGAACTAACCCGGACTGACTTTGTTTTCAGCAAAATTGCCTTGGTGTTATTTTTGTGCAGAAATAAAAGTTCTCGGATTGTCCTGAAAATTTACGGAGAATATTTTTGGATTTTATAAAAAATACTGGCACAAGAATTAACCAGAGGGGGGCCACCTGTAGGCCACAAGCCTGCTAGGCACAGTCACCCCCTGGCCGCGCCTAGCAGGCTTGTGGGGCCCTCGTGGCTCCTTCGACCTCCTCTCCAGCTCCATATAACCCTATTCATGGAGAGAGAAAAAATTAGAGAGAAGACTTCATCGCGTTTCACGACACGTAGCCACCGCCACCTCTTGTTCTTCCTCGGGAGACCAGATCTGGAGTCTGTTTTGGGCTCCGGAGAGGGGAAATAGATGCCCTCGTCATCACCAACCATCCTTCATCACCAATTACATGATGCTCCCCGCCGTTTGTTAGTAATCCCATCATAGGCTTGCTGGAGGGTGATGGGTTGCATGAGATTTATCATGTAATTGAGTTAGTTTTATTAGGGTTTGATCCCTAGTATCCATTATGTTCTGAGATTGATGTTGCTATGAATTTACTATGCTTAATGCTTGTCCCTAGGGCCCGAGCCATGATTTCAGATCTGAACCTATTGTGTTTTCATGAATATATATGTGTTCTTGATCCTATCTTGCAAGTTGTAGACACCTATTACGAGTTATGATCCCCACCCCCAGGGTGACAATAACTGGGATTCTTTCCGGTGATTACCGTAGTTTAAGGAGTTCATGTATTCACTAAGTGCTAATGCTTTGGTCCGATTCTCTATTAAAAGGAGGCCTTAATATCCCTTAGTTTCCATTAGGACCCTGCTGCCATGGGAGGGTAGGACAAAAGATGTCATGCAAGTTCTTTTCCATAAGCATGTATGACTATATATGGAATACATGCCTACATTACATTGATGAATTGGAGCTAGTTCCGTGTCACCCTATGTTATAACTGTTGCATGATGAATGCCATCCTGCATAATTATCCATCACCGATCCATTGCCTACGAGCTTTCCACATATTGATCCTTGCTAAGTTACTTCTCCATTGCTACTGTTACAATCTCTACAAAACTTCTACTGTTACTTTTGCTACCGTTACCGTTACTTCCATACTACTTTGCTACTGAATACTTTGCTGCAGATATTAATTCTTTCAGGTGTGGTTGAATTGGCAACTCAGCTGCGAATACTTGAGAATATTCTTTGGCTCCCCTTGTGTCGAATTAATAAATTTGGGTTGAATACTCTACCCTCGAAAATAGTTGGGATCCCCTATTCTTGTGGGTTATCAGTCATGGTGTTAGACAACGATGAACCTACGTGCAATGGAAAAGCGATGATGGGTCTAGATTCCGAGAAATGGTTAGAGGCCGTGAAATCTGATATGGGATCCATGTATGAAAACAAAGTATGGACTTTGGAAGTATTACCTGAAGGGCGAAAGGCCATTCAGAACAAATGGATCTTTAAGAGGAAGACGGACGCGGACGACAATGTCACCGTCTATAAACTTCGACTTGTGGAAAAGGGTTTTTCACAAGTTCAAGGAGTTGACTACGATGAGACATTCTGATACGTCTCCATCATATCTATAATTTTTTATTGTTTCATTCCAATATTCTACAACTTTCATATACTTTTGGCAAATTTTTTATGCTATTTTTGGGACTAACAATTTGATCCAGTGCCTAGTGCGAGTTCCTGTTTGTTGCATGTTTTTGTTTTACAGAAAATCCATATCAAACAAAGTACAAACAGGATAAAAACATATGGAGATTTTTTTGGAATATATGTGAATTTTGGGAAGTGGAATCAACAAAAGGCGGTGCCCGAGGGGCCCACAAGCCTGCCAGGCGTGCCTTGGGGGGTAGGGCGCGCCCATGGGGCTTGTGGCCACTCCTTAGGTCAGTTGGAGATTTCCTTTGGCTGCAAGAAGCATATTTTTGTAAGGAAAATCCCCTAGAAATTTCAGCCCGATCGGAGTTATGGATCTCCGGATATTTAAGAAACGGTGAAAGGCCAGAATCTGGGAGCTCAAAAACAGAAAGAAACACACAGAGAGCGATATCCAATCTCGGAGGGGCTCTTGCCCCTCCGCCGCCATGGAGGACAAAGACCAGAGGGGAAACCCTCCTTCCATATAGGGGGGAGGCTAAGGAAGAAGAAGAAGGAGGGGGGCTCTCTCCCCCTCTCTCCTGGTGGCACCAGAACAACGCCGGGGCCATCATCGTGATGGTGATCTACTCCAACAACTCTGTCATCTTCACCAACACCTCCATCACCTTCCCCCATCTATCTACAGCAGTCCACTCTCCCGCAACCCGCTGTATCCTCTACTTGAACATGGTGCTTTATGCTTCATATTATTATCCAATGATGTGTTGCCATCCTATGATGTCTGAGTAGATTTTTGTTGTCCTATTGGTTGATTGATGATCATGATTGGTTTGAGTTGCATGTTTTATTATTGGTGTTGTCCTATGGTGCTCTCCATATCGGGCAAGCATGAGGGATCCCTGCTGTAGGGTTTGCATTATGCTTATGATCCGCTTATGGTGGGTTGTGAGTGATAGAAACACAGGCCCGAGTAAGTAGGTTGTTTGCGTATGGGAATAAAGAGGACTCGATACCTTATAATGCTATGGTTGGGGTTTACTTTAATGATCTTTAGTAGTTGTGGATGCTTGCTAGAGTTCCAATCATAAGTGCATATGATCCAAGTAGAGAAAGTATGTTGGCTTATGCCTCTCCCTCATATAAAATTGCAATAATGATTACCGGTCTAGTTATCAATTGCCTAGGGACAATTCCGCAACTCCTACCACCACTTTTCCACACTCGTTAAACTAACTTAGTTATTTCTTTATCTTAGCATGCCCTAGTTTTTATTTGCGTGTTCTGTATTATCTTGCAAACCTATCCTATCACACCTACAAAGTACTTATAGTTTCATATGTGTTGTAGGTAAAGCGAATGTTAAGCGTGCGTAGAGTTGTATCGATGGTCGATAGAACTTGAGGGAATATTTGTTCTACCTTTAGCTCCTCGTTGGGTTCGACACTCTTACTTATCGAGAAAGGCTACAATTGATCCCCTATACTTGTGGGTTATCAAGACCTTTTTCTGGCGCCGTTGTGGGGGAGCAATAGCGTGGGGTGAATATTCTCGTGTGTGCTGGTTTGCTTTATCACTAAGTAATTTTTATTTTCTGTTTTAACTTGTTTTCTATCTTTAGATATTGGTAGGAAATGCAAAATACCAAAAAAATAGTTGTACTTGCTGCTCCAAAAGTTGAGGAACCACTAGTGTTCCGTACCACCGAAGAATATTACTTGGATCATCTTCGATCCACTTGTGATCATGTTGATAACCCAAATAGCTTAGTTGAGGGAAAATCATTAAACGAGCATGCTCATTATGTGCGACACCGCATATCTCGAAATGGGAAAGTCTTGTGGCATCAAATTAATACTTTGTGTTGCTATGCTTGAAATTTATGCGAAATTTATGATTTTACTTGTTGTTCTGAAGACCCTAAAAAACACCTTCCCTATCAATGTGAGTTTAAGTATAATGGAATCATATCTTCTTATGGAAAGGGTGTTTATAATTACTATGATATTGAGCAAATTCAAGAATTTGTTGCTTTTAAGGGTGCCTATGAAATTGCTTCTTTGATTGAAAAGTATGGTTCTACTCTTTACAAATCTGAAAGTTTTGCCATACTTAAATATTGCTATGAAAACTATGCTTCTAGTGCCTATGTTAAAACATATATTGTGGACACCTCCGCCGTCCAGGAGGAGACTAATATTTTGCAGGAATCTATGGAAGAAGAAATTACTGAAACTGTGAGCTCATTAGATGAAAAAGATGAGGAGGAGAGCGAAGAACAAAAGGAGGAAGAGCGGATTAACTACCCATGCCCACCTTCTAATAAGAGTAACTCTTCAACTCATACATTGTTTAATTTCCCTTCATTCTTATCGAAGGATGAATGCTATGATAATTGCTATGATCCCTTGGATTCATTCGAAATATCCCTTTTTGATGAACTTGATGCTTGCTATGCTTGTGGCCATGATGCCAATATGAATGATGCTTATGGAGAAGAACTTGCTATAGTTCCTTATGTTAAACGTGAAATTGTTGCTATTGCACCCACGCATGATAGTCCTACTATCTTTTTGAATTCTCCTAACTACACTATATCGGAGAAGTTTGCACTTATTAAGGATTATATAGATGGGTTGCCTTTTACTATCACACATGATGATTTTCATAGTATAATATGCATGTGCTTGCTACTCCTACTTGCAATTATTATGAGAGAGGAACTGCATCTCCACCTTTCTATGTTTCCAATATGATAAAATTGCAAGAAACTGCTTATGCTATGTATTGGCCTTTACTTTGTGTTCATGAATTGTTCTTTTGTGACATGCCGATCCATAGAAAGATAGTTAGAATTCATTGTTGCATGATATATGTTACTTTGTTCTCAATACTAAATTACAAATCATTGTTAATTAAAATTGGCTTTGATATACCTTGGGATCCGGGTGGATCCATTACTTGAGCACTGTATTCCTAGCTTAATGCCTTTAAGAAAGCGTTGCCAGGGAGATAACCCGGAAGTTTTAGAGAGTCATTTTGCTCTGTTGTATGATTTTATATAGTTTGAAAAAAAGAGGGGGACCTAAAACTTTTTTAAAAAGAAAAGTGAAAGTGAGAGAGACGAGCATTGTGAAAGTGGGAGCTAGCCTTGAACTTTGTTCATGCCCATGGAAACTTTGCAAATCTTGATTACAGAAACTTTAAAAAAAAATAAGTATCCCCTTATATAAATCCATTGTATTATAAAAATAATGTGCCAAGATTTGCCTTTAGGATGATTAGATTGCTTCTTTGGTGTGTGCAGTGCAAAACAGAAACTTTGGCTGTAGTCCGTGAATTTACATTTTTACTCGCATGTCAAAAGTTTCTAAAAATTTTACACAGTACTTCTATGCCAATTTTTTATTTTTTCCTAATTGTTCAGAATTTTGAGAGTTACAGAAGTATGGTGAATGTTCAGATTCCTACAGACTGTCCTGTTTAAGACAGATTCTATTTTTGATGCATTGTTTTTCTTGTTTTAATGAAACTATAGATTGTATTGTTGGTATAAGCCATGGAAAAATTATAATAAAGTAGTTAAAATGCAAAAACAAGAAATGAATTGGTTTGCAACAGTACTTAAAGTTGTGATTTGCTTTATTATACTAACGGATCTCATGAGGGTTTTGTTAAGTTTTGTGTGATTGAAGTTTTCAAGTTTTGTGTGAGATCACGATGGATGAAGGAATAAGGAGTGGAAAGAGACTAAGCTTGGGGATGCCCGAGGCACCCCAAGGGAATATTAAAGGACTCCCAAGAAACTAAGCTAGGGGATGCCCCAGAAGGCATGTTGGAAATATGCCCTAGAGGCAATAAATAAAGTGTTTATTATTATATTTCCTTGTTCATGATAATCGTTTCTTATCCATGCTATAATTGTATTAATTGGAAACACATTACATGTGTGGGTAAATAAACAACACTTTGTCCTTAGTATGCCTCTAGTGAACTAGCTCGTTGATCATAGATGGTCAAGGTTTCCTAGCCATTGACATGAGATGTCATTTGATAACGGGATCACATCATTAGGAGAATGATGTGATGGACAAGACCCAAACTAAAAACGTAGCATATGATCGTGTTAGTTTATTGCTACTGTTTTCTGCATGTCAAGTACATTTTCCTATGACCATGAGATCATGCAACTCACGGATACCGGAGGAGTGCCTGGTGTGTATCAAACGTCGCAACATAACTGGGTGACTATAAAGGTGCTCTACAGGTATCTCTGAGGGTGTTTGTTGAGTTGGCATGGATCAAGACTGGAATTTGTTACTCCGTGTGACGGAGAGGTATCTCAAGGCCCACTCGGTAATACAACATCACAATAAGCCTTGCAAGCAATGTGACTAAGTGTTGGTCACGGGATCTTGTATTACGGAACGAGTAAAGAGGCTTGCCAGTAACGAGATTGAACTAGGTATGGAGATACCGACGATCGAATCTCGGGCAAGTAACATACCGAAGAACAAAGGGAACATCATACAGGATTAACTGAATCCTTGACATAGAGGTTCGACCGATAAAGATCTTCATACAATATGTAGGAACCAATATGGGCATCCATGTCCCGCTATTGGTTATTGGCCGTGGAGGTGTCTCGGTCATGTCTACATAGTTCTCGAACCCGCAGGGTCTGCACACTTAAGGTTTTGTGACATTTCGGTAGTATAGAGTCATGTATGGTGGTGACCGAATGTTGTTCAGAGTCCCGGATGAGATCCCGGACGTCACGAGGAGCTCCAGAATGGTCCGGAGGTAAAGATTCATATACAGGAAGTCTTGTTTTGGTTGCCGGAAAAGTTTCGGGCTCATCGGTAGTGTACCGGGAGACCATCGGGAGGGGTATTTCGACCCAAGAGGCTCCATGGGCTGTGGGAGAGTGTTTACCAGCCCTTAGTGGGCTGGTGAAAGGCCCATGCGGTTTGGGAAAAAAGGCCTAAAGAGAAAAGGTGGAAAAAGGCAAAAATAGGGTGAATCCTAGTCCTACTAGGATTGGAGGTGGAGTCCACCTCCTCCACCTGGTTCGGCCGACTCCTTGGAGGCTTGGCCCTTGTTCCAAGCCTCCTCCTCTCTTCTTATTATATATACTGGAGGTATTAGGGTTTTTGCACAGAATTTTCAGCCACGTGCTGCTCGTTCCTCCAGTGCAAAGTTTCTCCTCTAGATCGGTTTTCTGCAGTGCTTAGGCGAAGCCCTGCCGGAATAGCTCCACCACCATCGCCGGAGCGCCGTCACACTGCCGAAGAACTATTGTACCTCTCCGCTTCTTCTTGCTGGATCAAGATGGCGGAGATCATCATCAAGCTGTACGTGTGCTGAACGCGGAGGTGCCGTCTGTTCGGCGCTAGATCGGAAGGATCGTGATCAAGTTCATGGGACGGATCGTGATCAAGTTCGTGGGACAGATCGTGATTGGATCGCGGGACGGACCGTCATTGGATCGCGGGACGGATCGTGATTGGATCGCGGGACGCACGTTGATTTGGATCGCGAAGACGTTCGACTAGACCAATCTCGTTTCTTAACGCTTCCCGCTTAGCGATCTACAAGGGTACGTAGATCCACTCTCCCTCTCATAGATGCTCATCACCATGGATAGATCTGCGTGTGCATAGGAAATTTTTTGTTTCCCATGCAAAGTTCCCCAACAGTGGCATCATGAGCTAGGACACAAAAGGTTTGTGGGCGTTGATGCTTAGATTGCTTCCTCCCTTGGTCGGATTTTGGTTCAGCGGTATTGTGAGATGAAGCGGACCGGACCAACATTACTCGTACGCTTACGAGAGACCGGTTCCCTCGACCGCAACTTGTTGCATAGATGGCTTGCGGGTGCTAGTTTCTCTCACTTTAGTTGGATCGGATTCGACAAAGGCAATCCTTGAGAAGGTTGAAAAGCAACTAGTGTATCACCGTTGTGGTTTTTGCGTAGATGATAATTGTTCTTACTAGATACCCATAGCAGCCACGTAAAACATGCACCAACAATTAGAGGACGTTTAACTTGTTTTTCCAGGGTATGTTGTGATGTGATATGGCCAATTACATGATGTGATATATGTGATGTATGAGATGATCATGTGATGTATAGATTATCACGACTTGCATGTCGATGAGTACGGCAACCGGCAGGAGCCATAGGGTTGTCTTTAATCATTGTATGACCTGCGTGTCAATCATTAAGCACTATGTAATGCTTTACTTTATCGTTAAACGGTAGCAATAGTAGTAGAAGCATGTTGGGCGCGAAAACCCCGATGGCGACACGTTGATGGAGATCAAGATGATGAAGATCATGGTGTCATGCCGATGACGATGGAGATCATGCCGGTGCTTTCTAGATGGAGATCAAAAGCACAAGTTCATGGCCATATAATGTCACTTATGAATTGCATGTAATGTTAATCCTTTTATGAACCTTGTTTTGCTTAGGACGATGGTAGCATTATAAGGTGATCCCTCACTTAAATTTCAAGATGAATTGTGTTCTCCCCGAGTGTGCAACGTTGCGAAAGTTCGTCGTGTCGAGACACCACATGATGATCGGGTGTGATAGACTCTATGTTCACATACAACGGGTGCAAGGCAGTGTTGCACACGCAGAACACTCGGGTTAAACTTGACGAGCCTAGCATGTACAGACATGGCCTCGGAACACAAGAGACCGAAAGGTCGAACATGAGTCATATAGTAGATATGATCAACATAATGATGTTCACCATTGAAGCCACCTCAACTCACATGATGATCGGACTTGAGTTGGTGGATTTGGATCATGTGACACTCAGATGGCCTGAGGGATGTCAATTTGAGTGGGAGCTTTAGTAATTTGATTAACTAAACTCATTATCTTGAACAATAGTCTAAATAAACTTTGCATATTTATGTTGTAGATCAATGGCTCGTGCAGTAGCACGTCTGAATTTTAATGTGTTCCTAGAGAAAGCTAAGTTGAAAGATGATGGAAGTAACTTTGTTGACTGGGCCCGCAATCTGAGGATTATCCTCACGGCTTCCCAGAAATCATATGTCCTTGATGCACTGCTTGGTGACCAACCGGAAGATATGACCTCCGAAGACGTTAAGAACGCTCGGGAGGCACGTACTGGAGATTACTCAATAGCTCAGTGTGCAATATTGTATGGCTTAGAACCAGGACTTCAAAGACGTTTTGAACGTCATGGAGCATAGGAGATGTTCCAGGAGTTCTAGTTTATCTTTCAGAAGAATGCCCGGATCGAGAGGTATGAAACCTCCGATAAGTTCTATGCTTGCAAGATGGAGGAGAACGGGTCTATTGAACATATACACAGAATGTCTAGGTATTCAACTCATCTAGCGGAGTTGGGAATTTCCCTTCCGCCAGAGGCGATCACTGACAGAGTTCTTCAATCATTGCCACCTAGTTACAAGAGCTTTGTGATGAACTATAACATGCACGGGATGAACAAGTCAGTCGCCGAGCTGTTTGCGATGCTAAAAGTCGCTGAGTCTGAAATCCAGAGAGAACATCAAGTGTTGATGGTCAATAAAACCACTAGTTTCAAGAAAAATGGCAAGTTCAAGGGCAAGGTCAAGAAGGGTAAAACCAAGAAGGATGGAAAATTAGTTGCTACTCCTATAAAGAAGCCCAAGCATGGACCCAAGCCAGAAACTGAGTGCTTTCATTGCAAGGGAACTGGTCACTGGAAGCGGAACTGCCCCAAGTACCTGGCTGACAAGAAGGCGGCCAACGACAAATAAGGTATATATGATATACATGTTATTGATGTGTACCTTACTAGCTCTCGTAGTAGTGCCTGGGTATTTGATACCGGTTCGGTTGCTCACATTTGCCACTCAAAGCAGGAACTAGGGAATAAACGAAGGCTGGAAAAGGACAAAGTGACGATGCGCGTGGGAAATGGTTCCAAGGTTGATGTGATCGCCGTCGGCACGCTCTCTCTTCGATTACCATCGGGATTAGTGATGAACCTGAATAATTGTTATTTAGTGCCTGTGTTAAGCATGAACATTATATCTGGATCTTATTTATTGCGAGACGGTTACTCATTTAAATCTGAGAATAAAGGTTGTTCTATTTATATGAGTAATATCTTTTATGGTCATGCACCCAATGTTAGGGGTTTATTCATATTGAGTCTTGATAGTGATGACACACATGTTCATAACATTGATGCCAAAAGATGTCTAATTGATAATGATAGTACCACTTTCTTGTGGCACTGCTGTTTAGGTCATATTGGTGTAAAACTCATGAGGAAGCTCCATGCTGCTGGACTTTTGGAGTCAGTTGATTTTTGAATCACTTGACACATGTGAACCATGCATCATGGGCAAGGTGACTAAAAATGCCATTCTCTGGAACAATGGAACGGGCGAGTGACTTACTGGAAATTATACATACTGATGTGTGCGGTCCAATGAATGTTATAGCGCGTTGTGGATATCGTTATTTTCTCACCTTCACTAATGACTTAAGTAGATATGGGTATATTTACTTAATGAAACAAAAGTCTGAAACGTTTGAAAATTTCAAGCAATTTCAGAGTGAAGTTGAGAATCATCGTAACAAGAAGATTAAGTTCCTGCGATCTGATCGAGGAGGTGAATATCTGAGTTATGAGTTTGGCAGTCACTTAAGACAATGTGGAATTGGTTCACAGTTGACACCGCCCGGAACACCACAGCGTAATGGTGTGTCCTAACGTCGTAATCGAACCTTATTAGATATGGTGCGTTCTATGATGTCTCTTGCTGATTTGCCACTATCGTTTTGGGGTTATGCATTAGAGACAACTGCATTCACTTTAAATAGGGCACCATCAAAATCCGTTGAGCCGACGCCATATGAGCTGTGGTTTGGCAAGAGGCCAAAGTTGTCGTTTCTTATAGTTCGGGGATGTGCTGCTTATGTCAAAAAGCTTCAGGCTGAAAACTGGAACCCAAAGCAGAAAAATGCGTCTTCATAGGATACCCGAAAGAGACAGTCGGGTATACCTTCTATCTCAGATCCGAAGGCAAAGTGTTTGTCGCTAAGAACGGAACATTTCTTGAGAAAGAGTTTCTCTCGAAAGAATTGAGTGGGAGGAAAATAGATCTTGATGAGGTTATTGAACCTTTACTTCAACCAGAAAGTAGCACAACGCAAAAAGATGTTTCTGTGGTAACTACGACGGTAGAAGAGGAAGTTAATGATGATGATCATGAAGCTTCGGATCAAGCTACTATTGAACCTCGTAGGTCGACAAGGCTGCGTACTACTCCTAAGTGGTACGGCAACCCTGTCTTGGATGTCATGTTGTTGGACAACAATAAACCTACAAGCTATGGAGGAGCAGTGATGGGCCCGGATTCCGAGAAATGGTTAGAGGCCATGAAATCCGAGATGAGATCCATGTATGAAAACAAAGTATGGACTTTGGAAGTATTACCTGAAGGGCGAAAGGCCATTCAGAACAAATGGATCTTTAAGAAGAAGACTGACGCAGACGGTAATGTCATCGTCTATAAAGCTCGACTTGTGGCAAAGGGTTTTTCACAAGTTCAAGGAGTTGACTACGATGAGACCTTCTCACTCGTAGCGATGCTTAAGTCTATCAGAATCATGTTGGCAATAGCTGCTTATTTCGACTATGAAATTTGGGAGATGGATGTCAAAACAGCGTTCCTCAACGGTTTCCTTGAGGAAGAGTTGTATATGATGCAACCAGAAGGTTTTGTCGATCCAGAGAATGCTGAAGAAGTTTGCAAACTCCAGCGATCCATTTATAGACTGGTGCAAGCTTCTCGGAGTTGGAATAAGCGTTTTGATGAGGTGATCAAAGCGTTTGAGTTTACACAAGTTTATGGAGAAGCTTGTATTTACAAGAAAGTGAGAAGGAGCTCTATAGCGTTTCTAGTATTATATGTGGATGACATATTGCTGATTGGAAACAAAATAGAAATGCTGGAAAGCGTGAACGAATATTTGAACAAGAGTTTTTCAATGAAGGACCTAGGAGAAGCTGCTTTCATATTAGGCATTAAGATCTATATGGATAGATCGAGACGCTTAATATCACTTTGACAGAGCACATACCTTGATAAAGTTTTGAAGAAGTTCAAAATGGATCAGCCCAAGAAGGGGTTCTTGCCTGTGTTACAAGGTGTGAAGTTGAGAAAGACTCAATGCCAAGTGACTGCAGAAGATAGAGAAAAGATGAGTGTCATCCCCTATGCTTCGGCCATAGGCTCTATCATGTATGCAATGCTGTGCACAAGACCCGATGTCGGCCTTGCTATAAGTATGGACGGAAGGTTTCACAGTGATCAAGGAATGGAGCACTAGATGGCGGTCAAGTATATCCTTAAGTACCTGAAAAGGACTAAGGAAATGTTTCTTGTTTATGGAGGTGATGAAGAGCTTGTTGTAAAGGGTTACGTCGATGCAAGCTTTGACACTGATCCGGACCACTCTAAGTCGCAAACTAGATACATATTTATTCTCAACGGGGGAGCCGTAAGCTGGTGTAGTTCCAAGCAAAGCGTGGTAGCCGATTCTACGTGCGAAGCGATGTACATCGCAGCCTCGGAGGTAGCGAAGGAAGGTGTCTGGATGAAGCAGTTCCTGACAGATCTTGGAGTAGTGCCCAGTGCACTGAATCCAATGAACCTGTTCTGTGACAACACTGGTGCCATTGCTCTGGCCAAGGAACCAAGGTTTCACAGGAAGACCAGACACATAAAGCGACGCTTCAACTCCATCCAAGATTACATCGAGGAGAAGGACATAAATATTTGCAAAGTGCACACGGATTTGAATCTTGCAGACCCGTTGACTAACCCTCTTCCAAGGGCTAAACATGATCAACACCAGAACTACATGGGTGTTCGATTCATTACAATGTAAATCACATAGTGATGTGAGCTAGATTATTGACTCTAGTGCAAGTGGGAGACTGTTGGAAATATGCCCTAGAGGCAATAATTAAAGTGATTATTATTATATTTCCTTGTTCATGATAATCGTTTATTATCCATACTATAATTGTATTAATTGGAAACACATTACATGTGTGGGTAAATACACAACACTTTGTCCCTAGTATGCCTCTAGTGAACTAGTTCGTTGATCATAGATGGTCAAGGTTTCCTAGCCATTGACATGAGATGTCATTTGATAACAGGATCACATCATTAGGAGAATGATGTGATGGACAAGACCCAAACTACAAACGTAGCATATGATCGTGTCAGTTTATTAATACTGTTTTCTACATGTCAAGTATATGTTCCTATGACCATGAGATCACGCAACTCACGGATACCAGAGGAGTGCCTTGTGTGTATCAAACGTCACAACGTAACTGGGTAACTATAAAGGTGCTCTACAGGTATCTCCGAGGGTGTCTATTTAGTTGGCATGGATCAAGACTGGAATTTGTTACTCCGTGTGACAGAGGGGTATCTCAGGGCCCACTCGGTAATACAACATCACAATAAGCCTTGCAAGCAATGTGACTAAGTGTTGGTCACGGGATCTTGTATTACGGAACGAGTAAAGAGGCTTGCCAGTAACGAGGTTGAACTAGGTATGGAGATACCGACGATCGAATCTCGGGCAAGTAACATACCGACGAACAAAGGGAACATCATACGGGACTAACTGAATCCTTGACACAGAGGTTCGACCGATAAAGACCTTCATAGAATATGTAGGAACCAATATGGTCATCCTGGTCCCGCTATTGGTTATTGGCCGTAGAGGTGTCTCGGTCATGTCTACATAGTTCTCGAACCCGTAGGGTCTGCACACTTACGGTTTGGTGACGTTTCGGTAGTATAGAGTTATGTATGGTGGTGACTGAATGTTGTTCGGAGTCCCGGATGAGATCCCGGACGTCACGAGGAGCTCCGGAATGGTCCGGAGGTAAAGATTCATATATAGGAAGTCCTGTTTTGGTCGCCCAAAAAGTTTCGGGCTCATCGGTAGTGTACCGGGAGTGCCGGTAGTGTACCGGGAGACCATCGGGAGGGGTATTTCGACCCAAGAGGCTCCATGGGATGTGGTAGAGTGTTTACCAGTCCTTAGTGGGCTGGTGGAAGTCCCACACAAGGCCCATGCGGTTTGGGAAAAAAGGCCTAAAGAGAAAAGGTGGAAAAAGGCAAAAATAGGGTAAATCCTAGTCCTACTAGGATTGGAGGTGGAGTCCACCTCCTCCACCTGGTTCGGCCGACTCCTTGGAGGCTTGGCCCTTGTTCCAAGCCTCCTCCTCTCTTCCTCTTATATATACTAGAATTTTTAGGGTTTTTGCATAGAATTTTCAGCCACGTGCTGCCCGTTCCTCCAGTGCATAGTTTCTCCTCTAGATCGGTTTTCTGCAGTGCTTAGGCGAAGCCCTGCCGGAATAGCTCCACCACCATCGCCGGAGCGCCGTCACACTCCCGGAGAACTCTTGTACCTCTCCGCTTCTTCTTGCTGGATCAAGACGGCAGAGATCATCATCAAGCTGTACGTATGATGAACGCGGAGGTGCCGTCCGTTCGGCGCTAGATCGGAAGGATCGTGATCAAGTTCGTGGGACGGATCGTGATCAAGTTCGTGGGACGGATCGTGATTGGATCGCAGGACGGATCATGATTGGATCGCGGGACGGATCGTGATGGGAACGTGGGACGCATGGCAATTTGGATCGCGAAGACGTTCGACTACACCAACCGCGTTTCTTAATGCTTCCCGCTTAGCGATCTACAAGGGTACGTAGATCCACTCTCCCTCTCGTAGATGCTCATCACCGTAGATAGATCTGTGTGTGCGTAGGAAATTTTTTGTTTCCCATGCAACATTCCCCAACAAGGCATCCCCTCTTTCTTCTAACAACCATCGGTAATTTTACTTGGAGATATATTTTTATTTGTCACATGATATGCGTAAATCTTGGAGTGTCGTGTGCTTTTTATTTTTCTTTTAATAATGCACCATGCTGGTATGAGAAAGTCCTTGGTTTATTTATAGAAGGCTCTTTGCACCTCACGTATATCTTTTGAGTATGGCTTTGTAGAATGCTTCATGTGCTTCACTTATATCATTTGAAGTTTGGATTGCGTGTTTCTTACACATAGAAAACCGCCTTTTGTATAATGCTCTTTTGCTTCACTTATATTTTTTAGAGTGTGGGCATATATTTTGTAGAAAGAATTAAACTCTCATGCATCACTTGTATCTATTTAGAGAGTTGACAGTAGTTGGTCATTCACATGGTTAGTCATAAAATCCTACATAAAACTTGTAGATCCTAAATATGATATGTTTGATTCCTTGCAATAGTTTTGCGATATGAAGATGGTAATATGAGAGTCATACTACTAAGTAGTTTTGAATTGGAGAAATACATGTGATGAAGTTTGCAATTCCTGTAGCATGCACGTATGGTGAACCGTTATGTAACGAAGTCGGAGCATGATTTTTTTAAGGATTGTCAACCTTTGTTTGAGGGCCGGGAGCGCGCGATGGTTAACTCCTACCAACCTCTCCCCTAGGAGCATGCATCTAATGCTTTGTTTAATAACTAATAGACTTATTCAATAACTATGTGAGTTCTTTATGACTAATGTTGAGTCCATGGATTATACGCACTCTCACCCTTCCACCTTTGCTGGCCTCTTTAGTACCACACAACTTTCACTGGTGCATCAAACCCACCTTCCTCAAAACAGCCACCATACACCTTCCTAAAAACAGCCACCATACCTACCTATTATGGCATTTCCATAGCCATTCCGAGATATATTGCCATGCAACTTCCACCGTTCCGTTTAGCATGACATGCACCATCATTTTCGTATTGTTGTGCATGATCGTAAGACAACTTGCATGATGT
The DNA here is from genome assembly GCA_022496015.1 of Hordeum marinum. Taxonomy (NCBI): domain Eukaryota; kingdom Viridiplantae; phylum Streptophyta; class Magnoliopsida; order Poales; family Poaceae; genus Hordeum; species Hordeum marinum. The sequence goes on from CM039673.1 coordinate 483,664,216, forward strand.
TTTCATGGCTTGTCCGTTTTTTGATGTCATTTGCTAAGCTAGATCGTTGCACAGCCCAGTATCCTACCAGAAGCATTCATATAGTCATATTTTTGTTCTAGGTATCGAGTTGTAAGTAAATAAAAGTGTGATGGTTTTCATTATTAGAGCATTGTCCCATGTGAGAGAAGGATGATGGAAGCTATGATTCCCTCACAAGTTGGGAGGAGTCTCCGGACTTTACAAAAAAGTAAAAGAGGATAGTGAAGCCCAACTAAATAAAAAAAGAGGCCAAAGATTCCCACCAAAAAAAGGAAAAAAATAAAAAAAATGAGAGAAAGAGAGAAGGGACAATTGCTACTATCTTGTTACACACTTGTGCTTCAAAGTAGCACCGTGATCTTCATGATAGAGAGTCTCCAATTTTGTCACTTTCATATAACTAGTGGAATTTTTTGCACGACCACTTAGTTTTCTTTTTGAGCTTTCATACACTTATAGCTCTACTGCACCCGTTGCATGGCAATCCCTACTCACCCACATTGATATCTATTGATGGGCATCTCCACAGCCCGTTGATACGCCTAGTTGATGTGAGACTATCTTCTCCTTTTTTTCTCGTCACCTCCACCATATTCTATTCCACCTATAGTGCTATATCCATGGCTCACGCTCATGTATTGCATGAGAGTTGAAAAGGTTTGAGAACATAAAAAGTGTGACCCAATTGCTTGACTTGTCATCGGGGTTGTGCAAGATTTAGATACTTTGTGTGGGGAAGATGGAGCATAGCCAGACCATATGATTTTGTAGTGATAACTTTCTAAGGCCATGTTATTTTGAAAGGACGCAATTGCCTTGTTGGTGTGCTCGAAGTATTACTGTTTTTATGTCAATATAGACTATTGCTTTGAATCACTTGTGTCTTAATATTCATGCCATGATTAGATTATATGATCAAGATTATGCTAGGTAGCATTCCACATCAAAAATTATCTTTTTATCATTTACCTACTCGAGGACGAGCAGGAATTAAGCTTGGGGATGCTGATACGTCTCCGTCGTATCTATAATTTTTGATTGTTTCATGCCAATATTCTACAACTTTCATATACTTTTGGCAACTTTTTATATTATTTTTGGGACTAACATTCTGATCCAGTGCATGTGTCAGTTCCTGTTTGTTGCATGTTTTTTGTTTCGCAGAAAATCCATATCAAACGAAGTCCAAACGGGATAAAAACTTACGGAGATTTTTTTGGAATATATGTGAATTTTGGGAAGTGGAATCAACACAAGGCGGTGCCTGGGGGGCCCACAAGCCTGTCAGGCACGCCCTAGGGGGAAGGGCGTGTCCAGAGGGCTGCTGGCCACCTCTTAGCTCAGTTGGAGGTGTCCTTTGGCCACAAGAAATATATTTTTATAAGGAAAATCCCCTCAAAATTTCATCCCAATCGAACTTACGGATCTCCAGATATTTAAGAAACGGTGAAAGGCCAAAATGTGGGAGCATAGAAACAGAAGGAAATAGGGAGAGAGAGATCCAATCTTGGAGGGGCTCTCGCCCCTCCGCTGCAATGGAGGCCAAGTACCAGAGGGGAAACCTTCCTCCCATCTAGGGGGAGGCCAAGGAAGAAGAAGAAGGAGGGGGCTCTCCCCCCTAACTCTCGGTGGCACCAGAACGGCGACGGGGTATCATCGTGACGACGATCTACTCCAACAACTCCGTCATCTTCACCAACACCTCCATCACCTTCCCCCATATATCTACATTGGTCCATTCTCCCGTAACTTGTTGTACCCTCTACTTGAACATGGTGCTTTATGCTTCATATTATTATCCAATGATGTGTTGCCATCCTATGATGTTTGGGTAGATTTTTGTTGTCCTATTGGTTGATTGATGATCATGATTGGTTTGAGTTGCATGTTTTATTATTGGTGCTTTCCTATGGTGCTCTCTGTGTCGCGCAAGCATGAGGGATCCCCGCTATAGGGTTTTCAATATGCTTATGATCCGCTTATGGTGGGCGGCGTGAGTGATAGAAACACAGACCCGAGTAAGTAGGTTGTTTGCGTACAGGAATAAAGAGGACTTGATACCTTATAATGCTATGGTTGGGTTTACCTTAATGATATTTAGTAGTTGCGGATGCTTTCTAGAGTTCCATTCATAAGTGCATATGATCCAAGTAGAGAAAGTATGTTAGCTTATGCCTCTCCCTCATATAAAATTGCAATAATGATTACCGGTCTAGTTATCAATTGCCTAGGGACAATTCCACAACTCCTACCACCACTTTTCCACACTCATTAAACTAACTTAGTTTGTTTCTTTATCTTAGCAGCCCCTAGTTTTTATTTACGTGTTCTTTATTATCTTGCGAAGCTATCCTATCACACCTAGAAAGTACTTCTAGTTTCATACGTGTTCTAGGTGAAATGAATGTTAAGCGTGCGTAGAGTTGTATCGGTGGTTGATAGAACTTGAGGGAATATTTGTTCTACCTTTAGCTCCTCGTTGGGTTCGACACTCTTACTTATCGAGAAAGGCTACAATTGATCCCCTATACTTGTGGGTTATCAAGACCTTATTCTCGTGTGTGCTTGTTTGCTTTATCACTAAGTAATTTTTATTTTCTGTTTTAACTTGTTTTCTATCTTTTGATATGGGTAGGAAACGCAAAATACCCCCCAAAAATAGTTGTACTTTCTGCTCCAAAAGTTGAGGAACCACTAGTGTTCCGGACCACCGAAGAATATTACTAGGGTCATCTTCGATCCACTTGTGCTCGTGCTGAAAACCCAATTAGCTTAGTTGAGGGAAAATCATTAAACGAGCATGCTCATTATGTGTGACACCGCATATCTCAAAAGGGAAACTCTTGTGGCATCAAATTAATACTTTGTGTTGCTATGCTTGGAATTTATGTGAAATTTATGATTTTGCTTGTTGTTTGACCCTAAAAAACACCTTCCCTATCAATGCGAGTTTAAGGATAATGGAATCATATCTTATTATGCCAAGGGTGTTTATAATTACTATGATATTGTGCAAATTGAAGAATTTATTGCTCTTAGGGGTGCCTACGAAATTGCTTCTTTGATTGAAAAGTATGATGCTACTCTTTAGAAATCTGAAAGTTTTGCCATACTTAAATATTGCTATGAAAACTATGCTTCTAATGCTTATGTTAAGCCATATAATGAGGACTCCTCTACTGTTGTAACATCCCAAAATTCTAAATTTTAGAATGTTATATTAAATAAATAAGTAGGATTGTTTGCTTGAATGTTGTGTGATTGATTGTGTGAAATTGAGTGGAATTTTGAAACTTTGAAATTTTAATGAGAGGGAATAAAATGACTGTCCCAAAATTTTCTAATTCGAATCCCTATTAAATTTTGAGTTCAAATATTTTCAAAACCCTCTTATAAAATCAAATGAGAGGAGGTAAATGACACTCAAAAATCAGATACAATGTTTTGACTCAAATTTTAAAATAAAAAAAACTATTTGCCATTTATTTGAAATTCTAGTTTCTTTTCATTTTGGAGTTATTGCAAAAAATATTTTTTTTAAAGTATTTTATTCGGCCTTAATAAAATGTTCATGTTTTAGGAAATATTTTTCTGAAATTTTTCATATATAATATGCGTATATAAAATGTTTTTATATTTTTGTTTATTTGTTTTTCTTTGCTGTTTTTAAAAAACAACTGAAAACACTGTTCATCCGGGCTGAATCAGCCCATGAGGCCCTCTTCTTCTCTCTTTTCCTCTTTGTGTATGACTTTAGTCCCACCTTGCTTAGTTATAGACTTTTGCACCTCCCTCCCACCTATAAATATAGACCCATAGGTGCATCCAAAAGTCATCCACTTCGGGTTGAATCGAATCGTTTCGGTTTGACTAGCTTTATAAAAAAAATTATTTTCTTCTCTCCGGCGGGATTTCTGGAAGTTGTCTCCTCTTTGGATTTATATCTTCTCTGCATATAAAGGTATTCTCTTCGTATTTTCTTTTATACTCCTGTAGTTTAATATTCCTAGACTAGTATTTCTATAGTAGTATACGATAGAGTAATTAGATTATTAATTAGTCTCCGTATTTACTCATTAGTCCTAGAATTCTTTTAGACATACCATTTTTCCTCCGTAAAATAGCTTGGCCCAAAATTTTCAAATAGCCATAACTTTCTATTCGTTTATCAGAATTAGATGAAACCAACGTCTAGATTTTCGTCTTGACCTCACCTATCCAATCGACCTATCACGATCAATTTTTTTTCAAAATTTCAAATTTCGAAATTTATTCAGATTTATATTCAAACTTCTTTTGATCATATCTTTTTATCCGTACCTCCGTTTCCGATGAATCCAATTGCGTCGGATCCGTATCAAAGTAATCTTTCCGTTCACATCATTAGTGTTATCGTTTCAACATATAATTTTGATCTTGCTCATACTTCTCTATTAGTCCCCAAAATGTGTTCACACACTGTACTAAGCTAACTCAATGCCATATTGAATTGCTTATAACTTTTGATCCGTCATTTTGAACCTAGTAATTCTTTTTCTACACGTTCATATTGACTTCCCATATATAGTAACATCATTAGTTTCAATCTTTGAACCTTTCAAATTGGAGCGATTCAATTTGAATCCGAACCTTCATTTGATCATATCTTGCAAACTGTAACACCTTTTCAATTGATTCTTTTTGCCCCTAAATACTCGTGTCATGTATTTCTATTCATAACCATCCTACTTCGGTTCAACTTCTTTTGACCTTTGTGAATTTAGATTCAATTCATACTTGAATTTACAATTTATTTCATACTTCAATTCGCTATAACTTGTGTTGTAGTGCTCCATTTCAATTAAACTCTTTCTACAAATAAATTCTTATGTCTTATACTATTTGTCAAACAACGTTCTTGTTGTTCTCCCATACTTTGGATCGTCTTTCGTAGTCTCTCCAACCTAAGCTTATATAGTAATAGTTCATCATCCATTAACTCTTTTGAGTTGATTCCTTCACCTTTCACGTTACAACCCCATAAGAACCTATCTTGTCTTATTTTAACCTTAGTATGTTGTTATATTCGCTCCAAGACATGTTTTGTTCTTGCGTTCTTTTGGTTCTTTGTTTTGGCATGAATGTTTATTGAATGTTATTTGCTTACGATAGATTTTTCATCGGAGAGTGACGAATAGTTCTATCAAGTTATTTCTGAGAGCGATATCTTATCTTCATCAACAGTACAGGCAAGTTCACTTTGACCATCTTTTCATACCTATGTTTTATTGCATGTAGTGACATCATTCAACAGATCCCTCCCGTAGTGTTATTGAAACTCTTGTAGTTGAGTAGAATGCATGAGGTAGGAACCCACCACTTGTTACTAAAGCCCCGGGAACGCAAGTTAGTGCAATGCTATGCTAAAGTAGACGGGGTCTGGTATGAGTGTTCGTGAGTGGTGTGAAGAAGGACTCCACGTCAAGACGACAACTTCATGAAGAAATCTTCAAGTCCTGCATCTTCAAGACCTCAAGACTTCAAGACTCGAGAAGACAAGTTTTCAATACACACTACTGGGTGAAGGATGGTTGATTGGGCACCCTGGAGAAACCAGTGAGTGGCCGGGATGCATGGAGAAGCGCCATGACATCTTGCGGAAAGCTTCACCCAGACTCAAAGAGAAGGATGAATACTTCATGCCCGGAAGCTTACCTGTGTAGCCACAAGTCATTATGGGCTCTGGCTTGGTTGATCTTTGTTGTGACTCTGCTGGGCAGTGCTACGAGATGTAGTCAACGTTAGGATTGGGATGGGCACTGTCGCACAGTCAGGGAAGCACTCTGAAAGACCATGTTTCTTTCATCCTGTTCTCAAACACCAGGCAGTGCGAGGACTTACTGTGGGTAAAGTACACAACACTCTGCAGAGTTAAACCTAATCGATTAGCCGTGTCCCCGGTTACGGACAATTTGAGCCTCTGGACATGGATCTATCTCAGAACTCTCAACACTGGACTGATAACTTAATTGTGGGCAACTTAAGATACTTGTGGGTATTGAGACATTGGTTGGCGGAACCATGTCATGATAGGTAATTCCATAGTGAAATTCCTGATATTCCTTTTGTTGTAGGAAAATAAAATCAGCTTTTACGCAAAAACTTAGACACAGAGCCACAAAGCCTTTGCATATAGAATAGTCTTTATTCTTCTGTTCTACTATGGTGATCTTGCCGGTACATTCAATGTACTGACCTATATGGCTGCAACGTATCATGTTGCAGATACTCTTCTACGACGGGTAAGAGTACGATTCAGGGTTACGGTCTGCACTCAACTTGCCGTTGGTGTTATTGGGACTCCACTCCCGTTGACTGTATCCGCTGCTATTCTAAGGTATATATCAGTTTTACGTTAATTACATGTGATTGCACTTTGATATATACATTGATGTACTGTGTGTGCCAGCATACTGATCCAGGGATGGCATAGCAAACACAGAGGCTTGACTCGTTTTGAGTCGGGTCGCTACAGAAATGGTATCAGAGCACATGTTGACTGTAGGACGTGACCCTAGAAACTGGAAAGCCCTTCGGAAATGATTTCTCGAAAACTTTGTTTTCAAAAGATCTTTTACTTCTCATCCTTTCTGAGTTTTATCAAATAGTTAGACAATACCCCTTCCTTTTTGACCACACGAAGGATCAACTGAAGCCACTCCAAGAAGGACAAGATATCGAAAACAACTGATGGCCACTTCAAAGTAAAGAAGATTTCACCATGCATTAGAAGAGTTGAAGCTACCCGAGTTGAAGACTGTGAAGACCCGAAGAAATTGAAGACTATGAAGAATTTCCAAGATATTATGCCCCTAGAAGACCAAACCCCTGTTGTATACTTACGTTAGATACGATGATTTGTGAGTTGTCATTTGTGTGTAATTTTCGACAGCCACAACAAAAATCTATTTTCAAAACCATTGTTTGTATTGTGTGTATCCCCTCCTTTCTCTCTCTTACCCATCTCATCCCAAAACCTTGACCCCAGTAGATGACAAATGAAGCTGGACTCGTGTATTCTGGATTGATGACTCGGTTAGAGATAGAAGAATGGATTCAGAACATGGAAGATCATCTAATGAGTAACCATGTTGCAAGAAAAGAGATGGTCCAGTATGTTTTTCGGTACTTTGCAGGAGGTGCTGCAAATTGGTGGAAGATGCATGAAGCTGTCCATGATACGCAAGCACCAATTACTTGGGAAGAATTCAAGATGACTTTGCAAGGATCTCATGTTGTTACTAATACCCAGAAGCCCCGTCGCAAAGTTGTAAAGAAGATTTGTGCCTGCAAGATATGTGGAGAGATAGGACACATCCAGGAAGAACACAAGGATGGATGCCCTTACTGTGAAGAGAAACACCCTGCTGAGGACTGCCCAGCTGGGCAGGTGACCTGTTTCTTATGTGAAAGAACCAATCATTACCCTGCTCAATGCCAAGTGTACCCCAAGGTACAAGAAGTCATCAAGCAACAGAAGGAAGCCATGAAGGAAGCCTTCAGAGAAAACTCAGGAGAACTTGTGATGAAGGAAGATATTGAAGACCCTGATGGAGAAGGCCTAACCAGATTTTACTCCAATACCTGCTATTCATGTGGAGAAGAAGGACACTTCTCACAGGACGGTACGAAGGAAATAAAAGAGTATCTAGGAAACTTTCCGACAGAAGAAGTGGAGTTTGATCCACAGGAAATTGAAGTTTTGATCGGAACAAAGAACCTTAGGAAGAGACAAGCCCCTGAACAGAAGGACCTGAGTCATATTAGATGTTACAAGTGTAAGGATATGGGCCACTATGCTGATAAGTGCCCAAGAAAGGAATCAAGAACCCAAGGAACAAACACCAACATCAAGAAGCCCCGAGATTTGTCAGAGCTCATCTGTTTCCAGTGCAAGAAGACAGGACACTATGCCGATAAATGCCCAGAGAAGAACGCTAAGCATGAGTAGTTTGAGTTCGGCAGTAATAAATGTAATAGGTAGCACTCTTATCATTTGAGGTTATGTAATGGATAATCCATTTGTTTTAAGGATGACAATACTCACTAAAGATGTTGGAAAGTGAATTTGAAGTTTGATTTTGGATAACATGGATGTTTACCCAAGTCGAGACATATGTCAATTCTGAGTACCTTTTCTGACACACGCAGATGACCACCCTTTATGAGTCTTTCCTCAAAGGCCCGGAAACAATCATGACCCTGACCAGTGATCATGACAACCCAAGGATCCTGAAGGATATGATGAAGCACATCCATCTTGAAGGAGATGCAGTCTACAAAGGCTACCCATTCATGGATAATGGAGTGAAACTTTGGTATGTGGAGGTACACCTCCACCATGCAAATGGAGTTTGCCCAAAGACTACTGGACAATACTTTTACATATCTCGTGTACCACAAGCTATTTTCTTTGACGCTATTCATGAAGCTGCCATGGAAGCCATACGCCATATTGAGAAATACTTGAAGCAAGACTCCGTCATACTCAGGAATACCTGCAAGAGGTGCATACGGAGATGATGGAGATGAAGCTCATGTCCACCCTAATCAAGGAAAATATGGAGGATTTCAAGGAGCACATCGGAAATTTTCAGTGGTACTAAAATATCTCCAAGGGGAGATGAATGAATAAAGTTGGAAGTTGATGCTAGATCATACCAAACTATGTGGATGGCAGCATTTGTAATAAAGTATTTTCTAGGAGTTTTAAGAAGTGATTGAGAATGTAACCAAGGATTGAATATGAGAAGAATGGGATAGTTTCGAGGATGGAAATACCTGTATCATGAAGCACCTTTGTTTTTCATGAGCTTATCTTGTAACGGAAGCCTCAGAGTTGTAATAAGTTCATGAGATCAATGGAATTTATGGTGTCATGATTTATCTTATGTTGTATTACATGAGTTGTTACTCTATGACCCAAAATCACCGACCATTTTCAAGGATATGAGAAAATATGGTCTACGCAGACATGAGTGCATTTCATTTTAAGTGTGGTTGTAACCACAGGTACCTTTCTGGATAAGTGAATACAGGTGAAGAGAATGTGGAACCACCTCAAACTGTGTGGATGATAACCTTTGTGACAAGTGCTTTCGAAGCTGGAACGTTGAAAAAAAATGATTGAGATGAAACCATACCCAAGGTTAAACACACCAATGGAAAGGAAAATGGATTTCATAGAGAGGAACTTAGACAAGAATAAGTCTGTGAATTGTTACCTCAAGGGTATAATGGAGTGAACTGAAGGTAACGTTGGGATATGGAACGATAGTAACCCCACGGGTGAGATGAATCTATTCAAGGATTCAAGGGAAACCACAACTCACTGACCATCACGATTGATAAGGATCAAGCCCCATCTTGTGAAGGAAGAAATTTGGAAGAAGCTACGACTGATCAGCAAACGTTTTTCTAGGAGTATACGATAACCTGAGAGTTGTGAAGAAACGATAGATGTTTTTGTTCAGCTTGCAGAAACCAAAGGATTTATCCGAACTTCGTTCATTGACAAGAGAAATTTTCTGCAATGCTTGTGAGGGAGCCCAAGTGCTAGAATACGAGATTCACTAAACCTTATACAAGGTAATGATTTCAGTGCGGCATGGCTTGGCCACCATGACGACTTACTCTTATCATTCTCTTGCTATTCGGAATGGTAAATCTGAGTGACTTACCCATAGTAAAGAGACGACGTTCTTTGAAGCTTTTGTTTAAGCCTTATAGTGGTATGATGAAAAAAAACCTTGTACATGACAGTTGTTGTCGCACGTAGGGATTTTACGATGAGGAATGAAGCCAAGACCCATTTCACTGCAGGACAACCACTAATGGTAGACCACCATGAGACCTTCGATAAGTTATTTAGAATGATCGTGAGACCTGTCAGTTAAGAAGACCCAGTTTCGGAGGAAGTACACCTTGTTGTGAGGACACAAGATTTTGATATACCCGAGGAGCATCATCGAAGAAGCTACCATGAAGAATGTGAACAGACAGATGCACCCAAAGGTGTGTCATGATTTGACGGACCAGTAACTCTCATTTTAAGTGTGGTAGACCCACATTTCCAGGTCAATGGAGTCTTGTTGGAAGACCCCTCACCTTATTGGTCAATGGATTTGTTAGAAGACCCCCAAACCCTAACCTTTTCTTTCTAGCCTTTTCGAATCTCGAGGACGAGATTCATTTTAAGTGTGGTAGTTTGTAACATCCCAAAATTCTAAATTTTGGAATGTTATATTAAATAAATAAGTAGGATTGTTTTCTTGAATGTTGTGTGATTGATTGTGTGAAATTGAGTGGAATTTTGAAACTTTTGAAATTTTAATGAGAGGGAATAAAATGACTTTCCCAAAATTTTCTATTTCGAATCCCTATTCAATTTTGAGTTCAAATATTTTCAAAACCCTCTTATAAAATCATATGAGAGGAGATAAATGACACTCAAAAATCAGATACAATGTTTTGACTCAAATTTTAAAATAAAAAAAACTATTTGCCATTTATTTGAAATTCTAGTTTCTTTTCATTTTGGAGTTATTGCAAAAAATATTTTTTTAAGGTATTTTATTCGGCCTTAAGAAAATGTTCATGTTTTAGGAAATATTTTTCTGAAAATTTTTATATATAATATGCCTATATAAAATGTTTTTCTATTTTTGTTTATTTGTTTTTCTTTGCTGTTTTTTTTAAAAAAAAAACTGAAAACACTGTTCATCCGGGCTGAATCAGCCCATGAGGCCCTCTTCTTCTCTCTTTTCCTCTTTGTGTATGACTTTAGTCCCACCTTGCTTAGTTATAGACTTTTGCACCTCCCTCCCACCTATAAATATAGACCCATAGGTGCATCCAAAAGTCATCCACTTCGGGTTGAATCGAATCGTTTCGGTTTGACTAGCTTTATAAAAAAATTTATTTTCTTCTCTCCGGCGGGATTTCTAGAAGTTGTCTCCTCTTTGGATTTATATCTTCTCTGCATATAAAGGTATTCTCTTCGTATTTTCTTTTATACTCCTGTAGTTTAATATTCCTAGACTAGTATTTCTATAGTAGTATACGATAGAGTAATTAGATTATTAATTAGTCTCCGTATTTACTCATTAGTCCTAGAATTCTTTTAGACATACCATTTTTCCTCCGTAAAATAGCTTGGCCCAAAATTTTCAAATAGCCATAACTTTCTACTCGTTTATCAGAATTAGATGAAACCAACGTCTAGATTTTCGTCTTGACCTCACCTATCCAATCGACCTATCACGATCAATTTTTTTTCAAAATTTCAAATTTCGAAATTTATTCAGATTTATATTCAAACTTCTTTTGATCATATCTTTTTATCCGTACCTCCGTTTCCGATGAATCCAATTGCGTCGGATCCGTATCAAAGTAATCTTTCCGTTCACATCATTAGTGTTATCGTTTCAACATATAATTTTGATCTTGCTCATACTTCTCTATTAGTCCCCAAAATGTGTTCACACACTGTACTAAGCTAACTCAATGCCATATTGAATTGCTTATAACTTTTGATCCGTCATTTTGAACCTAGTAATTCTTTTTCTACACGTTCATATTGACTTCCCATATATAGTAACATCATTAGTTTCAATCTTTGAACCTTTCAAATTGGAGCGATTCAATTTGAATCCGAACCTTCATTTGATCATATCTTGCAAACTGTAACACCTTTTCAATTGATTCTTTTTGCCCCTAAATACTCGTGTCATGTATTTCTATTCATAACCATCCTACTTCGGTTCAACTTCTTTTGACCTTTGTGAATTTAGATTCAATTCATACTTGAATTTACAATTTATTTCATACTTCAATTCGCTATAACTTGTGTTGTAGTGCTCCATTTCAATTAAACTCTTTCTACAAATAAATTCTTATGTCTTATACTATTTGTCAAACAACGTTCTTGTTGTTCTCCCATACTTTGGATCATCTTTCGTAGTCTCTCCAACCTAAGCTTATATAGTAATAGTTCATCATCCATTAACTCTTTTGAGTTGATTCCTTCACCTTTCACGTTACAACCCCATAAGAACCTATCTTGTCTTATTTTAACCTTAGTATGTTGTTATATTCGCTCCAAGACATGTTTTGTTCTTGCGTTCTTTTGGTTCTTTGTTTTGGCATGAATGTTTATTGAATGTTATTTGCTTACGATAGATTTTTCATTGGAGAGTGACGAATAGTTCTATCAAGTTATTTCTGAGAGCGATATCTTATCTTCATCAACAGTACAGGCAAGTTCACTTTGACCATCTTTTCATACCTATGTTTTATTGCATGTAGTGACATCATTCAACAGATCCCTCCCGTAGTGTTATTGAAACTCTTGTAGTTGAGTAGAATGCATGAGGTAGGAACCCACCACTTGTTACTAAAGCCCCGGGAACGCAAGTTAGCGCAATGCTATGCTAAAGTAGACGGGGTCTGGTATGAGTGTTCGTGAGTGGTGTGAAGAAGGACTCCACGTCAAGACGACAACTTCATGAAGAAATCTTCAAGTCCTGCATCTTCAAGACCTCAAGACTTCAAGACTCGAGAAGACAAGTTTTCAATACACACTACTGGGTGAAGGATGGTTGATTGGGCACCCTGGAGAAACCAGTGAGTGGCCGGGATGCATGGAGAAGCGCCATGACATCTTGCGGAAAGCTTCACCCAGACTCAAAGAGAAGGATGAATACTTCATGCCCGGAAGCTTACCTGTGTAGCCACAAGTCATTATGGGCTCTGGCTTGGTTGATCTTTGTTGTGACTCTGCTGGGCAGTGCTACGAGATGTAGTCAACGTTAGGATTGGGATGGGCACTGTCGCACAGTCAGGGAAGCACTCTGAAAGACCATGTTTCTTTCATCCTGTTCTCAAACACCAGGCAGTGCGAGGACTTACTGTGGGTAAAGTACACAACACTCTGCAGAGTTAAACCTAATCGATTAGCCGTGTCCCCGGTTACGGACAATTTGAGCCTCTGGACATGGATCTATCTCAGAACTCTCAACACTGGACTGATAACTTAATTGTGGGCAACTTAAGATACTTGTGGATATTGAGACATTGGTTGGCGGAACCATGTCATGATAGGTAATTCCATAGTGAAATTCCTGATATTCCTTTTGTTGTAGGAAAATAAAATCAGCTTTTACGCAAAAACTTAGACACAGAGCCACAAAGCCTTTGCATATAGAATAGTCTTTATTCTTCTGTTCTACTATGGTGATCTTGCCGGTACATTCAATGTACTGACCTATATGGCTGCAACGTATCATGTTGCAGATACTCTTCTACGACGGGTAAGAGTACGATTCAGGGTTACGGTCTGCACTCAACTTGCCGTTGGTGTTATTGGGACTCCACTCCCGTTGACTGTATCCGCTGCTATTCTAAGGTATATATCAGTTTTACGTTAATTACATGTGATTGCACTTTGATATATACATTGATGTACTGTGTGTGCCAGCATACTGATCCAGCGATGGCATAGCAAACACAGAGGCTTGACTCGTTTTGAGTCGGGTCGCTACAGAAATGGTATCAGAGCACATGTTGACTGTAGGACGTGACCCTAGAAACTGGAAAGCCCTTCGGAAATGATCTTCATGGAGATCTATCCGATGTAATACTCTTTTGCGGTGTGTTTGTCGCGATCCGATGAATTGTGGGTTTATGTTCAGATTATCTATGAATATTATTTGAGTCTTTCCTGAATTCTTATATGCGTGATTTAATATCTTTGCAAGTCTCTTCGAGTTATTGGTTTGGTTTGGCCAACTATTGGTAATTCTTGCAATGGGAGAAGTGCTTAATTTTGGGTCAATCTTGCGGTGTCCTCACCCAGTGACAAAGTAGGGGTAGTGAGACACGTATTGTATTGTTGCCATCAAGGGTAAAAATATGGGGTTTTCATCATATTGCTTGAGTTTATCCCTCTACATCATGTCATCTTACCTAATGCGTTACTCCGTTCTTCATGAACTTAATACTCTAGATGCAAGCAGGAGTTGGTCGATGTGTGGAGTAATAGTAGTAGATGCAGAATCGTTTCGGTCTACTTGTCACGGACGTGATTCCTGTATGCATAATCATTGCCTTGGATATCTTCATAATTATTCGCTTTTCTATCAATTGTTCAACAGTAATTTGTTCACCCCCTGTAATACTTGCCATCATGAGAGAAGCCATCTAGTGAAACATATGCCCCCCGGTCTACTTTCCATATTATACTTTCAGATCAAAAAACAAAAATACCAAAAATACTTGTACCTTATTTTTACTTTTAGTTCTACTTTCCGTTCAAGCATCCTATTATATCTCTCTCTATTAGATCTCATCCTTGCAAGTAACCGTGAAGGGATTGACAACCCCTTTATAGTGTTGGGTGCAAGAGTTTCATTCTTTGTGGAGGTACATCTATTGGTGACTCGCTTGTATCTCCTACTGGATTGATACCTTGGTTCTAAAAAACTGAGGGAAATACTTATCTACTTTGCTGCATCAAACCATTACTCTTCATGGGAAACCAACGCATGCTTGAGAAGTAGCAACAAGGATTTCTGGCGCTGTTGCCAGGGAGATACATAGAAAGTCAAGATACCATGTACCCATCACAAACTCATCTCTTGCATTTACATTATTTGCCATTTGCCTCTCGTTTTCCTCTCCCCCACTTCTAAAATAATTTTTAGAAAATATCAAAAAGATTTTCCTTTTTATTTGCCCTTTTTCGTTCGTCTTCTTGTTTGCTTTTTTGCTTGTTTGTGTGCTTGATGGCTTGCTTTGTCACGATGAGTCAAGAGAATACCAAGTTGTGTGACTTTTCCAATACTAATAATAGTGATTTTATTAGTACTCCGATTGCTCCCGCCACTAGTGTGGAATCTTATGAAATTAATGCTGCTTTGCTCAATCTTGTTATGAAAGAATAGTTTTCCGGCCTTGCTAATGAAGATGCCGCATCGCATCTAAATACTTTCGTTAAGTTGTGTGACATGCAAAAGAATAAAGATGTGGATAATGATATTGTTAAATTAAAGCTATTTCCGTTCTCACTATGAGATCGTGCTAAAACTTGGTTTTCATCCCGCTAAGATCATCTCCCTTTGGAATGATATAATGAATTTTAAGCAACTTGATCATGAACATGTTGCACAATCTTGGGAGAGGATGAAATTTATGATTATGAATGGCCGCACGCATGGTTTGAGTTTATGGATGATTATACAATTTTTGTATGCTGGATTGAATTTGACTTCTAGGAATCTCTTAGATTCCTTCGCGGGTGGCACTTTTATGGAAATCACAATAGAAAAAACTACTAAACTCCTAGATAATGTTATGGCAAATTACTCTCAATGGCACACCGAAAGATCTCCTACTAGTAAAAAAAGTGCAAGCTATTGAAGAGATTAATACTTTGAGTGAAAAGATGGATGAGTTGATGAAATTGTTTGCTAGTAAGAGTGTTCCTATTGATCCTAATGATATGCATTTGTATTCTTTGATTGGAAATAATAGTGAATCTATGGATGTCAATTTTGTTGGTAGGAACAATTTTGGTAATAACGCTTATAGAGGTAATTTCAACGCTAGACCGTTTCCTAGTAATTCCTCTAATAATTATGGTAATTCCTATAGCAATTCTTATGGAAAATATAATAAAATACCCTCTGATTTTGAGAGTAATATTAAATAATTCATTAGTACGCAAAAAGGTTTCAATGCTATGATTGAAGAAAAATTGCTCAAGATTGATGATTTGGCTAGGAGCGTTGATAGAATTTCCCTTGAGATTGATTCTTTAAAAACTAGATCTACTCCACCCAAGAACGATATTAATGAGTCTTTAAAATCTATGAGAATTTCTATTGATGAGTGTAAGGAAAGAACCGCTAGAGTTTGTGCTAAGCGTGAATGTCTTGAAAAAGTGTGTTTCTCGTGATAATATTGATGAAGCTCTTAAAGTGATTGATGTGACTCCTATTTAATCTTTGTTTTACAATATTAATCTTGATAAGGATGGGACTAGAGATGACTCAACTTTAGTTAAAAGGCGTCCCAATGATTCGGAGTTTATAGATCTTGATGCTAAGATTGATAAAAGTGGGATTGAAGAGGTTAAAACTTTAAATAGCAATGAACCCAATCTTTTGGATTTCAAGGACTTTAATCATGATATCTGCTCCTTAATTGATTGTATTTACTTATTGCAATCCATGTTGAACTCTCCTCATGCTTTTAATCAAAACAAGGCTTTTACTAAACATATTGTTGATGCCATGATGAAAGCTTTTGAAGAAAAACTTGAGTTGGAAGTTTCTATACCTAGGAAGCTATATGATGAGTGGGAACCTACTATTAATATTAAGATTAAAGATTATGAGTGACATGCTTTGTGTGATTTGGGTGCTAGCATTTTCACAATTCCAAAAACTTTATGTGATGTGTTAGGTTTCCGTGAATTTGATGATTGTTCCTTAAATTTGCATCTTGTGGATTCCACTATAAAGAAACCTATAGGAAGAATTAATGATGTTCTTATTGTTGAAAATAGGAATTATGTGCCCGTATATTTCATTGTTCTTGATATAGATTACAATCCTACACGTCCTATTATTCTTGGTAGACCTTTCCTTTGAACGATTGGTGTAATTATTGATATGAAGTAAGGGAATATTAGATTCCAATTTCCATTAGGGAAAGGAATGTAACACTTTCCTAGGAAGAAAATAAAATTACCTTACGAATCTATCATGAGAGCTACTTATGGATTGCATACCAAAGATGACAATAGCTAGATCTATTGCGTTTTTCCTAGCTAGGGGCGTTAAACGATAGCGCTTGTTGGGAGGCAACCCAAATTTATTTTTCTTTTTTCTTTTTGCTTATGTTTTGGTGTGTTTGGCACATTATTACTTCTATCGTAATTGTGTTTTTGTGTTTTGATTAGTGTTTGAGCCAAGTAAAACCTTTGGGGTGATCTATGGTAGTTGTTGATTTGATCCTGTTGAAACACAGATTTTTTTTCGCAAAGTCCAGGAATTGCAGAATATTTTTGGAGCATTGAATTGATCTGAAATTTTTAAAAAAGATTTATATACAAATTTCCCCGATTTTACTAATTTTTCAGAATTTTTAGAGTTCCATAAGTATTTGAAGTTTACAGATTGCTACAGACGGTTCTGTTTTTTGACAGATTCTGTTTTTCTTTGTGTTGTTTGTTTATTTTGATGTATCTATGGGTCGTATCGGGGGGTATGAGTCATGAAAAGTTATAATACAGTAGTTATTACACAAATACAACTAAAGAATGAGTTCACAACATTACCTAAAGTGGTGATTTCTTTTTCTTGTACTAACGGATCTCATGAGTTTTCTGTTGAGTTTTGTGTTGTGAAGTTTTCAAGTTTTGGGTGAAGATTTGATGGACTATGGAATAAAGAGTGGCAAGATCCTAATCTTGGGGGTGCCCAAGGAAGCCCAAGTCATTTTCAAGGATACCAAAAAGCCTAACCTTGGGGATGCTCCGGAAGGCATCCCCTCTTTCGTCTTCAATCGATCGGTAAATTTACTTGAGGCTATATTTTTATTCACCACATGATATGTGTTTTTGTTGGAGCGTATTGTATGATATGAGTCTTTGCTTGTTATTTTTCCACAATCATCCTTTCTGCACACATCTTTGGAGAGGCACACGTTGAATCATGAATTTGTTAGAATACTCTATGTGCTTCACTTATATCTTTTGAGCTAGGCAATGTTGCTCTAGTGCTTCACTTATATATTTCTAGAGCGTGGTGGTGTTGTATTTTATAGAAATCATTGAACTCTTGTTCCTCACTTATATTATTTTGAGATTTTCTTAAAACAGCATGGTAATTTGTTTAGGTTATGAATTTAGTCCTAATATAATGGGCATCCAAGAGGGATATAATAAAAACTTTCATATTAAGTGCATTAAAAAATATGAGAAGTTTGATTCCTTGCATATAGTTTTGTGATAATAAGGATGGTAATATGAGAGTTATGATAGTGAGTAGTTGTGAATTGAATAGATACTTGTGTTAAAACTTGTGATTCCCGTAGCATGCACGTATGGTGAACCGTTATGTAACAAAGTCAGAGCATGATTTGTTTAATGATTGTCGACCTTTGTGTGAGGGCCGGGAGCGCGCGATGGTTAACTCCTACTAACCTCTCCCCTAGGAGCATGAGTCTAATGCTTTGTTTGATAACTAATAGACTTTTGCAATAAGTATGTGAGTTCTTTATGACTAATGTTCAGTCCATGGATTATACGCACTCTCACCCTTCCATCTTTGCTAGCCTCTCTAGTACCGCGCAACTTTCGCCGGTACACCAAACCTTCCTTCCTCAAAACAGCCACCATATATTCCTCAAAACAGCCACCATACCTACCTATTATGTCATTTCCATAGCCATTCCAAGATATATTGCCATGCAACTTCCACCATGTAGTTTTTCTATGACTTGCATCATCACTTCATATTGCATATAGAGTCATATTTGTCATAGGAATCGAGTTGTAATTTCTTTTTATTTGAGTTATAACTAAATAAAAGTGTGATGATTTTTCATTAATAGATCATTGTCCCATGAGAGAAAACGATGATGGAGGCTATGACTCCCTCACAAGTTGGGATGAGTATCCAGACTTTACAAAAAATAAAAGAGGCCAGCGAAGCCCAACCAAAAAATAAAAGAGGCCAAAGAAGCCCACCAAAATAAAAAGAAAATAAAAAATGAGAGAAAGAGAGAAGGGATAATTGCTACTACCTTTTTCCACATTTGTGCCTCAAAGTAGCACCATGATCTTCATGATAGAGAGTCTCCTATTTTGTCAGTTTCATCTATTTAGTGGATATTCATATTGCGCGACCACTTAGTTTTCTTTTTGAGATTTCATAAACTTATAGCTCTAAGTGCATTTGTTACATGTCAATCCCTACTCACTCACATTGATATCTATTGACGGTCATCTCCATAACCCGTTGATACGCCTACTTGATGTGAGAATATCTTCTCCCTTCTCCCTTGCACCTCCTCCATATTATATTCCACCTATAATGCTATATCCATGGCTCACGCTCATGTATTGCGTGAGATTTGAAAAGGTTTGAGAACACCAAAAGTGTGAAACAAAGGTTGACTTGTTCATCGGCGTTGTGCATGATTTAGATACTTTGTGTGGGCGATATAGAGCATAGACAGACCATATGATTTTGGAGGGACAACTTTCTAAGGCCATGTTATTTTGAAAGGACACGACTAGCTTGTTGGTGTGCTCGAAGAATTACTGTTTTTATGTCAATATTAGACTATTGTTTTGAATCTTACGGATCTGAATATTCATGCCACAATAAAGAATATTACATGGATAAATAGGTTAGGTAGCACTCCACATCAAAACTTCTGTTTTTATCATTTACCTACTCGAGGACGAGCAGAAATTTGATACGTCCATTTTGCACCATGATTTTATATTGATATTTATTACATTATGGATTGTTATTACACATTTTGGTACAATACTTATGCCTTTTCTGTCTTATTTTACAAGGTCTACATGAAGAGCGAGAATGCCGGCAGCTGGAATTCTGGACTGGAAAAGGAGAAAATCTGAGATACCTATTCTGCGCAACTCCAAAATTCTTGAAAATCTACGGAGAATTATTTTGGAATATATAAAAAATACAGGGCAAAAGAAATACATCAGGAGGCCCGCCAATGAGTCACAAGCCTGCTGGCTGCGGGCCCCCTGGCCGCGGCTAGCGATCTTGTGGCCCACCTGGCAGCCCTCCGGTGCCCATCTTCTGCTATATGGAGGGTTTCGTCGAGGAAAAATCATAAGAGACCTTTTGGGATGAGGCGCCGCCGTCTGGAGGAGGAACTTGGGCAGAACCAATCTAGAGCCGGCAAGGCGATCCTGTCGGTGAAACTTCCCTCCGGGAGGGGGAAATCGAAGCCCTCGTCATCACCAACGATCCTCTCATCGAGAGGGGGTCAATATCCATCAATATATTCATTAGCACCATCTCCTCTCCAAACACTAGTTCATCTCTTGTATCCAATCTTTGTCTCAAAACCTCAGATTGTTACCTGTGGGTTGCAAGTAGTGTTGATTACCCCTTGTAGTTGATGCTAGTTGGTTTACTTGGTGGAAGATTTTATGTTCAGATCCTTGATCATCACTTATACTCCTCTAATTATGAACATGAATATGTTTTGTGAGTAGTTACGTTTGTTCCTGAGGACATGGGATAAGTCTTGTTATAAGTAATTATGTGAATTTGGTATTCGTTCGATATTTTGATGAGACGTATGTTGTCTCTCCTCTAGTGGTGTTATGTGAACGTCGACTACATAACACTACGCCATTTTTTGGGCCTAGAGGAAGGCATTGGGAGGTAACAAGTAGATGATGGTTTGCTAGAGTGACAGAAGCTTAAACCCTAGTTTATGCGTTGCTTCATAAGGGGCTGATTTGGATCCACATGTTTCATGCTATGGTTAGATTTATCTTAATTCTTCTTTCGTAGTTGCGGATGCTTGTGGGAGGGGTTAATCATAAGTGGGAGGCTTGTCCAAGTAAGGACAGCACCCAAGCACCGATCCACCCACATATCAAATTATCAAAGTAGCGAATGTGAATCAAGTGAGCATGATGAAGACTAACTTGACATAAACTCCCATGTGTCCTTGGGAGCACTTTACTTTATATAAGAGTTTTTCCAGGCTTGTCCTTTGCAATAAAAAGGATTGGGCCACATTGCTGAAACTTTGTTATAGTTGTTAGTTTCTACCCGTTACGAATTATCTTATCACAAAACTATCTGTTACCGATAATTTCAGTGCTTGTAGAGAATACCTTACTGAGAACCGCTTGTCATTTCCTTCTGCTCCTCGTTGGGTTTGACACTCTTACTTATCGAAAGGACTACGATAGAGACCCCATACTTGTGGCTCATCAAAAATCTTTTCTAGCGCCGTTGCCGGGGAGTGAAGCGCCTTTGGTGAGTGGAACTGGGTAAGGAAAAAATTCATATAGTGTGCTGAAATTTACGGTCACTTGTTACTATGCAAAGTAATACTTTGAGGGGCTTGTTAGGGGCATCTTCACCTCGATTGGAAACAGAAAGAGTTGTCCCTCAACCTACTAAACCTACTGAAAATATTTATTATGAAATTTCCGCGGGTATGATAGAGCAACTGCTAGCTAATCCTTATGTAGGAGATGGAACACTACATCCTGATTTGCATCTAATCTATGTGAATGAAGTTTGTGGATTATTTAAGCTTGCAGGTCTACCCGAGGATCACGTCAAGAAGAAGTTCGTTCCTTTATCTTTGAAGGAGAAGGCATTAACATGCTATAGGCTATGTGATGATATTGGATCATGGAGCTACAACCTGTTGAAAATGGAATTTCATCAGAAGTTCTATCCTATCCATCTAGTTCATCGTCATCGGAATTATATTTATAATTTTTGGCCTCGTGAAGGAGAAAGAATCACTCAATCTTGGGGTAGGCTTAAGTCAATGTTATATTCATGCCCCAATCATGAGTTCTCGAGAGAAATTATTTTTCCGAATTTTTATGCTCGGCTTTCTCGTAATGATCAATCCATGCTCGATACTTCTTGTGCTGGTTCTTTTATGAAGAAAGACATTGAATTAAAATGGAATTTATTGGAAAGAATTAAACGCAACTCTGAAGATTGGGAACTCGATGAAGGTAAGGAGTCAGGTATAAATCTTAAGTTTGATTGTGTTAAATCCTTTGTGGACACCGATGCTTTTCATGAATTAGCACTAAAGATGGACTTGACTCTGAGATAGTAGCTTCTTTTGGTGAATCTTTTACTATTCATGTTGATATCCCTAAGGAGAAGTGGTTTAATATCATCCTCCCATTGAAGTGAAAGTACTGGAACCTATTAAAGTTGAAGAGAAAATTATTACTTACAATCCTTATCCTATTATCCCTACTGCTTACATCGAGAAACCACCTTTCCCTGTTAGGATAAAGGAACATGCTAAAGCTTCAACTGTGGTTCGTAAGAGTTGTATTAGAACACCTACACCCCCTTAACAAATTAAAGTTGAACCTAGTATTGCTATGGTTAAAGATCTCTTGGTTGATAATATTGATGGGCATGTTATTCATTTTTGTGATGAAGCTGCTAGAATTGCTAGACCTGATACTAAGCATAAACATAGACCAGTTGTTGGCATGCCTGTTGTTTCTATTAAAATAGGAGATCATTGTTATCATGTATTATGTGATATGGGTGCTAACATAAGTGCAATTCTCTATTCCTTATACGAAGAAATCATGCATGATATTGCACCCTTGAACTAGAGGATATTGATGTTAGTATTAAGCTTGCTAATAGAGACACTATTGAACCAATGGGGATTGTTGGAGATGTTGAAGTCTTGTGTGGGAAAGTAAAGTATCCTACTGATTTTATTGTTCTTGGTTCCCCACAAGATAATTTTTGTCCCATTATATTTGGCAGACCCTTCTTGAATACTGTTAATGCTAAGATTGATTGAGAGAAGGAAGTAGTTGCTATGAGCTTTGGGGATGTGTCTCATGAGTTTAATTTCACTTAATTTTGCAGACAACTCCATGACAAGGAATTTCCTAGTAAAGATGAAATTATTGGTCTTGCTTCTATTTTTGTGCCTCCTACTAATCCCTTAGAACAATATTTGCTAGACCATCAAAATGATATGCATATGAATGAGAGGAATGAAATAGATGAAATTTTCTTTGAGAAACAGCCTATTTTGAAACATAACTTACATGTTGAAATACTTGGGGATCCTCCTGCACCCAAGGGTGATCCCGTGTTTGAGCTCAAGCAATTACCGACGTTGAAATATGCTTATCTTGATGAAAAAGAGATATATCCTATTATTATTAGTGCTAACCTTTCACAACATGAAGAAAAGAGATTATTGAAAACTCCAAGGAAGCACCGTGCTGCTATTGGCTATACTGTTGATGATGTTAAGGGAATTACTCCCACTCTATGGCATTATAAAATTAATATGGAGCCTAATGCCAAACCAGTTATTGAGCACCAACGAAGATTGAGCCCTAAGATGAAAGAACTGGTAAGAAAAGAAGTACTAAAGCTTCTTGAGGCAGATATAATTTATCCTGTTGCTAATAGTAGATAGGTTAGTCCCGTCCATTGTGTCCCTAAGAAGGGAGGTATTACCGTTGTTCCTAATGATAAAAATGAATTGATTCCGCAAAGATTTGTTATAGAATGGTAATTGATTTTAGGAAGTTAAATAAAGCTACTAAGAAATATCATTACCCTTTACCTTTTAGTGATCAAATGCTAAAAAGATTATCCAAACATAGTCATTTTTGCTTTCTAGATGGTTACTTTGGTTTCTCTCAAATACCTGTATCAAGCCAGGATCAAGAAAAAACCACTTTTACTTGCCCTTTCAGTACCTTTGCTTATAGACGTATGCCTTTTGGTTTATGTAATGCACCTGCTACCTTTCAAAGATGTATGATGGCTATATTCTCTGACTTTTGTGAAAATATTATTGAGGTTTTCATGGATGATTTTTCCGTTTATGGAACTTCATTTGATGATTGTTTGAGAAACCTTGATCGAGTTTTGAAGAGATGTAAAGAAACTAATCTTGTCTTGAATTGTGAAAAGTGCCACTTTATGGTTAATGAAGGTATTGTCTTGGGGCATAAGATCTCCAAAAGAGGTATTGAAGTTGATAAAGCTAAAGTTGATTCTATTTAAAAAATGTCGTGCCCTAAGGATATCAAAGGTATAAGAAGTTTCCTTCGTCTTGCTGGTTTCTAGAGGAGGTTTATCAAAGATTTCTCTAAGATTTCTAGGCCTCTCACAAACCTTTTGCAAAAAGTTGTTCCGTTTGTTTTTGATGATGATTGCGTAGAAGCATTTAAAATTCTTAAGAATGCCTTGATTACCGCACCTATTGTTCAACCACCCGACTGGAACTACCTTTTGAAATTATGTGTGATGCTAGTGATTATGTTGTTGGTGTAGTTCTAGGACAAAGAGTCGATAAGAAATTAAATGTTATCCATTATGCTAGTAAAACTCTAGAAAATGCTCAAAGAAACTATGCTACTACTGAAAAGGAATTTCTAGCGGTTGTGTTTGCTTGTGATAAGACCTTATATTGTTGATTCCAAAGAGTAACTGTTCACACCGATCATGCTGCTATTAAATACCTTATGGAGAAGAAAGATGATAAACCTAGAATTATTAGGTGGGTCCTTATACTACAAGAATTTGATTTGCATATCATAAATAGAAAGGGTGATGATAACCCTGTGCAGATAACCTGTCTAGGTTAGAAAATGTTCTTGATGACCCACTACCTATTGATGATAGCTTTCCTGATGAACAATTAGCTGTCGTGAATACTTCACATAATGCTCCTTGGTATGCTCATTATGCCAATTACATTGTTGCCAAATTTATACCACCTAGTTTCACATACCAACAAAAGAAAAAGTTCTTCTATGATGGCATTACTTTTGGTATGACCCACATCTTTATAAAGAAGGAGTAGATGGCATTATTAGACGTTGTGTACCTGAGCATGAACAGGATCAAATCTTACGCAAGTGTCGCACCGAAGCCTATGAAGGACATCACGCTGGAGATAGAACTGCACACAAGGTACTACAATCTGGATTTTATTGGCCTACTCTCTTCAAGGGTGCTCGTAAGTTTGTCCTATCCTGTGATGAATGTCAAAGAATTGGTAATATTAGTAGACGTCAGGAAATGCCTATGAATTAATCTCTTGTTATCGAACCATTTGATGTTTGGGGCTTTTATTATATGGGGCCTTTTCCATAATCTAACGGATATACTCATATTCTAGTTGTTGATTATGTCACTAAGTGGGTAGATGATATTCCAACTAGTAGCGCTGATCATAATACTTCTATTAAAATGCTTAAAGAAGTTATTTTCCCTAGATTTGGAGTCCCTAGATATTTGAGGACTCATGATGGTTCACATTTTATTCATGATGCTTTCCATAAATTGCTCGCTAAATACGATGTTAATCATAGAGTTGCATCTCCTTATCATCCTCGGTCTAGTCGTCAAGTAGAATTGAGCAATAGAGAGATTAAATTGGCAGAGACTGTTAATAGATCTAGGAAGAATTGGTCTAAGAAACTCGATGATGCATTGTGGGCTTATAGAACTGCTTACAAAAACCCTATGGGTATGTCTCCATCTAATATGGTTTATGGTAAAGCGTGCCACTTACCTCTAGAGCTAGAACATAAGGTTTATTGGGCAATCAAAGAGCTCAGTTATGATTTCAAACTTGCTGGTGAGAAGAGGTTATTTGACATTAGCTCACTTGATGAATGGAGAACCCAAGCCTATGAGAATGCTAAGTTGTTTAAAGAAAAGGTTAAGAGATGGCATGATAGAAGGATACAAAAGCGTGAATTTAATCTAGGTGATCATGTCTTGCTATACAATTCCCGTTTAAGATTTTTTGCAAGATAACATTTCTCTAAATGGGAAGGCCCTTACATCATCTAGGAAGTATACCGTTCTGGTGCCATCAAGATTAACAACGCCGAAGGCACAAACCTGAAGGTGGTGAACGGTCAAAGAATCAAACATTATATCTCAGGTACTCCCATAAATGTCGAAACAAATATCATCAATACCATAACTTCGGAGGAGTACCTTAGGGAGACTTACCAGAACGTTTCAGACTCCGAAATGGAATAGGTATGAGGTACGGTAAGCAAAAGGACTCCAAAACTTTTTCAATGGCAATTCTTATCTGTTTTGGAACATTTAAAAAATTAGGAAAATTTAAAGTAGTCTGAATAGTGCACGAGGAGGCGACATGCCTTCTCGGCTCGGCCACCCCCTGGCCGCACCCCTATGGCTTGTGGCCACCTCGTGCACCACCCGGACTCCGTTTTCTTGTGGCATACTCCTTCGGGTCGGTAAAAATTCATTATATAATCTCCCAAAGGTTTTGACTCTCGTATCATGACAATACATCTCGTTTTCTCTTTTGAGTTATTTCTGTAACATATTTAGGTCAACATGGCATCCCCAAGTGTTTCGAAGGATAGGTTCTCCGACAAGTCCATCAACCCCTACCTTGCGGAGGTACTGCAACACCCTCAAACCATTGAGGTGCGTGAGGGGGTGCTACAGATACGTGATGTGGAGGGGCCAAAGAAAACTGGAATCATGGAGACAAAGCTCGAAGCAATGGACCAGCAGGTCTTCAAGTGCCAAGGGATGGTGGAACGGGGACTTGATGCTAATCAGATGATGATCGTGGAGTTTACCCATAAACATAAGCTAGACACTAATGATGTTGCAGATCACATCTTCAAGCTTTATGAGAGAATTGAGCACCTCCAAGCCCAGATCTACGACCTGCAAAACCAAAACTGTGAGTATGAATACAGATTTAAGAGAATGAGTTTGGCTGTAGATTTGAGGATTCCGGAGACTCGTTCATTCTTTTATGATGGTGAGCCTATGCCTTGGAAGATGGAGGAAAAGCTTCCAACCGCATCAACAACTCACCATCATCACCTACGAAGCCAGACAACTAAACACATGGGTATGGGCACTCCCCTTGGCATGTGCCAAGCTTGGGGGAGATGCCCCGGTATCGTATCACCACGACATCTTTCATTTTTATTTTATATTTTTATTTTATCATCTTTTCTTAGTTCAATCCTTTTGGTTATGTCTTGATCTAGTAGAATAAAGTTTTTGTGTGATGTAGTTTTGAGTGTTTGCTTTATTATTCCCCCAATGTAAGAAAGTCCGTGAGTTATATAATGAAAAGTGCTTTTGAGTTGAGGGCCTTGCTTGGTATGATTTTAATCTTGAGAAAGATGAAGTAGAAAGAAGTGTAGAATAAAAGCAAAGAGTACATATGAAAACCTTATGGGGAGTGATGACTTCATGTATAAAATGTATGTCCATTGAAACCTATTGCGGGTTGACAAACATAGCTGTTGGTCATTGGGGCAATTAAAAGGAAGTGATAAAGAAAGAGAGGTTCACATATAAATATATTATCTTGGACATCTTTTATTATTGTGAGCACTCATTAAAATATTATACGTTAAGAAGTTGATGTTGGACAAGGAAGACAACATAATGGGTTATGTTTACTTATTTCCGAATAGAAATTATATTGTTATAGATCTGTCAACATGTGCCGCTTGTTTCCACCTCATATCAGCCAAAACTTCCGCACCAAGTAGAGATACTACTTGTGCATTGATACGTCCATTTTCCATCATGATTTTATATTGATATTTATTGCATTATGGGCTGTTATTACACATTTTGGTACAATACTTATGCCTTTTCTCTCTTATTTTACAAGGTTTACATGAAGAGGGAGAATGCGGGCAGCTGGAATTCTGGACTGGAAAAGGAGCAAATGTGAGATACCTATTCTGCGCAACTCCAAAAGTCCTGAAAATCTACGGAGAATTATTTGGAATATATAAAAAATACTAGGCGAAAGAAATACATCAGGAGGCCCACCAGGGAGCCACAAGCCTGCTGGCCGCGGCCACCCCCTAGCCGCGGCTAGCGAACTTGTGGCCCACCTGGCAGCCCTCCGGTGCCCATCTTATGCTATATGGAGGGTTTCATTGAGGAAAAAAATCATAAGAGACATTTCGGGACAAAGCGTCGCTGTCTCGAGGCGGAACTTGGGCAGAACCAATCTAGAGCTCCGGTAGGGCGATCCTGCCGGTGAAACTTCCCTCCGGGAGGGGGAAATTGAAGCCATCGTCATCACCAATGATCCTCCCATCGAGAGGGGTTCAATCTCCATCAACATCTTCATCAGCACCATCTCGTCTCCAAACCCTAGTTCATCTCTTGTATCCGACCTTGGTCTAAAAACCTCACATTGGTATATGTGGGTTGCTAGTAGTGTTGATTACTCATTGTAGTTGATGCTAGTTGGTTTACTTGGTGGAAGAGTATATGTTCAGATCCTTGATCATCACTTATACTCCTATGATTATGAACATGAATATGTTTTCTGAGTAGTTACATTTGTTCCTGTGGACATGGGATAAGTCTTGTTATAAGTAATCATGTGAATATGGTATTCGTTTCATATTTTGATAAGATGTATGTTGTCTCTCCTCTAGTGGTGTTATGTGAACGTCGACTACATAACACTTCACCATTGTTTGGGCCTAAAGGAAGGCATTGGGAATTAATAAGTAGATGATGGGTTGCTAGAGTGACAGAAGCTTAAACCCTAGTTTATGCATTGCTTCGTAAGGGGCTGATTTGGATCCACAAGTTTCATCCTATGGTTAGATTTATCTTAATTCCTCTTTCGTAGTTGCGGATGCTTGCGGGAGGGGTTAATCATAAGTGGGAGGCTTGTCCAAGTAAGGACATCACCCAAGCATTGGTCCACCCACATATCAAATTATCAAAGTAGCGAACGTGAATCAAATGAGCATGATGAAAACTAGCTTGACACAAATTCCCATGTGTCCTCGGGAGCGCTTGCTTTATATAAGAGTTTGTCCAGGCTTGTCCTTTGCTATAAAAAAGATTGGGCTACCTTGCTGCACCTATTTTACAATTGTTACTTGCTACCTGTTACGAATTATGTTATCACGAAACTATCTGTTACTGATAATTTCAGTGCTTACAGAGAATACCTTACTAAGAACCGCTTGTCATTTCCTTCTGCTCCTCATGGGTTCTACACTCTTCCCTATCGAAAGGACTACTATAGATCCCCTATACTTGTGGGTCATCAAGACTCTTTTGTGGCACCGTTGCTGGGGAGTGAAGCACCTTTGGTGAGTGGAACTTGGTAAGGAAAAAATATATATAGTGTGCTGAAATTTACTATCAATTTTTACTATGGAGAGTAACACTTTGAGGGTCTTGTTCGGGGTATCTTCACCTCGACTGGACACACAAACAGTTATCCCTCAATGTACTGAACCTACTGAAAATATTTATTATGAAATCCTTCGGGTATGATAGAGAAACTGCTACCTAATCCTTATGCAGGAGATGAAACACTACATCCTGATTTGCATCTAATCTATGTGGATGAAGTTTGTGGATTATTTAAGCTTGCAGGTCTGCCCGAGGATCATGTCAAGAAGAACATATTTCCTTTATCTTTGAAGGATAAGTCATTGACATGGTATAGGCTAAGTCATGATATTGGATCATGGAGCTACAACCGGTTGAAAATGAATTTCATTAGAAGTTCTATCCTATGCATCTAGTTCATCATGATCGGAATTATATTTATAATTTTTGGCCTAGTGAAGGAGAAAGAATCGCTCAAGCTTGGGTGAGGCTTAAGTCAATGTTATATTCATGCCCCAACCATGAGCTCTCGAGAGAAATTATTATTCAGAATTTTTATGCTCGGCTTTCTTGTAATGATTTTCAATCCATGCTCGATACTTCTTGTGCCGGTTCTTTTATGAAGAAAGATATTGAATTCAAATGAAATTTATTGTAAAGAAGTAAGCACAACTCTGAAGATTGGGAACTCGACGAAGGTAAGGAGTCTGGTATAAATCTTAAGTTTGATTGTGTTAAATCTTTCATGGACACCGATGATTCATGAATTTAGCACTAAATATGGACTTGACTCTGTGATAGTAGCTTCTTTCTGTGAATCTTTCGCTACTCATGTTGATCTCCCTAAGGAGACGTGGTTTAAATATCATCCTCACATTGAAGTGAAAGTAGTGGAACCTATTAAAGTTGAAGAGAAAATTATTGCTTACAATGCTAATCCTGTTATCCCTACTGCATACATTGAGAAACCACCTTTCCCTGTTAGGATAAAGAAGCATGCTAAAGCTTCAACAGTGGTTCGTAAGAGTTTTATTAGAACACCTACACCGCCTGAACAAATTAAAGTTGAACCTAGTATTGCTATGGTTAAAGATATCTTGGTAGATAATATTGATGGGCATGTTATTCATTTCTATGATGAAGCTGCTAGAATTGCTAGACCTGATACTAAGCATAAACATAGACCAGTTGTTGGCATGCCTGATGTTTCTGTTAAAATAGGAGATCATTGTTATCATGGATTATGTGATATGGGTGCTAGCGTATGTGCAATTCCCTATTCCTTATACGAAGAAATCATGCATGATATTGCACCAGTTGGACTAGAGGATATTGATGTTACTATTAAGCTTGCTAATAGAGACACTATTGCACCAATGGGTATTATTAGAGATGTTGAAGTCTTGTGTGGGAAAGTAATGTATCCTACTGATTTTCTTGTTCTTGGTTCCCCACAAGATAATTTTTGTCACATTATATTTGGCAGACCCTTCTTGAATACTGTTAATACTAAGATTGATTGTGAGAAGGAAGTAGTTACTGTGAGCTTTGGGGATGTGTCTCATGAATTT
Organism: Hordeum marinum; assembly: GCA_022496015.1. Taxonomy (NCBI): domain Eukaryota; kingdom Viridiplantae; phylum Streptophyta; class Magnoliopsida; order Poales; family Poaceae; genus Hordeum; species Hordeum marinum. The sequence goes on from CM039673.1 coordinate 483,694,784, forward strand.
AAGTTCTCTAAATTTCGTAGACAACCCCATAACAAGGAATTTCCTAGTAAAGATGAAATTACTAGTCTCGCTTCTATTGATGTGCCTCCTACTGATCCCTTAGAACAATATTTGCTAGACCATGAAAATGATATGCATATGAATGAGAGGAATGGAATAGATGAAATTTTCTTGGAGCTACAGCCTATTTTGAAATATAACTTACATGTTGAAATACCTGGGAATCCTCCTCCACCCAAGGGTGATCCCGTGTTTTAGCTCAAGCAATTACCCGATACGTTGAAATATGCTTATCTTGATGAAAAGGAGATATATCATGTTATTATTACTGCTAACCTTCCAAAGCATGAAGAAAAGATATTATTGAAAACTCTGAGGAAGCGCCGTGCTGCGATTGGTTATACTATTAATGATCTTAAGGGCATTAGTCCTACTCTATGCCAGCATAAAATTAATATGGAGCCTGATGCCAAACCAGTTATTGATCACCAACAACGATTGAACCCTAAGATGAAATAAGTGGTAAGAAAAGAAGTACTAAAGCTTCTAGAGGTAGGTATAATTTATCCTGTTGCAGATAGTAGATGGGTTAGTCCCGTCCATTGTGTCCCAAAGAAGGGACGTAATACCGTTGTTCCTAAAATGAATTGATCATGCAAAGAATTGTTACAGGTTATAGAATGGTAACTGATTTTAGGAAAGTAAATAAAGCTACTAAGAAAGATCATTACCCTTTACCTTTTATTAGTCAAATGCTAGAAAGATTATCCAAACATACTCATTTTTGCTTTCTAGATGGTTACTCTGGTTTCTCTCAAATATGCGTATCAAGCCAGGATCAAGAAAAACCCACTTCCACTTGCCCTTTTGTTACCTTTGCTTATAGACGTATGCCTTTTGTTTTATGCAATGCACCTACTACCTTTCAAATATGTATGATGGATATATTCTCTAACTTTTGTGAAAATATTCTTGAGGTTTTCATGGATGATTTTCCGTTTACGGAACTTCATTTGATGATTTTTTGAGCAACCTTGAGAGAGTTTTGCAAAGATGTGAAGAAACTAATCTTGTCATGAATTGGGGAAAGTGCCACTTTATGGTTAATGAAGGTATTGTCCTGGGGCACAAGATCTCCGAAAGAGGTATTGAAGTTGATAAAGCTAAAGTTGATGCTATTGAAAAAATGTCGTGCCCTACGGATATCAGAGGTATAAGAAGTTTCAATTGTCATGTTGATTTCTATAGGAGGTTTATCTAAGATTTCTCTAAGATTTCTAGGCCTCTCACAAACCTTCTACAAAAATATGTTCCATTTGTTTTTTATTATGATTGCGTAGAGGCATTTGAAATTCTTAAGAATGCCTTGATTACCGCACTTGTTGTTCAACCACCCGACTGGAACCTACCTTTTGAAATTATGTGTGATTCTAGTGATTATGCTATTGGTGTTGTTCTAGGACAAAGAGTCGATAAGAAATCAAATGTTATCCATTATGCTAGTAAAACTCTAGACAGTGCTCAAAGAAACTATGCTACTACTGAAAAGGAATTTCTAGCAGTTGTGTTTGCTTGTGATAAGTTTAGACCTTATAGTATTGATTTGAAAGTAACTATTCACACCAATCATGCTGCTATTAAGTACCTTATGGAGAATAAAGATGCTAAACCTAGACTTATTAGGTGGGTCCTTCTGCTACAAGAATTTGATTTGCATATCATTGATAGAAAGGGTGCTGATAACCCTGTAGCAGATTACTTGTCTTGGTTAGAAAGTGTTCTTGATGACCCACTACCTATTGATGATAGCTTTCCTAATGAAAAATTAGCTATCGTGAATACTTCACATAATGCTCCTTGGTATGCTGATTACGCCAATTACATTGTTGCTAAATTTATACCTCCTAGTTTCACATACCAACAAAATAAAAAGTTCTTCTATGATTTAAGGCATTACTTTTGGGATGACCCACATCTTTATAAAGGAGTAGATGGCATTATTAGATGTTGTGTACCTGAGCATGAACATGAATAGATCTTACACGAGTGTCACTCCGAAGCCTATAGAGGACATCACGTTGGAGATAGAACTGCACACAAGGTACTACAATCTGGGTTTTATTGGCCTACTCTCTTGAAGGATGCTCGTAAGTTTGTCCTACCCTATGATGAATGTAAAAGAATTGGTAATATTAGTAGACATCAAGAAATGCCTATAAATTACTCTCTTGTTATGGAACCATTTGATGTTTGGGGCTTTGATTATATGGGGCCTTTTCCACAATCTAACGGGTATACTCATATTCTAGTTCCTGTTGATTATGTCACTAAGTGGGTAGAAGCTATTCCAACTAGTAGCGCTAATCATAACACTTCTATTAAAATGCTTAAAGAATTTATTTTCCCTAGATTTGGAGTCCCTAGATATTTGATGACTGATGGTGGTTCACATTTTATTCATGGTGCTTTTCGTAAATTGCTCGCTAAATACAATGTTAATCATAGAGTTGCATCTCCTTATCATCCTTAGTCTAATGATCAAGTAGCATTGAGCAATAGAGAGATTAAATTGATTTTGCAGAAGACTGGTAATAGATCTAGGAAGAATTGGTCTAAGAAACTTGATGATGCATTGTGGGCTTATAGAACTGCTTACAAAAACCCTATGGGTATGTCCGTATAATATGGTTTATGGTAAAGCATGTCACTTACCTCTAGAGCTAGAACATGAGGCATATTGGGCAATCAAAGAGCTCAATTATGATTTCAAACTTGCTTGTGAGAAGAGGTTATTTGACATTAGCTCACTTGATGAATGGAGAACCCAAGCCTATGAGAATGCTAAGTTGTCTAAATAGAAGTTTAAGAGATGGCATGATAGAAGGATACAAAAGCGTGAATTCAATGTAGGTGATCATGTCTTGCTATAAAATTCTCGTTTAAGATTTTTTGCAGGAAAACTTCTATCCAAATGGGAAGGTCCTTACATCATCGAAGAGGTACACCGTTCCGGTGCCATCAAGATTAACAACGACGAAGGCACAAACCCGAAGGTGGTGAACGGTCAAAGAATCAAACATTATATCTCAGGTACTCCCATAAATGTTGAAACCAATATCATCGATACCATAACTCCGAAGGAGTACATTAGGGAGACTTACCAGAATGTTTTAGACCCCCAAAAGGAATAGGTACGTGGTATGGTAAGTAAAAAAGACTCCAAAACTTTTTCTATGGAATTCATATGTTTTGGAATATTTAAAAAATAGGAAAATTTAAAGTAGTCCGAATAGTGCATGAGGAGGCAACAAGCCTGCTCGGCGCGGCCACCCCCCTGGCCGCGCCCCTAGGGCTTGTGGCCACCTCGTGCACCACTCGGACTCCGTTTTCTTGTGGCGTACTCCTTCGGGTCGGTAAAAAAATCATTATATAATCTCTCGAAGGTTTTGACTCTCGTACCATGATAATACCTCCAGTTTTTCTCTTTTGAGCTGTTTCTGTAGCAGATTTAGGTCAACATGGCATCCCCAAGTGTTTCGAAGGACAAGTTCTTCGAGAAGGCCATCAGCCCCTACCTTGCGGAGGTGCTACAAAACCCTCAAAACATTGAGGTGCGTGAGGGGGTGCTGCACATCCAGGATGTGGAGGGGCCAAAGAAAACCGGAAGCATGGAGACAAGGCTCGAAGCAATGGAGCAACAGGTCTTCAAGTGCCAAGGGATGGTGGAACGGGGACTTGATGCTAGTCAGATGATGATCGCGGAGTTTACCCATAAACATAAGCTAGACGCTAATAATGTTGCGGATCACATCTTCAAGCTTTACGAGAGAATCGAGCACCTCCAAGCCCAAATTTATGACCTGCAAAACCAAAACTGTGAGTATGAATACAGATTGAAGAGAATGAGTTTGGCTGCAAATTTGAGGATTTCGGAGACTCGGTCATCCTTTTATGATGGTGAGCCTATGCCTTGGAAAATGGAGGACAAACTTCCAACCTCATCAACAACTCCCACATCATCACCTCTGAAGCAAGACAACTAAACACATGGGTATGGGCACTCCCCTTGGCTTGTGCCAAGCTTGGGGGAGCTGCCCCGGTATCATATCACCACCACATCTTTCGTTTTTATTTTTTATTTTTATTTTCATCATCTTTTCTTAGTTCAATCCTTTTGGTTATATCTTGATCTAGTAGAATAAAGTTTTCGTGTGACCTAGCTATGAGACTTTGCTTTATGATTCCCCCTATGTAAGCAAGTCCGTGAGTTATATAATGAAAAGTGATTTTTAGTTGAGGGCCTTTGCTTGGTATGATTTTAATCTTGAGAAAGATGAACTAGATAGATGTGTAGAATAAAAGCAAAGAGTACATATGAAAATCTTATGGGGAGTGATGACTTCACGTATAAAAAGTATGTCGATTGAAACCAGTTGTGGGTTGACAAACATAGCTGTTGGTACTTGGGGCAATTAAAAGGAAGTGATAAAGAAAGAGAGGTTCACATATAAATATATTATCTTGGACATATTTGATGATTGTGAGCACTCATTAAAATATTATATGCTAAGAAGTTGATGTTGGACAAGAAAGACAACATAATGGTTTATGTTTGCTTATTTCTGAATAGAAGTTATATTGTTATAGATCCTCAACATGTGTCGCTTGCTTCCATCTCATATCAGCCAAAACATCCGCACCAAGTAGAGATACTACTTGTTCATCCAAACACCCTTGACCCAGTTTTGCCATGAGAGTCCACCATACCTACCTAAGGATAGAATAAGATCCTTCAAGTAAGTTGTCATCGGTGCAAGCAATAAAAATTGCTCTCTAAATACTTGTGATCTATTAGTGTGAGGAAAATAAACTTTATATGAACTTGTGATAGGGAAGACATAAAAGCGACGGACTACATAATAAAGTTCTCTATCACAAGGGGCAATATAAAGTGATGTTCTTTTGCATTAAGTGGTTGTGCATCCAATTATAAAAGCGCATGACAACCTCTGCTTCCCTCTGTGAAGGGCCTATCTGTTACTTTTATTTTCTAGTACTTACCTTTATGCAAGAGTCGTGGTGATCTCAATCATCTTTGTTATTTTTGCATTTATCTTGTGGCAAGTGCCACATGTTGGGGAATGATCTAGGCACATATATCCACTCAGAAGTGGGTGAGCATGAGTTATTACTGTTGACGTTACCCTTGAGGTAAATAGTTGGGAGGCAACACTATAAGCCCCTATCTTTCTGTGTGTCCGATTGAAACTATGAACTCATAGGTACCTCGTGAGTGTTAGCAATTGTGAAAGACTAAAAGATGATTGAGTATGTGGGTTTGCTTTACAAGCTCTTATATTGACTCTTTCCTACGTTATGATAAATTGGAATTGCTTCAGTGACTAAGATCAGAGTTTGTCAGTTCTCAGAAGAGTTCTTGATTCATACTTTGCCATTGTGAATGAATTGTTACTTTATCATAAGAAATTATATGTCAAAATATATTGCTGTTCTAAAGATGATCATGATGCCTTCATGTCCGTATTTTATTTTATCGACACCTCTATCTCTAAACATGTGGGCATATTTATTGATTTCGGTTTCCGCTTGAGGACAAGCGAGGTCTAACCTTGGGGAAGTTGATACGTCCATTTTGCATCATGATTTTATATTGATATTTATTGCATTATGGTATGTTATTACACATTTCGGTACGATACTTATGCCTTTTCTCTCTTATTTTACAAGGTTTACATGAAGAGGGAGAATGCCGGCAGCTGGAATTCTGGACTGGAAAAGGAGCAAATCTGAGATACCTATTCTGCGCAAATCCAAAAGTCCTGAAAATATACGGAGAACTATTTTGGAATATATAAAAAATACTGGGCGAAAGAAACACATCAGGAGGCCCACCAGGGAGCCACAAGCCTGCTGGCCGCGACCACCCCCCAAGCCATGGCTAGCGAGCTTGTGGCCCACCTGGCAGCCCTCCGGTGCCCATCTTCTGCTATATGGAGAGTTTTTTCAAGAAAAAATCATAAGAGACCTTCCGAGATGAAGCACCACCATCTCGAGGCAGAACTTGGGCAGAACCAATCTAGAGCTCCGATAGGGCGATCCTGCCGGTGAAACTTCCCTTTGGGAGGGGCAAATCGAAGCTATCGTCATCACCAATGATCCTCTCATCGAGAGGGTGTCAATCTCCACCAACATGTTCATCAGCACTATCTCCTCTCCAAACCCTAGTTCATCTCTTGTATCCGATGTTTGTCTCAAAACCTCAGATTGGTACCTGTGGGTTGCTAGTAGTGTTGATTACTCATTGTAGTTGATGCTAGTTGGTTTACTTGGTGGAACATTATATGTTCAGATCCTTGATCATCACTTATACTCCTCTGATTATGAACATGAATATGTTTTGTGAGTACTTAGGTTTGTTCCTGAGGACATGGGATAAGTCTTGTTATAAGTAATCATGTGAATTTGGTATTCGTTCGATATTTTGATAAGATGTATGTTGTCTCTCCTCTAGTGGTATTATGTGAACTTCAACTACATAACACTTCACCATTGTTTGGTCCTAGAGGAAGGCATTGGGAAGTAATAAGTAGATGATGGGTTGCCAGAGTGACAGTAGCTTAAACCCTAGTTTATGCGTTGCTTCGTAAGGGGCTGATTTGGATCCACACGTTTCATGCTATGGTTAGATTTATCTTAATTCTTCTTTCGTAGTTGTGGATGCTTGCGGGAGGGGTTAATCATAAGTGGGAGGCTTGTCCAAGTAAGGACATCACCCAAACACCGGTCCACCCACATATCAAATTATCAAAGTAGCGAACGCGAATCAAATGAGCATGATGAAAACTAGCTTGACAGACATTCCCATGTGTCCACAGGAGCGCTTGCTTTATATAAGAGTTTGTCTAGGCTTGTCCTTTGCTATAAAAAGGATTGGTCCACCTTGTTGCACCTTTGTTACAATTGTTACTTGCTACCCGTTATGAATTATCTTATGACAAAACTATCTGTTACCGATAATTTCAATGCTTGCAGAGAATACCTTACTGAGAACCGCTTGTCATTTCCTTCCACTCCTTGTTGGGTTCGACACTCTTACTTATAGAAAGGACTATGATAGATCCCCTATACTTGTGGGTCATCATGCATCCAAACACCCTTAACCCAGTTTTGCCATGAGAGTCCACCATACCTACCTAAGGATAGAATAATATCCTTAAAGTAAGTTGTCATCAGTGCAAGCAATAAAAATTTCTCTCTAAATATGTGTGATCTATTAGTGTGAGGAAAATAAAATTTATACGAACTTGTGATAGGGAAGGCATAAAAGCAACGAACTGCATAATAAAGTTCTCTATCACAAGGGGCAATATAAAGTGACATTCTTTTGCATTAAGATATTGTGCATCCAATTATAAAATCGCATGACAACCTTTGCTTCCCTCTGCGACGGGCATGTCTGTTACTTTTATTTTCTAGTACTTACCTTTATGCAAGAGTCGTTGTGATCTCAAATTACAAAAAAGTGGTTGATGGCCAACTCATGAGAATAACTAATCTTGCGGAAGCTTCAAAGGTAGTTGAGTCCATCTGACTCCAAGGGCATCTCACTGAGCGTAGAGTGTATCCTCACTCCTGGTCGGAAAAATACTCTGCAAAATGATACGTTGCAGCCGTGTAGGTCAGCATATTGTATATGCTGGCAATGTCACAAAAGAGGGGGTGTAAAGTAATCATCTATTCTATATGCATATTTGGCAGGTGGGGTAGTAAGTTTTTTTTTGCATAAAGCCATTTTTTCCTACAACAAGAGGGGGCAAAATATTATTACTACAATGTTGGTTGATTAATGAGATGGTTCCACCAACCAATTCTCATACCCAAGTTGTCATTAATACCCACATCAATATAATTATTTGTGTTGAGAATTCCAGATAGTTTCGGTTCCTTTGGCTCAAGTTTACCATGACCGTGGACACGGCTAATCGATAAGGTTTGGGTACTCTGCAGAGTTTTGCACACGTTCCCCACAAGTTTGATCGCCTCCGTTGGATTTCTCGCACTTCAGGGTGTTTGAGAAATGGATGACCAAAACATGGTCTTGTAAAGGATTCCCCTGAGACTCTGTCGGTGCCCATCCTTTCCTATCGTTCTTCTACATGTCATAGCACCGCCTGTCCAGGGTCACCACGATATCCAACCAAGCCAGAGCCCATAATGGCTTGTGGCTGTGCAGGTAAGCCTTGGGTCTTGAAGCATCCATCCATCTCTTTGTGCCTTGGTGGACCTTTCCGCGTGAATACTGGCACTAATCCAGCAACACCTAGGCTAAGCACTGGTTTCTCCAGGGCGCCGTTCAACCATCATCCACCAAGAGGTATGTTAAAAACTCAGAGTCTTGAACTCTTGATCATCTTGTAGGTCTTGAAATTATTATCTCACAACTCTCATGAATCACACAACCAACCCCGTCTACTAATAGCATAGCAAACTTAAATCAACGTTTCCCGGGGCCAATGTGTTAAAGGGTTGAGGGGATCCTACCACATGATACTACATCAAGTAACCAAGTTTCCAAATTACCTACTTTGCATGCAGTTGGGGAGATGGTAGAACTAATGCAATAAAACATTGGGTCAAACATGATCAAAGAGACTTGCCTTGCTGACGATCCTCGTACTCAAGTGACTCTAGATAACAAGCTTCGCACTCCGGATGATCTAACAAATCAAACAAAGCACACTATAAGCATACAACTAATAATACAACTCACACAAATTTGCAAGATTAAACTAAAACAATTCAATAGTAACAATCAAGAGAAAAATTCAAAACCAATATTTGACTCACAAACTTTTAGTGTCAAAGCTACTACTAATATAAAATAAGACCAACCACTATTTTTAACAACAAAACAATAGTTAACAGAACAAAAATAAAAAAAATTATATTAGTAAACAGAATTAAATCCACTAAAACTTTTGTGAAAACAAATGCTACTAAAATATAATTTTTATAAAACACCACTTAATGAAGATAACTAGAGTTTCCTATAACATTAGAGTATGAAACAAAATCATTATTATTATTATTATTATTATTATTATTATTTTCTTTTTATAAACATAATATTACTTAACAGAAAATAATTACTAAGATTCTTTATTAGAAAACAGAATTAAATCTCCTAAAATGTTTTGTGAAAGGTAAAACTAAATGGCTTTATAAAACTATACCTAATGAAAAGAATAAAGATTTCCTATAACGATAAGGTATAAAACTAAACAATTATTTTTATTAATAGCAAGTTGTTTCACCTAATGTTGAAACAACAGAACCTAGTGAAAACTAAAAACAAAAGTTAAACTAACTCAGATTCAACTAAAACTAAAATTAAACTAACTAAACTCTATTAAGAACTAAACAGATTCTGTTTTTTGTTAAAAAAAACCATAACCAAATTCATCCGAAAAACTCACAAACTATGTAGCATGATAGGTCTAACTAATACCAACCAGTGGCAAAAAGATTCATACAAAAATATATTTTTAAACTCTAGTTATACAGATTTTAGTAATTTAAGCAAATTTGATTAGATTCAAAATTTAAAGTTCAAATTTGAAATCTAAGACTACAGGATGTAACTACATGAAATTTTTGACCTAATGCAAAAAGAATCAATTAAAAACACTAATTAGTTTAAAAGTTACAACTAAAACAAAAACAGAAAACATTCTGTTTTCTAAAACAAAACAGAAAAGAACAAAAATATTAGCTAACGGACAGGGCTACGTGGCGGCTTCCTATTGGTTGCTAGTACGTGCGTGTGGGTGTTTGCGGGCGGACGACCGAAAACTAACGTGTACCAGTTCGTTTTATAAAATTTCTAATCTGGAGCGTAGATCTTAGATCTGACGGTTGCGGGTGGAGGTGGCGGCTTACAGGGGAGAGGGTCGGAGCTCCAATGATGTCGACGGCGGCCGAAAGTCGGAAGTGGTCGGAGATGATGATGCAGTGGTCGAGGGCGGCATCCAAAAGCTTCAACGGTGGCGGTGAGTCTCCGGCGTACTTTGGTGGCATCGGAGGGGAGTGGGGGTGAGTGTGGCGATGGCCAGGAGCTCTCGGGGGTTCGGGTGGAGTCAAAACTCCGGCGAGGTGGTGCGGTGGCATTCCGACGAGGGGATTGGGGTTTTGGGGATGGAATGGAGCGCGGCGAGGGCAGGGCTTTATATAGGCATGGCGGGGGGTCGAGAGAGGGGAAAGGGAGCGAGATCTGGCTCGGGATGGATCTCCGGTGAGGTGATCTGGCACGAGGAGGAAGGTGAGCGAGGGAATCTCGCTAGCGGTCAGGTGTCCCACGCGACAGTGAGAGAGAGGGCGAGGTTAGCGCGTCGGTGGCCGATCCGGAGTGGAATCGGAACTTAAAGGCTGGTGGGCCGGCCGGTTTCTATTTAAATGCTTTAAATTCGTTTCCTTTTTTATTTTCCAGAGCGTTTAAAACCCTTTAATGCATTCAAATCATTTCCAAACATAGGGAATATGTATATCAAAATGATCAGGGGAAGAAATGCTATTTAATGAACATTTTTCCTGTGTCAAAATGAATACTTTAAAAAAATATTTTTCAGAAAATGCCTAATTGATTTTAAATCCTTTTGAGATAAACTTTCAAATAAACCCCTGGTTTTATAGTTCAAATAATTCACCAAGATGCCCCTAGTGTGGAGTGTCATGTTACTCCTCTCTCTTTTTTTGAATAATTCCAGAGATCATCAAATATTAGAAAGCAAGTATATGTAAAAGTTGAAATGGCCTTTCAGAATTTCAAAAGAAGAAACTTCAACAATTCATTTCATTCAGACAATGTGATGATGATGCATAGCTATATTTCAAAACATTCCAAAATGATTTTTTTGGGATGTTACACAAAACAGGAGTTCCTATATATATCAATCTTTACCTCTGGACCATTCCGGAGCTCCTCGTGACGTTCGAGATCTCATCCGGGACTCCAAACAACCTTAAGTCACCACCATGCATAACTCTATACTACTGAAACGTCATCAAACCTTAAGTGTGCAGACCCTGTGGGTTCGAGAACTATGAAGACATGACTGAGACACCTCTACGGTCATTAACCGATAGCGGGACCTGGATGCCCATATTGGTTCCTACATATTCTATGAAGATCTTTATCGGTCGAACCTCTATGTCAAGGATTCAGCTAATCCCGTATGATGTTCCCTTTGTTCTTCGGTATGTTACTTGCCCGAGATTCTATCATCGGTATCTATATACCTAGTTCAACCTCATTACCGGCAAGTCTCTTTAGTCGTTCCGTAATACAAGATCCCGTGGCTAACACTTAGTCACACTGCTTGCAAGGCTTATTGTGATGTTGTATTACCGAGTGGGCCCTGAGATACCTCTCCATCACATGGAGTAACAAATTTCAGTATTGATCCATGCGAACCCAATAGACATCCTCGGAGATACCTGTAATGCACCTTTATAGTCACCTAGTGACGTTGCGACGTTTGATACACACAAGGCACTCCTCCGGTGTCCGCGAGTTGCATGATCTCATGGTCATAGGAACATATACTTGACATGCAGAAAACAGTAGCAATAAACTGACACGATCATATGCTACGTTTGTAGTTTGGGTCTTGTCCATCACATCATTCTTCTAATGATGTGATCCCGTTATCAAATGACATCACATGACAATGGCTAGGAAACCTTGACCATCTTTGATTAACGAGCTAGTTCACTAGAGGCATACTAGGGACCAAGTGTTGTCTATTTACCCACACATGTAATGTGTTTCCAATCAATACAATTCTAGCATGGATAATAAACGATTATCATGAATAATGAAATATAATAATAAACACTTTATTTGTTGCCTCTAGGGCATATTTCCAACAGTCTCCCACTTGCACTAGAGTCAATAATCTAGTTCACATCACTATCTGATTTACATTGTAATGAATCGAACACCCATGCAGTTATGGTGTTGATCATGTTTACCCCTTGGAACAGGTTTAGTCAACGGGTCTGCAACATTCAGATCCATGTGCACTTTGCAAATATTTATGTCCTTCTCCTCGATGTAATCGCAGATGCAATTGAAGCATCGCTTTATGTGTCTAGTCCTCTTGTGAAACCTTGGTTCCTTGGCCAGAGCAATGGCACCAGTGTTGTCACAGAACAGGTTCATTGGATTCAGTGCACTGGGCACTACTCCAAGATTTGTCATGAACTGCTTCATCCAGACACCTTCCTTTGCCGCCTCCGAGGCTGCGATGTACTCCGCTTCGCATGTAAAATTGGCTACCACGCTTTGCTTGGAACTGCACCATCTTACCGCTCCCCCGTTGAGAATGAATACGTATCCGGTTTGTGACTTAGAGTCATCCGGATCAGTGTAAATGCTTGCATCAACGTAACCCTTTACGACGAGCTCTTCATCACCTCCATAAACGAGAAACATTTCCTTAGTCTTGTTCAGGTACTTAAGGATATTCTTGACCGCCGCCCAGTGCTCCATTCCAGGATCACTTTGAAACCTTGTGGCCATACTTATGGCAAGGCTGACATCGGGTCTTGTGCACAGCATTGCATACATGATAGAGCCTATGGCTGAAGCATAGGGGATGACACTCATCTTTTCTCTATCTTCTGCAGTCATTGGGCATTGAGTCTTACCCAACTTCACACCTTGTAACACAGGCAAGAACCCCTTCTTGGCCTGATCCATTTTGAACTTGTTCAAAACTTTATCAAGGTATGTGCTCTGTGAAAGTGCTATTAAGCGTCTCGATCTATCTCTATAGATCTTAATGCCTAATATGAAAGAAGCTTCTCCTAGATCCTTCATTGAAAAACTCTTGTTCAAATATTCCTTCACGCTTTCCAGCATTTCTATATTGTTTCCAATTAGCAATATGTTTTCCATATATAATACTAGAAACGCTATAGAGCTCCCACTCACTTTCTTGTAAATACAAGCTTCTCCATAAACTTGTCTAAACTCAAACGCTTTGATCACCTCATCAAAGCGCTTATTCCAACTCCGAGATGCTTGCACCAGCCCATAAATGGATCGCTGGAGTTTGCAAACTTTGTCAGCATTCTCTGGATCGACAAAACCTTTTGGTTGCATCATATACAACTCTTCCTCAAGAAAACCATTGAGGAACTCTGTTTTGACATCCATCTGTCAAATTTCATAGTTGAAATAAGCAGCTATTGCTAACATGATCCTGACGGACTTAAGCATCGCTACAGGTGAGAAGGTCTCATCATAGTCAACTCCTTGAACTTGTGAAAAACCCTTTGCCACAAGTCGAGCTTTATAGATGGTGACATTACCGTCCGCGTCTGTCTTCTTCTTAAAGATCCATTTGTTCTGAATGGCCTTTCGCCCTTAAGGTAATACTTCCAAAGTCCATACTTTGTTTTCATACATGGATCCCATCTTGGATTTCATGGCCTCTGACCATTTCTCGGAACCCGGGCCCATCACTACTCCTCCATACCTCGTAGGTTCATTGTTGTCCAACAACATGACCTCCAACATAGGATTGTCGTATCACTCAGGAGTAGTACGCGCCCTTGTCGACCTATGAGGTTCAATAGTAGCTTGATCTGAAGCTTCATGATCATCATCATTAACTTCCTCTTCTACCTTCGTAGGTTCCACAGAAACATCTTTCTGTGCTACGCTACTTTGTGGTTGAAGTAAAGGTTTAATAACCTCATCAAGCTCTATTTTCCTCCCACTCAATTCTTTCGAGAGAAACTCTTTCTCCAGAAATGTTCCATTCTTAGAGACAAACACTTTGCCTTTGGATCTGAGATAGAAGGTATACCTGACTGTCTCCTTTGGGTATCCTATGAAGATGCATTTCTCCGCTTTGGGTTCCAGCTTTTCAGGCTGAAGCTTTTTGACATAAGCATCACATCCCCAAACTTTAAGAAATGACAACTTTGTACTCTTGCCAAACCATAGCCATATGGCGTCGTCTCAACGGATTTTGATGGTGCCCTATTTAAAGTGAATGTAGTTGTCTCTAATGCATAACCCCAAAACGATAGTGGCAAATCAGCAAGAGACATCATAGAACGTACCATATCTAATAAGGTTCGATTACGACGTTTGGACACACCATTACACTATGGTGTTCCAGACGGTGTCAACTGTGAAACAATTCCACACCGTCTTAAGTGACTGCCAAACGAATAACTCAGATATTCACCTCCTCGATCAGATCGCAGGAATTTAATATTCTTGTTACGATGATTCTCAACTTCACTCTGAAATTGCTTGAACTTTTCAAAAGTTTCAGACTTGTGTTTCATTAAGTAAATATACCCATATCTACTTAAGTCATCAGTGAAGGTGAGAAAATAACGATATCCACCGCGCGCTGTAACATTCATTGGACCGCACACATCAGTATGTATGATTTCCGACAAGTCACTTGCCCGTTCCATTGTTCCAGAGAACGGCGTTTTAGTCATCTTGCCCATGAGGCATGGTTCACATGTGTCAAGTGATTAAAAATCAAGTGACTCCAAAAGACCATCAAGATGGAGCTTCCTCATGCATTTTATACCAATAAGACCTAAACGGCAGTACCATAAGAAAGTGGTACTATCATTATCAACTCTACATCTTTTGGCATCAATGTTATGAACATGTGTATCATCACTATCAAGATTCAACATGAATAAACCCCTCACATTGGGTGCATGACCATAAAAGATATTACTCATATAAATAGAACAACCATTATTCTCTGATTTAAATGAGTAACCATCTCGCAATAAACAAGATCCAGATATAATGTTCATGCTTAACGCAGGCACTAAATAACAATTATTCAGGTTCATCACTAATCCCGATGGTAATCGAAGAGAGAGCATGCAGACAGCGATCACATCAACCTTGGAACCGTTTCCCATGCGCATCATCACTTCGTCCTTTGCCAACCTTCGTTTATTTCGTAGTTCCTATTTTGAGTTGCAAATGTGAGCAACCGAACCGGTATCAAATACCCAGGCACTACAACGAGAGCTAGTAAGGTACACATCAATAACATGTATATCATATATACCTTGTTTGTCGTTGGCTGCCTTCTTGTCAGCCAGGTACTTGGGGCAGTTCCGCTTCCAGTGACCAGTTCCCTTGCAATGAAAGAACTCAGTTTTTTGCTTGGGTCTAGCCTTGGGCTTCTTTACACGAGTAGCAACTGCTTTGCCATCCTTCTTGGTTTTACCCTTCTTGCCCTTGCCCTTGCCCTTGCCATTCTTCTTGAAACTAGTGGCTTTATTGACCATCAACACTTGATGTTCTTTCTAGATTTCAGACTCAGCGACTTTTAGCATCGCAAATAGCTTGGCGACTGACTTGTTCATCCCATGCATGTTATAGTTCATCACAAAGCTCTTGTAACTAGGTGGCAGTGATTGAAGAACTCTATCAGTGATCGCCTCTGGCGGAACAGCAATTCCCAACTCTGCCAGACGAGTCGAGTACCCAAACATTCTGAGTATATGTTCACTGATAGACCCATTCTCCTCCATTTTGCAAGCATAGAACTTATCGGAGGTCTCATACCTCTTGATCCGGACATTCTTATGAAAGATAAACTTCAACTCCTGGACCATCTCATATGCTCCCTGACGTTCAAAACGTCTTTGAAGTCCTGGTTCTAAGCCATACAATATTGCACACTGAACTATTGAGTAATCTCCATAACGTGCCTCCCAAGCGTACTTAACGTCTTCGGATGACATGTCTTGGGGTTGGTCACCAAGCGGTGCATCAAGGACATATGATTTATGGGAAGCCGTGAGGATAATCCTCAGATTATGGGCCCAGTCAACAAAGTTACTTCCATCATCTTTCAACTTAGCTTTATCTAGGAACGCATTAAAATTCAGGGGTGCTACTCCGCGAGCCATTGATGTACAACATAAATATGCAAAGGTTGCTTAGACTATTGTTCAAGATAATGAGTTTAGTTAATCAAATTACTAAAACTCCCACTCAAATTGACATCCCTCGGGTCATCTGAGTGTCACATGATCCAAATTCACCAACTCAAGTCCGATCATCACGTGAGTTGAGGTGGTTTCAATGGTGAACATCATCATGTTGATCATATCTACTATATGACTCATGTTCGACCTTTAGGTCTCTTGTGTTCCGAGGCCATGTCTTTACATGCTAGGCTCGTCAAGTTTAATCCGAGTGTTCTGCATGTGCAACACTGGCTTGCACCCGTTGTATGTGAACGTAGAGTCTATCACACCCGATCATCACGTGGTGTCTTGACACGACGAACTTTCACAATGGTGCACACTCGGGGAGAACACAATTCATCTTGAAATTTAAGTGAGGGATCACCTTATAATGCTACCGTCGTCCTAAGAAAAACAAGGTGCATAAAAGGATTAACATCACATGCAAATCATAAGTGGCATGATATGGCCATGAACTTGTGCTTTTGATCTCCATCTTGAAAGCACCGGCATGATCTCTATCGTCACCGGCACGACACCATGATCTCCATCAACGTGTCGCCATCGGGGTTGTCACTCCCACCATGCTTCTACTACTATTGCTACCATTTAACGATAAAGTATATCATTACATAGCGCTTAATGATTGACACGCAGGTCATACAATAATTAAAGACAACCCTATGGCTCCTGCCGGTTGCCGTACTCATTGACATGCAAGTTGTGATATTCTATACAACACATGATCATCTCATACATCACATATATCTCACCATGTAATTGGCCATATCACATCACATCATACCCTGCAAAAACAAGTTAGACGTCCTCTAATTGTTGTTGCATGTTTTACGTGGCTGCTACGGGTATCTAGCAAGAACAATTCTCACCTACGCATAAACCACAACAGTGATACATAAGTTGCTTTTAAACCTTCTCAATGTTGGAAATATGCCCTAGAGGCAATAATAAAATGGTTATTATTGTATTTCCTTGTTCATGATAATTGTCTATTGTTCATGCTATAATTGTGTTAACCGGAAACCATAATACATGTGTGAATACATAGACCACAACATGTCCCTAGTGAGCCTCTAGTTGACTAGCTCGTTGATCAATAGATGGTCACGGTTTCATGGCCATGGACATTGGATGTCGTTGATAACGGGATCACATCATTAGGAGAATGATGTGATGGACAAGACCCAATCCTAAGCATAGCACTAGATCGTGTAGTTCATTTGCTAAAGCTTTTCAATGTCAAGTATCGTTTCCTTAGACCATGAGATTGTGCAACTCCCGGATACCATAGGAATGCTTTGGGTGTGCCAAACGTCACAACGTAACTGGGTGGCTATAAAGGTGCACTACGGGTATCTCCGAAAGTATCTGTTGGGTTGGCACGAATCGAGACTAGGATTTGTCACTCCGTGTGACGGAGAGGTATCTCTGGGCCCACTCGGTAAGACATCATCATAATGAGCTCAATGTGACTAAGGAGTTAGCCACGGGATGATGTATTACGGAACAAGTAAAGAGACTTGCCAGTAACGAGATTGAACAAGGTATGGGGATACCGACGATCGAATCTCGGGCAAGTATCATACCGATAGACAAAGGGAATTGAATACGGGATTGATTGAATCCCCGACATCGTGGTTCATCTGATGAGATCATCGTGGAGTACGTGGGAGCCAACATGGGTATCCAGATCCCGCTGTTGGTTATTGGCCGGAGAAGTGTCTCGGTCATGTCTACGTGTCTCCCGAACCCGTAGGGTCTACACACTTAAGGTTCGATGACGCTAGGGTTATAGGGAAATGGTATACATGATTACCGAAGGTTGTTCGGAGTCCCGGATGAGATCCCGGACGTCACGAGGAGCTCCGGAATGGTCCGGAGGTAAAGATTGATATATAGGAAGTCCAGTTTTGGTCACCGGAAAGTTTTCGGGCTCATCGGTAGTGTACCGGGAGTGCCGGGAGGGTGCCGGAGGACCCCCGGGAGGGGTGTGACGACCAAAGGACCACATGGGCTGTTAGATAAAGTGTGCCATCCCTTATTGGGCTGGGCAAGACTTTTGCTAAAGGCCCATGCGGCTGGAGATAAGGAGATAAGGCAAAAAGGATTTAAAAGGAGGAGATCCACCTCCCTTGTGGGAGGTGGACTCTCCCTTTAATTCGGCCGGCCATCTCCTCTTTGGAGTAGAGGCCAAGCCAGCCCTCCACGTCCCTCCTCCTATATATACTTGAGGTTTTGGATGTTTTGAGACAAGATTTGATCTCTCTCTCTCACGGCAAAGCCCTACCTCTCTTCTTCCTCCTCCGCAGCGCTTAGGCGAAGCCCTGTCGGAATACCTTGCTACTCCACCACCACCACGCCGTCGTGCTGCTGTTGGAGCCCTTCCTCAACCTCTCCTTCCTCCTTTTCTGGATCAAGGTGTTGGAGACGTCACCGGGCTGCACGTGTGTTGAACGCGGAGGTGCCGTCCGTTCGGCACTTGATCGGATCTACCGCGATCTGAATCGCTGCGAGTACGACTCCATCAACCGCGTTCTTGTAACGCTTCCGCTTAGCGATCTTCAAAGGTATGAAGATCCACTCTCCCCTTGCTCGTTGCTGGTTTCTCCATAGATGGATCTTGGTGAACGCGTAGGAAATTTTTGATTTACTACTACGTCTCCCAACACTCAAGGACCGCCTTTGTCGAATCCGATCCAACTAAAGTAGGAGAAACAGACACCCGCCAGCCATCTTTGTGCAACGAAGTTACACGTCAGTCGATGGAACCGGTCTCTCGTAAGCGTACGAGTAATGTTGGTCCGGGCCGCTTCATCCTACAATACCGCTGAACCAAAACATGACCAAGGGAGGAAGCAATCTAAGCATCAACACCCACAAACTCTTTGTGTTCTACTCGAGATCTCATCTACACACAAACCTAGCTCTGATATCATTGATGGGGAACGTTGCATGGGAAACAAAAAATTTCCTACGTACACGCAAGATCTATCCATGGTGATGAGCATCTACAAGAGGGAGAGTGGATTTACGTACTCTTGTAGATTGCTAAGCGGGAAGCATTAAGAAACGCAATTGATGTAGTCTAATGTCTTCATGATCCAAATCGCCGAACGTCCCACGATCCAATCACGATCGGTCCCGATCTAGCACCGAACGGACGGCACCTCCGCATTCAGCACACGTACGGCTTGATGACGATCTCCACCTTCTTGATCCAGCAAGAGGGGCAGAGAGGTGGAAGATACGATCAACATAGAGATGTTCACCATGGATGACTAGTCCGTCTCACGTGATGATCGGACACGGGCTAGTTGACATGGATCATGTATCACTTGGAAGACTAGAGAGATGTCTATCTAAGTGGGAGTTCATTAATAATTTGATTAAATGAACTTAATTATCATGAACTTAGTCTAAAAATGTCCTTGCAAATTATGTCGTAGATAGCTCACGCTGTAGCTCCCCTGTTTTATTGATACAATCCTAGAGAAAAGTAAGTTGAAAGTTGATGGTAGCAATAATGCGGACTGGGTCCGTGATCTGAGGATTGTCCTCATTGTTGCACAGAAAGCTTATGTTTTTTATGTACCGCTAACTGCATCACTCCCTCAAGCGTTGTCTGTAGATGTTGTGAACATATGACAGGCACTTTTTGGTGACTACGTGATAGTTCAATGTGTCATGCATTACGGCTTAGAATTGAGGCTCCAAAACGTTTTGAACGTCACGGAACATATGAGATGTTCTAGGAGCTGAGATTGTGATCTCAGGCTCGTGCCTATGTTGAGAGGTATGAGACCTCCAACAAGATTCTTTGTCTACAAGATAAAGGAGAATAACTCAATCGCTGAGCGTGTGCTCAGATTGTCTGGGTGCTACAATCACTTGAATCAAGTGGGAGTTAATCTTCCAGATGAGATAGTGATTAATGCAGTTCTCCAAGTCACTGCCACCAAGCTACTAGAGCTTCGTGATGAACTATAACATGCCAGGGATGGATAAGATGATCCCTGAGTTGTTCGTGATGTTTGACACCACGAAGGTAGAAATCAAGGAGCATCAAGTGTTGATGGTTAAGTGAAACCTCTAGTTTCAAAAGGGGCAAGGGCAAGAACGGAAAACTTCAGGAATGGCAAGCCAGTTGTTGCTCTAGTGAAGAAACCCAAGGTTGAGCCCGAACCCGAGACTAAGTGCTTCTGTTATGAGGAGAATGTTCGCTGAAGCGGAAAACCCCTAGATGCTTGGTAGATAAGAAGGCTGGGAATGTCAATGGAAGTATATTTGATATACGTGTTAGTGATGTGTACCTTGCTGGTACTCCTAGTAGCACCTGGGTATTGGATACCGGTTCGGTTACTAAGTGTTAGCAACTCGAAATAAAAGCTACGGAATAAACGGAGACTAGCTAGGTGAAAGGTGACGATGTGTGTTGGAAGTATTTCCAAGATTGATGTGATCACCATCGCACGCTCTCTCTACCTTCGGGATTTGTGATAAACCTAAATAAATGTTATCTGGTGTTTGCGTTGAGCATGAACGTGATTAGATCATGATTAGTGCAGTACGGTTATTCATATAAGTTAGAGAATAATGGTTATTCTATTTACATGGATAATGCCTTCAATGGTCATACACCCACTCGGAATGGTTTATCGAATCATGATCGTAGTAGTACACATGTTCATAACGTTGGTACCAAAAGATATAAAGTTAATAATGATAGTACCACATACTTGTGGCACTGCCACTAAATGTCATATTGGTATAAATCGCATGAAAGAAACTCCATGCTGATGGATTTTTGACTCACTCGATTTTGAATCGGTTGAGACATGCGAGCCATGCCCTTTTGGCAAGATGACTCAGACCCCGTCTTCCGGTATGATGGAGTGGACTAGTGGCTTATTGGAATTAATACATGTTGATGTATGTGGTCCAATGAGTGTTAAAACACACAGTGGATATCGTTGTTTTTCTTTACCTTCACTGATGATTTGAGTAAATATGGGGATATTTACTTAATGAAACACGAATCTGAAATGTTTGAAAGGTTCAAGGAGTTTCAGAGTGAAGTTAAAGATCATCGTGACAAGAAGATAAATGTCTATGATACGATCATGGAGGTGAATATCTAAGTTACGAGTTTGGTATGCAATTTTAGACAATGTGGAAATTGTTTCACAGCTCACGCCTCCTGGAACACCATAGTGTGATGGTGTGTTCGAACGTCGTAGTCGTGCTCTATTGGATATAGTGAGTACTATGATGTCTCTTATAATTTTGCCACTATCATTATGGGGTTATGCATTAAAGACAAATCCATTCACTTTAATAGGGCACCATCTAAGTCTGTTGAGATGACACCGTGAGAATTATGGTTTGACAGAAGCCTAAGCTGTCATTTCTTAATGTTTGGGGCTGCGACGCTTATGTGAAAATGGGTTTTTCACCTAGCGAGCTCGAACCCAAAGCAGACAAATGCATCTTCATAGAATACCCTAATGAGACATTGGGTATACCTTCTATCTCAGATCCAAGCGCAAAAGGTGTTTGTTGCTAAGAACGGGTCCTTTCTTGAGAAAGAGTTTCTCTCAAAAGAATTGAGTGGGAGGAAGATAGAACTTGATGAGGTTGTTGAACCTTTGTTTCAACCAGAGAATAGCGCAACACAGAAAGATGTTTCTGTAGAGCCTATTCAGTTGAAAAGGAAGTTAATGATGATGATCATGAAGCTTCGGATCAAGTCACTATCAAACCTCGTAGGTCGACAAGGACGCGTACTGCTCCTGAGTAGTACGACAACCCTGTCTTGGAAATCATGTTGTTGGACAACGATGAACCTACGAACTATGGAGAAGCGATGGTGGGCCCGGATTCCAACAAATGGCTAGGAGCCATGAAATCCGAGAAAGGATCCATGTATGAAAACCAAGTATGGACTTTGGTAGACTTGCCTGTTGAATGGCGGGTCATTGAGTACAAATGGACCTTTGAGATAAACATAGACGCTAATGGTGAAATGTCACCATTTATAAAGCTCGACTTGTCGCAAAGAAGTTTCCGCCAAGTTCAAGGAGTTGACTGCAATGAGATTGTCTCATCTGTAGCGATGCTAAAAGTCTATTAAAATTTTGTTAGCAGTTGCTGCATTTTTCGATTATGAAATCTGGCAGATGGATGACAAAACAAGGTTTCCGTAATGGTTTTTGTGAGGAAGAGTTGTATGTGATACAACCAGAAGGTTTTGTCAATCCTAAGGATGCTAATAATATGCAAACTCCAGCGATCCTTCTATGGACTGGAGCAAGCATGTCGGAGTTGGAATATATGCTTTGATGAGGTGATCAAAGTTTTTAAGTTTATACAAAGTTTATGAGAAACTTGTATTTGCAAGAAAGTGAGTGGGAGCACTATAGAATTTCTTATAAGAATATGTAGTTGACATATTATTGATCGGAAATGATGTAGAATTTCTGGAAGAGCATGAAGGGTTGTTTGAAAAGAGTTTTTTCAAAGGAAGACCCAGATAAAGCTACTATTTTATTGAGCATCAAGATCTATAGGGATAGATCAATTCGCTTGATAAGTTTTTTCGACGAAGACATACCTTGACAAGTTTTTGAAGGAGTTCAAAATAGATGGGTCAAAGAAGGAGTTCTTGACTGTATTGTAAGGTGTGAAATTGAGTAAGACTCAATACCTGACCACGGCAGAAGATAAAGAAAAGATGAGTGTCATCTCCTATGCTTTAGCCATAGGCTCTATATAGTATGCCATGCTGTGTACCGCACCTGTGTGTGCCTTGCCATGAGTCTGTCAAGGGGTACAAGAGTAATCCAAGAGTGGATCACTGGACAATGGTCAAAGTTATCCTTAGTAACTTGAGAACTAAGGAAATATTTCTCGATTATGGAGGTGATAAAGAGTTCATCGTAAAGGGTTACGATGATGCAAGCTTTAACTCCAATCCGGATGACTCTTAGTAGAAATCTGGCTACGTATAGTGGAGCAGCCATTTGGAATAGCTCCAAGTGGAGCGTGGGAGCAGTATCTACAAATATGACATGGAAAGTTTGCAAGGTACACACGGATCTGAATGTCGCAGACCCGTTGACTAAAAAAAAAACCCTCTTTCACGAGCAGAACATGAACAAACCCCAGAACTTATTGAGTGTTAATCACATGATGATATGATCACATGGTGATGTAAGTGTTAATCACATGGTGATGTGAACTAGATTATTGACTCTAGTGCAAGTGGGAGACTGTTGGAAATATGCCCTAGAGGCAATAATAAAATGGTTATTATTGTATTTCCTTGTTCATGATAATTGTCTATTGTTCATGCTATAATTGTGTTAACCGGAAACCATAATACATGTGTGAATACATAGACCACAACATGTCCCTAGTGAGCCTCTAGTTGACTAGCTCGTTGATCAATAGATGGTCACGGTTTCATGGCCATGGACATTGGATGTCGTTGATAACGGGATCACATCATTAGGAGAATGATGTGATGGACAAGACCCAATCCTAAGCATAGCACTAGATCGTGTAGTTCATTTGCTAAAGCTTTTCAATGTCAAGTATCGTTTCCTTAGACCATGAGATTGTGCAACTCCCGGATACCATAGGAATGCTTTGGGTGTGCCAAACGTCACAACGTAACTGGGTGGCTATAAAGGTGCACTACGGGTATCTCCGAAAGTATCTGTTGGGTTGGCACGAATCGAGACTAGGATTTGTCACTCCGTGTGACGGAGAGGTATCTCTGGGCCCACTCGGTAAGACATCATCATAATGAGCTCAATGTGACTAAGGAGTTAGCCACGGGATGATGTATTACGGAACGAGTAAAGAGACTTGCCAGTAACGAGATTGAACAAGGTATGGGGATACCGACGATCGAATCTCGGGCAAGTATCATACCGATAGACAAAGGGAATTGAATACGGGATTGATTGAATCCCCGACATCGTGGTTCATCTGATGAGATCATCGTGGAGTACGTGGGAGCCAACATGGGTATCCAGATCCCGCTGTTGGTTATTGGCCGGAGAAGTGTCTCGGTCATGTCTACGTGTCTCCCGAACCCGTAGGGTCTACACACTTAAGGTTCGATGACGCTAGGGTTATAGGGAAATGGTATACATGATTACCGAAGGTTGTTCGGAGTCCCGGATGAGATCCCGGACGTCACGAGGAGCTCCGGAATGGTCCGGAGGTAAAGATTGATATATAGGAAGTCCAGTTTTGGTCACCGGAAAGTTTTCGGGCTCATCGGTAGTGTACCGGGAGTGCCGGGAGGGTGCCGGAGGACCCCCGGGAGGGGTGTGACGACCAAAGGACCACATGGGCTGTTAGATAAAGTGTGCCAGCCCTTATTGGGCTGGGCAAGACTTTTGCTAAAGGCCCATGCGGCTGGAGATAAGGAGATAAGGCAAAAAGGATTTAAAAGGAGGAGATCCACCTCCCTTGTGGGAGGTGGACTCTCCCTTTAATTCGGCCGGCCATCTCCTCTTTGGAGTAGAGGCCAAGCCAGCCCTCCACGTCCCTCCTCCTATATATACTTGAGGTTTTGGATGTTTTGAGACAAGATTTGATCTCTCTCTCTCACGGCAAAGCCCTACCTCTCTTCTTCCTCCTCCGCAGCGCTTAGGCGAAGCCCTGTCGGAATACCTTGCTACTCCACCACCACCACGCCGTCGTGCTGCTGTTGGAGCCCTTCCCCAACCTCTCCTTCCTCCTTTCTGGATCAAGGTGTTGGAGACGTCACCGGGCTGCACGTGTGTTGAACGCGGAGGTGCCGTCCGTTCGGCACTTGATCGGATCTACCGCGATCTGAATCGCTGCGAGTACGACTCCATCAACCGCGTTCTTGTAACGCTTCCGCTTAGCGATCTTCAAAGGTATGAAGATCCACTCTCCCCTTGCTCGTTGCTGGTTTCTCCATAGATGGATCTTGGTGAACGCGTAGGAAATTTTTGATTTACTACTACGTCTCCCAACACTCAAGGACCGCCTTTGTCGAATCCGATCCAACTAAAGTAGGAGAAACAGACACCCGCCAGCCATCTTTGTGCAACGAAGTTACACGTCAGTCGATGGAACCGGTCTCTCGTAAGCGTACGAGTAATGTTGGTTCGGGCCGCTTCATCCTACAATACCGCTGAACCAAAACATGACCAAGGGAGGAAGCAATCTAAGCATCAACACCCACAAACTCTTTGTGTTCTACTCGAGATCTCATCTACACACAAACCTAGCTCTGATATCATTGATGGGGAACGTTGCATGGGAAACAAAAAATTTCCTACGTACACGCAAGATCTATCCATGGTGATGAGCATCTACAAGAGGGAGAGTGGATTTACGTACTCTTGTAGATTGCTAAGCGGGAAGCATTAAGAAACGCAATTGATGTAGTCTAATGTCTTCATGATGCAAATCGCCGAACATCCCACGATCCAATCACGATCGGTCCCGATCTAGCACCGAACGGACGGCACCTCCGCATTCAGCACACGTACGGCTTGATGACGATCTCCACCTTCTTGATCCAGCAAGAGGGGCAGAGAGGTGGAAGAGTTCTCTGGTAGCGTGACGGTGCTCCGGCGATGGTGGTGGAGCTATTCTGGCAGGGCTTTGCCTAAGCACTGTAGAAAACCGATCTAGGGGAGAAACTATGCACTAGAGGAGAGGGCAGCACGTGGCAGAAAATCTTGTGCAAAAACCCTCAAAACCACTAGTATATATAGGAGGAGGGGAGGAGGAGGCTTGGCCCTCAAGGGGCCAGCCCTATGGTTCGGCCAAACTAGGAGGGAGGAGTCCTCCTCCTCCACTCCTAGTAGGATTAGGACTCCTTCCTTATTTGGTCCTTTTTGCCTTTTTCCACATTTTTCCTTTTGGGATTTTCTTCCCAACCGCATGGGCCTTGTGTGGCACTTACACAAGCCCACTAAGGGCTGGTATTCACCCTCCCACAGCCCATGTAGCCTCTTAGGTCTAAATACCCCTCCCGATGGTCCCCGGGTACACTACCGGCACTCCCGGTACAGTACCGATGAGCCCGAAACTTTTCCAGTGGCCAAAACAGGACTTCCTATATATCAATCTTTACCTCCGGACCATTCCGGAGCTCCTCGTGACTTCCAGGATCTCATCCGGGACTCCAAACAACCTTCGGTCACCACCATGCATAACTCTATACTACCGAAACGTCACCAAACCTTAAGTGCGCAGACCCTGCGGGTTCGAGAACTATGTAGACATGACCGAGACACCTCTACGGTCAATAACCAATAGCGGGACTTGGATGCCCGTATTGGTTCCTACATGTTCTATGAAGATCTTTATCGGTCGAACCTCTATGTCAAGGATTTAGTTAATCCTGTATGATGTTCCCTTTGTTCTTCGGTATGTTACTTGCCCGAGATTCGATCGTCGGTATCTATATACCTAGTTCAACCTCGTCACCGACAAGTCTCTTTACTAGTTCCATAATACAAGATCCCGTGGATAACACTTAGTCACATTGCTTGCAAGGCTTATTGTGATGTTGTATTACCGAGTGGGCCCTAAGATACCTCTCCATCACACGGAGTAACAAATCCCAGTCTTGGTCCATGCCAACCCAACAGACACCCTCGGAGATACCTGTAATGCACCTTTATAGTCACCCAATTACGTTGCGACATTTGATACACACAAGGCACTCCTCCGGTGTCCGCGAGTTGCATGATCTCATGGTCATAGGAACATATACTTGACATGCAGAAAACAGTAGCAATAAACTGACACGATCATATGCTATGTTTGTAGTTTGGGTCTTGTCCATCACATAATTCTTCTAATGATGTGATCCCGTTATCAAATTACATTACATGTCAATGGCTAGGAAACCTTGACCATCTTTGATTAACGAGCTAGTTCACTAGAGGCATACTAGGGACCAAGTGTTGTCTATTTACCCACACACATAATGTGTTTCCAATCAAGACAATTATAGCATGGATAATAAACGATTATCATGAACAAGGAAATATAATAATAAACACTTTATTTGTTGCCTCTAGGGCATATTTCCAACAATATTGACTCTTTCCTACGTTATGATAAATTGGAATTGCTTTAATGACTGAGATCATATTTTTTTAGTTCTCAATTGAGTTCTTGATTCATACTTTGCCATTGTGAATGAATTGTTACTTTGGCATAAGAAATTATATGTCAATATATGTTTCTGTTCAAAAGATGATCATGATGCCTTCATGTCCGTATTTTATTTTATCGACACCTCTATCTCTAAACATGTGGGCATATTTATTGATTTTGGCTTCCGCTTGAGGACAAGCGAGGTCTAAGCTTGGGGGCGTTGATACGTCCATTTTGCATCATGATTTTATATTGATATTTATTGCATTATGGGTTGTTATTACACATTTTGGTACAATACCTATGCCTTTTCTCTCTTATTTTAGAAGGTCTACATGAAGAGGGAGAATGCCGGTAGCTGGAATTCTGGACTGGAAAAGGAGCAAATTTGAGATACCTATTCTACGCAACTCCAAAAGTCCTCAAAATCTACGGAGAATTATTTTGGAATATATCAAAAATACTAGGCGAAAGAAATACATCA
This sequence comes from Hordeum marinum, assembly GCA_022496015.1. NCBI lineage: Eukaryota > Viridiplantae > Streptophyta > Magnoliopsida > Poales > Poaceae > Hordeum > Hordeum marinum. The sequence goes on from CM039673.1 coordinate 483,722,502, forward strand.
AGAGGCCCACCAGGGAGCCACAAGCCTGCTGGCCGTGCCCCGCTAGCCGCGGCTAGCGAGCTTGTGGCCCACCTGGCAGCCCTCCGGTGCCCATCTTTTGCTATATGTAGGGTTTCGTCGATGAAAAAATCATAAGAGACCTTTCGGGACGAAGCGCCGCCCATCTCGAGGCGGAACTTGGGTAGAACCAATCTAGAGCTCCGGCAGGGCGATCCTACTGGTGAAACTTCCCTCGGGGGGGGGGGGTCGAATCCCTCGTCATCACCAACGATCCTCTCATCGAGAGGGGGTCAATCTCCATGAACATCTTCGTCAACTCTATCTCCTCTCCAAACCCTAGATCATCTCTTATATCCGATCTTTGTCTCAAAACCTCAGATTGGTACGTGCGGGTTGCTACTAGTGTTGATTACTCCTTGTAGTTGATGCTAGTTGGTTTACTTGGTGGAAGATTATATGTTCAGATCCTTGATCATCACATATACTCCTCTGATTATGAACATGAATATGTTTTGTGAGTAGTTACGTTTGTTCCTGAGGACATGGGATAAGTCTTGTTATAAGTAATTGTGTGAATTTGGTATTCGTTCAATATTTCGATGAGATGTATGTTGTCTCTCCTCTAGTGGTGTTATGTGAACGTCGACTACATAACACTTAACCATTATTTGGGCCAAGAGGAAGGCATTGGGAACTAATAAGTAGATTATGGGTTGCTAGAGTGATAGAAGTTTAAACCCTAGTTTATGCATTGCTTCATAAGGGGCTGATTCGGATCCACATGTTTCATGTCATGGCTTCATAAGCACCAGTCCACCCACATATCAAATTATCAAAGTAGTGAACGCGAATCAAGTGAGCATGATGAAAACTAACTTGATAGAAATTCCCATGTGTCCTCGGGAGCGCTTTACTTTATATAAGAGTTTGTCCAGGCTTGTCCTTTGCTATATAAAGGATTGGGATACCTTGCTGCACCTTTGTTACAATTGTTACTTGCTACACGTTACGAATTATCTTATCACAAAACTATCTGTTACCAATAATTTCAGTGCTTGCAGAGAATACCTTAATGAGAACCGCTTGTCATTTCCTTTTGCTCCTCGTTGGGTTCAACACTCTTACTTATCGAAAGGACTACGATAGATCCCCTATACTTGTGGGTCACCAGTATTAAGCATGGGGATGCTGATACATCTCCAACGTATCTATAATTTTTGATTGTTCCATGCTATTATATTATCTATTTTGGATGTTTTATATGCATTAATATGCTATTTTATATTATTTTTGGGACTAACCTATTAATCTAGAGCCCAGTGCCAGTTTCTGTTTTTTCCTGGTTTTTGAGTTTCGCAGATAAGGAATATTAAATGGAGTCCAAACGGAATAAAACCTTCAGAATGATTTTTTCCGGAACGAAAGGAAACTACAAGACTTGAGAACCAAGGCAGAGGAGCCACCATGGGGCTACAAGCCATAGTGGCGTGGCCAGGGGGTAGGCCGTGCCAGGGAGGCTTGTGGGCCCATGGCACCTCCCCTAACCCTAATCTTCGGCCTATGAATTCCCAAATGTTCCATCATTATCAGAACAATCTATGAAAACACTTTTCTGCCGCTAGAAGCCTCCGTTCCCGAGAGATCCAATCTTGGAGCCTTTTCCGGTAATCTGCCGAAGGGGGATTTGATCATGGAGGGCATCTACATCAACTCCATTGCCCCTCCGATGATGCGTGAGTAGTTCACCATAGACTTACGGGTCCATGGCTAGTAGCTAGATAGCTTCTTCTCTCTCTTTGCTTCTCAATACCATGTTCTTCATGGTCTTCATAGAGATCTATCCGATGTAATACTCTTTTGCAGTGTGTTTGTCGAGATCTGATGAATTGTGGGTTTATGTTTAGATTATCCCTGAATATTATTTGAGTCTTTCCTGAATTTGTATATGCATGATTTTGTATCTTTGCAAGTCTCTTCGAGTTATTGGTTTGGTTTGGCCAACTAGATTGGTAATTCTTGCGATGGGAGAAGTGCTTAGTTTTGGGTTCAATCTTGCGGTGTCCTCACCCAGTGACAAAATAGGGGTAGCGAGGCACGTATTGTATTGTTGCCATCAAGGGTAAAAAGATGGGGTTTTCATCATATTGCTTGAGTTTATCCCTCTACATCATGGCATCTTACTTAATGCCTTACTCTGTTCTTAATGAACTTAATACTCTAGATGCAGGCAGGAGTCGATCGATGTGTGGAGTGATAGTAGTTGATGCAGAATCGTTTCGATCTACTTGTCACGAAAGTGATGCCTATATGCATAATCATTGCCTTGGATATCTTCACAATTATTCGCTTTTCTATCAATTGCTTGACAGTAATTTGTTCACCCACCGTAATACTTTCCATCATGAGAGAAGCCATCTAGTGAAACCTATGGCCCCCAAGTCTATTTTCCATATTATACTTTCAGATCTAAAACCAAAAATATTTGCTGCCTTATTTTTAGTTTTAGTTTTACTTTTCGTTCAAGCATCCTATTATATCTATCTCTATTAGATCTCATCCTTGCAAGTAACCGTGAAGGAATTGACAACCCCTTTATAGCGTTGGGTGCAAAAGTTTGATTCTTTGTGCAGGTACATCTATTGGTCTCACTTGTATCTCCTACTGGATTGATACCTTGGTTCTCAAAAACTGAGGGAAATACTTATCTACTTTGCTGCATCAAACCGTTCCTCTTCATGGGAAACCAACGCATACTTGAGAAGTAGCACCCCCTAAATTGGATCTAGGGGCTCCACCCCTCCTCCCTTCCCCCTATATAGAGAGAGGTAAAGAGAGGGAAGCCACACCCATCTATGCCTTAGTGCTTCCCTCCTTCTTCCTTGTTCTTCTTCTTCTCCGCATAGCTCTTAGCGAAGCTCTGTTCAAATTCCTCCACCACCACCACCGCCACGCCATCATGCCACCGGAGGACTCGAGCTACTACTTCACCATCGCTTGCTGGATCGAGGAGGTGAAGGCATCATCAAGCCATACGTGTGTTGAGCCTGGAGGTGTCATTCATTCGGCACTAGATCGGTGTTTGCGGGACGGATCGTGATTGGATCACGAAAACGTTCGACTACATCAACAACGGTTATTAACGCTTCCGCTTAGTGATCTACAAGGATATGTAGATCCACTCTCCCTCTCGTAGATGCTCATCACCATGGATGGATCTTGCGTGTGCATAGGGATTTTTTTGTTTCCCATGCAACGTTGCCCAACACTCAGTTCATCAAACATGTTCACTTTTCTATGTTTTTTAAAACCTCTCTTGTTGTAACATGAAGTTGGTGCACTTGCAGTTGTTTCCGTTGAAGTTGGTGCACTTGCAGTTGTTGCACTTTTCTTCATTTGTGTAACATTGGACTTAGATGCAATCATCAGTTTTTCATATACCATTGCTTCTCTTGCTTGTTGGGCTTCCCTTTTGTTTTTTTCCTGCAAACCTGCCTCAATTCTTGTTTCTTCCAGCTGATTTCTCTTATGATCCCAAGCTTCTTGTCTTGATGCCTCCTGAGTTTGTAGGAATAATTGCCTTCTTTCCAACTCGTCAGCTTGATTTATAGAAACATTGCCTCCTCTTCATCATATGCAGTCTTGCAAAGTCTCTTCTTCTCTTCAGCAATTCTCTTTTTCTCTTATGCTCTTACTCCTTTTGCTTCTTCTCTTATTCTTTTCTTTTCCTCCAAAGCTTCCCTTCTTTTGTCAGTCATGGCAAGTTTTTCCTCTAGGGCCTTCATTTTCTTTTCCTCATTAGCTTTTTTCTTCATTTCGGCAGCAAGTCTTTTCTATTCTAGTACAACTTTCTTTCTCTTCTCACCAGCATTTTTCTTGGAAAGCAGTTCATCTTTCCTCCTTTGAGTACATAATTTAATATTCTCCTCCTCTTCTTTTAATTTTGTCATTGGTGCATCATACTTGGCCTGATCTTCTATCTCTCTTCTCTTTGCTATAGCCCTGAGTCTGACAAGTGCTATCACTACTCTTTTCCTGTGAACATCGCCTCCTTTTGTTGTTGTACTGTGTTGAACTGGTGGCTGTGATAGGGATTGCTCTTGTATGAAAGAACTTTCAGGCAGTGTACCTTGCACAACTTCTACTAGCAGCCTTGACTCTCTCTGCATTAGTGTGAAGTTTGTTGTTAGTATGTGCAAATATGTTGACAATTTGACAGTATTTGATTGAACATACCTCCTATGTTAGTAAAGCTATTATCTCTGGTTCATACAAGGGTCATCTTGGTTCATGACACCAGCTATTTGAATAATACTCTCCTGCTAACAAATTATTATCTACAATTAATTCAAAGCTATCACAGGTACATAACCATTTATTGCTTTGATAATTACACACATATACCTGATTGAGGCCCACACTTTCTTCATTAGAAGATGACACATCTGGCTCTACTCTAACTCTATGTTTTTTCATCTTTTCTTTGGTTTAAGTACCAACTTCCATTCTAAACAACCATTCATGTTATGGTCAGGACCACCACAATAGCCACAATGTATGACAACACCTGCCCTTGTGATTTGCACTCCCCTTTTTCCTTCCTTCTCTTATGGTTGTTGTCTTCTATTTTTTGCCATTCTTCCTTTCTTCTTCTGAAGTGGTGGTGGTATGATATTTCTGCCTTTCATCTTTGCCCACCCACTGACATTTTACAGGGCATAATGATGTGCTCATATGCTTTGCAATAAGTTGCAATGGAGTAACATGAGTTCATCCTAGACTCGGGTGGAATTTTGTCATATCTAATAGCAGAAACTCATGACAACAAGGTATACCTAACAAATCCCATCTTTTGTAGCTGCACTTTTCCTTGCTTTTGTCCACACTGAAATCAACTCCTCTATCATTTACTACAAACAGTCCTTTGCCAGCTGGTGCAACATGACAAGTTCTAGAATATTCTACACTCTTGTCCAATTTATTTCTTATCTTTGGACATATAACAACATGCCACTTCAAAGTCCCCTGTTGTGTAGGATCGAAAGTAGTGCTAGAGGGGGGTGATTAGACTACTTGACCAAATAAAAGTCTACTTTTTGCTAGTTTTATTTCTTGGCAGATTTTAGCATTCATAGTATGTCAAGTACACCCTACACATGCATGTCTAAGAGTATAGCAGTGGAAAGCAAAGACAAGCATGTAAGTAAAGGAAGGGTAGGAAGATCAAAAGCAATTCGTGACATGGTGATTTTTCCCGTGGTTCAGATAGGTGGTGTTATCGTACGTCCACGTTCATGGAGTCCTCAATCCGTGAAGGGTAACGATCGCGAGAGTCCACGGAGGGCTCTACCCATGGAGGGTTCCACGAACAAGCAACCTTGACTATACCATGACGGCCTACGTCCACGGAGGACTAGCCTAACTCGGGGTAGATCTTCACGAAGTAGGCGATCTCCTTGCCCTTAAAACTTCTTGGTTCACTCCACAACACGAAGTAGAAGGCTCCCGAGCGACATCTAACCAATCTAGGAGGCACCACACTCCAGAAGGTAATAGGCTCGATAGTGTCGATGAACTCCTTGCTCTTGTGCTTCAAGATGATAGACTCCTCAACACACAATCACTCTCTCATAGATTTGGCTTGATACAAGAGATTGATTGGGTGGAAAGCAACTTGGGGAGGCTAGAGATCAAGATTCATATGGTAGGAATGGAATGGCATGATCTCAACACATGAGTAGGTGACTCTCTCTCAGAAAATCAGTAGGTATGAGGAGGGAACTGTTCTGAGTGCTTCTCTTGCGAGTGAGTGGTGGTGGAGGGTATATATAGGCATCTCCAAAAATCCAACCGTTACACACAAAATGACCAACTCGGTGACACCGATGTGTTAATCTCTGTGGTACTGAAGTGACCAAAATGTGGCAACTTTTGAATCTCGGTGAGACCGATATAGGAATCTCGGTTGCACCGATAAGGTGACCAATGGTCAGATTGCCCAATCTTGGTGACGCCGATTCACAAAACTCAGAGGGACCAATTTTGTAAACTTGCGTCACAGAAAGTTGACAACCTAACTCGGTGGCACTGAATGCTGAATCGATTGCACCAAAAAGCTAGGGTTTGGCTCAGTCTTTCTAGGGTTTGGAATCGGTGGCACTGAGTGTAGAATATCGGTTGCACCGATTTTGAATATTTGTCTTTGGACAGACTTTTGTGGAAGAGCCTGTGGGTGTATGTGGTGACTATCACTTGTGCACGTATGAGCATTTTGTTCACCAACAAAACCTTACCCCCTTTTAATAGTATTGGCTTTCCTATGGACTCAAAATGATTTCTCACAAATGTAAAATGTAGAGTCCTTTGCTTGAAGCTTTGCCAATCTATTTCCTTGCATCTTGGGGTATTCCACAATCCTTATGCCAACCCATCATTGAACTTTTCCTGAAACATACTTAGTGCAAACATTAGTTCAATGGCATATATGTTGTTACTAATTACCAAAACCACCAAGGGAGCAAATGTGCATTCGTTCTCCCCCTTTTTGGTAATTGATGACAACATATAGATCAAAGCGTCGTCATATGATATAATCAATGAATATAATCGTCCCTTTGAGAAGTATGTGATAAGTAAGAGCTCCCCCTAAATTTGTGCATTATTTTTAAATTTGCGTTTGAATCCAAATGCACAATCGATTAGGTACATGGGGCACTTCTTCCATGTCACGTACAACTTGGTGGTGTGTGTGAGAGTAATAAGAGTTAACAACATAGCACAACACATCAATAAAAGTGAATGATCATCACATACTCATCAAAAGATAGGAAATAGTAGCAACACACATTAAAGCGTATGCTCAAACACTCAAACAAAAGTATCTCACATAAAACCAAAGAACCAAATGTTTTGTAAAAATAGCAAATAAAAGGCAAAATGCTCTCTCATTCGAAGCCTAAGATATATATATATACAACTTCTCCCCCTTTGGCAACAAGTTACCAAAAAGCTCGAAGAGATATAGCTAATCGTTCTCTGGCTGATCTCCTCCGGTAGTCGATGTTGGAGTCGAGAGAACTGCGTCGGCGAAGACTTCCGCTGAAGTCATGGATGGAGCAGGAGTAGACACGGGAGGCACTAGAGCTGATGGAGCTGATGTCACTATGGCTGGAGCAAAAGATGAAGGCCTCGTCTCTGGAGCTGGCACTGTAGGTGTCCTGGCCTTAGTCATGAACTGGGCAGTCATCCTGACATGTGCACTATCTTCCTCATCACCAACAGAAGAATCAGACTCTAAGGAGTGGCGACGGATTGGGGCTTCATCAACCTCCTTCTTGAGCTCATTGACTGTCTTAGTCAGCCCATCAACCTTGTCATTCAGAGTTCTCACTCTATCATCAGTGATGTTCACAAGGCTCTCCTGAGTGTCCATTATGGTCTTGATATCTTCCTTCATATCCATGATAGTGGTGATCAAAAGATCCATCTGCTCGTTCCTGGACCTGGGAACCTGAGCACTAGTGGCTCAAGTTGCCTCTGCTTCTGCTTGTGCCTGAGCTGCAGCTGATGTGGGATGGTCTAGGTCCATCACCACAACATTGTCCTCTAGATCTGGCTGAAGTGGCATATGTGGACTATCTAGAGCAAATATGTGCCTCTCAATCTTAGAATTGATAAGCATCTGGATATAGGGTGCGTAGCAGCATGAGCGCTTCTGATCAGCAGCAACCCTCTTCACAGTCTATACTTTCAGGTCCATCACTCGAATCCTAGTGTGACGATCAAGATGGATGATCATGTTGATGGAGTATCCACGAAGCATATTCTCATCTCCTGACTTGGGCGCCAAGGTATGCCTTAGGATGGTATGCATGGTACGGAGACCTGGCTGGAGGAAGTAAATTGATCCTAACTTGTGAGATTGCACTTTATCTACAGGGATAGGATTATACATATCCTTCATAGCATTTGGATCTCCTTGGATTCTGAGTAGACATCTAAATCACCATCCTCAACCTCAACGACTCCTAAGATGGTAGCCCACTCATCAACAGTAGATTCATATCTTGCTCCTTCAATCATCCAAACAATCCTACCATCTCCATAAAAATGAGCAGTGGAATAGAACTGCATGATCATCTCATCGTTCCAAGCAGTGAACTCCTTCCCAACAAACTTGTCAAGTCCAATGCAATGAAAGTTGTCTTGGACACATGGGAAATAATCCACATTAACCTTGATATACTTCGAGTCAACATATATCATGTCACTGACTACAGGGCTCTTGTCTAGCAATACTGTCTCATAGAAGTCTTGCTGCTCCTTGGTATAAAACCTGTAATCAACAACAGTCTTCCTCCTCTGGGCATATGGATCAATAGATCTCCATGCCCTCAAGCCTAAATCCTTCCTCTTCTTCATGTCCTCAGCTAATTGGTGGCTGGCATCATGAACTGGAAGGTGAGGTCCGAGCTTCATCAGAACTGACATGGCATCTTCGTCATCATCTGCTTCTCTGAAAGTGGACTTCTTGTTCTTCTCAGCAGCAAGGATATCTCTGGTAGTCCTCTTGGACTTCTGTGCAGCAGATTTCTTGGATGCAACCTTGGTGCTCTTGAAGGGACCAGGTTTAGGCATAGCATCAGCCAAAAGTTTCCTGGCCTTCTTCTTAGGAGGGGCCTGAGCAGTAGGTTCCTCCTCTTCCTCCTCTTCAGCAGCAACACCAGTAGCCTCCTCTCAATCCTCATACATAGTGGTAGGTCTGCCCATCACACGGATGACCCTCTTCCTGGCTGTCTTCTTTCCTCCTGCCTTCTTAGGCAAATCTTTCTTTGGAAGCTCAACAGTCATTGTTGCCCTAGCACTCTCAGGTACTCTCATAGTTTATGGAGGTGCATAAACTTTGCTGACCACCCTCCTAGATGAGGTGGCCTTAGAGGCAGATTTCCTTGCAGCCTTCTCTTGCTTCTTAGCAAGAACATCTTCTGGGACAAAATCAGAATCTTCCTCTTCTGAATTGAGTCTCTTCCTTGTCCTAGTGGCAGCCTTAGGCAACCCATGAGAACTGGGAGTGCCTGGATCTATGGAAGAACTGGACTTGGAACTAGTGCCTAAACTCATCTCTATGTTCTGCTCTTGCAAATTCTGACTATCTGAACCTAACATGCTATTCCTGTGAATAGAGTATAGAAGAGTAGAATAGGATGAGTCATCACAAAATACGATTTTTTTTGAAAGTTTGAACAAAAGATTTTCCAAGTTTTGCATTCTGTCAAGTGTATTTCGGTACAGCCGAGGGAAAAAATTTGGTCACACCGAGACAAACACCTTACTTTCCACGAACTTGGCACCATTTTCGGTCGGACCGAAAATGAGATCTCGGTTCCACCGAGGTGTTCTCAATGTGGCAGAAAGGGAAATCGGTGACACCGATTTCTTCGCATCGGTTCTACCGAGATACAGGTGGCAGATGGCAAAACCCTAAAAATCAATCGTCCTCTACTCTACGGGATTTTCTTTTAGATGGAAAGCTCTCAAACTGTGGATAGACTGGGGATAAACCCTATTGCGCAAGAATCGGATAGAGGAGCGCGAGAGGGGGGGCGAATCCATACCCTAATGCGGCGATGGATCCGCTACAGCGGCGACGTTGGGGAAGAAAACGTCGATGGCGGCGATTCCCAGCGGCAGAGGCGCTCGGGGAAACAAGGAGATGACCATGGGCCTTCGGGCGGCAGCTAGGGTTGTGGAGGTGTGATGTTTGACGAATGAAATTCAACGCGCTGGGGTCCACCGAATATATATCCATCGCTGTTGGTGATACCGAGTTGATATTTTCGATGTCACTGAGTTTCACAACTGTCAGCTGACAGGGAAACTCGGTGCAACCGAGATCATGAAATCGGTATTACCGAGATAGAAAAACCAGATCCACCCTAGGCATTCGGTGAGACCGAGAATTTGGAATTGGTTCCACCGAGATGCACTTGGGAGGTTTTAATGGCCGGTCCTTGATGATACGGAACTCCAAGTGATCCTCACATAGAGAGATCGAAAAGCACTTGTTCAAATATTATGATGCAACATGAATAGAATATGAGGTGAGAAAGCATAGATAGCTAAAGGAGTGGTCGTAGGCATTCTTTTATATCCAATTGGAAAATTAAAAATCAAGAGCCAAATAGCAACAATTGGATATCCTCGAATGAGAAAATAAATGCAGACCAACATGCTCACACAATAAGATGTCAAATGAAATCATGGCAAACATGCACAAACACAATAGCATCTAACAAGCACTTTGGCGATGACGGAGTCATCTATATATCAGTATATTGACTTAGGAGCCAAGTAAGAATACTTGATCATAGGTCATACTCATCGTTTAAGCACAAGTGGGGTTACCACTTTTTCATAAAGCATTTAATGTTGTCACATTCTACGAGATGCTTTGACTCAAGTCTTAGAGTAAGGCTCCCCCTTGATGTGACATCCCCCCATAGGAGGGATAAACTAACCTTGGGTTTTGTCGATGAAGACTTCATGTAGGTGAAGTAGTGGTGGATACTCAAGGTTGATGGAGATCACCAAGAGTTGGAGCATCCTTGTTATTTCATTTCTCTTCTCACCAACATGGGTTAGTCCCAACACACAAGAGACATATACAAGGATATCTATGGACATGGAGTGCAAAAAATATGTGATAATGTCCATAGATTTGTTGATTACCTTGTCCCTTGCTTACCTTTGAGGGAATGTGTGACTCCTTGTACTATTGCATGATGTTGATGTTCATTGCAACTAGTTCTTGCCAATAATGAATATGAGTGATTTTCATTGGCGGAGTCACCCCTCAAGAACTTCTCTAGTTCTTCTTCTTCGGGACCCACATCAATTTGATGGGGATCCTTGGTGTTAAAGTAGCACTTGTAGAAGTTTAGCTTGTAGTAGCCTTGGGAAACCACTTCACCAAAGCTTGGGATTCATCATCATATGTGTCAATGTCCTCTTGAAGCTTGTTCTTGTCCTTGATCTTGGGGTCTTGTGGTGGAAGGTCATCTTGAGCTTTTGTTCGCTTGGGGAGAGTATTTTCATACTTATCCTTTTGAGGAACAAACTTGGGATTGGGGTATTAACCTTCTTCCCATTCAACTCCATTAGCATTGAAGTAGCCAACACCATGATTCTTCCGCTATCCTCTATGCTTGCATACAATCTCCTCAAATTGTTTGCACCCTTCAAGACTCTTGTAGATACATTTCTCTATAATCCCTTTCAAGAGTTCATTTTCTTGCTCAAGTGTAACTTGGCTAAGATAAGAGTTTGTGGGATCAAGAGAACTACTAGAAGCAATATCATTGGATTTATCATTTTTATTGCTACTAGTTGAAGAACCTTTCTTTCCTTTGTTACTAGCTTGTTTAGACTTAACTTGTGGCATGAATGTTGATAAGAGAAGTCGCTTGGCTAGATAAGAGGAAGTCTTCTTTTGAAGATCATCATTGATAGCTTTAAGGAACTTAGGCTCTTGCTCTAAATTGAGCTTCTCGAAGCGTAGCTTCTCATGTGTCCTTACAAGCTCTCTATGATCTTCTAGAGTTGACTCATGAGCTAACTTAAGAGTTTTTAGTTCTTGAGTTAGTCGTTCTATTTCCAACTTATCATCAACGCACGACTTATCTAGAGTGGAATGATTACTAGCAAGTTCATCTTGACTATCATTACTAGATTTGTCAAATAGCAAGTCATCTTCAATTAACAAGTCATCTTCATCACTATTGAAATCAAGATACTCGGGGTGTGATACCTTGGGGCCTTTAGCCATGAAGCAATGTCCACTCCCTTCATTTGGTGAATCAAATATGTCATAGGAGTCAATTGTCACTAGTGCAATTCCGGCAACACCTTCATGTCGACTATAGTCGGAGTTGGAGTGATAGCTTCTCTCGGAGTGGCTGTCGGATTAGGAGCCAGAAACCCATTCACCAACATGAGCTTGATGTTTCCTTCTCGAGTAGCTATTGGTGTACTTGTCCTTCTTCTCCAAGTCCCTACTTCTCCTTGAGGGTCCTCATTTATAACGATCATCTCTACTCCTTCTCTCTTTTCGAGGTGATTCATCTCTTGAGCTTCATCTTCTTGGTGACTCTTCATTCCTCTTGTAAGGTGCCGTGCACTCATTGGAGTAGTGTACGGGCTTCCAACAATTGTAGCAGTTTCGGTCATGACTTGACGAACACTTCTCTTCATATCTTGAGTTGGCGCTTCGATTTTTGCTTCTACTCTTGTAGAACTTGTTGAATTTCTTGAATAGGAGGCTTATCGCTTCATTTTGTGATAGGGTTGTCGCTTGAGGTAGCGGGACTATCACTTGTGGCTTTGTAAGCACTGCTAGACTTGTGGTGAAGCTCTTCCTTGTCTTTGAGTGTCATCTCATGAGCAACAATTCTACTAATCACTTCCGTTGGCTTGAGATCTTTGTATTTGGGCATCATTTCGATCAATGTTCAAACGATGTCATTGTTGGAAATATGCCCTAGAGGCAATAATAAATTAGTTATTATCATATTTCCTTGTTCATGATAATCGTTTATTATCCATCCTATAATTGTAATTATCGGAGACTTAAATGCATGTGTGGATACATAGACAAAACCATGTCCCTAGTATGCCTCTAATGGACTAGCTCGTTGATCAAAGGATGGTTAAGGTTTCCTAGCCATGGACATGAGATGTCATTTGATAACGGGATCACATCATTAGGAGAATGATGTGATGGATAAGACCCAAACTACAAACTTAGCATATGATCGTGTCAGTTTATTGCTACTGTTTTCTGCATGTCAAGTATATGTTCCTATGACCATGAGATCATGAAACTCACGGATATCGGAGGGGTGCCTTGTGTGTATCAAATGTCGCAACGTAACTGGGTGACTATAAAGGTGCTCTACATGTATCTCCGATGGTGTCTGTTGAGTTGGCATGGATCGAGACTGGGATTTGTTACTCCGTGTGACGGAGAGGTATCTTAGGGCCCACTCGGTAATACAACATCACAACAAGCCTTGCAAGCAATGTGGCTAAGTGTTAGTCACGGGATCTTGTATTACGGAACGTGTAAAGAGACTTGCCAGTAACGAGGTTGAACTAGTATGGAGATAACGACGATCGAATCTCGGGCAAGTAACATACCGAAGAACAAAGGGAACGTTATACGGGATTAACTGAATCCTTGACATAGAGGTTCGACCGATAAAGATCTTCGTGGAATATGTAGGAACCAATGTGGACATCCAGGTCCCGCCATTGGTTATTGACCGTAGAGGTGTCTCGGTCATGTCTACATAGTTCTCGAACCCGCAGGCTCTGCACACTTAAGGTTCGGTGACGTTTCGATAGTGTAGAGTTATGTATGGTGGTGACCGAAGTTTGTTCGGAGTCCTGGATGAGATCCCAGACGTCACGAGGAGCTCTGGAATGGTCCGGAGGTAAAGATCCATATATAGGAAGTCCCAGTTTAGTTTCCGGAAAAGTTTCGGGCTCATCGGTAGTGTACCGGGAGTGCCGGTAGTGTACCGGGAGTGCCGGTAGTGTACCAGGAGGCCTCCGGGAGGAGTATTTCAACCCCAAGAGGTCCATGGGCTGTGGGAGAATAATAACCAGCCCTTAGTGGGCTGGGAAAACAGCCACAAAGGCCCATGGCGTAGGAGAGAAAGTCCTAAAGCAAAAAGTGGAAAATCATCCAATAGGAGGCAATCCTACTCCAACTAGGATTGGAGGTGAAGTAGGATTGCTTCCCACCTCCTATTTCGGCCGACCCAAATGCCTTGACTGCCTCTCCTCTCCTCTCCTCCTATATATACTAGTGGATTGGGTGGTTTTTGGACAGAATTTCCGGCCACGTGCTACCCGTTCCACCGGTGCATAGTTTCTCCTCTAGATCGGTTTTCTGCAGCGCTTAGGCGAAGCCCTGCCGGAATTGCTCCACCACCATCACCGGAGCGCTGTCACGCTGCCGGTGAACTCTCTCTCCTCTCCACCTCCTCTCGCTGGATCGAGACGGTGGAGATCGTCATCAAGCTGCACGTGTGTTAAACGCGGAGGTGCCGTCCGTTCGGCGCTAGATCGGAAGGACCGTGATCGAGATCGCGAGACGGTTCATGATGTGATCACGGAACGGATTGTGATGAGTTCGCGGGACAGATCGTGATCAAGATCGTGAGACGGATCGTGATGAGTTCACGCGACGGATCATGATGTGTTCGCAGGACGGTTCGTGATTGGATCACGGGACGCTCGGCGATTTGGATCGCGAAGAAGTTCGACTACACCAACCGCGTTTCTTAACACTTCCCGCTTAGCGATCTACAAGGGTACGTAGATCCACTCTCCCTCTCGTAGATGCTCATCACCATGGATAGGTTTGCGTGTGCGTAGGAAAATTTTTGTTTCCCATGCGACGTTCCCCAATAGTGGCATCATGAGCTAGGTTGATGGTTCGATGAGATCTCGAGTAGAACACAAAAGGTTTGTGGGAGTTGATGCTTAGATTGCTTCCTCCCTTTGTCGGATTTTGGTTCAGCGGGATTGTGAGATGAAGCGGCCCAGACCAACATTACTCGTACGCTTACGAGAGACCGGTTCCCTCGACGCAACTTGTTGCTTAGATGGCTTGCGGGTGACAGTTTCTCTCACTTTAGTTGGATCGGATCGGACAAAGGCGGTCCTTGAGAAGGTTGAAAAGCAATCTATGTATCACCGTTGTGGTTTATGCATAGGTGAGAATCGTTCTTGCTAGATACCCGTAGCAGCCACGTAAAACATGCAACAACAATTAGAGGACGTCTAACTTGTTTTTGCAGGGTATGTTGTGATGTGATATGGCCAATTACATGATGAGATATATGTGATGTATGAGATGATCATGTGATGTATAGAATTCCATGACTTGCATGTCATTGAGTACGGCAACCGGTAGGAGCCATAGGGTTGTCTTTAATTATTGTATGACATGCGTGTCAATCATTAAGCGCTATGTAATGCTTTACTTTATTGCTAAGCGGTAGCAATAGAAGTAGAAGCAGGGCTGGCACCACAACCCCAATGGCAACACATTGATGGAGATCAAGATGATGGAGATCATGGTGTTGTGCTGGTGACGATGGAGATCATGCCGGTGTTTCGAAGATGGAGATCTTAAACACAAGTTCATGGCCATATCATGTCACTTATGAATTGCATGAGATGTTAATCCTTTTATGCACCTTGTTTTTCTTAGTACGGCGGTAGCATTATAAGGTGATCCCTCACTTGAATTTCAAGATGAACTGTGTTCTCCCCGAGTGTGCACCGTTGCGAAAGTTCGTCGTGTTGAGACACCACGTGATGATCGGGTGTGATAGACTCTACGTTCACATACAACGGGTGCAAGCCAGATTTGCACGTGCAGAACACTCGGGTTAAACTTGACGAGCCTAGCATGTACAGACATGGCCTCGGAACACAAGAGACCGAAAGGTCGAGCATGATTCATATAGTGGATATGATCAACATAATGATGTTCACCATTGAAGCCACCTTAACTCACGTGATGATCGGACTTGAGTTGGTGAATTTGGATCATGCATCACTCGAATGACTTGAGGGATGTCAATTTGAGTGGGAGTTCTTAAGTAATATGATTAATTGAACTCATTATCATGAACATAGTCAAAGTGTCTTTGCAAATTATGTTGTAGATTACCAGCTCGCGTTGTAGCTCCCTTGTATTTTTATATGTTCCTACAGAAATAGAATTGAAATATGTTGGTAGCAAAATTGTGGACTGGGTCCGTGATCTGAGGATTTTCCTCATTGCTGCACAAAAGGCTTACGTCCTTAATGCACCGCTCGGTGCGCCACCCCATCTAGCATCATCTGTAGATGTTGTGAACATCTGACAGGCATGTTTCGATGACTACTTGATAGTTTAGTGCGTCATGCATTACGGCTTAGAATTGAGGCTCCAAAACGTTTTGAACGTCACGGAACATATGAGATGTTCTAGGAGCAGCGATTGTGATCTCAGGCTCGTGCCTGTGTTGCGAGATATGAGATCTTCAACAAGATTGTTTGCCTGTAAGATGAAGGAGAATAGCTCAATCGTTGAGCATGTACTCAGATTGTCTGGGTACTACAATCGCTTGAATCAAGTGGGAGTTGATCTTCCAGATAAGATAGTGATTGATATAGTTCTCCAAGTCACTGTCACTAAAGCTACTAGAACTTAGTGATGAACTATAATACACCAGGGATAGAAGTATTGATCCCTGATCTGTTCGCGATGTTTGACACCGCGAAGGTAGAAATCAAGAAGGAGCGTCAAGTGTTGATGGTTAATCAAACCACTAGTTTCGAAAAGGGCAAGAGCAAGGAGGGAAACTTCATTGATAGCAAGTCAGTTGCTGCTCCAGTGAAGCAACCCAAAGTTGAACTCAAACCCGATACTAAGTGCTTCTATTATGAGGTGAGAGGTCGCTGAAGCGGAACAACCCTAGATACTTGGTAGATAAGAAGGCTGGCAACATCGATAGAAGTATATTTGATATACGAGTTATTGATGTGTACCTTGCTAGTACTCCTAGTAGCACCTGGGTATTGGATACCGGTTCGGTTGCTAAATGTTAGTAACTCGAAATAAAAGCTACGGAATAAACGGAGAACTAGCTAAGGGTGAGGTGATGATGTGTGTTGGAAATGTTTCAAAGGTTGATGTGATCAACATCGCATGCTCTCTCTACCTTCAGGATTAGTGACGAACCTGAATAAATGTTATTTGGTGTTTTGCGTTGAGCATGAACATGATTAGATCATGTTTGTTGCAATACGGTTATTCATTTAAGTTAGAGAATAATGGTTATTCTGTTTACATGAATAATACCTTCAATGGTCATGCACCCAGTGAGAATGGTTTGTTGAAATCTTGATCGTAGTAATACACATGTTCATAACATTGATGTCAAAAGATACAAAGTTAAATAATGATAGTACCACATACTTGTGGCACTGCTGCAAAATATCATATTGGTATAAAGCGCATGAAGAAACTCCATGGTGATGGATATTTGGACTCATTCGATTTCGAATCGGTTGAGACATGTGAACCATGCCTCTTGGGCAAGATGACTAGAGGACCCCGTTGGATGGAGCCGGCAAGTGATTCATTGGAAATGATACATGTTGATGTATGCAATCTAGTGAGTCTTGTAGCGTGCAGTGGATATCGTTATTTTCTTACCTTCACTGATGATTTGAGTAGATATAGTGTATATTTACTTAATGAAACACAAGTCTGAATCGTTTGAAAGGTTCAAGCAAATTCAGAGTGAAGTTTAAAGATCATCGTGACAAGAAGATAAAAATGACTGCGATATGATCGTGGAGGTGAATATCTGAGTCACGAGTTTGGCATACAACTTAAGACAATGTGAAAGTTGTTTCACAACTAAACGCCACTTGGAACACCATAGTGTGATGGTGTGTCCGAACATCATAGTTATGCTCTATTGGACATGGTGCGTGCTATGATGTCTCTTGTCGTTTTACTACTATAATTTTGGGGTTATGCATTAGAGATAACTACATTCACTTTAAATAGGGCACCATCTAAATCCGTTGAGATGACACCATGTGAATTATGGTTTGATAGAAACCTAAACTGTCATTTATTAATATTTGGGGATGTGACACTTGTGTGGAAAATGTTTTCACCTAATGAGGTCGAACCCAAGGCGGACAAATTGCATCTTCATAGAATACCCTAAGATCGGTTGGGTGACCTTCAATCTCAGATCCTAGTGCAAAGTGTTTGTTGCTTAAACGGATCCTTTCTCGAGGAAATGTTTATCTCGAAAGAATTGAGTGGGAGGAAGATAGAACTTGATGAGGTTGTTAAACCTTTGTTCAACCAAAGAGTAGCGCAGCACAGAAAGGTGTTTCTGTGAAGCCTACGTTAGTTGAAGAGGAAGTTAATGATGATGATCATGAAGCTTCAGGATCAATTTACTATCGAACTTCGTAGGTCGACAAGGATGTGTACTGCTCCTAAGTGGTACGACAACTCTGTCTTGGAGATCATGTTGTTGGACAATGATGAACCTACGAGCTATGGAGAAGCGATGATGGGCCCGGATTCTGACAAATGGTTAGAGGCCATGAAATCTGAGATAGGATCCATGTATGAAAACCAAGTGTAGACTTTGGTAGACTTGCTCGTTGGACGGCAGGTCGTTGAGTACAAATGTATCTTTAAAATGAAGACAGACACTGATGGTGAATGTCACTATTTGTAAAGCTCGACTTGTTGCAAAGATGTTTGTGACAAGTTCAAGGAGTTGACTACGATGAGACTTTCTCACTCGTAGTGGTGCTAAAGTCTGTTGGAATTATGTTAGCAGTTGCTGTGTTTTCAATTATGAAATCTGGCAGATGGATGTCAAAACATCGTTTCCTTAACGGTTTACTTGAGGAAAGGTTGTATGTGATAAACCAGAAGGTTTTGTCAGGCCTAAGGATGCTAAAAGGTGTGCAAGCTTCAGTGATCCTTCCATGGACTGAAGCAAGCATCTCGGAGTTGGAATATACGCTTTGATGAGGTGATCAAAGTTTTGATGTTTATACAAAGTTTACGAGAAACTTGTATTTGCAATAAAGTGAGTGGGAGCACTTGTATTTGCAATAACGAGGTTGAACTAGTATGGAGATACCGACGATCGAATCTCGGGCAAGTAACATACCGAAGAACAAAGGGAACGTTATACGGGATTAACTGGATCCTTGACATAGAGGTTCGACCGATAAAGATCTTCATAGAATATGTAGGAACCAATATGGACGTCCAGGTCCCGCCATTGGTTATTGACCGTAGAGGTGTCTCGGTCATGTCTACATAGTTCTCGAACCCGTAGGGTCTGCACACTTAAGGTTCGGTGACGTTTCGGTAGTGTACAGTTATGTATGGTGGTGACCGAAGTTTGTTCGGAGTCCCGGATGAGATCCCAGAAGTCACGAGGAGCTCCGGAATGGTCCGGAGGTGAAGATTCATATATAGGAAGTCCCAGTTTGGTTTCCGGAAAAGTTTCAGGCTCATCGGTAGTGTACCAGGAGTGCCGGTAGTGTATCGGGAGGCCTCTGGGAGGGGTATTTCGACCCCAAGAGGTCCACGGGCTGTGGGAGAATAATAACCAGCCCTTAGTGGGCTGGGAAAACAGCCACAAAGGCCCATGGCACAGGAGAGAAAGTCCTAAAGCAAAAAGTGGAAAATCAGCCAATAGGAGGCAATCCTACTCCAACTAGGATTGGAGGTGAAGTAGGATTGCTTCCCACCTCCTATTTCGGCCGACCCAAAGGCCTTGGCTGACTCTCCTCTCCTCTCCTCCTATATATACTAGTGGATTGGATGGTTTTTTGACAGAATTTCCGGCCACGTGCTACCCGTTCCACCGGTGCATAGTTTCTCCTCTAGATCGGTTTTCTGCAGCGCTTAGGCGAAGCCCTGCCGGAATTGCTCCACCACCATCACCGGAGCGCCGTCATGCTGCCAGTGAACTCTCTCTCCTCTCCACCTCCTCTCGCTGGATCGAGACGGTGGAGATCGTCATCAAGCTGCATGTGTGCTGAATGCGGAGGTGTCGTCCGTTCGGCGCTAGATCGGAAGGACCGTGATCGAGATCGCGAGACGGTTCGTGATGTGATCACGGAACGGATCGTGATGAGTTCGCAGGACAGATCGTGATCAAGATCGTGAGACGGATCATGATGAGTTCGCGGGACGAATCATGATGTGTTCGCGGGACAGTTCGTGATTGGATCGCGGGACGCTCGGCGATTTGGATCGCGAAGAAGTTCGACTACACCAACTGCATTTCTTAACGCTTCCCGCTTAGCGATCTACAAGGATATGTAGATCCACTCTCCCTCTCGTAGATGCTCATCACCATGGATAGGTTTGCGTGTGTGTAGGAAAATTTTTGTTTCCCATGCGATGTTCCCCAACAGTCATATCAATCATCCAAAGCTCGAAGTATCTTCTTGATGATGAATTTTTCAGTCATTTCTTTGCTTCCTATGCCGGCAATCTCATTGGTGATGAGAGCTAGCCTAGAGTACATCTCACCGACTCCTTCGCCATCCTTCATCTTGAACTTGTCAAGTTGACTTTGAAGAACATCCAACTTGGATTCTCTCATAGATTCTATACCTTCATGCATATCAATCAAAGTTTCCCAAATCTCTATTGCATTCTCAAGACGGCTAATTTTGTTGAATTCTTCAGGGCATAGGCTGTTGAAGAGAATGTCAAATGTTTATGCATTGAGTTGAAAACATCTTCAATTCTTCCGAAGTAGCTTCGCCATTGGGTTCCGCAAACAATTCACCTTGCATTCCAACACGAACAACAGCCCAAATGGCGGGGTTATGACCAAGCAAATGCATATTCATTTTGTGCTTCCAACTAGCAAAATTTGTACCATCAAAGTACGGACCTCTATGGTGATAATTTCCCTCATTAGACGCCATACTCTCCTAGGTTGTGAAACCAATGCAATGGAGACCAAAGCTCTGATACCACATGTAGGATCGAAAGTTGTGCTAGAGGGGGGTGATTGGACTACTTGACCAAATAAAAGTCTACCTTTTCCCAATTTTAATTATTGGCAGATTTTAACATTCATAGTATGTCAAGTACACCCTACACATGCATGTCTAAGAGTATAGAAACGGAAAGTAAAGACAAGCATGTAAGTAAAGGAAGGGTAGGAAGATCAAACATAAATGGTGACACGATGATTTCCCGCGTGGTTCTGACAGGTGGTGCTATCGCACGTCCATGTTCATGGAGTCTTCAACCAATGGAGGGTAACGACCGTGAGAGTCCATGGAGGGCTCTACCCACAAAGGGTTCCACGAAGAAGCAACCTTGACTATACCATGACGGCCTACGTCCACGGAGGACTAGCCTAACTCGGGGTAGATCTTCATGAAGTAGGCGATCTCCCTGCCCTTACAAACTTCTTGGTTCACTCAACAACATGAAGTAGGAGGCTCCTAAGCGACACCTAACCAATCTAGGAGGCACCACCCTCCAAAAGGTAATAGGCTCGATAGTGTCGATGAACTCCTTGCTCTTGTGCTTCAAGATGATAGACTCCTCAACACACAATCACTATCTCATAGATTTGGCTTGGTAGAAGAGATTGATTGGGTGGAAAGCAACTAGGGGAGGCTAGAGATCAAAATTCTTATGGTAGGAATGGAATGGCATGATCTCAACACATGAGTAGGTGGGTCTCTCTCAGAAAATAGGTTGGTATGAGTGGGGAACTCTTCTGAGTGCTTTTGTTGTGAGTGAGTGGTGGTGGAGGGGTATATATAGGCATCTCCAAAAATCCAACCGTTAGACACAAAATGACCAACTCGGTGACACCTTGTGTTAATCTCAGTGGTACCGAAGTGACCAAAAGGTGGCAACTTTTGAATCTCGATGAGACTGATGTAGGAATCTCGGTTGCACCGAGAAGGTGACCAACGGTCAGATTGCCCAATCTCGGTGACGCCTATTCACAAAACTCGGAGGGTCCAATTTTGTAAACTTGCATAACAGAAAGTTGACAGCATAACCCAGTGGCACTGAATGCTAAGTCGGTTGCATCGAAAAGCTAGGGCTTGGCTGAGTCTGTCTAGGGTTTGGAATTGGTGGCACTGAGTGTAGAATGTTGGTTGCGCCGATTTTGAATATTTGTCTTTGGACAGACTTTTGTGGAAGAGCTTGTGGGTGTATGTGGTGACTATCACTTGTGCACGTATGGGCATTTTGTTGACCAAGAAAACCTTACCCCCTTTTAATAGCATTGTCTTTCCTATGGACTCAAAGTGATTTCTCACAAATGTAAAATGTAGAATCGTTTGCTTTAAGCTTTGCCAATCTATTTCTTTGCATCTTTGGGTATTCCACAATCCTTATGCCAACCCATCATTGAACTTTTCCTGAAGTATACTTAGTGGAAACATTAGTTCAATGACATACATGTTGTTATTAATTACAAAGCCACCAAGGGAGCAAATGTGCTTTCATGTTTCTTTGCATATTTCCTTCCCATGTTATGCCCTTTGATCCTCTGGCACATGCTTATGATTGGCATCTCCCTGGCCTCCAATATATATCTGTTAAACACCTCATAGTTGTTATTTAGGAGCATATCACACTTGGGGAAATCATTCTGGTAGGCCCTAACCCAGGTTTAGGGTCTAACTATGCAAGCCAATCATGGGCCTCCTGGCTGAGCACTAACATTAGGTTCATATTTTCCCTAAATCTCCCCTCCGTAGTACTCCTGGCACATTTACATAGTTGATTTGCAAATATTCTCCTTTAAAGTTCTTGTTGAAATTCTGCCATAAATGCCTACACAAAATCTGTGAGGTGATAGAGGGAAAAACTTTTTAACTGCCTTTTATTAAACCCTGCAAGAAACATATCACAGAGTTACAGGGACTATATAATAGAACTATATCACAGGATTACATAACAGAACTTACTACAAAGAATTATAGGAACAAATACATACTTTTTGTTTGTCAGACATTATTATCCATAACTCGGTGTTTTCAATTCCCAGATCTTGCTTCAATGCAGTTAGAAACCACTTCCAAGATTTGGTGTCTTTGCACTGCACCATTGTATGAGCAATAGGAAAAATGAAATCATTGGGGTCCATTACTACACTTAAGAGAACACATCCATATTGAGTCTTCAAATGGCAGCTATCAAGGAAAATGATATGCCTACAAGCAGATAAGAACCGCCTCTTGCATGCATCAAAAGAAAAGTAGCATTTGTCAAATTGTCCCTCCTCTAACGGTCCAAGAAGGAAGGTACTACCTGGGTTTGATCTCCTCGGCTCATTGGTATAGTCCCATAGCAAGTTGTATTGTGCAATCTCATCACCATATATGATATCATATGCAACTTTCCTAGCTCTCCCTAACTTGCCCCTTTTAATTGTCATGTTCCAATCCTCTTGCACAAAACCTGCTAAGGCCTTCAATGATATTTTCTCACATGCCCTGATTTTGTCAACATATTTGTGAGCAATGTACCTAGCTGTGAAGGCTATAACTTGCCACTTTTTCTCAAAAGTATGCTTCCCATTGAAAGTTTTCACCATTACAAAATTTGTCCTATTATCCCACGATGCATACAGATATAAGGGGCAACTCTTTTCACACTTTGCAGCAAGCCTTATCTTGTCCTTCTTTGGAAATTTGATGTTGACCCTCTCTTTGCAACTATACTCTCCAACGGTTATTCTCACCAGCTCCACAGAAGACAACAATTGCCCTACATGGAACTTATGTTCATGCATGTCTACTGGTGTGAAATATTTGAAATTGAATTTAACTTCATCCTCATCTGAATTTGGAGCTTTTAATTGCTCTTCTTCAGAATTACAATCTTCAACAACCTCCTTCCCTTTCTTGTCCTGCATTGACAACAATTGTTCCTACAACAGATCATTATCTCCATCTTCCAAATCATAGTCACTATCAAAATCTAAGGCATCCTAGTCTGAATAATTCTGCTCCTCATTGTTGTCGTTTTCTCATGATAGATGCCATGGGTAGGCTTATCGAAGGTGGTTGGGGCCGGAGGATGCCGACGGGCTCCTGGTGAGGGATTAGGCACAAGCGGTGATGACACACGATGTACCCAAGTTTAGGGCCCTCCGTGGGAGGTAACACCCCTAGTCCTGCTCAATCTAGTTGATGGATAGGTATGTTTACAGGGTTGCTCCTGGAGCGAGTCTAGGGGAGGAAGAAGGAGCAGTCGGCTCGTCTTCCTCCACTACCAAGGATGAGTGTATGGGAGATATCCCGTAGGTGTGTATGCGTGAGAGCTCTCGTCTCTGTTGCATGGGGGGTTCGGGGGGGTTTATAGGCCAACCCCCCGTCTTACAATATTCCTGAGGTACAAAGTGGGGGGACCCTGCTGACAGTCTCTCCGGTTGGCAAGGGGGCCCACCTTGTGAAATGTCTCGTCGCCCATAGGGTCCACCGGTTGCGCAGTCCCGTCACCAGCTAGGGCCCGCCAGCTGGCTCCACGATTTGCCCCCACCCACCTGCTACGGCATGGGTTGCTTGGGTGGCGGCATCTAGCGCCAGTCATCCGAAGTCTCCGGTACGGCCGGCTGCATTGTAGCCACGCCGGAGCAAGTAATCGACTGGGTGGGGTCGTGCCAGCACTGTTGCCCTGCCCAGTCGTGGTCACCAAGGTCAGCGGCCCGGATGACCAAACTGTTGCCACGCGCAACCGCGCGTTAGCGGCCACGGTGGCTACACTGGCATCCGTCGTGGGCGTCCCGTCGTGTCGCGGTACTTGCGTGCAGAGGGATGGGACGGAAGCTTGTCCGCCCGAGGGTCAACGGAGGTGGTGGCTCGGAGGAAGCCGGCATTGCCCAGGCGGCCAGGGGCCGGGCCGGCTCCTCAACCAACCGTCCTTGACCCAGCCGGCAACGCGTCTGCCGGCTGCGTGCTAGCCGGCCGTAAGCAGCCGGCCATGCGCTAATTCCTTGAAGTGGGGGAGAGAACCCCGTTGCTTTGGCCTACCTAGGGGTAATAACCCCGTCAGTAGTCCCTAAAGCTAGCGGGGGCCCGCGTTCGGCAGACGGAGGTGAGCCAGCAGCTTCTCCCGAGCGGTACCCGCCTCTGGTGTGAAGCCGAAAGGCCAGCGGGGTCGGCAACTGAACCCGATGCCTCGGGTTCCGACGCGACGCCTCGGGACCCGGGCCGACTTGCCGCGTGCCACACGGCGAGTAATGAGGGCGTGGGTCCCGCGCACGCGGGTAGACGGGGTGTCGCCCTGGGCCTAGCCCACTAGACCTCGAGTGTAGCCTAGTAGGCCTCGGGGCATAGGCAGGGATCCTCTACGCCCCGGAGTGGCGGTTACGGTCCAGTATATCCACGCGCGCACGGAGATCCCAGGGGAGTGGGCGCATTTAATCCCCATGTTCCTTGGTCGTGGACTCCTCATTTAAAAAGGGGAGAAAGGTCAGAGGGCGGAAGCACCCACACCCCATTTGCCCCCTCGTTTCCTCTTCTCTTGTCTTCCCCACTCCCTCGCGCTTCGCTACTCTTCTCGCACGCAATCGCGCTCGCATGTCGTTCCGCCGTTGCAATGGTCGAGGGGTGCGGAGGAAGCTGGGCCAGATCCGTGCTCACCAGGGCACTATTGCGGATCTCCACGCGTGCATGCTGCCGTCAGTGAAGCACGTGATCGCCCGTGCACCAAGCGACGAGCTGGTGCCCGAGCCGCAGGCGGGGGAGTTCGTCGTCTTCGCCTGGCACTTCTACCGCGGCTTCAGGCTCCCGGTGAGACATTTTTCCATCTGATGATGGATACGTTCAATCTCCAGTCGCACCATCTCGGCCCTACCGCCATCCTCTACCTCGCCGGCTTCGTGACGCTGTGCGAGGGGTACTTGGGGATTATTCCCTTCCTCGACTTCTTCAACTCCCTCTTCTACCTCAAGGCATTGAAGAGCAATGCCTGTGGGGGCATGGCGGTGTGTTGCCGCGGCACGCGCTTCCCGCACTTCTCCCTCATTGACTCCGTCAAGGGGTGGCATCGGACGTTCTTTTACGTGAAGAACACCGACTTGCAACTAGACTTCATCCGGCTGCCGGCGTTTGTTGACGCGCATTCCTCCAGAGCGAATAGGACGGGAGCCGCCCCGCACAGAGTGGCTCTGGCGGAGCTCGTCCGTCTCGCGCAACAGAGGAGCGAGGAAGGGCTGGTTGCCTCCGACCTGGTGGCGGCCTTCATCTCGCACCAGGTGCTACCTCTCCAGATGAGGACGCACCGGATCTGCGACATGTCCGGCTGCCATGACCCCTGCGGCTCGACCTCATGCCGTCTCAGGTGGCGAGGCGGGTGAATGCCATCACAACGTTCAAGATGGTGCCGGCATCATGGACCTTCGGCAAGGAGTCGTACTGCCTCCTCAACTGACCTCCCCTGGTATGTTCCGTCGAGGCGACCTTTTTCGTTTGAATCCACCCAGCCGACAGCTGACATCCGACCTTACTTCTCGGTGCTGACCGCAGTTGTTCGTGTGACAGAACACGCCAGCCAGCCCGCACCCCCAGGTCTTCAAGGTGGAGCGTGACCACTCCGACTCCGAAGAATACGAGCAAGGAGGCCCGCCCGAAGAGGGGTTCGACTCCTTAGGGGAGGTCAAGGAGGCGGCAAACCCGGGAGCCGGCGGGCCCAGCGGAGCCGGGGGGTCCGGCGTAGCCAGACAACCCAGCGGAGCCGGTGAGTATCCTATCGGTCCCACGATCAGGGACTGGGCTGTTGACAACGATGACGATGATGATGTGATGATCCTAAACGCGCCTCCCCCTTAGTTCAGCAGGGCCGGCGCGGGCGGAGCGAGGAGCGGCCAGCCCAGGCCCTGACGGCTAGAGCCAGCAGCCGGTCAAAGAGGTCGGCTCAGGAGGAGCTGGCGGGCCCGCCGCTTGCCCATAAGTGGGTGAAAGTGGCCGCGCGGAAGCCGCCGGCACGTGCCAAGTGGGTTCTGCCCGTCGTCACTGGGTAAGTGCCTTCCTTCTCGTGTAGGTTCCTTTCCTAGTCATGGGTTGGCGGGTGCATGACCCTTACGCGCCTCAGGGACCCCATCGAACTCCACGACGGGAAGTCGATGGTCGGCCCGACGGACACCGTCAGCCGGCTGGCCCACGAGCACACGGCCACCTAGCATGAGGAGAAGAGGAGGCTCACGGAGCTGCGAGCCTTAAAGTCCGGTGCCCAAGGCGAGGCCTCGCGCTCCGAGACTTCGAGCGGTGGGAGATGGAGGAGGTCCGCAGACCCCGGGAGGGCGTCCAACTCGGGGTCGGAATCAACTCGCATGTCGAGGCCCCCGTTGAGTGAGCCATGAGGGGCGGCTGTGGAGCCGGCCGCACCCCCGTCTACGGAGGAGGCGTCCCGATTGGGGGCGGTGGCTACGGAGCCACCCCCCGAGGAGATCTGGCCGATAGTGCCGGTCGTGACGCCACCCGCGGTCGAGCCAGCCCGGGCCGATGTGGTGGAGGTTCCGATGGTCCCACAGGTGGCGCCAGAGGCAGCATCAGAGGCGACACAGGAGGCGCTGGCCATGGAGACGGAGGCACCGTCCGTCGCGGTCATCGCGTCAGGCCGACAGGAGGAGGAGGCAGTGCTGGCACCAAGCGAGGGGCCAGTGGGGACCGACTCCCATGCCCTCGCCATCATCAACCCTCCCCCGGCGGCCGACACTATGGCGAACACCGGGCCGAGCAGTGATGATAGCCGGAGTCGTGGGTCCATGATAGACGTGATCCGAGACTGGGAGTAGCTGGCGCGCGTCCCTACCCTTCCGGCTCCCCCGGCAGGCGGCCTGGTCCCCGTGTTTAGGGAGTTGGGGAGCGTCTTGGAGCAGTGTCGCCAGGAGCTGGCCCAGTTCGCAAAGGCGGCCGACACCACCCTACGGTGTGCGGAGGTAAGTTCGTTATCTTGTCGAAATTTTCAGTGCGGGTGCGCAAGCGCACCCACTGGGTGTAGCCCCCGAGATGCAGGCCAGCTGACCGGCTGCGAGGCAGCCGGGCCGGATCTCCTTGTGCATCTTCTCATTTTGACTTCTTGTGGCAGACGAGGAATGCCCAGCGGCAAGAGCTGTTTGATGAAGCGGTCTCCATCCACAACTGTGGCAAGCATAGCTTCTACCGGCTGGGGGAGGAATTGGAGCGGGTGCAAGGTACGATTGGTCTTGCGGGGAGGGGGGCATAGCCCCCGGGAGCTGCCAGCCAGCTGCCT